>CM060434.1:76074660-77277449 GCA_030545235.1 Helianthus tuberosus | reverse complement strand
ATTTTTCGTTTCTTGTGTGAATAGCCGCTTGGTTCTTACGACTCTAGAACTTGCCATGACAATACATTCCCGGTCCTTATCAACTTAAACCCGAGTAAGTAAATGATGGAGGCATTAGGACTAACCCTTTTTATTTCTACACCATTATTTTTCTTTTTTCTTTTACCACCTACCCAAAAATCCCCCTAGTTAGCCCCTTTGAGCCTAAACCTTTTTCGTTTCATCACCCAAACAAAAACCCTTTTACCCACCAAAACCTTTTTCATTTTTAACCCTTTATTTTAGTAACAAGTTCGGTTCTTCGTAAAAAAAAAAAAAAAAAAAAAAAAAAAATTTGATAATGATGAAGCAAAAAGAAAATAAACAAACAAGTTAATCAAAAATAACTTAGTTTGAATAGAAGCTTCATCAAAATAAAAAGTTGCAAAAATACGAAAACCGACACTTGTTACGCTTTTAGCCTTTCTTCTAACCACTAACCCAACCACCTACCTTTAACCCTAGCCTAACCCTTAACCCGCAAAGTCCTCTTGATATCTACAAAGGTATAAAAGTTAAAAAGGAGGAGGATTGATTTCTTGGCAAGCCTATGGTAGGAATAAGTTCCATGCCGCTCTCAAGTGATTCACTAAAAATACACCTTCGGCCGAGTGTGAGTGATTTCCCCGCGAGGTATGTGAACTTGTATATAAATAGAATTTTAAAAAGGCATGTTATGCCCAAATAAGTAATTTCTTTTATGAAAAGTTCTAAATAAATCATTACGAATAGGAGTGTAAATAAATAAAAATAAAACCCAAAAAGATCTTGGAAATCCCGACACTCTACGACAAGCCCAAAACCTTCTCTTCTACCTATTCCATTTGGGAGTGTAAGCCACATATTAAAGAGTTTTGCTTGAGGACAAGCAAAAGTTCAAGTGTGGGGGTATTTGATGTGTGTAAAATGCAACATATAAATTACATCAAATGAGGTATAAAACTAATCCTTTTTTAGTACTAATATTGGAAAAAGAGTGTTTTTGTCTTCCTTTTGTATTTTCAGGATTAAATGAGCTCAAAAACGCAAAAGAAGCAAAAAGACAGCTAAATCCAACATAAATACAAGAAAAGGAATATTAGTGGACTGCCCGAACCCTCAACGGCACCTTCCAAAGCAAAATAGAGAAAACAGAAGACTGAACACGCCCCGTGCTCAGCCAGCACGGGGCCGTGCCCAAGAAGCAGCAGAAAAGACAAACCTATAGAAGCTTCTATTGCCCATCACGGGGCCGTGCTCAGCGGACACGGGGGCGTGTCGAAAGTACAGCAGGCGCATTTATTGTAATTGCGAATTACATTTAATGAGGAGAGAGAGTGTCAGACGGACACGGGGCCGTGCCCAGCGGACACGGGGCCGTGTCCAGCCTTCTGTTCAGCCTATAAATAGGAGTGCTTGGATTCATTTCATCTCATCCCTTGGCACACCACCTCTCTCACACTTCATCCACCACCCACCACCATCACAACACCATCATCCATTGTCCATCATAGAGTGTGTGAGTCGTCTCGGGATCCAAGATTGATCGTAAGAGTTCTTGACAATCAAGGCCATGTTTGCCTAAGTCTCTTACATCACTTGGTGAAGACAAAGTGTCTAGTATAATACTTTTTATTTCTAATCTTTTGCACTTTTTATTTGGTTTTGTATTAATGACTTTAATAACTAGTTACTTATGTTGAAGGTGATCTTTCCTTATCGTTTGTCCGTGGTGTCTTGGCATTATTTTACTGTCTATATAAAATAAAGGATTTTCACCATTCATATCTCCACGGTCTATATGGAGATATGTTGGCTACCTGGTAGGGGGTTAAGGGAACGGTTTGGTAAAGGTCTTGCCATTGTTCAGCGTTTAGAGGTCCTGCAATGGACCTGGGTCAAATTTAGTAGGACCTCCTTCAATACTTCACGGTATTGGATGGCGGGGGTCCAAACTCTTTGACCCCCTCATAAGTTAACTACTATTAATACTATAACCCGGCTATTTAGGACTGTATCCCTGCTGACTCAGACTACTTAGCCGAGGGTAACGTCACCGCCAAAAGCGGGGCCTACCACAATACTGCATTAATAACTTAATTCATTATCTTCCAATAATCCACCCTTTTAGGATTGTATCCCTGCTGACTCAAACTACTGGGGTGAGGGTAACGTCGCCTTCAAAAGAGGGGCCTACTACAATAACTAAGATAATCTCTTAATTATGTGCAAAAGTGCGGAAATAATCAAAGGTTATACTAGATACGAGTCGGAACCAAGTGATTCATCTTGTCTATCTGTCTTTATTTTTTATTTTATTTTCAGCATTTTAGTTAGTTTTATTTTTCTTAGTTTAAAACATTTTTCTAAACTTTTATTTTGGTTAGACGTTGAGGATAAACCGGTACTAAAAGCTCTTGTGTCCTTGGACGACCTCGGTATCTTACCAACGCTATACTACACTCAACGATGGGTGCACTTGCCCATATGTGTGTTTAGTGTTAGTGAAATATCGTGTTTTATAAATTTAAAACTTGGCTAAAATAAGTGTTAAAAAGGGCTTAAAATATACACCTAATATATACGACACTTCACACGCATCACTGGACAGACACCTGCAGGTGTTTTCTGTCGCTGGTAGTCTGAGGCGGCCCGCGTAAGGGTCCACACATGCCTTACGCGGCCCATGTGAAGCCCAGCTTCAGGTTACTAAGTTTCAGCTATTTGCAATTTGGCCCGTGGTCCTTTTGAACATGGTTTTAAGTTTATTTCTTGCACTTTTGGCCCTCTAACTTGACTTTTAAGGGCTCCAAGGCATAACCAAACACCGTTAAGTCCTTGGTTAACTTTATGATCACCCGAAAAGTCATAAATTTCAACGTTGACGCTTTTAACCCCTCGTATACGAATATTATCATAACTTTCTCATACTTTATCGAAACCTTGTGAAATTTTTATAACTTATTCTAGTGAGTATAATTAACCGTTACAAAGCTTCGGGTTTGCTAAAAGGTCACTCAGAGGTATACTTTAAACATGTTGACACATTTAACCCCTGTAGTTTGTAATTTCTCACTTTCTCTCACAATTAGCTTCGTATGATCCATGATTCATTCGTTTAAGGGTGTAAACATCGTGTAGGGTTATAGTGAAGTATATTTATCCATTGTTGACACTTTGAACCCTTATATTCACATACTTTCTTTGTTTGTCAACTTTAGTCCTTCATAAGTAATCTTTTACACGTTTAAAGCTCATGACACGAGTCGATACATTATTGGACATAAATTTTCGAGGTGTTACATTGTTTATATAGATCAGTTTTATAAAAATAAATCTACTTAAACCTCTAATTTTTATAAAACTAAAATGCTTTTGACCTTATAGAAAAATGTCAAATAAACAAATATTATCATATGTACTAAGTTTGTAATTCATCTTCTACTCTTTTAAATTCTCTCCTAACGAAAAACAAAAGCCAGTGCCCCCCCCCCCAATCAAACAACGTACCGTTACCAAACCTTAAAACTACCCACCAAATAGTAACTATAATGCCATGAACCAAAAATTTCTTTGATAAAACCTCTCAAAATAAATATTAGTTAGTTCCCCTCATAATCTTAATTAAATAAATATTTTATTTCTGCCAAACATATTTCCTAAGTGCTCAATGATGTATTGCAAAATACATCCATTTATCGTGTAAAGTTTGTGCATATTTTGTATTAATTCGTTTTAGATTTAGTTAGAATTTCGTTACTTTGATCAATTCTCGTTTTCCTGGTCGTTGGTGTTGAAAATGTCGCAAAACGAGGAGTAATTAGCTGAGTTTGGGAGTTAGAATAAATTCTGGATTGTTGGGATGCTGAAGCTGATTAAAAAAACGAGAGAGTCTGTGAAAATGAGCCCCTCGCGTCGCGCCACACTGATCCTCCTTAGCCGTCTCGCCCCGCCACCAATTAAATAATAATATTTTGCCATTTTACATGTCGCGCTACGCGACCACTATCCACTTTACCCGTCGCGCGACGTGACGGGGTTAAAGGACGGCAACTCTTCGCTGTTCAATCAGGGGTTTAGTATAAAATCATCATAATTATTCAAAAATCCTACTTACAAATCAAGGAAGCTTTGGACGAAAAGCAGAGATCTTTGGAGCGTTTTCGAGTTCGGGAGGCTACCTGTTGAAGATATGAAGTGCGGGAATCATTCCGGTTGCATATTTGCCACTCGGGTGTCTTTACTTTCGTCTTTCTTTCACCATCATGTTTCATGTTCTTGATTATACTTCGTGCTTGATGTTTTTCATGACTATTATTGGCTAAACTTGTGTTACTACCTAGAATTGGATGATTGATTGCTTATGTTTTGATTTATATTATGGATTTATGAAAACTATGGTTTATTTATGAATTGTAAACGACTTGATCTATCGGTTAGATGTATATGCATGCTTGATGTTATTTGAATATTGTTTATTGCTTCGCATGAATCTTGGTGACGGTCTTTATCACATAATAGAGTCGTGCTAGGTTTTAGATTTTGGTGACTGTCGATATCACACAATAAATCTTTAAACTTTAGGGTTAAGTGGCCATCAAACCTTAGAAGTAATATTCGGTGAACTTATAAAATCAAGTGTTCTACTAATCATCAATAGCTGCAAGGTGCGAGGTTATTGCTAGGTCTAAGTGATTAAACCGTAAGGTGGGTCTTTCTTAGGAAGTAAACCTATTAGCTGCTGTCTAGCAAGTCTAACTGAGAAAACAAGTCTATCCTTGGTTTAGATCTCGAAAGGGAGTGAGCCTCGTAGGATACTTTTATAAATCCATTAGATGTCTTGCAAAGGAGTCTAATAACCGGTAATTTAACAACCTTTAGGGGATCATAGCGTGCTCTTGAGAAGGGTTAGGGGTCCTTTAGATTTCCCGAGAAGTGAGAATTTTATGATCCCGGTTCCATAGTAGACAACTTCCAAATATAATCTTAACTAAAAGCAATCAGGATTCCAGTCTAGGTAGTATTTCCGTCATCTGAGCAAAGTCCACAGTAATTCGTTTAGTTAGCTTAGTTAATTAATTTAGTTTTAATTGCATTCTTAGGATTTTTTAGAAAACCCCCCTAAAACATAAAAACAGTTAAATATTGCGTCAGAGTCAGTCTAGATAGGTAATTAGCGTAATTATTTAGAGTTTCGTGGGTTCGATATCCGGACTTACATTAGCTATACTAGAGTCGATCGGTACATTTGCCGGTTAGTAGTTTAGTGTGTCTTAGTAAGTCTAGAGTATTACTTAGAGTCTAGAATTAGGTAAATTTAGCTACTTTAACTAAACTACTTTTTAGCACATCACTCAACACATTTAAAATATATGTAACGTTTTACAATTTTTTTATATCTTTACAATTGATTAAATACTAAAAGTTGTAATCAATTGTTATCTGTTGCACGCCAATGATATTTATTTTATATATCGTTTTCTCTTAATAAAACTGATTTATATAAAGAAACTGCAAATTAATTTCTGTCTTAATTTATAAAATTTAAAACATCATTCACCTTAACAGAAAAAATAAACTGAGTTAGTGATTTGGATGAAAATTTATAAAAATTATGTGATAAAACTATTAATTTTTTTTTTCTAAAAACTGCATGTATATTCTGTTATTTATATATATATATATATATATAGGGGAATGCTAAAATGAGAACCACCTCGAGTTGTAAGAACCGTGAGAACTACACCGTAGGGGGCGTGGTGGACCAATTTTTTTTTTTCATAAACGTAGATGCATGTATAAAAACAACATTTGTAAAAAAAAAAATTCAAAAAAAAAAATGTCGTGTGTGTAGTTTTGAGCGCCACGAGTTTGTGTTTACGGGACCCGTAAATCTGGCCGGAAAATTTACGGGTCCCGTAAACACAAACTTGTGGTGCTCAAAACTACACCCACGACATTTTTTTTTTCAATTTTTTTTACAAATGTTGTTTTTATACATGCATCTACGTTTCTGAAAAAAAATTTTGGTCCACCTCGCCCCGGATCAAAAAGTTCTCGCGGTTCTTACAACTCGAGGTGGTTCTCATTTTAGCGGATACTTATATATATATATATATATATACACGTGTGTGTTTGTGTGTGTGACAAAATTAACTAAATAAAAGAAATTAAAAAAAGTTTGAGTAAATTGCCAAAATCGTCCCTGTGGTTTATATTTGTCAGTTTCATCCAAATATCCTTCAACTTAACAGAAAAATAAACTAAGTGGTTTGGATGAAAATGACAAAAAGTTACAAATATGGGGGGCAAAATAGTACAAAAGTGTCATTTTGGACGAAAATGGCAAATATGCCTAAACCTCGGGGACGATTTTGGCAATTAACTCTAAAAAAAATAAAAAACCACTAACAAAAATTTAACGATTTAGATTTTTTTTCTTCTAATTTAACATTTTGTGATTAGAATGAATCTCATGCGTAATAATGTGTATGTAAAAAGTTTCCACCAATTGATGCTTTATCAAAGAATGGATTTGGAATTTTCGCAACAATCCATTACATCATGCTTGTAATAGATTTAGTAAATGAATAAACGAATGTTGCTAATTACATTACATATACTATTAAAGATCAAACACTTCTATAGTGGTTTACGTGTGTTTTAGCCTTCTGCACAAGTCTTAATTAAAAAAACCGACGAGGTTGGTGTCCACCTCGCTATGCGTCTCGACCAGAAATCCTAATCAACCTTTAAGACTAGGCGTGATTCACTTTCTCTTTCCTCTCACGCCACCTCCACATCTTGCTCCAGCTTCCCTATCGCTATCGCTGTACTGATTATCTCTAAATTTGGTGAAATGGACCAAATTATTCTTGTTCATTGTTAATGTTCTTTGTTTTAGGTGAAAATGATTGGAACTCATTGTTGATTTTCTTTTAATCTTGTTGGAATAGACTAATCACTAATGATTAGAGGTGGTAGTGACTAGTGAGGGGAACAAAGAATCTAATAAAGTTACTTGATGCCACTCAAAATTACAAAATCTTGATGGAATGTGAATATTGCTAATTTCCCTGTAAATTATTTTATCTGCCCTGTTAATAATAGCATCAAAATTTTTATTTTCTTATTCCAAATTCCTTGTGAATCAATTTTATGCTTCATGTCGATTTCTTTATTGTATCGACATAATGCTCTTTGTGTAACACCGTTTTTTGCTTTTAAAATGTTTTTTAAGTTCAATGAAAATTAAAGTATGAAAAGTCCTAAAGTTTGGTACTTTTATATATAGGAAAGTTTAATGCATTCACTTTCATTTCATTGACTTACATAAGATATGAACCCATATGGCTTTATAGTATAGTATCATCTTAGGGGTGTGATAAGGATTTGGAATCCATAGGTCATGGTTTCGATTCCCACAAGAGGGATTTTCCCATATTAATTGGGTTTTCTCCTGAATTAATGTATAGGCATTATGCCTTGTGGAGATGGATATAATCGATGGTTCCGCTCGTGGCACGATGATACTCCAGTGGTCCGTCAGTGATCCAAATTTGCTTTAAAAAAACTGTTGGGATTGAACCCTACCAAAGGAACAGATAATGAAAGCCAAAACTGGTTCACAACAAGTGGATTCATCATAAGCAGCAGTTTGCACTAAACTTTCCCCTTGACAGTGGCTCCAACATCTGATATGCTCCAAGTACTGCCCTTCTCAACAACTGCTGATCGTGTAAACTACTGATAAGTCAAAACACTGATGAAGATTAAAGGCTGAAGCTCAATCTACTGACGGAATACAAGCACTGTTGAAGAGTTAAAGCACTGCCCATTCAAGGTCTGATCACCCTTTGAAGAAAGCACTGATGCTCAACATCAGTGGTTGACTACATCAGTGGAATGAAGAATCAGTGTTTATACATCAGTGTTTAGAATGTAGTCAGTGTCTGTATGGTCAGTAGTCATAGATCAGTAAATAGAGTTTGTTAGGTTGTTAGATGTCACTTTCATGGTGACGTCAGCTGAGATGCCTCAGTGGTTTGGCTTGTCTATAAATGGAGCAGTACTCTGTACAGTTACATTTGATCGTCTTGAGTGAGTTCTTCTCCTCAATTCAATCATTTCATCTTGTGCAACTAACCATGGAGTATCAGGCTGAGGGGGAGTTTAGTTTGTAAGCATGCTTGTAATCTTTTGATTTGTATTGTAAATCTTTCGACTTATTGTGAAGCATGTGTTTATCTGAACTAATTCTCTTTTTTATTGTGTTTACAAAGTTTGTTATTTATTTCCGCTGCACTTTACATTTTTCATATTCATTCATAGTTCAAATCATACAAACAAACACAATCATGAGAGCCTCCGATCCTAACAATTGGTATCAGAGCCTGGACAGTCAAATTCGATCTAACAATCAATTTGGCATAACAGTTCAGCTCAAAATTCATTGATACTAAGGTTGGGTGTATTTAGTTGAAAAACAGAGTAACGAGTAAATCATGCTCAAAGTGGTTATTCAAAAACTCTGTAAAACAACCAAGATGTCATAAGACACACAAATTTCATATAACAAGTGACGTCATGCATAAATCACCTATAGTTTTCAGATCTGAAAATATATCTGATAATTATGGTATAATTATTTATGAAAATTGATTTCAATTGTTGTTTTGAAGTTCGTGTTGTTTCCATCATGCTTGTTGCTAAAGTGTATACCTCATGTCAACAAAACCTATGTTTGATTAAAATAACACTAGTGTTTTTGTTAACATAAAAGAGGGACATTAAAACTTTAGTTACAAGATCTTATGTGTTGAAAAACAGGTTGGGAATCCTGTTGAAAAGGAACAAACCAACTCTGTTAAAATACATTAAGAAAACAGGAGTCAAGATAGTCCGTATCATATGTAATGTGAGATTGGTCAAAAATTTGAACAAATATGGCTAAACCTCTTAAAACATTACTACAAAATGATTCTGGATTAAGTATTCCTTCAATAAAGACCTCCCAGTAAGTATTTCATTACTTATGAATGGGAAGGGTAAAAAGGGAAGAAGAAAATTCACAAAAACTCAGAAGTGTGTTTATCTCAAAACTTTTGAAGCCAGAAGAAAAGAGTATAAACATAAAACACTTAAGAGTCAAAGATTGGGGTAACAATGGTCATTAAGCAACTATGTGCAATCATTGGTTCAGAAAAGTTCAGGTAACAATAGTATTCCCAGTGAATGAATTTACAAGAGGACTAGACAAATTTTCAAAATCTTCACATGATAACAAAGTCTATAACAGGGTTTTCAAAAACTCATGTGAACATGTGTCCTCATTTCTGTTGTCAATCAATCAACAAGAAAATGGTATCAAACAGTGGTCAAAATGTATTTACAATTTCATACCACTGTTGTCAAACAACTGACCATTTTCAGAAAACTTGAGAATGATATGATTATGTATTTTATTGAAAAATATATCAGATCCTTTTGGTGCTGTTTTCGGAAAATCCTTTAATTATTTTTTTCTTAAAAAGGATTTTCTTAAATAAAGCAGGATATGTTATTCTTTATTTTTTTAAGAATGATATATTTTGAACTTTTTACTGGTTTTTGATAGTAAAAGCCTCAATCTCCTGTCAGGATATATAACCTTTATTTTTGTTGGTAATATTTTCCTCAAAATGGATCAAAAGGAAATGGTATATATGTCAGAGTCATGTCAAACTCAAGTTTGTTTTTACACTGTGCAAAAGATTGATTGTTAACAGATCTTAAAATACTTGGGTACTCATGTTTTAATTTAAATATTATAACAAGAATGAGTTGCCTTAGTAAAAGTCTACATCATCTGGGGTACTAAACCACTGTCAGAAATTTGAAAAAGCTTCAAAATGTGTAATTGACATGTGGCAAAACCTTGAATGGAAAATTTTCAAAACAACTGCTGATATACTAGTCTTTCAAATCTTTACCATTTACCCTAACCACTGTTTTGTTCAGACATCTGCTTCCTAAATATTGTCCACTGCTGAAAGTCAACCATTGATCCTTTCATTCTCTTGGCAAGCACTGATACTCAAAATCAGTGACTTATCCACTGATATGCTATCCACTGATAGTAAAAATCATCCAATGTTATCATATTATTACTGTTGTAACCACTGATGCTTGTTTCATCAGTGGCCCTCAAAACAACTGTCCTCCACTCTTCATCCATATCATCAGAGGTTGGCACGTGGTCAGTTTTTAACCATCAGATCTTAATAACCGCTGCCACATCAACGATCACTTTTTCCCTTAATAAAACCCTGATCAAAACCCCCAAACAGGGTTTTACACTGTCGAATTGAATTCCAAAATTCTCTTCTCAAAGCAGTTTCCAACCTTTCTTCTCAAATCACTCTTCGATTCTTCTTCATCAAAATGACGAAATCAAAATCAAAGTCAAAACCATCATCATCATCTTCCAAAGAGGTCGCTCAAATGGCCGCGGAACCCATTGAAATACCTTACAAATCCCCTCATAACTATTTGGGTCTGCTCACAAAACCCACAAACAATCATACCTTCGATTCCATCGTCGACACATTATCTGAATCAAAGTACAAAACTTTGTTGATAGCAGATGCTCCCATTTACCAACAAACCCAGAGAGAGTTTTGGAAAAAGGCTACGCTTGAAAAGCAAGACGATAAAGTCATAGCCATCAACTCCTCGATACAAGGTAAAGTAATTCAAATTACTCCACAATCAATCTCAGAAGTCTTTAAACTCGATGATCAGAAAGGTAAAACTTCTTTTGTCAAAACCGAGTTGAAAACTGATTTTCTGAAAAGAGGGTATGCAGAACAATCAAAGGTAGATACCTTACAAAAAGGTTACTTTCCTTCTGCACCAAGGTTTTTATTCCACACACTTTTGATGTGTATTTCAAATAAAACAACAACGTTTAACGAAATACCATTGAAGATTCAATGTCTGGGTTATGCTATTTTAAATAATGAAAATTACAACTATTCCCAGGAGATCTTTAATGACTTGGTAAAAAATGTTGACAGCAAATCATTTTTACTTTTTCCAAGGTTTCTAAGCTATTATTTTAAACAAAAATTTGAAAAAGAAAATGAAAATTTGCTCAAACAAGGTGCTTATTTTCAAATAAACGGGCTAACAATTGAAACATTCTCAAGAATGATGGCACCTATAAAAACAAAAGCAGAGGTGCCTGAGCAGAATTTAGCAGCTACCACTGCTCCTCAGGCATCTACTGTTGAGCCCACTGCTCCAGGTGATCATAGCAGCACTACCACTGCTTTGAAACCAACACCTGACATCACCAAAAAGACCAAAAAGAAGTCTTACAAAAAGCCCACCAAACCCAAGAAAAAGGCAACTCTGGAAGATGAGATCCCAGAGCAACTATCAGTGACAACACAAATGTCACCAAAAACCACTGCTGCTACTTCCTCACAGCAGTTGGTAGAAAGATCTCCACCCTTACATCAAACTCCTCCTGCATCCTCACAAAAGGATCAGGTTGTAAGCACAGGGACCCCACATTATGAAGCTCTGGATTCAATAGGATCCATCTTCCTCAGTCCTGATCCCAAGGACATGTCTCTTTCAACACCCAGACCTTCACAAATCATATTACCACAATCCATAATACCTTTGTTGCATGCAGTTGCTATAGCTCAGATACAAACAGTTCCTCTCTATCACCTATCACTGAGAGTATACTCCCACAAGTGACTGGGTCTGATGCTTATACCTCTGTTATCCCAGCAACTTTTGAGGAGGTTACACTGCAGGAGGTACAAGTAACCCCTGTCAGTAGTTCAAGTGGAGCAGCTACTACAAATGTTGGATCAACAGATCTACATTTGGATAGTTGTTTCATCAGTCAGACTCCCTTGAAGGCAATTTCTTCCATAGCACCACTGATAACCACTAGTGAGGCTGTTTTGTCCACTGGTACCATCAAAGGATTATCAAGTGCTGAAGAAAGAAGACCCCAGAACCAAGAACAAGGGGAATCAATGGGTGATTTTTGGGACTCAGTTCCTAAGTCACACATTGATACAACCACTGCTGGTGGGGATTCAGGTGATCCCATTAATTTGGGTGATGATTCAAAATATCAGGAATTGACGGGCAGAGTTGAAAAACTTGAAACATCAGTTACTGAAATAAAGGATATGGTGCAACAGCTGTTAAAAGCTCAAAAAGCACAATCCACTGCTGTTCCACCTCAAGCACCTGCTCCACCACAAGCACTTGCTGCAAATGAGCTCTGGAATCTTTTTCAACCCCTGCTTGAAAAACAAAAACAAATGGCTGATCAGCAGAATGAAATGCATGTAAAAATGCTGACAAACATGGTGGAGTCAAGATTTAAAGATACTCAAGCAGACATCAAGGCTATAAAGGCCAGCATATAAAGCACTGCCCATGGTGGAAAAGTCCCCCCCACTATCCTCTTCATGGATAACCCCCTTCCAGATAATGCCAAAAAGGGGGAGAAAATCCAGAAGTTGAAGATGAAGGGAATTGAGGATGGTGTTTACGTTGAACCGGAAAAAAGAAAAACAGACATCTAAACCTCAAACCACAAAATCTCAAACTTCTATTCAAACAGCTGATATGTCAGTGGTTTCAAAAACTGCTTGTCAAACAGTTGCCATCTCTTCAACACACACCACTACAACATACACTACCACTGCCCTACCACCATTACCACCTGTCATAAAACAGAAGACAACAGATGTTACAATATCTGTTGTAATGACAACAGTGGTTGAAGCACCAGTTGTTTCAACAGCTGTTAGTCAGACACTTTCCACCACTCAAACCACTGATCCACCCAAAACATCATCAGCCTCTCCTACAATAAAAAGGAGAAGGATTTTTATTCCTGATGATGATTCTCCATCACCACCACCAAAAACAACTTCACTGCCTTCAACCCCTGCTCAAAAGCAGAAGACATCTACTGACAAATCAGTAGTTGTAATGACAACAGAGGTCGAAACACCAGTTGTTTCAATAGCTGTTTGTCAACCATCCACCACTGCTCTCATCATTCCTACATCACAACCAAAATTACCTCCACCTATAAAGCTTCACAAAAGAAAAAGAGAAACAACTCAAGCAACTGATGAAAAATATGATCCTGTTGCTGCTAAATATCCACTGGAACTAGAAGCTGTGGAAAATGAGATGAAACAATTTTACACCGAGGATGATCCTTCAAAAAGAAGATTTCCTTCTCTCATAGGTTTCATAGTCCCAGAAGACATGGATGAATATCTTGAGATGAAAGCAAGGCAAGCAAAGATTAGAGCTAAACTCGAATGCAAAGATCAAGGTGATGAAGCCATTTCTGAAAAATTGGAATTTTTGCTAACAAAAGTCAAGCTGATGGAAAACTATGCACAAAATCTGAGCAAAGAAAAAGCAGATCAACGAAAAGAAATGAGAAAAAGTTATCTTGCATACATCATGAAAGAAAAATTCTATCAAGCTGAAGAAAACCAATTTGAAGAATGGCCAATGGTTGCCTTAAAGCATGAAGCAAACAGAATTGAAAGGATTAAAAATGATCCAAGAAAGAAGAAGACAGCTCCAAATTGGAACAAATATAAAAAGCTCATTGCTGATCTTACATCCGAGTACAAAAAGAAAAAACAGGAACTGATAGATGCTAAGGTGGATACTGCTGAAGCCATAGCAAAATGGTCAAAGCAGTATACTGATGAAGCTTAAGAAAAGGAGGATAACTGTCCCAGACACTCCAAAGAAGCCTGACTACAAAAAGCTAGAACAGCAGATTGATGCTCTTAAAACATTGCTCACATCAGCAGATAACCCTATCCTGGTGGAAAACCAAGAAAAAGGAAAACTGCTGACTAGTGAAGAAGAAAAAGAAAAGGAAGCTGAGTACTTCACAGAAGCCATCAAGAAAATGGATCTAAAAGAAGAGAGCTCAGTGAGCCTTCAAAACCTTGTCAAAAAGGTATTAACCAAACCTGCAGCAGATATCTCAGACACTGAACTGGAACAAAGAAAAAGGCAAGAGCTGATTGAACAAGAAGCTGCAGAAGACATAGCTGCAGCAAATGAAGTCATAGAAGAGGCTTTTAAACGAATTTCTGAAGTTCAGGATACTGCTTTACAATTTTTCTCAAGGCCAAAATCTCCAAGCTCATCAGCAAATAAACCTCTCCCAAGAAACCCATTGGGTTCAAAAGTACTCAAGTGGCTCTCTGATCAAAAGACCCATGTATTGACCCTGGTCAGATCCAATGGTGAAGTGAAGTACATATCAAGGAAAGAAGCACTAGGCCTTAGTGTTGAAGATTTGCAGGATCTCCTTGAACTTACACTGTGCAGGGATGAGGATGACATAAGTTCCAAAGATTTTGAAGAAGAATTTAAAAGACAAGCTAGTGAACTTCTGATGAGAAATAAAGATCCAAAATAATGAAGTGTTTTGGCATTATCTGTTCTAGGGGGAGATTGTTGGGATTGAACCCTACCAGAGGAACAGATAATGAAAGCCAAAACTGGTTCACAACAAGTGGATTCATCATAAGCAGCAGTTTGCACTAAACTTTCCCCTTGACAGTGGCTCCAACATCTGATATGCTCCAAGTACTGCCCTTCTCAACAACTGCTGATCGAGTAAACTACTGATAAGTCAAAACACTGATGAAGATTAAAGGCTGAAGCTCAATCTACTGACGAAATACAAGCACTGTTGAAGAGTTAAAGCACTGCCCATTCAAGGTCTGATCACCCTTTGAAGAAAGCACTGATGCTCAACATCAGTGGTTGACTACATCAGTGGAATGAAGAATCAGTGTTTATACATCAATGTTTAGAATGTAGTCAGTGTCTGTATGGTCAGTAGTCATAGATCAGTAAATAGAGTTTGTTAGGTTATTAGATGTCACTTTCATGGTGACGTCAGCTGAGATGCCTCAGTGGTTCGGCTTGTCTATAAATGGAGCAGTACTCTGTACTGTTACACTTGATCGTCTTGAGTGAGTTCATCTCCTCCTCAATTCAATCCTTTCATCTTGTGCAACCAACCATGGAGTATCAGGCTGAGGGGGAGTTTAGTTTGTAAGCATGCTTGTAATCTTTTGATTTGTATTGTAAATCTTTCGACTTATTGTGAAGCATGTGTTTATCTTAACTAATTCTCTTTTTGATTGTGTTTACAAAGTTTGTTATTCATTTCCACTGCACTTTACATTTTTCATATTCATTCATAGTTCAAATCATACAAACAAACACAATCATGAGAGCCTCCGATCCTAACAAAAACATAAGATATGAAAGAATTAGATTCCGATATAAAATATTTAACATAAAAAGTTCAGAGTTATTATGTAAGTGAGGTTTAAAGTTGATACGTAATATACACATTCACACCCACGTTACTACGTAACATTAGCGAATTAATAATATGCAAGTACAAAAATATTTTTATATGTAACAACCAAGAAAAACATGTAAAAACCTTTTTAAACAATTTACGAGCATTCACATCTTCTCCATCAAATTATATGAGAGGCTCCTTCATGTTATATATAGCGGTTATGAGGGTTGTGAGAGGAGGATCCTAAATATGAAAATAAATTATTCACCCTTTTAATTTTTTTTAAATATTTTTAGAAAGTGATTTTGAGTAAAGGAGAGAAAATCTAATGATAAAGGTATAACAAAAGTATTATTTAATTGAAAAGAAAAGAAAAATATAGTAAATTTTAGTGTAATTACCGAGATAAAGATGGTGGATAGGATGTGAATGCTCTAACTTATAGCCATTGTAGTGCTACAACAAAACTATTGTAGCTTCTACGATACCTAGAAAGCCTTTTTCACTATATGGTGATGGTGTACTGTAAGATGTAACATCCGTCAAAATTACAATAGGGTGTAATTTTTGAAACATCATTAAAAAGGAAAAAAAGATGTGTGGCCCGAGAGTCGAACCCGGAACCACCGACCCAACAGGTAACATAACAAACCAAATGTGTTGCACGTATACTTGCGATATATCTCGGTTCTTATTGAACATATACTAAGTTGGAACCTTGATTTAAAAGAAAATAAAAGAAAGTTGCAGGGGACGAGATTCGAACGCGGATCCCTTTCACAGGAACCAAGATGCAGACCACTAGGCTATCAGCTCGTTTGTGATGCCACCAATCTGTCCCTTAACACCTTAAAGGTCACTTGGCATCAGTTGGGAGCTTCAATTCAACTATAAATAGCCTTGTGCAAGCTCCATTCATACTTGCACCTTCAAATATTTATTTCTATCTATCTTGGAGTTGCTTCTGCTCATAAGAGGCCTCCAACCTGAAGTCTAAGCTTTCGTTGAACACTTGTAAGTGTTCTTCCGAGTTCTTTTTCATTCATAAGCTAGTCGAAAGTCAAGCAAATTGACTTTTGCTTTGACTTTCGGTTATGACTATTTCGATCAAGCCAAATTTTGAATAGAACATGTATACGTGATCGTAATAATGTAGTTGTTAATCCCTTTTGAGGGCCCCTTCTGAAGATCACATTAAGTTAAAGAATGACGGGTCAAAGTTTTATTAAATAAACGTCAAAAACGCAAATTTTTGTAATTAACGTTAAATGAACTTCTAAGTATCGAAGCCTTAATTTTTGACATTATACCAGTTTATATAACATATTAGGACATGTTAGATCATGTCCAACTCATCATTTCCTGCTTAGAGCTCGGTTCGCAACCGAAACTCAAACAGTTTGACTTCTACTTTGACTTTCGATTTTGACCCGTTTAAGATAGTTTAGATACTGATTAAGGGTTGTTAAATGATCATATTATAGTAGGGAATAACCCTTATAGGTTATACTTTCTGATCATATAGTTTGTCGGGTTTTATGCAAAGTCCACATATTATGCCTAAATAATACCTAAAATGCCCTTTTTGCGCATAGATTGATTTTGTAACATAATAAACATGTAATTTGAGTTTGAAACTGATGTAATAACATAATAAAGCATATTTTGAAATATTGGACTTATCGTAGACCGATTCGACCACCTGGTGCCTCATATTTGTAAGACCCATTTCAATTTAACACAATTATAACATCAAAAATACGCATTTTATACTAAAATGCGACTTTACAAACTTGTCATGTCAACATTCATACTGATGAGTTGGTAAAATTCCATAGCTTAATGGTTTTAGTTTCAGTTAATTACACGAAATTACTTTCTAGAATACACTACTTTGATATGGTTTATGTTTTGTAGGCATTGACGGGTTTAATGTGCATTTTGGAGATTTACTGAAGCTTTGGGTGGATGCTAGAGAGAACATAATTGAAGAAAATGCAACAAGAGGCAAAAACTGAGCTGAACTCTGCGCCAGAAACAATCCAAACTTCATTTTGGCTTATCCTGAGCTAGAAAATGAGTTTCGAGGCTTCTAATATATGCATTTGGGGTAGCTCGATGAGACGAATGAAAATATAAGGCTTTTAAAGGCCAGAAATTGACGCATTATCTGCTGCACACTGGCTGATAAACAGGATTTTTTGAAAGAAAAAGTCAATTTTGGAAAAGGGGGAGTTACACTTTATTATTCCTTCAACTCCCATTCATTTGAAAAAAAAGGAAAACACTCTCTAATGATTCCCAATCATGATGATCATCCAAGAACCAATATTTCTATTGCTAGTTCTTCATCCTCAAGATCCGGATTCCAATCCTCCAACACCATGAGAGGCTAATCTTCTAGGGTTTCACCCCGGTGTAGACTTTGTAAGATTTTCTAGGGTTTAAACATTTGTATTTGCTTTGATTTTGTGACAAGTTGTTTAGTATTTGAACCCTTTGATAATTGTCGTGCATTTGAATTGAATTTGTGAATTGTTGAATGATTATAAAATTTGACTTTGCGAAATGAATTGTGCACTTATGCCTTATCTTAGGTTAGGATTTACATGTTCGAGGTAACGAAGTGCATTACGGTCCGTTGTCTATGACGTTGATAGCAATTGGCACCTAAGCTTCGTGATAGAAATCCGTTAATCACTATACGCAATTGAATCGAGTTAAAACATGTAGGAACCCTAGCTCTTACAATTATCGAACCGGGTGTGATCCGTGCCCCCAATTCTTGTTTTCAGTTAAATAATTTAGTTTGCAATCTTAGTTAGTAAGTAGTTGTTTTAAATAATATAAATTTGTCGGTTCACTCCTAGGTCTTTTCAAAAATCAAACAAACTTATAAAAATTAGCAAACTTCATAATCACATTGTACATTCTTGTAACTAATATAACTAATCGAACAGGTCGTGCGATACTGATCATATGCTCTTCGTGGATACGATACCCGACTTACCCTAGCTACCTAGGTTTAATTGGGTTTTTGACTGATCGGGACGACACGGTCACGTCAAAATGGCGCCGTTGCCGGGGAGCTAGTGCGCTTAGTATTTCATTTCTTGTTCGATTTTAGTGTTAGTTTCTTTCTTGTATTTTTGTGATTTTACTTTGGGTGGTCGAGCTTGTTTGTGCAGGTACATGTTTTGCAGGTACCATCCTTCAATATGAATTGGGTAGATGATGATCTGTGTGAGTGTTGCGGAAGCGGAGAGCATTTATTAGAGGATTGCTCAATTTTCTACGAAAAAGTTCAAGCCTACAAGGATCAGGAAGACTACCTCAGCGGATTGTATGAATATAGGAGGGCAAATTATGAAGATTTCAATGGTTCATCCTAACATTATCCATACGATAGACCACCACCACCACCAAATTATCAAGAATATTACTATTCAGAGATGAATTACCATTATGAGCAAGAGCGGGATTATAACAACTATGAACCCGAATTGCCACATTTCTCAAGTTACTGGGAGGAGTATGATGATTATTATAATGAATACCCTCAACCGGCATCCGAAGAACCTCAAGATTCAATAAGTTCCAAGCTCGATGCAATCATGAATGCTATCATTACTTCAAATCAAGAGATTAAGATGGAACTGAAGAAGGAACTTGAGGCGAGAGATAAAGCTCATAAAGCCTTGGCAAAGAAAGTGGGTCAACTCGCTGAAGAATTGGCTCAACTTAGATGAGACCAAGAGATGTTGGCTAATGATACAATGGTGGATGTTAATGTGGTGGAAGAGGTTATAGATCTTCCGGAGCAAGAATATGAATGTTTGAACCGAGTGGAAGACATGACACCGCGAGACGAGTCGGATCCGAAAGAAGCCCATGTTCATATCCATCCTTCTCCCATACTTATCACTCCAACCAACAAAGTTGGGGATGCGGGTTCGGGTATAAGGATTCGATGGGTGGCGTTGCAAGACCTTGGCCAATTTGTTAAGAAACGACCCCAAAGTTGCTTATACGCATGCCGCGTAAAATAAAAAGAGAGTGGATTCGGCATGCTAACTACCGAGCATATGTTGGAAATTCGGTAGGCAAATGCTCACTTTGACCACCATGAGAGGCAAATTAGGTATGATTGTTGTAGAGTTTGTATTATTATTCGTTTTATTTTATTTTTCTAGTTAAATGAACTTTGTGGGTGTGTTCCCTATATAACCCTCACGAGACCTACTCGTCCTCCCGAGCCATCGGGAGGTTTAAAAGGACTTGTTGCATACTCTAAATGCAACCGTGATTCCTACGAAAGTGAGTTAGGTTTGTTGTTGTTGTAAATTATTTTTCCACATAAATCAAAGTAAATTAACGTATGACTTGGTAATATTTTCATAAAAGTGGTAGAACTAGGTAACTAACAAGTTTTAATGGTTGTGAGAAGCATGCTTCTACACAAGGGTTGAGATTTGTAGGTACATTATGTTCGTGAGATGACCGCTTTGTTAAAAAGATGAAGAGCACACGAGGAACTAGCGAAAACCAGGTGCATACGTTTCTTTTTATCTTTGGTTTTTAGTTAGCAAATAAGTGGAATGCAATTTGTATTTTATTTTCCGGGGTGAAATTTTGGGGAAGTTAGCCGTGTTACATCCCTTGTGCATTTTTAAAACTCTAGTTCTTACACATTGAGGACAATGTTTGCCTCAAGTGTGGGGATGGGGGAGTAAAAGTTTTTCGATTTTTGACCCGTTCATTTAAACACTACACATTGAGGACAATGTTTACCTCAAGTGTGGGGATGGGGGAAAAATTTCAAAAAATTTTCAAAATGTCTTTGTTTGAAGCGATCTTAAAAGCACAAGTAACTAAGTTAACGAGGGATGCCACAACTCATTTGGTCTTTTGTCATGGTCAAGTTCGAATTAATAACATGACAGGTATTTAGTGGGTGGTTATTTGGGAATAATCCGCCTAAGAAACTTGCAATTTATGTATATCATATTCCATACCCTTATACGTGAGATTTTGAGCCACTTGTATACATTATATATACACATATTTCATTGTTTGAGTGGACCATTAGTCATGTATTGTAGAACTTGAATCTTTTTATACGTTTGAGACCATAGACCGAATACAAGCACAAGAATGAATAAGGCATTAGGTACACCCTTTCCTTTTACACCATTTATCTATCCTTACCCAAAATCTATCCCTTAGTCACCAACTTTGAGCCTAAACCTTTCGTTTGACAACCCACTTAGCCCATAACCATAAGCCTTTTCTTTTTAAACTCGTGTGATGAAAACTCGATTATAGGAGTATATGTTTGTATAGTTGTGATTTGTTTATATATATATATATATATATAAACAAACTTAGAAAATGTTGTGAAAAAAGAATGAAGAAGCATTGAGAAAAACAAAAAACGATGTGTTAGCAGTTTATTGAATAAAATGCGAAAGTTGTTGCCTCATAGTTGATGTTTATAGTTAGTTTTGTTTAGTATAGTAGTTTGTAATAAAATCGAATTTTCATCACCTTAGCCACTTTAAAAATATCCTATTCGCCTAGCCCCATTACAACCTTTTCAAAGACCTTTTGACTTGTGCTTAGTATTCATGTTCGGTGGTGGAGAATGATTGAGTTGCAAGCCTATGCAGGTACATGTTCTATTCGGTTTGGAGCGATTACTTTAAAAAGTGCTAATACATTATTAAAATTAGCCAACTTGTAAACCGTGTGGAGTGAACATTGTGAGGGATATGTATGAATTGCGAGTTTTAAGTGCGGGTTAATCTTGGATAACCATTTTTACATGATTAATCATTTATTGCTAAATATGTCAAAAATTGTAAAAAGTTTGAACCGGGCATGACAATAGACCTTAACCTTAGTTTCAGGAATGGGGAGTGTGTTTTTCGTTCGACCCACGTGAAAGTGAAAAACAGATTTGCTTGAGGGCAAGCAAAAGACAAGTGTGGGGATGTGATGAGTTAGTAAAATTCCATAGCTTAATCGTTTTAATTTCGGTTAATTACACGAAGTTACTTTCTAGAATACACTACTTTGATATGGTTTGTGTTTTGCAGACATTGACTGGTTTAAGGTGCATTTTGGAGATTTACTGAAGCTTTGGGCGGATGCTAGAGAGAACATAATTGAAGAAAATACAACAAGAGGCAAAAACTGAGCTGAACTCTGCGCCAGAAACAGTCCAAACTTCATTTTGGCTTATCCTGAGCTAGAAAATGAGTTTCGAGGCTTATAATATATGCATTTGGGGTAGCTCGACGAGACGAATCAAAATATAAGGCTTTGAAAGGCCAGAAATTGAAGCATTATCTGCTGCACACTGGCTGATTGGTAAAAACGGGATTTTTTGAGAGAAAAAGTCAATTTTGGAAAAGGGGGAGTTACACTTTATTATTCCTTCAACTCCCATTCATTTGAAAAAAAAAAAGAAAACACTCTCTAATGATTCCCAGTCATGATGATCATCCAAGAACCAAGATTTCTATTGCTAGTTCTTCATCCTCAAGATCCGGATTCCAATCCTCCAACACCATGAGAGGCTAATCTTCTAGGGTTTCACCCCGGTGTAGACTTTGTAAGATTTTCTAGGGTTTAAACATTTGTGTTTGCTTTGATTTCGTGACAAGTTGTTTAGTATTTGAACCCTTTGATAATTGTGGTGCATTTGAATTGAATTTGTGAATTGTCGAATGATTATAAAATTTGACTTTGCGAAATGAATTGTGGACTTATGCCTTATCTTAGGTTAGGATTTACATGCCCGAGGTAACAAAGTGCATTACGGTCCGTTATCTATGACGTTGATAGCAATTGGCACCTAAGCTTCGTGATAGAAATCCGTTAATCACTATATGCAATTAAATCAAGTTAAAACATGTAGGAACCCTAGGTCTTACAATTATCGAACCGGGTGTGATCTGTGCCCCCAATTCTTGTTTTCAGTTAAATAATTTAGTTTGCAATCTTAGTTAGTAAGTAGTTGTTTTAAATAGTATCACTTTGTCGGTTCACTCCGAGTTCTTTTCAAAAATCAAACAAACTTATAAAAATTAGCAAACTTCATAATCACATTGTACATTTTTGTAGCTAGTATAACTAATCGAACAGGCCGTGCGATACTGACCATATGCTCTTCGTGGATACGATACCCGACTTACCCAAGTTACCTAGGTTTAATTGGGTTTTTGACTGATCGGGACGACAAGGTCACATCACATACATGTTTAGAAACATTCAAAATATGGTTTTAAGTGTTTACAAAGTTTACTTTTAACGAAAACAAAATAAGATCATCGCGGAAGCTTCAAATGACATGTGTTTGGTCCTTTTTCTTCGCTTGATCTTCATCCGGGAACTCTTGACATTCACCTATGATCAAAACCAACTTAAAAGTTAGTTTTGATAGCTTAAATACAAGTTTAAACAAGTTCTATGCATCAAACAACAAAATAAAAACAAATTGCCAGGCTTTACAGCTCTCGCGGCCCGCGAGAGCTTAGCTATTCTCAGTCGCGGGCCGTGACGCTTTGTCGCGTGGCGCGCCAGTGTTTAGTTGGTCCCTCATGTGGCGCGGGGGAGACCCTTTACCAGCAGGTCCGTATTTGGGACCTGCATATCTGCCCAGCTATGGTTTTAATCAAAATTCAAACTTTAAAGTGTCATAACTTTTGATCTACTAATCCAATTTGCTTGATTCTTTTTCCTACTTGTCCGTAATTAATTTACTGATTCGTTTATCATATTTGTTCACATCGAAATCCAATTTATAAGCTAATGGCTTATAAATCCCCTTTACGATTATTCGACCCGTTTGGATTTAAGTTACACTACATGTTTGTTATCAATGATTATTCCTAAACGTTTTTACCCATTCCCGGGCTTATCAAACATTAGCGTTTCGCTCCCATCACATGGTTTGTGCACGCGATAGCGTCATGCTTGTTGTCAATGATTCAAGCATGTACATTCAAACAAATTCTACAAAGTCATGTTTCTAAACTTTTGACCCAATTCAAGGGTTCGCTAAAATCAAATTTGGCGTTTCCGATTCTCGGCTTACGCACTTATTATACAAATTCATCGTGTGACATTCAAGTCACTTCAAACACTATCGTTTTAAAACGTCATTTTGACCCATTTGATTGTCGAGTGAAAGCCATCACTTCAATGACATACGAAACTAATTCTAACCATTATTTTGACCCGTTTGGTTGTCGAGTGAACTTCGCCACTTCAATGACATACCAAACTCCTATATTACACTACAACACCATTAACATAACTACGACCAATGTTTATGCATAATGTAACGAAACCATAAGTTACTTACCTTCAAAGCTTTTCCTTCAAGCGTGCCTCCGCCCCGGCTTGTGCGCTCGAAGATTCAATCACCTTGCCTATAGAGTTCAAGCAACGACATGTTTAGAACTCTTGTCACATTATATTATGCATAATTCGAATTAACATTCGATTATGCGTTTTACTCTAAATTTCAACAAATCTGCTTTCGTTTAGCCATTTTAACAAACACCTTGTGGGCATAATTTATAAAATCTACAATCAAGTTCATGACTAGTTATTTAGCCAAGATTAAACATCTTTCACAAGTTCATATGTCTAGCATGCATAACAACACCTAGACTTACTTCATGGAAATTAAATAACACCAAATTAATGATCATAATTCTAGTGTTCATCATCTTCCTACAAAACCCATTTAGCACTTATGTAGATGATTATAAATCTCATAATTTACATCACCAATTCATCAAGTTTCTCAACTATAGTTCGTTCCTAAACATGGATTCAACATAGCATCACTCCTACATTCAATATTCTAGCAATAATTTCGTTTTCAAGTGTTCACCAAGAATTCGAGATGAAACCAAATGATGAAATTTTACATACCTCGTGATCCCTTCACTTGGGTGATCCCTAAATTCAGCTTGGTTTTCGATCTAAACTTGATTTGCCTCTTGAATTTGGTTGATTTGTGCAATCTAGGGTTCAAGTTGAAGAGCCTTCTTTGGCTCCTGTGAAACACACGGCCAGAACACACACATAAGTGTGTGTTTTGGTGTTTTAATTTTTATTTATTAAACCTTTTTCTCATTTACCCTTTTAGTCCCTCAACTTTTCTAGAGTTATAAAAAGGTTTCTTAATCAAGTTTTCTTTATTGTTTTTAAGGAAAATAATTAACTCGGTTTATTTTTTTCCTAGTTACTTTAAACTTAGTTGTGACCAACATATTTAACATGGTTATTTATATAATTTCTAATATTTTCGGGGTGTTACAAGTCCACCCTCCTTAAAAGGTTTTCGTCCTTGAAACCAAAATACGTACCAAATAATGAAGGGTAGAGACGTCTCATCTCCTCTTCGGACTCCCATGTAGTGTTCGAACCTTTTCTATGCTCCCATTTGACCTTCACTTGGTCAATTTCCTTGTTCCGCAAGCTTTTAACCTTTCGGTCCATAATTGCAATCGGTTTCACCACGTAATTGAGTTTGTCATCCACTTCGATGTCATCATAGTGGATGTAAGCCGTTTCACCGGCTAGACATTTTCAGAGATGTGATACATGGAACGTACTATGTATCCCGCTGAGTTCCTCTGGTAGTTCAAGGAAGTATGCTACTTTACCGACCCGTTTGACGATTTTAAACAGCCCAATAAACCTTGGGCTTAACTTTCCCCTTTTCCTGAACCAGATAATCCCCTTCCACGGAGATACTTTAAGCATGACTTTATCACCAACCTGAAACTCGATTGGTCTTCGTCTTTTATCCGCGTACGAATTCTGTCGATCTTGAGCCGCTTTCAAATGAGCTCGAACCATATCGATTTTCTCGTTAGTGGTTCGAACTATGTCTTTATGGGCGAGTTCCCGTGGACCCACCTCACCCCAACACACCGGGGTTTGGCATTTTCTACCGTAAAGCATCTCGTACGGAGCCATACCGATGCTAGCATGGTAACTATTATTATAAGAAAATTAGACCAAAGGTAGATAAACATCCCAACTACCTCCGAAGTCGATGATACACGCCCGCAGCATGTCTTCCAACGTCTGTATTGTTCTTTCGCTCTGTCCATCCGTTTGAGGATGGTACACGGTGCTAATGAACAATTTTGTCCCCATTTGTTCTTGGAAATCACGCCAGAAGTTTGAAGTGAACCGGGTATCCCTATCGGACATGATGGATACCGGTACTCCGTGGCGTGCCACAACCTCGTTCGTATAAACCTCTGACATCTTTTCTAACGTATAAGTCTCGCGTATCGGAATGAAATGAGCACTTTTTGTCAGTCGATCTACTAATACCCAAATGGCATCGAATCCACGGTTCATTCTCAGTAGTTTGGTCAGTAGATCCATTGTAATATGTTCCCATTTCCACACCGGAATGTCTAACGGTTATAGTTTACCGTAAGGCTTCTAGTGCTCTGCCTTGACTTGCAAACACGTCTCCACATATTTGGTAATATCTCTTTTTGTTCCAGGCCACCAATAATTTTGTTTCAAGTCATTATACATCTTGGTTGCCCCCAGGTGAATAGAATAATGAGATTTGTGAGCTTCATCGAGTAGAAGCTTTTTAACCCCACATGTATTACGAACCCACATCCTTCCGAAGCGGGTTTTCAACCCGTTGTTATTAGGGATGGCAAAAAAGCCCAAGCCCGACGGGTATACCCGAAACCCAAAACATACGGGCCGGGTATATCAGAAGCCCAATGGGTATGGGCCGGGTACGGGCTTAAAAAAAGAAAAAATCGGGTACGAGTATGGGTATGGGATTTAGTGATACCCGCCCGATACTCGGCCCATTTACCCGAATAATACCCGAAAGCATTGATGTGTGTAAAATGCAACATATAAATTACATCAAATGAGGCATAAAACTAACCCTTTTTTTAGTACTAATGTTGGAAAAAGTGTGCTTTTGTCTTCCTTTTGTATTTTCAGGATTAAATGAGCGTAAACGAACAAAAGGAGCAAATATGCAGCAAAATCTAACATAATTACAAGAAAAGGAACAAACGTGGCATGCCCGACCCCTCGACAGCATCTTCCAGAGCAAAAACAAGAAAACAGAAGGCTGACCACGGCCCCGTGCCTAGCGGACACGGGGGCGTGGCCAGATGTCTGCAGAAAGGACAAAGCTATAGAAGTTTCTATTCCCGACACGGGGGCGTGCCCAACTCGACACGGGGCGTGGTTAACGCTAAGATTCATAGAATCCAAGCAAATCTTGATAGTACAGATATGCTTTTGGACACGGGGCCGTGCCCAGCGGACACGGGGCGTGTGGAGTTAATGCAGATAAATTGCAATTAATGAAGAAAGAGAAAGTGGATGGACACGGGGCCGTGTCCGGGCTTCTCTGCATGCTATAAATAGAGGTGCTTGGTTCACTTCAAAGGCATCCCTTGACAAACCACCTCTCTCCCACTTCACCCACACTCCACCACCATCATCCATCATCCATCATAGAGTGTGTGTAGTAGTCTCGGGATCCAAGATTGATAGTAAGAGTTCTTGACAATCAAAGGCCATGTTTGCCTAAGTCTCTTACATCACTTGGTGAAGACAAGCATTTAGTGTAATACTTTTGTTTTTTAATCTTTTCGCACTTTTTATTTGGTTTTGTATTAATGACTTTAATAACTAGTTTCTTATGTTGAAGGTGAAAGTTCCTTATCATTTGTCCGTGGTGTCTTGGCGTTATTTTACTGTCTATATAAAATAAAAGATTTACACCATTCATATCTCTACGGTCTATATAGAGATATGTTGGCTACCTGGTCGAGGGTTAAGGAATGGTTTGGTAAGGTTCTTGCCTTGTTCAGTGTATAGATCATGCAAGGACCCGGGTCAAGCTTACTAGGACCTCCTTCAATACCCACTGGTATCGGATGGCGGGGGTGCGAATGGCTTGACCCCCTCATATGTAAACTACTATTAATACATTAACCAGGCTACTTGGGATTGTATCCCTGCTGACTCAAACCACTTAGCCGAGGGTAACGTCACCTTCAAAAGAGGGGCCTACCATATTACGCATTAATAACTTAATTAATTATCTTTCAATATTCCGACCCTTTAGGATTGTATCCTTGCTGACTCAAACTACTGGGTTGAGGGTAACGTCACCTTCAAAAGAGGGGCCTACTACTATAACTAAGATAATCTCTTAAAAAGTGCAAAAGTGCGGAAATCATCAAAGGTTACACTAAAGGCGAGTCGGATCCAAGTGATTCATCTTGTCTATCTGTTTTTATTTTATTTTTATTTTCAGCATTTTAGTTTTTATTTTCATGTTTAAAACTTTTTCTAAACTTTTGATTTGATTAGACGTTGAGGATAAACCGGTACTGAAAGCTCTTGTGTCCTTGGACGACCTCGGTATCTTACCAACGCTATACTACGCTCATGATGGGTGCACTTGCCCATATGTGTGTGTTAGTAAACTATCGTGTTTTAAAAATTTAAAACTTGACTAAGAGTTAAAAAGGGCTTAAAATATAACTAAAAACATATCACGCACTACGCACATCAAGTTTTTGGCGCCGTTGCCAGGGACACAAGGATTTTAAGGAAGCTTAAAATCGACGGCCTAATATGTTTTTCAAAACCTTTTTAATTGCGCGCACATTTTTCTGCATTTTAGTTAGTTTTTGCATTTACAGTAGACTGAACAAGGGGCCGTGTTCACTGAACACGGGGCCGTGCTGCACATTTTTAAACAAACTCCCAGATACAGAGTCTGAACACAGGGTCGTGTTCACTGAACACGCCCCCGTGCTGCACAAAACCAGTCACTTTTATTAAAACGCCCAGATACAGAACCTGAACACGGGGCCGTGTCTAGCCTCTGTTTTCGTTTTTATTTTTGTTTTCTGGACTCAAGACTCTGTTGTGGTCTACTGAGAGATTCCTATGGATCAATACTCAGGAGATTACAACTACCACTATGAGGAGGATGATTATAGGGAAGACTATTGCACCATTTGTGGTAACCCTCATTCGGTACAATATTGTGACCTCTTTGAACCATCCCCTTCATACAACTACTATGAGGAGCCCAGGTACGAGCCATCCACTTCATATCCACCCTATGAAGACCCAAGGTATGAACCTTCTCCCTCATACTCATATTTTGATGAACCAAGGTATGATCCTTCATACTCATACTTTGAGAAACCAAGATATGATGCTCTACCTTCATGTACTTACTATGAGGAACCATGGTGTGAACAACCCACCTCAAATGAGTATTATGAAGAACAAAGTTACGACCCTTATCCATCATATACTTACAATGAGGAACAATGGTGTGAACCATCTACCTCATATGAGTATCATGAGGAACCAAGGATCGAACTTCCGAATTCAAGCTATGAAGATCCTTATTCTATCACACCTATAGCACATAAGATAATAGAACACCTTAAAACTATTGAGCGCTACATAAAAGAAGCCCGCGCAAGGGAAGATGAATCCCGCGCAAGGGAAGAATTAACTTTAATAAAGAAGAGATAGTTGAAAAGGTAAAAATGGAAGAACAAGTAAGTGAAAAGCCGACACATGAGTTAAACAACGAAAAAGGTGAGTCCGACATCGTTAAAATCCAAGAAGAGTCTAATTTTAAAGAAATTAATCTCTTATCACATTCTTTCAAAAATCATTGTTTAGTACCCACTCATGCTAAGTTTTTAAAAGAGTTAAACACTAACACTAAAATTGACGAAATGGTAAGCATTAAGTTAATAAATGATCAAACTACGCTAATAAAAGAAGATCCATTTGAAATTAACATTACACCGGTTCCATGTTTTTTTCAAAATTCCTTTATTAGTAATATTACAATTGATAAATATCTTTGTGTTAATATAATGCCAAACTACATTTTCGAAAAATTAAGTATTAGTGATTTTTCTCCACTTCAAATACCCATTTTTCTATCTAATTGGAAAACAATAAAATCAATAGGGATAGTTGAGGATGTGTTGGTTCAAACCAATCAAATGGTAATCCCAACCGACTTCGTCATCCTTGATGATGCTCCACTAGTGTTGGGACAACCTTTTGTAAAGACCCATGAAGCTTTGAAAAATCGGAAGTATAACAATCTACCCATTCAATTAGGGGCATTCAAAAAAAGTGTCGATCTTGAGCGTTCAATGAAATATCCATTCGGCAATAATGACCCCCTAATTGAAGATGAAGATGAACCACCCGATACAAGAGAAGAAACTGACCACTTTGTTGAAGAAGAGGTCGCCATAGAACAAACCTTTTTGGCTCTTAACCAAAATGAGCAACCAAATAAGGAGTCTCCTAAAGACCCACCTCTTGAGCTCAAAGAACTTCCAAAAGGTTTGGAATATGCTTTTCTCGACAAAGATGGTAAATTACCTGTAATAATTTCGTCAAAATTAACTAGTTTAGAAAAAGAAAAATTAGTCACACTTTTGAAAAAACACAAAAACGCGATCGCTTGGAAGCTTGTAGATATTAAAGGAATAAGTCCTTCCATGTGCACGCACAAAATTTTAATGAATGATGACTATAAATCAGTAATACAACCACAACGTAGAGTAAATCCAAACGTCCAAGAAGTGGTTAAAAACGAAGTCATCAAATTACTTGACACCGAACTTATTAACCCAATCTCCGATAGTCATTGGGTAAGTCCCGTCCAAGTAATTCCTAAGAAAGGAGGTATGACGGTGATAACTAACGAGAAAAATGAATTAATACCAACAAGAACCGTCACAGGATGGAGGGTATGTATAGATTATCGTCGATTAAATGAAGCAACGAGGAAAGATCACTTTCCTTTACCTTTTATTGATCAAATGTTAGAAAGATTATCCGGTCACAAATATTATTGTTTCTTAGATGGTTTTTCAGGTTACTTTCAAATACCGATAGCACCCGAAGACCAAGAAAAGACAACATTCACATTCCCCTACGAAACTTTTGCTTATTGACGCATACCTTTTGGTCTATGTAATGCCCTCGCAACCTTTCAATGTTGCATGGTGGCCATCTTCCATGACATGATAGAAAAGACAATGGAAGTCTTCATGGACGACTTTTCTATCTTTGGAGATTCATACGACCAATGCCTCGAAAACCTTGAACGAATGCTATCCCGATGTGAGGAAACTAACCTCGCCCTTAACTGGGAAAAATGCCATTTCATGGTAACTGAGGGAATAGTACTCGGTCACAAAATCTCGAGCGAAGGAATGGAGGTTGATCGAGCAAAAATAGGCACTATTTCTCGATTACCACCCGCATCCTCCGTTAGAGCTATCACAAGTTTCCTCGGGCATGCCAGATTTTATAGACGATTTATCAAAGACTTTTAAAAAATCTCAAGACCTCTAACAAAATTACTTGAAAAAGATGCCCCTTTCATCTTTGACAAGGATTGCAACCAAGCATTTCTAACACTAAAAGAAATGCTAGTTAATGCACCTATCATGATAGCACCTGATTGGAAATTACCCTTCGAAATCATGTGTGATGCAAGTGACTTTGCAGTTGGAGCTGTCTTGGGACAACGAAAAGATAAGCATTTTCACCCAATTTATTACGCTAGTAAAACACTTAATGATGCACAAGAAAATTACACAACAACAGAAAAAGAATTACTAGCTGTGGTATTTGCTTTTGATAAATTTCGTTCTTATCTTGTTCTTTCTAAAACGATAGTTTATACATACCATGCAGCCATTCGATATCTCTTTAAAAAACAGGATGCTAAACCACGTTTAATCAGATGGATTCTACTCCTCCAAGAATTTGACATTGAAATAAAAGACAAAAGAGGAGCAGAAAACACCGCTGCAGATCATCTTTCTCGCTTGGAAGACCCAACTTTGGAAGCAACTAGGGATGAACAAATCAATGAAAAATTCCCAACGGAGTCCCTAGAAATGGTGGAATACCGAGAAGAGCCATGGTACGCCGACTGTGACAACCCGAACTTCCAAGGTCAGTGTCTCTTAGTTATGTGATCCGATCCTATTTTATTAACTTTACGATGATGAAAATTGACAAACACTCGTGTCTATAACATACTTGCTAATGTACAACGTGATTGAGTAGGTGTACGTGTGTTGACTTATTAACTTCAAGAAACAGATAAACGTTTTATGTGTCGTATAGTTAATTTGGTGAACTAACCTATTTGGGCCGCGAGTTATGTAATACACTTGGGCCGCGAACATGTTTAACCCTCACAATACCTGTTTGGGCCGGAGGCCACACCACTCGGAACCTTTCCTCGGCCCACACTTTTTTTTGAAGCCCGTATACCCCTTATGTTTTGTAATTGAGTTGGGATGCCCAAGCCACACCCTTTATGGCTTGTAATGATGTTAGGCCGCCCAAACCTCCAAAACTCAATGCAAGCCCAAACGAATTAAATACTTATTGCATGCGGCTTCCCTCATGTTTGCATTAACATACGTATACAAGACTCAAACCCTAGTTCTATACTCTTCTTTGCTATCTACTCCCTTCGATGGCAGCCCCCCCATCTCTTTACAAGCCCTCGTCGGTTCTAGCACCCTCTCTAACATCCCATAACCCGGTTAATACACTTTTATTTTGATGATCGAATATCTTTGATTGCTTACATGTGTGTGTTATAATCAGGAGATGTGGGAGTAAAAGCGTAAAACTAGACTGTTAGAGAGTTAAATTCTGTTGACATAGGTTAGGTTGATGATTTATTTGGTATTTGGTGTTGTGAGATTATGTGCATGGTGTGATCAGTTGGGCCGATGTGATGATTATTGTAGTGTAACTAATGTTGTAATTTATTAAGGGTTTCAATGATGATAATTATGATGAATTGGTGACATGGAACCGAGTAGAAATATCCATGTGAATATATAATTTAGAGATTAGTATAAAGAAATCAATGTGGGATCTGGGTAGTTGGGAACATTAGGTTATTCGATTGGTTGGAATATGAATTATGAAGCAACTGTGATTATGTTATTTGTTTGTGGTCTAGATTTTCTACTATGATAAATTTCAGTAATGGTAAATCAAAATTGGGGTTACCTATTTATGTGAAAAGTTGTTTTAATTATGACTACTTAATCATGAATCAAAGGAATGAAAGTGGGCCGCATATTACTAGGAGTGCCATAGTGGGCTGTTAAGTTATTGGTTGTTTTGTATGCTCGTTATATAAAATTCTATGTGGCCCAAATGGATAATGTGTATTAAGTGATAATTGTTGTGATTTTTGCAATCTGTTGACTATGTGAAGTGTTTGCATGAAAAGCTAATTGGTAATATTATTGTACAGGTTGGTTTGGGTATTAGGGGGTGGGCCATGGGTTGGTCATAATTGGTATAAAATTATCACAGTCCATACCAAGCTCAAGTGAGATATTAACTTGGTTGTTATGAGTGTGCTTGTGTTGAAGGATAAAGGGTTATATGTGTGTAAACATTAATCATGAGGTGAACCTGCTTATGGATCGAATACATGCTAGGCGACTACTTGTTAATATTAATTTGATAGATTGACTGTTGTGATTTGAACTATGTGTGTGTGATACATGTACGATAATTGTGTGTTATGTGAACAAGGAATGCGCGAATTAATTGTACAAGTGATAGGTAGTTTATGTGCACATGAAACTGATCGTTATCGATAACCATAACAGGACGTGTTTGATCGACTGTTAAACAAGTAACTGGTCTTACCGAGCAAACCAAGGTGAGTTCACACTTTCTACAAGGCATGGGATTCCCGGTGGTTTGGGAATGGGTTAATAAACTAAAACGGAACCTACATATCCTCCTTGGGTAGGATATGTACGGCCATCCTCCTTGGGTAGGATGCCACTATAAATCCTGCGTATTCTCCTTGGGTAGAACTACGTATGTTCGTCCTCCTTGGGTAGTGATGTGTGTAAAATGCAACATATAAATTACATCAAATGAGGTATAAAACTAATCCTTTTTTAGTACTAATATTGGAAAAAGAGTGTTTTTGTCTTCCTTTTGTATTTTCAGGATTAAATGAGCTCAAAAACGCAAAAGAAGCAAAAAGACAGCTAAATCCAACATAAATACAAGAAAAGGAATATTAGTGGACTGCCCGAACCCTCAACGGCACCTTCCAAAGCAAAATAGAGAAAACAGAAGACTGAACACGCCCCGTGCTCAGCCAGCACGGGGCCGTGCCCAAGAAGCAGCAGAAAAGACAAACCTATAGAAGCTTCTATTGCCCATCACGGGGCCGTGCTCAGCGGACACGGGGGCGTGTCGAAAGTACAGCAGGCGCATTTATTGTAATTGCGAATTACATTTAATGAGGAGAGAGAGTGTCAGACGGACACGGGGCCGTGCCCAGCGGACACGGGGCCGTGTCCAGCCTTCTGTTCAGCCTATAAATAGGAGTGCTTGGATTCATTTCATCTCATCCCTTGGCACACCACCTCTCTCACACTTCATCCACCACCCACCACCATCACAACACCATCATCCACCACCATCATCCATTGTCCATCATAGAGTGTGTGAGTCGTCTCGGGATCCAAGATTGATCGTAAGAGTTCTTGACAATCAAGGCCATGTTTGCCTAAGTCTCTTACATCACTTGGTGAAGACAAAGTGTCTAGTATAATACTTTTTATTTCTAATCTTTTGCACTTTTTATTTGGTTTTGTATTAATGACTTTAATAACTAGTTACTTATGTTGAAGGTGATCTTTTCTTATCGTTTGTCCGTGGTGTCTTGGCATTATTTTACTGTCTATATAAAATAAAGGATTTTCACCATTCATATCTCCACGGTCTATATGGAGATATGTTGGCTACCTGGTAGGGGGTTAAGGGAACGGTTTGGTAAAGGTCTTGCCATTGTTCAGCGTTTAGAGGTCCTGCAATGGACCTGGGTCAAATTTAGTAGGACCTCCTTCAATACTTCACGGTATTGGATGGCGGGGGTCCAAACTCTTTGACCCCCTCATAAGTTAACTACTATTAATACTATAACCCGGCTATTTAGGACTGTATCCCTGCTGACTCAGACTACTTAGCCGAGGGTAACGTCACCGCCAAAAGCGGGGCCTACCACAATACTGCATTAATAACTTAATTCATTATCTTCCAATAATCCACCCTTTTAGGATTGTATCCCTGCTGACTCAAACTACTGGGGTGAGGGTAACGTCGCCTTCAAAAGAGGGGCCTACTACAATAACTAAGATAATCTCTTAATTATGTGCAAAAGTGCGGAAATAATCAAAGGTTATACTAGATACGAGTCGGAACCAAGTGATTCATCTTGTCTATCTGTTTTTATTTTTTTTATTTTATTTTCAGCATTTTAGTTAGTTTTATTTTTCTTAGTTTAAAACATTTTTCTAAACTTTTATTTTGGTTAGACGTTGAGGATAAACCGGTACTAAAAGCTCTTGTGTCCTTGGACGACCTCGGTATCTTACCAACGCTATACTACACTCAACGATGGGTGCACTTGCCCATATGTGTGTTTAGTGTTAGTGAAATATCGTGTTTTATAAATTTAAAACTTGGCTAAAATAAGTGTTAAAAAGGGCTTAAAATATACACCTAATATATACGACACTTCACACGCATCAAGTTTTTTTGGCGCCGTTGCCGGGGACACAAGGATTTTAAGAAAGTTAGGAATCAACGGCCTAATCATCTTTTATTTTTCTTTTTAATTTTTTTAGGATTTTCTTAGTTTTTCAGCTTCTGCAGAGCTCTGCACGGGCCGTGCTCGGTCAGACACGGGCTGTGCCCAGCTTCATCACTGGCAGTTTTTATTTTCTGAGTTACAGAGAGCTGAACACGGGGCCGTGTCGGTGCAACACGGGGTCGTGTCCAACTCCCAGTAACTGGGATACAGAAAACGATTACTGTGCTTCTGACCACGGGCCGTGTCCACTGAGCACGGGGCCGTGGTGAACATTCTGACCAACGTTCTTTTGTGTTTTTATTGCAGGATTTGGAACCCAGGCGCCACATTTGAACCTCCTACGTAGTGCATGAGCTCCAGTTCCAGTAGAGACATAAAAGAACCCCTAGAAGAACCCGAGCGCTTTCTCAGAAAAAGACTTAAAGCTAAAAATCAAGAGAAAGCTTCGGGGGACCCACTTCCAATGGCGGACCAACGCACCCTCATGGATTACCTACGGCCTACCGTAGGCAATCTTGGCGCCGCTATCAATGCACCGAATGTCGAGGCCAACAACTTCGAACTTCGGCCGCATTTGATACAAATGCTCCAAAACTCCGCAACCTTCCATGGGCTTGCGGACGAGGATCCCCATCTACATATTACTAACTTCTTAGAAATATGTGATACCTTTCGGATCAATGGAGCATCAAATGACGCCATCCGCCTTCGAATGTTTCCTTTTTCACTAAAAGACCGAGCTAAGGCTTGGCTTAACACCCTCCCGGTTGGATCGGTAAACACCTGGGATGAACTTGCCCAAAAGTTTTTGTATAAGTATTTCCCTCCGGCTAAAACGGCTAAATTAATGACTGAAATTAATACATACTCACAAGAGGATGGGGAATCCTTATATGAAACTTGGGAAAGGTTCAAGGAGCTTTTAAGAAAGTGTCCTCACCATGGTCTAGCGGTATGGCAACAAGTATCCACTTTCTACAATGGATTGTTGCCACACACAAGACAAACACTTGATTCAAGCTCCGGGGGACTCTTAGGTAATCGTCGCCCAAATGAAATATATAACCAAATTGAGGAAATTGCTCAAACCAATTTTCAATGGCACACTCCCCGAGGTAATAAATCTATTGCCCCGGGCGCCCATAAGGTTGATGAAAACACCTCTTTACAAGCCCAAATCGAGGCTCTCTCTTCAAAAATCAAAAAGCTAGAAATGACAAAAACGGCCTCGGTTATGGCTTGTGAAGGGTGTGGTGGGTCACATGAAAATTGGAGTTGTATGAAAGAATTAGATGAACAAACTGAAACGGTAAACTACATGGATAATAGACCTAGGCCGTCGGGTCCTCCAACGGGTACCTACAACCAAGGATGGCGTAACCACCCAAATCTTGGTTGGAGAGATCCCGGCAATAGTAGTAACCAACAAAACCAACGAACTAATTTTCAACAACCGCAAAATTTTTCTCAACAACAAGGTGGAAGAGAAAGGCTTGAAGATACTGTGTCTCGCCTCATCTCTGACACCGAAAAGAAAAACTCGGATCGATTTCAACAATTGGAATCAAATTTTAGAAATCAACAAGCTAGCATTCAGAACGTTGAAAAACAATTAAATCAACTAGCTCAAAATTTCTCCGAGAGACCACAAGGCGCGTTACCTAGTAATACCGAAACGAACCCGAAGGCACAAGTACATCTCATCACATTAAGAAATCGAACCGTGGGTCCCGAGGATGCTCCATTGCCGCCAAATGAAAGAAGCCACTCTAGCCAGCCTATAACTCCTCCTGCGCCAGAAAAGGCTCCTATACCAAGTCAAGAGCCCACCAAGACTCCTCCAATTCCGTACCCCGGTAGGTTAAATCGTCAAAAGACCGATGAGCAATTCGCAAAGTTCGAGAGTTTACTAAAACAATTGCATGTTAATATTCCTTTTATTGAGGTCTTAACCCAAATGCCTAAATATGCAAAATTCATGAGGGATTTCCTCACTCCTAAAAGGAAAATTGAATCTTTGCAATTAGTTAACTTAGGCGAAGAATGTTCAGCTTTAGTACTCAACAAACTTCCACAAACGAAAATCGACCCCGGGAGCTTCACAATCCCTTGTTCGATTGGAAAGTCCCCCGTCCGAAATGCTCTAGCCGATCTTGGGGCTAGCATCAACCTCATGCCCACATCGATGTTCAAGCGGCTCGGCCTAGGTGCAACAAGCCCTACAAAGATGAGCATACAACTCGCTGACAGGTCCGTCAAATTCCCACAAGGTGTCGCTGAAAATCTGCTAGTCAAGGTTGACAAATTCGTCTTTCCAACCGACTTCGTCATCCTAGACATGGAAGAAGACACCGATGTCCCTCTCATCCTCGGGAGGCCATTTCTAGCCACCGCCCAAGCATTGGTGGATATGAATGACGGAACTCTAACATTGAAGTTTGGGAATGAGAAAGTGAAATTTGAATGTGGAAAGCGAGTAGAGGAGGAAGATCCGGTCAACTACATGAAGGTCATAGACTCATGCTTGGATGATGCTCTCCGACGGTGTAACATGGGATGCAACACATCCCCATTGAGTAACATATGACCAGGCTTTGGGTCTAGCCAAGGACCCTTATAAACGTGGCGCACCATGGAGGCATTCCACGGAACTATCCTTAGTTTAAATTAGGTTAATTTTTTTTTATGTTTTCTAGTAGTTTTAATTTTCAGGAATAAAACACACTCATGGTGGTAAAGGATGAAAAGGGAAACGAGAACAATGACCCCATGCACAAGAACGAGGCAACCCGACAGTTTTCTCCATTACAGAAGGTTCAACACGGGCCGTGCTCAACCAACACGGCCCCGTGCCAAACCTCCTGCAGAAAACGCCCAGTTCAGGTACCTGGACACGGGCCGTGTTCACCCAACACGCCCCCGTGTCCAGACTTCTGTTTCTCTTATTTTAATTTTGTTACTGGCACTTGAACATGGGGCCGTGCCCGGATAACACGGGGCCGTGTTCAGTGCCCAGTAACACAAATTTTTGCTTTTTAAACACTATTTTACACATCTAATCAACCTAAAAATTTATTTTTGGGACACATTGAGGACAATGTGTAATTTAAGTGTGGGGGGGATGCTAAAACCTTGAATTCTGCAAGTCCTAAATACAAGCCTTACACAAAACTCTATTGGAACCGCTAATCACCCCAAATTTTTGAATTTTTTTCAAAAATTTCATTTTTTTTACTTGTCTAGGTTTAACTCGGGAAATTCAAGTTCTCAAAAAGGTTATATTTTTACAAATTTACAACCGATAGCGTAGTGATAAAAAGAACCAACATAAGAAAATTATGAAAAGGCATAGCACACTTATTTAAAATTTGATTATACATACTTGATCACATAAAAACCCATTCCCACAAAAGTGAGTTTTGAGCCTTTATTGAGCACACAAAATACATATCATTTGACTAAATGCTCATTTTTTCGTTTCTTGTGTGAATAGCCGCTTGGTTCTTACGACTCTAGAACTTGCCATGACAATACATTCCCGGTCCTTATCAACTTAAACCCGAGTAAGTAAATGATGGAGGCATTAGGACTAACCCTTTTTATTTCTACACCATTATTTTTCTTTTTCTTTTACCACCTACCCAAAAATCCCCCTAGTTAGCCCCTTTGAGCCTAAACCTTTTTCGTTTCATCACCCAAACAAAAACCCTTTTACCCACCAAAACCTTTTTCATTTTTAACCCTTTATTTTAGTAACAAGTTCGGTTCTTCGTAAAAAAAAAAAAAAAAAAATAATAATAATAATTTTGATAATGATGAAGCAAAAAGAAAAAAAAAAAAAAACAAACAAGTTAATCAAAAATAACTTAGTTTGAATAGAAGCTTCATCAAAATAAAAAGTTGCAAAAATACGAAAACCGACACTTGTTACGCTTTTAGCCTTTTTTCTAACCACTACCCAACCACCTACCTTTAACCCTAGCCTAACCCTTAACCCGCAAAGTCCTCTTGATATCTACAAAGGTATAAAAGTTAAAAAGGAGGAGGATTGATTTCTTGGCAAGCCTATGGTAGGAATAAGTTCCATGCCGCTCTCGAGTGATTCACTAAAAATACACCTTCGGGCCGAGTGTGAGTGATTTCCCCGCGAGGTATGTGAACTTGTATATAAATAGAATTTTAAAAAGGCATGTTATGCCCAAATAAGTAATTTCTTTTATGAAAAGTTCTAAATAAATCATTACGAATAGGAGTGTAAATAAATAAAAATAAAACCCAAAAAGATCTTGGAAATCCCGACACTCTACGACAAGCCCAAAACCTTCTCTTCTACCTATTCCATTTGGGAGTGTAAGCCACATATTAAAGAGTTTTGCTTGAGGACAAGCAAAAGTTCAAGTGTGGGGGTATTTGATGTGTGTAAAATGCAACATATAAATTACATCAAATGAGGTATAAAACTAATCCTTTTTTAGTACTAATATTGGAAAAAGAGTGTTTTTGTCTTCCTTTTGTATTTTCAGGATTAAATGAGCTCAAAAACGCAAAAGAAGCAAAAAGACAGCTAAATCCAACATAAATACAAGAAAAGGAATATTAGTGGACTGCCCGAACCCTCAACGGCACCTTCCAAAGCAAAATAGAGAAAACAGAAGACTGAACACGCCCCGTGCTCAGCCAGCACGGGGCCGTGCCCAAGAAGCAGCAGAAAAGACAAACCTATAGAAGCTTCTATTGCCCATCACGGGGCCGTGCTCAGCGGACACGGGGGCGTGTCGAAAGTACAGCAGGCGCATTTATTGTAATTGCGAATTACAATTAATGAGGAGAGAGAGTGTCAGACGGACACGGGGCCGTGCCCAGCGGACACGGGGCCGTGTCCAGCCTTCTGTTCAGCCTATAAATAGGAGTGCTTGGATTCATTTCATCTCATCCCTTGGCACACCACCTCTCTCACACTTCATCCACCACCCACCACCATCACAACACCATCATCCACCACCATCATCCATTGTCCATCATAGAGTGTGTGAGTCGTCTCGGGATCCAAGATTGATCGTAAGAGTTCTTGACAATCAAGGCCATGTTTGCCTAAGTCTCTTACATCACTTGGTGAAGACAAAGTGTCTAGTATAATACTTTTTATTTCTAATCTTTTGCACTTTTTATTTGGTTTTGTATTAATGACTTTAATAACTAGTTACTTATGTTGAAGGTGATCTTTCCTTATCGTTTGTCCGTGGTGTCTTGGCATTATTTTACTGTCTATATAAAATAAAGGATTTTCACCATTCATATCTCCACGGTCTATATGGAGATATGTTGGCTACCTGGTAGGGGGTTAAGGGAACGGTTTGGTAAAGGTCTTGCCATTGTTCAGCGTTTAGAGGTCCTGCAATGGACCTGGGTCAAATTTAGTAGGACCTCCTTCAATACTTCACGGTATTGGATGGCGGGGGTCCAAACTCTTTGACCCCCTCATAAGTTAACTACTATTAATACTATAACCCGGCTATTTAGGACTGTATCCCTGCTGACTCAGACTACTTAGCCGAGGGTAACGTCACCGCCAAAAGCGGGGCCTACCACAATACTGCATTAATAACTTAATTCATTATCTTCCAATAATCCACCCTTTTAGGATTGTATCCCTGCTGACTCAAACTACTGGGGTGAGGGTAACGTCGCCTTCAAAAGAAGGGCCTACTACAATAACTAAGATAATCTCTTAATTATGTGCAAAAGTGCGGAAATAATCAAAGGTTATACTAGATACGAGTCGGAACCAAGTGATTCATCTTGTCTATCTGTTTTTATTTTTTTTATTTTATTTTCAGCATTTTAGTTAGTTTTATTTTTCTTAGTTTAAAACATTTTTCTAAACTTTTATTTTGGTTAGACGTTGAGGATAAACCGGTACTAAAAGCTCTTGTGTCCTTGGACGACCTCGGTATCTTACCAACGCTATACTACACTCAACGATGGGTGCACTTGCCCATATGTGTGTTTAGTGTTAGTGAAATATCGTGTTTTATAAATTTAAAACTTGGCTAAAATAAGTGCTAAAAAGGGCTTAAAATATACACCTAATATATACGACACTTCACACGCATCAGGTAGGACAACAACCTTAAACTTACTAGTCAAAACTCTATCATGAAGTCCCTCACTTTGTATCGACTTAATCGCCGAGGGCCGATGACGAGCGGGTCATTAGTTAATAGCGCTATTAGGTTTAACAAACCTCACACCGTGTCGTTCGAACGGGCGTGTACTAATGGACTAAGGCAAAAGGGTCAATGATGATAGACATTGACTTAGGGCACAACTTACTTTCGTTAGTAGTCGATATGGTACGGTCTGGTAATTCACATGGGAAGGCCCCACCAACTATGAATATGTTTGGGAAACAGGGTAAACTGGTTAATCATATTTTCAACTATGGGGTAACCCCCACGGCAAGTAAGCCAGCTAAAGACAAACTATGTTTTCGGAAACAACTTAAAACGAACACCCAACTGTGAACTCGCTCAACTTCGTTGTTGACTCGTTGTTACATGCCTTGCAGGTCTTTAGGTGCATACTGACTGGAACTTGCTGTCTGGGAAGTTGGAGTAGTCATGGGTCGAGTTACATTGAAACGCAACACAAGACTAAGGGTTTTTACATGTGGTTTATAAACTCTTAACAAATGAATTTTGCTTCCGCTGTAAACTGTGAAATATTGTAACGTTGTAACACTTATTGTTAATAAATGAAAGTTTTATTTAAATATACCCACGAGTTCAATGTGATTGGTGGCTAAGATCCTGGTCATGTCACGCTCCCTGCGGTGATACTCCGCATGTGGAATTTGGGGGTGTGACAGATTGGTATCAGAGCCATTGGTTATAATGAACTTGGTTTCAAAAAGGGGAAAAACGTTTTTGTAAAACCAGACTATAACCGAATAGTTCTGAAAACGTGAATACGACCATGACACTCAGCTCCAGATTGCAAGGTTCGTCTCTCGTATACTCATTGTACTGCTTAACTAGTGAACACCTACATATGATATTGCATGTGATTGCACGTTTAGCACAACAGTATGAATTCATGTATTACTTGCATGTGTTATTTGACTAATAGGGTGGTATTTTCCCTAAACATTCATGAGTTACGCTTCGTGATGCTCTTTGTTTGCTGCTCGAGTTTGAGGAACCATTTGACATGAGTTAAGAGGAGCTGAGATGAGCATGCAAATCACAATATTATTGTGGGTGCACACATAATAATAATGTGGGATGCATGCGAGTCCCAGTGAGGCTTAACAAGTGAAAAAGGGGGTTCCGTTCCATTATTTGATCGATGTGAAACATAACAAACCTATAGGGGTCATAGCAGTGATTGTCCCATACTCGAACGTGAACTTTTCATTCCTCTCTGTATCCTTTCGAATCTCGATGCTATCGAGTATTACCTGAACACCCATCTGAACGCCTAGTGAACTGTGTAGAATGTTAGGTGCTTGTACGAACATCCCCGAGTTGGATGTTGCAACGACAATGATTGGTCTATATCTTTCTCACCTTCCTTCGTTTGCTGGAACTTAACGTATTGACGCCTTGGATCCCGAAGTGCGATCACTTCTGCAATACTCTCGCAACATACTGTGTATCACTCAAGCAACTTGCAACATCGATGGACAGGAGGTTGAGTGTAGTACCTTACCAACCTCAGTACCTTGACGACCCTGATTATCGACAACGAACACCAGCGAATTGGCTTCAATCGAATCCTTAACCCATGTCAGCGACCCAGGGGAGCCAACTCTTACGAATCAATCGAGACATAAGTGATGAAAATTGACTTTAGTGGGGTATGCGTAACTGCCAGCACCATGAGTAGCGCTTTAGGACGTGGCTCAGAATGTGAAAAGATGGACAATGATGGTGAAGAATCGTAGGGCTTCGTTTCGAACAACGACATTGGAAGCAGCAGTCACAGCGACAACAAGGTATTCGTAACCCCAACCTACAGTAAGGAAATAAAGGTGCCCACAACACGGATTGGCCGTGGTCAAGATAAGAGGACAACGATCAAAGGAACAACAACAGTACTTGGAATCCTAGTAATGAGAATAGCAACACCAGAAATGATGCTCTTGGAAGGGGCACTTAGAATTGGCGTGGGCGGCGTCAGGACTTTAACACTATGGTAGCTAGTATGAGTAGCAATCCGTTTCGTCTCTGTTCCGTTTGACCTGGATGCCCCTAGGAGTTTGAACCTGTTGTGGAGTCGGCTGATGGCAAGATAACGGAAACCTCATATGATCATTGGGATGCAGACACGACCTTGTGGGACAAGAGTTCGACAACGACCTTCTTTTGTTATTCTTGATAGGTGTACCCTGTGAGGAGACAAATTCCACGTAACCCTCTCCTTTGTGGAGGATTGTTATCTGTTCTAACGCGCCAGAGTGGCACAACGGTTAGCGTCATTTCAGCAAGAAAATCCAGGAGTGTCTACGGAAGGATTACCCCGCAAAGTTAACACTCGATACTGATGTCAAGGCTAAGGAAGGGAGGATCGAGGATCCACCAATTATTCGTGATTTCTCCTGAAGTGTTACCAGAAGATCTGTCAGGGTTACCTTCACATCGTCAGGTGGAATATCAGACCCGTATCATGCCAGAAGTAGCCCTTGTAACTAGTATATCTTACTATCTTACACCAGGAAGGTCGCAGGGACTGCCTAATCAACTTCAGGAATTATTGGACCTGAGTTTCATCGGATCTAGTTTTGGCTTTAAGGAGCCCTCTCTATACCCATGAAGAGAAGCCTTTTCGTATGTGTACTGATTACCGAGAACTCAACAAGGTGACAGTCAAGAACAGTTAGCCTCGACCACGTATTGAAAACCTGTCGACCAGTTGCGAGGAACAAGCTTCCATTCGAGGGTTGGCTAGTGAACAAACTATCGTCAGATGGTAGTCCAAGGGGAGAATGCTCTTAGAACAGCATGTCGAATGTAATGCATCCATTTCAACGTTATGCACCATGATCATCAAGTTGACCAACACACCAGAAGCTTCAGGGATCACATGAATCGACCACATTTGTTGACAACATTCTGAATCCTGACCAGGAGAATAGAACGCCATGGGTGGCATTTGTATCTTAGAACTCCTGAGGGAGGGGCCACTCCGCTCAAAGTCTGGTTAAATGTAATTTTCGGGGTTTGAGGGGTACCTTTTGGATATATAATTAACAAAGTGGAAATGCACGTGGATCTCGCTAAGATCCGACTTGATTGGAAATGCACGTGGATCTCACTTGATACTATCGCAGATAAATCACGGGATGTTCGAAGGTCGCGCAGCTTAAATCTCCCTGGCACAGCAGGGTGCTGTGTTCGTGAAAGACAGAACAGGAGGACGCGTATTCATCTTTTGAATCCCAACTCTGCAATGCACTGAGCATTGTTTTTACCCGAGGGTGCAAGTGATTCAGTAGTATATCCTTATGGTCCGAACCAGAGTCCCAGCTGCACGTCGACGCAACACGAGAAAGTGAAGACATACGTAAAAGAGTCACAAAGGGGAACGGCGCAACACACTCGACTGACGGTGAAAACAATGGCGTTGGGATTTCGAATGGAGGTATCTCTTGGACGGTACCAGATGTGTTATTTAGACCGATCACATGGGCCTCCCATGTACCAATGTTCGAAAGAGTTAAAGCATGCAATGACATCGCTGGATGGAACTCTGGATTAACCCGACTGCGAAACCTGAACGTACACGAGCTCTGCAGCTAGCTATCGACTCTAACTTACCAGTATCAGACTCGCTCTGTTCAGACTGGAGAACTGAAGGAAGAGGAATTTTCAAGTCGAACCCATGCGGGGCATGGAGAAGCAACCTTTGACTAGTCGGACGATACTCGCTACTTCATGAAACGAATGTGGATCTCATTACACGGAAATTATAGGGAAACTCGCGTTGCGCAAGCACACCAGTTCGACATTCTAGCCGTCTGGGTTTTGATGGAAGGCATTAGGATTTATAAACCTTGTACTGGTAATCGGACATGAAGTCTCAGCTAGTTAAGTAAGTGAATGATGGGTTGACTTGTGGAAAGTCAAGGTGTAACACCAGCAACCAGCAATACTCTCATGGGAATAAAAATAGACTGCCATAGATTTGGTGGCTAGTCTACTTACAACTCGAAACAGAAACAATATTACCTGGATTATCGTTGATTGTCTCACGTAACCAGCACACTTTTTAGTCATCAAGGAAACGGATAAGTTTTCCACACTTGCAGTCATCTACTTGAAAGAAGCGGTTGCTAGGCACAGGGTGCCAACCTCCATTATCTCTGATCGCGACCCACGATTTGCATCAGATTTGTAGCAAGCGATGCACAAATCCTTTGGCTCACGTCTAGACAAGAGCACAGCATATCATCCACAGACGGATGGGCAGACTGAACGCACCATCCAAACTCTTGAAGACATGCTTCGAGCATGTGTAAACGACTTTGGTAACGGCTGGGAGCGGCATCTACCTTTAGTGGAGTTTTCGTATATCAAGAGTTACCCCACCATCATCCAGGCTGCTCCGTTCGAGGCATTATGCGGACGGAAGTGCCGATCACCTCTTTGTTGGGCAGAACTTGGAAACAGCCAAATCACTGGCCCAGAGCTCGTCGTAGACACAACAGAAACGATTGCTCAGATACGACAACGAATGGCGGCAGCTCGTGACCGTTGGAAAAGCTACGCTGATAAGCGCAGGAAACCACTCGAGTTCCAGGTTGGGGATCGAGTACTACTTAAAGTTTCACCTTGGAAAGGTGTAGTTCGTTTTGGTAAACGAGGCGAACTCAACCCGCGATATGTTGGGCTTTTTGAAATCACAGAGAGAATTGGCAAGGTGGCCTACAGATTGAATCTACCCGAAGAAATCAGTGGAGTTCACAACGTATTCCATGTGTTGAATCTGAAGAAGTGTCTGTCAGATGAAACCCTCATAGTTCCTTTCAAGGAGCTCACCATCGACGATCAGTTGAGATTTGTCGTAGCACCAGTGGAAATCTTGGACCGGGAGGTCAAGATTCTCAAACGCACCAGGATACCTATTGTTCGAGTTCGTTGGAACTCCCGTCGTGGCCCAGAGTTTACCCGGGAACGAGAAGACCAAAGGAAGCACAAATATCCCCAGTTGTTCGAGAACAATGAAACCACTACTGAGGCTGAAGCTACTGCGGAATTTCGGGACGAAATTCCAAACCAACGGGGGGATGATGTGACACCCCAGGAAACCACGCAACCTAACTAGCTTCCTCAGTAACTACGTGCTAAATTTCGGGACGAAATTTCTTTCAAGTTAGGGATGATGTGACAACCCGAACTTCCAAGGTCAGTGTCTCTTAGTTATGTGATCCGGTCCTATTTTATTAACTTTACGATGATGAAAATTGACAAACACTCGTGTCTATAACATACTTGCTAATGTACAACGTGATTGAGTAGGTGTACGTGTGTTGAGTTATTAACTTCAAGAAACTGATAAACGTTTTATGTGTCGTATAGTTAATTTGGTGAACTAACCTATTTGGGCCGCGAGTTATGTAATACACTTGGCCCGCGAACATGTTTAACCCTCACAATACCTGTTTGGGCCGGAGGCCACACCACTCGGAACCTTTCCTCGGCCCACACTTTTTTTTGAAGCCCGTATACCCCTTATGTTTTGTAATTGAGTTGGGCTGCCCAAGCCACACCCTTTATGGCTTGTAATGATGTTAGGCTGCCCAAACCTCCAAAACTCAATGCAAGCCCAAACGAATTAAATACTTATTGCATGCGGCTTCCCTTATGTTTGCATTAACATACGTATACAAGACTCAAACCCTAGTTCTATATTCTTCTTCGCTATCTACTCCCTTCGATGGCAGCCCCCCCATCTCTTTACAAGCCCTCGTCGGTTCTAGCACCCTCTCTAACATCCCCTAACCCGGTTAGTACACTTTTATTTTGATGATTGCTTACATTTGTGTGTTGTCCGATTTGATTTATAATCAGGAGATGTGGGAGTAAAAGCGTAAAACTAGACTGTTAGAGAGTTAAATTCTGTTGACATAGGTTAGGTTGATGATTTATTTGGTATTTGGTGTTGTGAGATTATGTGCAAGGTGTGATCAGTTGGGCCGATGTGATGATTATTGTAGTGTAACTAATGTTGTAATTTATTAAGGGTTTCAATGATGATAATTATGATGAATTGGTGACATGGAACCGAGTAGAAATATCCATGTGAATATATGATTTAGAGATTAGTATAAAGAAATCAATGTGGGATCTGGGTAGTTGGGAACATTAGGTTATTCGATTGGTTGGAATATGAATTATGAAGCAACTGTGATTATGTTATTTGTTTGTGGTCTAGATTTTCTACTATGATAAATTTCAGTAATGGTAAATCATAATTGGGGTTACCTATTTATGTGAAAAGTTGTTTTAATTATGACTACTTAATCATGAATCAAAGGAATGAAAGTGGGCCGCATATTACTAGGAGTGCCATAGTGGGCTGTTAAGTTATTGGTTGTTTTGTATGCTCGTGATATAAAATTCTATGTGGCCCAAATGGATAATGTGTATTAAGTGATAATTGTTGTGATTTTTGCAATCTGTTGACTATGTGAAGTGTTTGCATGAAAAACTAACTGGTAATATTAGTTGTACAGGTTGGTTTGGGTATTAGGGGGTGGGCCATGGGTTGGTCATAATTGGTATAAAATTATCACAGTCCATACCAAGCTCAAGTGAGATATTAACTTGGTTGTTATGAGTGTGCTTGTGTTGAAGGATAAAGGGTTATATGTGTGTAAACATGAATCATGAGGTGAACCTGCTTATGGATCAAATACATGCTAGGCGACTACTTGTTAATATTAATTTGATAGATTGACTGTTGTGATTTGAACTATGTGTGTGTGATACATGTACGATAATTGTGTGTTATGTGAACAAGGAATGCGCGAATTAATTGTACAAGTGATAGGTAGTTTATGTGCACATGAAACTGATCGTTATCGATAACCATAACATGACGTGTTTGATCGACTGTTAAACAAGTAACTGGTCTTACCGAGCAAACCAAGGTGAGTTCACACTTTCTACAAGGCATGGGATTCCCGGTGGTTTGGGAATGGGTTAATAAACTAAAACGGAACCTACATATCCTCCTTGGGTAGGATATGTACGGCCATCCTCCTTGGGTAGGATGCCACTATAAATCCTGCGTATTCTCCTTGGGTAGAACTACGTACGTTCGTCCTCCTTGGGTAGGACAACAACCTTAAACTTACTTGACAAAACTCTATCATGAAGTCCCTCACTTTATATCGACTTAATCGCCGAGGCCGATGGCGAGCGGGTCATTAGTTAATAGCGCTATTAGGTTTAACAAACCTCACACCGTGTCGTTCGAACGGGCATGTACTAATGGACTAAGGAAAAAGGGTCAATGATGATAGACATTGACTTAGGGCACAACTTACTTTCGTTAGTAGTCGATATGGTACGGTCTGGTAATTCACATGGGAAGGCCCCACCAACTATGAATATGTTTGGGAAACAGGGTAAACTGGTTAATCATATTTTCAACTATGGGGTAACCCCTACGGCAAGTAAGCCAGCTAAAGACAAACTATGTTTTCGGAAACAACTTAAAACGAACACCCAACTGTGAACTCGCTCAACTTCGTTGTTGACTCGTTGTTACATGCCTTGCAGGTCTTTAGGTGCATACTGACTGGAACTTGCTGTCTGGGAAGCTGGAGTGGTCATGGGTCGAGTTACATGGAAACGCAACACAAGACTAAGGGTTTTTACATGTGGTTTATAAACTCTTAACAAATGAATTTTGCTTCCGCTGTAAACTGTGAAATATTGTAACGTTGTAACACTTATTGTTAATAAATGAAAGTTTTATTTAAATATACCCACGAGTTCAATGTGATTGGTGGCTAAGATCCTGGTCATGTCACGCTCCCTGCGGTGATACTCCGCGTGTGGAATTTGGGGGTGTGACAGATTGGTATCAGAGCCGTTGGTTATAGTGAACTTGGTTTTAAAAAGGGGAAAAACGTTTTTGTAAAACCAGACTATAACCAAACAGTTCTGAAAACGTGAATATGACCATGACACTCAGCTCCAGATTGCAAGGTTCGTCTCTCGTATACTCATTGTACTGCTTAACTAGTGAACACCTACATATGATATTGCATGTGATTGCACGTTTAGCACAACAGTATGAATTCATGTATTACTTGCATGTGTTATGTGACTAATAGGGTGGTATTTTCCCTAAACATTCATGAGTTACGCTTCGTGATGCTCTTTGTTTGCTGCTCGAGTTTGAGGAACCATTTGACATGAGTTAAGAGGAGCTGAGATGAGCATGCAAATCACAATATTATTGTGGGTGCACACATAATAATAATGTGGGATGCATGCGAGTCCCAGTGAGGCTTAACAAGTGAAAAAGGGGGTTCCGTTCCGTTATTTGATCGATGTGAAACATAACAAACCTATAGGGGTCATAGCAGTGATTGTCCCCTACTCGAACGTGAACTTTTCATTCCTCTCTGGATCCTTTTGAATCTCGATGCTATCGAGTATTACCTGAACACCCATCTGAACGCCTAGTGAACTGTGTAGAATGTTAGGTGCTTGTACGAACATCCCCGAGTTGGATGTTGCAACGACAATGATTGGTCTATATCTTTCTCACCTTCCTTCGTTTCCTGGAACTTAACATATTGATGCCTTGGATCCCGAAGTGCGATCACTTCTGCAATACTCTCGCAACATACTGTGTATCACTCAAGCAACTTGCAACATCGATGGACAAGAGGTTGAGTGTAGTACCTTACCGACCTCAGTACCTTGACGACCCTGATTACCGGCAACGAACACCAACGAATTGGCCTCAATCGAATCCTTAACCCATGTCAGCGAACCAGGGTAGCCAACTCTTACGAATCAATCGAGACATAAGTGATGAAAATTGACTTTAGTGGGGTATGCGTAACTACCAGCACCATGAGTAGCGCTTTAGGACATGGCTCAGAATGTGAAAAGATGGACAATGATGGTGAAGAATCGTAGGGCTTCGTTTCGAGCAACGACATTGGGAGCAGCAGTCACAGCGACAACAAGGTATTCGTAACCCCAACCTATAGTAAGGAAATAATGGTGCCCACAACACGGATTGGCCGTGGTCAAGATAAGAGGACAACGATCAAAGGAACAACGACAATACTTGGAATCCTAGTAATGAGAATAGCAACATCAGAAATGATGCTCTTGGAAGGGGCACTTATAATTGGCGTGGGCGACGTCAGGACTTTAACACTAAGGTAGCTAGTATGAGTAGCAATCCGTTTCGTCTCTGTTCCGTTTGACCTGGATGCCCCTAGGAGTTTGAACCTGTTGTGGAGTCGGCTGATGGCAAGATAACGGAAACCTCATATGATCATTGGGATGCAGACACGACCTTGTGGGACAAGTGTTCGACAACGACCTTCTTTTGTTATTCTTGATAGGTGTACCCTGTGAGGAGACAAACTCCACGTAACCCTCTCCTTCGTGGAGGATTGTTATCTGTTCTAACGCGCCAGAGTGGCACAACGGTTAGCGTCATTTCAGCAAGAAAAGCCAGGAGTGTCTACGGAAGGATTACCCCGCAAAGTTAACACTCGATACTGATGTCAAGGCTAAGGAAGGGAGGATCGAGGATCCACCAATTATTCGTGATTTCTCCCGAAGTGTTAGCAGAAGATCTGTCAGGTTTACCTTCACATCGTCAGGTGGAATATCAGACCCGTATCATGCCAGAAGTAGCCCTTGTAACTAGTATATCTTACTATCTTACACCTTGGGTAGGACAACAACCTTAAACTTACTAGACAAAACTCTATCATGAAGTCCCTCACTTTATATCGACTTAATCGCCGAGGCCGATGGCGAGCGGGTCATTAGTTAATAGCGTTATTAGGTTTAACAAACCTCACACCGTGTCGTTCGAACGGGCGTGTACTAATGGACTAAGGCAAAAGGGTCAATGATGATAGACATTGACTTAGGGCACAACTTACTTTCGTTAGTAGTCGATATGGTACGGTATGGTAATTCACATGGGAAGGCCCCACCAACTATGAATATGTTTGGGAAACAGGGTAAACTGGTTAATCATATTTTCAACTATGGGGTAACCCCCACGGCAAGTAAGCCAGCTAAAGACAAACTATGTTTTCGGAAACAACTTAAAACGAACACCCAACTGTGAACTCGCTCAACTTCGTTGTTGACTCGTTGTTACATGCCTTGCAGGTCTTTAGGTGCATACTGACTGGAACTTACTGTCTGGGAAGCTGGAGTGGTCATGGGTCGAGTTACATGGAAACGCAACACAAGACTAAGGGTTTTTACATGTGGTTTATAAACTCTTAACAAATGAATTTTGCTTCCGCTGTAAACTGTGAAATATTGTAATGTTGTAACACTTATTGTTAATAAATGAAAGTTTTATTTAAATATACCCACGAGTTCAATGTGATTGGTGGCTAAGATCCTGGTCATGTTACGCTCCCTGCGGTGATACTCCGCGTGTGGAATTTGGGGGTGTGACACCGACTATGCTAACTACTTAGCTAGCGGTATAGTCGCAAGAGGATGGTCACATCATCAAAGAAAAAAAATTCTTTGCCGATGTAAAGCAATATTTTTGGGAAGATCCTTATCTTTTCAAAATGTGTGCCGAACAACTCATCCGTCGATGCGTACATGGTAATGAAGCAAGGAGAATCCTCCGCCATTGTCATGAAGGACCATACGGAGGACATCATGGTGCCGCTAGTACCGCACGAAAGGTATTTGATTTAGGATTTTATTGGCCTACCATTCACAAAGACGCCCAAAGTCTTATGAAGACATGTGACGCTTGCCAAAGATCAGGTAATATTTCTTCCAAAAACGAAATGCCACAAAATGGCTTTCTTGTTTGTGAAATTTTTGATGTGTGGGGATTCGACTTTATGGGACCTTTCCCACCGTCAAAAGGAAACAAATATATACTTGTGGTGGTAGATTACTTGTCTAAATGGGCTGAGGCCGAAGCACTTCCAACAAACGATGGAAGGGTTGTGGTAAGATTTCTGAAATGACTACTTTCTCGTTTTGGAACTCCAAAAGCATTAATAGGTACGGGGTCTATCACCAGGTCTCAACAGCATATCATCCTCAAACAAACGGACAAGCCGAGTGACTAATCGAGGTTTAAAAAGAATACTTGAAAAAACCGTAGGATTAAATAAAAAGAATGGGCTGATAAATTAGACGACGCTTTATGGGCTTTTCGAACTGCATTTAAAACGACAATAGGTACAACCCCATATAAGCTTGTCTATGGAAAAAGCTGTCATTTGCCGGTAGAAATAGCACATAAAGCCTACTGGGCAATTAAAAACGTAAACTTAGATTTAGAAATGGGCGGTAAAAATCGATTTTGTCAATTAAATGAATTAGACGAATTAAGGAATCACGCGTATTCTAACCCCGAAATATATAAGGAAAGAATGAAAAATTTGCATGATAAACACATTAAACAAAATGAATTTCGGGTAGGAGATCAATTTCTATTGTTTAATTCACGACTTCGATTATTTCCTGGTAAATTAAAGTCTAGGTGGTCGGGACCTTTTTCCATCACCCACATTTTTCCACACGGTGCAATTGAAATTAAATCTCGAAATGGAATCCCATTCAAAGTCAATGGCCAATGGCTAAAGCTCTATCAAGGATTTATTGAGGATGAAGAAGAAGAAATCTCGCTACAAGCGGCCGAAGAATAAAATGAAGGTTTAAGCATCAACATCATATCTTGTAAGTTACGAACATCGGGAAAGCATCTAGATCGGTAAGATTTCTAAAAACCAAGCTTCGGGAAACAGGGCACTCACACGAGCACTTCAATATATATATATATATATATATATATATAGGGAGCCGCTAAAATAAGAACCACCTCCAGTTGTAAGAACCACGAGAACCACTCTCAACCAATCAGAATATGACAACTCAAAGGGTATTATGGTCATTTACCCCAAATGTCATTTCCTCACCCTCTCTCCTCATTTATAAAATGTCAGTTTCTCTCTCCACCTTTTTAAAACTCAATCTCCTCTCTCCTCAACATACTTTCACTTCCTAACTTCAAAAGAAAAACCCTCCCCCCTCGGGTTCTCCTTCATCCCTGTTTCTCTCCCCTGGTTTTCCTTCAAAATAAACCACCTCCATGGTGATGATTGATGGTGAGGGTGAAACCCCCGCCCACCACTGTTTCTCTCTCTCCCACCCTCGTTCATCCCTGCTTCTCTCTCTGGCCTCCCTTCCTCTCCGCCGTCGCCGTCGCCGCCACACCACAGCTACCCCTCCGCCGCCGCAATCATCACAAAGATGAAGTTATTCGCCGGTGTTTCGCCGGTGCTAAACCTTTGATGGAATACCTCTCTCTCCTTCCTGTTAGACGTTGTCGGTAAGATTTTCTCAGATCCCTCTCTCCTTGTTCACCACCGGAAATCTGGTGGTGGTGGTAGGCAGAGATCGGCGATGGTGGGGGTGTGGGGTAGAGGTAGGCATCGGTGTTGGTGGTGGTGGCGTTAGGGTTGGTGGCGGTGGGGGTTTTTTGGTGGTGTGTGGCACAGGTGGGTGACCGGTTGTTTGATTTCTGGATCTTTTGTGTGGTTTGATGTTCCATCTGGGGTTATGATGTTTATTTGATCTCTTAGAACTTGTAAATTGATGTTTGGTTGTTATTGTTGCTGGGGTTTCATTTGATTTGATTTTGGGTATGTACAGCATGTATGGTTGTTATTGTTGCTGGGTTTTCTTTGATTTTGTGATTTTGGGTATGTACAACTTGTTTGGTTGTTATTGTTGCTAGATTTGATTTGTGTTCTTTGAATCTGTGGGTTTTGATACGGTCGATTTTTGGGCGGCGATGATGAAAAAAAACCCGTAAATTTAGATGATGATGGCGCGGCAAGGATGGCGGAGGGTAGGTTTTTTGAACCTGCAACCCCACTTTTGCAGCCTTTTTGATTATCGGATAATCTGAGCCAAACCCTTTTTTTTCGAGATACACTTTGTTTTGATGTTGTTGGTTCCCCCCCCCCCCTAGTCGATGATGATAACAATATATCTGAGACACCTCCCGAGTTTGCGATTTCTGGGTGCGTTCGTTTTTGCGTAAAAAAGTTTTTGTAAAAAAAAAAAATTAAACCGTAAACTTTTTAACGTAAAAACGTAAAACGTAAAACGTAAAATGACGATTGAATTTCAAACCGGTGCGTAAAACATAAAAAACGTTAACGTAAAAAAACCGGTGCGTAAAATGTAAAAAACCGGCGCGTAAAACGTAAAAAAACCGGCGCGCAAAACGTAAAAAACCGGCGCGCAAAACGTAAAAAACAGGCGTGTAAAACGTAAAAAACCGGCGAGCAAAACGTGAAAAACCGGCTCGTAACACGTAAAAAATGTTAACGTAAAAAAACCGGCGCGTAAAATGTAAAAAACCGGCGCGTAAAACGTAAAAAGTGGCGCGCAAAACGTAAAAAACCGGCGTGAAAAACGTAAAAACCGGCGCGCAAAACGTGAAAAACCGGCTCGTAAAACGTAAAAAACGTTAACGTAAATAAAACCGGCACGTAAAATGTAAAAAACCGGCGCATAAAATGTAAAAAACCGGCGCGTAAAATGTAAAAAACGCTCGTAAAGAACGGCTCTTAAAAATGTTTTAATCTCATCCATCCATTTTGAAAATCTTAAAAAAAATTATCATAAAAATCTGATCTTAAAAAAACTGTTTAACAAAAAATTCTGTTTTTTAATAAAAAGTAATTAAAGAATAGAACAAAAAGGCAATTAAATATAATATATATAAAAAGACAAAAAAAATAATTTTACTTAAATACCCTTTTGAATTAAAATATTAAAAACATAATAAGACAAAAAATACTTAATATTATTTTTAAATACTTTTAATCTCATCCATCCATCATCTTGATCTAATGGCTAGAAAGTGGTTCGCACGGTTCTTACAACTGGAGGTGGTTCGCCCACGGGGCCGTGTTCGAGCAACTGTCGGGGATAAAACCCCCGTTTTCCTTCATTTTTCATTTCAACACGCCCCATTTCCCCGAAAACTCTCTGGTTCCACCAGAAATTTCTGCAGATTTTCACGTTCCCCTGACTCCTAACAACTTCAAGGTATGATTCTATCATTATAATTAGTTAGATTAATCACTTGCATGTAGTTTAACATCAAAAAATTGGGGAAAAATCTAGGGTTCTTCAACTTGAACCGAATCAAACCTCAAATTTTTGCTTAGATCTGTTAGTATTAGTGTAGATGCATGTTATATGAAGTAAATCAACTTGAATTGTTTATGGATTTGCCCGATTTCTCACAGAAACCTCAAAACCCTTGTTTTGAACCGAAAAAGATGAAATTGAAAGGGTACACGGTTTGTTTTGGGAAAAACGGCACTTGGGGTTTCATTTTCGGGGAAAACCGCCCCTACTGGACCAAAAATTTTCAAGTTTTCGAAACCGAGTCGAAAAATCAAATTTTTGGGAAACAGACGCCTGAGCACGGGGCCGTGCTCGGCGAACACGGGGGCGTGTCCAGCTATTTTTCAGCGAATATGGGGCGTGTTCAGCTGACTGTTTTCAGTTTTCTTCGAAAATTTTACTGTTTCATGCTAATTGTTTGGTGTTTTCTTTCAGATGGCCAAGAAGTTCACTAGGTTCAACTCGAATGGGTGGGATGCTCAAGCACGGTATGAGACTCTCAAGACAAGGCACGAAGAAAACCCCTGAAAAGTTTGCTTGGATACTCTAGACGCAGTAGGCCAACTCGACCGCTTCAACAACCTTGTTACCGATCCATTAAGAGCAGCTCTTTGCACTCGGCTCCACTCCGTGCACGAATATAACATGGAATTTTATAGCACGTTTGTCTTCAAGGCAAGAACGGAGCCGTTTGACAATGAGGGGGTGGAATTTCAGTGTGCAGGGGAAAGGTTTGCAATATCGATTGCACAATTTGGAGCTATCATCCGGTTATATGATGAGGCAGATGCTGGAGATGAGGAAAACACTGGTGGTCTTCGCGAACTTCCACAAGACCAACGCCAAGCTGCATGGGATCAGATTGGGGAAGGACACTATAACCCGAGCCAGACCAATAGTACACAGTTGAGGGACTCTCTCTACCGCTACATCCATAGGTTCCTCAGCTACTCCCTTTGCCAGAGACATGACAGTGGTGGTGTTGTAGGGTTGCGTAATCTGATAGTCCTCCATTGCATTCATAACCATATCAACCTCGATGTTCCATACCTGCTGCTCCGCAACATGCACTTGAACCAACTTGCCACTCCCCCGACTCCTATCCTTTTTGGAGGGTGGATCTACCGCCTCTTCAAGCATTTTGCGCAAAGGATGCCGAGGTCCTTCAAAAAGGGCCCATGGTCGGGAAAGGTGGACCTTGTCATATGTCGCTCCATGAACTTAATCAACGAAGCAGATGACGGGACGGTTAGATTTCAGACGGTTCAAGGGCATGTGTGGAACCCTCAAGCAGCTCTCGTCCTTCACGCTCCGCAAATCCGTCCTCCTCCCCAGTACCAGTATCAGCATCATGGTGATCCGGGCCAATCCTCCTCTCAAGGAGGTGGTTTTCCTAACTTCCAAAGTTTACGTAATTTGTTGAAGGAAAATCTCATGTGCACCCGGAACACCTACAATATGGCAAGCAACACATACACCCGGGTCGGAGTTATAGAAATGAACATCTCCGACATGCAGGATGATATCAGCAACATCCGGGAGTACATGGCGGGCCAAGGAGGGGATGATGACGAGGATGACGACATGGATTAAGCTGGAGGCGTTGGAGGTAATGCAACATGGTTGAAGGTCGTAACAGGTTAACCCCTAATCCCTAGCGAACAATTTCATGGCCTGCGTGCCACTTGTTGAACAATTTACTTTCCATAACTCTTTTACTTTCCTGCATTTTTCTTTTTTTTTTTTAGTTTGTGTTGTGGATGTTGAACTTATGGTAAGGCAGGATGTTTGTATGTTGCGTGGTGTGGTATTTTTAAGTAAAACAGGTACATAGGAGGCTTGGAAGCACTAAGTATTAGTGCTACATAAGCCCGGAAGCCAGAACCAAAAGACAAAACCTGTTTTTAAAGATTGCAGATTGTCAGCACGGGGCCGTGCCCAGCCGGCACGCCCCCGTGTCCACCACCCTGTTGCTGCTGTTTGTTTAATTTCTGCCCAACACGGGGTCGTGTTCACCAGGCACGCCCCTGTGTCCACCTTTTGTAAGCTTTCGTTACTGGCAGTCTGAACACGGGGCCGTGTTCCTCCAACACGGGGCCGTGTCCAGATGCCCAGTAACATCAAAACCTTGTTTTTTAAACACCTTTTTACACATTCAATCAACCTAAAAACTTTTTTTTGGGACACATTGAAAACAATGTGTAATTTAAGTGTGGGGGGATGCTAAAACCTTGAATTTTGCAAGTCCTAATAACAAGCCTTACACAAAACTCTATTGGAACCGCTAATCACCCCAAATTTTTTCAAAAACTTTTCATTTTTTTTACTTGTCTTGGTTTAATTTGGGAATAACAAGTTCTAAAAAGGTTATATTTTTACAAATTTACAACCGATAGCATCGTGATAAAAAGAACCAACATAAGAAAATTATGAAACGACATGACAAATCTAGTTAAAATTTGATTATATATATACTTGATCACTTAAAAAACCCATTCCCACAAAAAGTGAGTTTTGAGCCTTTATTGAGCATAGAAGCATATATCTTTAAGTTAAATGCTCATCTTTCATTTCTTGTATGAATAGCCGCTTGGTTTCTTACGACTCTAGAACTTGCCATGACAATACATTCCCGGTCCTTACCGACTTAAACCCAAGTAAGTAAATGATGGAGGCATTAGTACTAACCTTTTTACTTTTCAACACCATTATTTTTCATTTTTTTACCACCTACCCAAAAATCCCCCTAGTTAACCCCTTTGAGCCTAAACCTTTTCGTTTCTAAACCCACAAAACAAACACCCTTTACCTACCAAAACCTTTTTTATTTTTAACCCTTTATTTTAGTGAAAAGCTCGGTTTTCATGTGACTTTCCTTATCAAAAAAAATAAAAAAATGAAGTATAGCAATAAACAAACAAATTCCTCAAAAGAAACTTTGTTTGAAAATGCTTTGTTTGAATAAAAGTCACAAAAGCAAAAAGTTTTACGACGACCGACGCTTTTTACGCTTTTTGCCCTTTTTACTAACCACTAACCCAAAACCACCTACCTTTAACCCAAGCCTAACCCTTCCCCAAGTCCTCTTGATATTTACAAAGGTGTATAGTTAAAAAGGAGGAGGATTGATTGCTTGGCAAGCATATGGTATAAGTAAGTTCCATGCCAGTCTCGAGTGTTTAACAAAAATACATCTTCGGTCGAGTGTTGAGTGATCTCCCGTGAGGTATGTGAACTTGTATATAAATGGAATTTTAAAGAGGCATGTTATGCCCAAATAAGTAATTTCTCTTATGAAATGTTCTAAATAAATCATAACGAATAGGATTGTAAATAACATAAAAATAAAGCCTAATAACGATCTTGGATTCCCGACACTCAAGACAAGCCCAAAACTTCTCTTCTACCCATTCCATTTGGGAGTGTAAGCCACATAATAAAGAGTTTTGCTTGAGGACAAGCAAAGATTCAAGTGTGGGGGTATTTGATGTGTGTAAAATGCAACATATAAATTACATCAAATGAAGCATAAAACTAACCCTTTTTTAGTACTAATGTTGGAAAAAGTGTGCTTTTGTCTTCCTTTTGTATTTTCAAGATTAAATGAGCGTAAACGAACAAAAGGAGCAAATATGCAGCAAAATCTAACATAATTACAAGAAAAGGAACAAACGTGGCATGCCCGACCCCTCGACAGCATCTTCCCAAGCAAAAACAAGAAAACAGAAGGCTGACCACGGCCCTGTGCCCAGCGGACACGGGGGCATGGCCAGATGTCTACAGAAAGGACAAAGCTATAGAAGATTCTATTCCCAGCACGAGGGCGTTCCCAAATCAACACGGGGCGTGGTCAACGCTAAGATTTGCAGAATCCAAGCAAATCTTGATAGTACAGATACGCTTCTGCACACGGGGCCGTGCCCAGCGGACACGGGGCGTGTGGAGCTAATGCAGACAAATTGCAATTAATGAAGAAAGAGAAAGTGGATGGACACGGGGCCGTGCCCAGTGGACACGTGGCCGTGTATGGGCTTCTGTGCAGGCTATACCATAGAGGTGCTTGGTTCACTTCAAAGGCATCCCTTGACAAACCACCTCTCTCCCACTTCACCCACACTCCACCACCATCACAACACCCACATCCACCACCATCATCCATCATCCATCATAGAGTGTGTGTAGTAGTCTCGGGATCCAAGATTGATAGTAAGAGTTCTTGACAATCAAAGGCCATGTTTGCCTAAGTCTCTTACATCACTTGGTGAAGACAAGCATTTAGTGTAATACTTTTGTTTTTTTAATCTTTTCGCACTTTTTATTTGGTTTTGTATTAATGACTTTAATAACTAGTTTCTTATGTTGAAGGTGAAACTTCCTTATCATTTGTCCGTGGTGTCTTGGCGTTATTTTACTGTCTATATAAAATAAAAGATTTACACCATTCATATCTCTACGGTCTATATAGAGATATGTTGGCTACCTGGTCGGGGGTTAAGAGAATGGTTTGGTAAGGTTCTTGCCTTGTTCAGTGTATGGATCCTGCAAGGACCTGGGTCAAGCTTACTAGGACCTCCTTCAATACCCACTGGTATTGGATGGCGGGGGTGCGAATGGCTTGACCCCCTCATATATAAACTACTATTAATACATTAACCCGACTACTTAGGATTGTATCCCTGCTGACTCAAACCACTTAGCCGAGGGTAACGTCACCTTCAAAAGAGGGGACCTACCACATTACGCATTTATAACTTAATTAATTATCTTTCAATATTCTGACTCTTTAGGATTGTATCCTTACTGACTCAAACTACTGTGTTGAGGGTAACGTCACCTTCAAAAGAGGGGCCTACTACTATAACTAACATAATCTCTTAAAAAGTGCAAAAGTGCGGAAATCATCAAAGGTTACACTAAAGGCGAGTCGGATCCAAGTGATTCATCTTGTCTATCTGTTTTTATTTTATTTTTATTTTCAGCATTTTAGTTTTCATTTTCATGTTTAAAACTTTTTCTAAACTTTTGATTTGATTAGATGTTGAGGATAAACCGGTACTAAAAGCTCTTGTGTTCTTGGACGACCTCGGTATCTTACCAACGCTATACTACGCTCACGATGGGTGCACTTGCCCATATGTGTGTTTAGTGTTAGTAAAATATCGTGTTTTATAAATTTAAAACTTGACTAAGTGTTAAAAAGGGCTTAAAATATAACTAAAAACATATCACGCACTACGAACATCAAGTATCATATTATAGAATTCCATATATATAAACTTAGTACATGTACTTATTACCTTCTCTATAGTCATATGTGGATATGTATTTGGCAAGTGCTTAGTGAACAAATAACTTATTTTTGAGCACGCATATTGGATATTGAAGCTATCACCCTTTATTGTGAAGGTTCATGCAATTAGGTGGTCTTGATACAATTACTTAATTAAGTAATCATTATGATTTAGTTTGGTGTATGTGGTCTGAATATGATATATAAGTTATTAATCATATTTTCATTTGTTATAGTCATTAAAATAGTAATTATATAAACATCAAAGTAAAAATTGCACATTTGTACAAACAGTTATTTTTATGAAATTAACGGGTATACCCGATACCCGCGGGTATGCCCGATACTCGACTAAGTAAAAATTGCACATTTGTACAAACAGTTATTAATCATACTGTCCTGATACAATTACTTAATTAAGTAATCATTATGATTTAGTTTGGTATATGTGGTCTGAATATGATATATAAGTTATTAATCATATTTTCATTTGTCATAGTCATTAAAATAGTAATTATATAAACATCAAAGTAAAAATTGCACATTTGTACAAACAATTATTTTTATGAAATTAACGGGTATACCCGATACCCGCGGGTATGCCCGATACTCGACGGGTAATTACCTGACAAATACCTGACGGGTAACGGGCCGGGTATGGGACAAAGAATTACAATCGGGTACGGGCCTGGGATTACCAATACCCTGCCCAAGCCTGGCCCATTGCCATTCCTAGTTGTTATCATCTACCAAGTCTTTCAATTGGCCAACTATCCGTTCTTTCTTCCAGTTCTCTTCTTTCACTGCTTCGACTTGTGCTTCTCGGATTCGTTCAAGTAAACCCGATTTCACAATAAGCTGCATCGATCGCACCCGTATAGGAGCATAATCCGCCTTTCGGCTCAACGCGTCTGCCACTACATTGGCCTTCCCGGGATGGTAATGTATTTCACAGTCGTAATCTTTCACTGTTTCCAACCATCGCCTCTGTCTCATGTTTAATTCCTTCTGATCGAAGAAATATTTTAGACTCTTGTGGTCGGTAAATATAGTGTACTTCACCCCGTACAAATAGTGCCTCCTTATTTTTAAAGCAAATACCACTGCCGCCAATTCGAGGTCGTGCGTAGGGTGTTTCTTTTCATGAATTTTCAACTGTCTCAAAGCATAGGCTATAACCTTGCCTCGTTGCATTAAGACACATCCGAGACCATATCGTCGACACCGTCCGGCAAAGTTAATACCAGAGCGTGGGTCAACTTTTCCTTGAGCGTTTGAAAAGCTCTTTCTTGTTCCACGCCCCATATAGACCTTTCATCCTTGCGAGTTAGCTTGGTTAACGGTGAAGCGATCTTGGAGAAATCTTGTATGAATCTCCTATAATATCCCGCAAGCCCTAAGAAGCTTCTGATTTCCGAAGGATTCTTTGGGAGATTCCAATTTGACATGGCTTCTATTTTTGATGGATCAACCAGTACTCCGTCGGCACTAATGATGTGTCCGAGGAATTGTACCTCTCGTAACCAAAAAGCACACTTTGAGAACTTTGCATAGAGCTTTTCTCGTCTGAGTGTCTCTAACACTTCGCGTAGATGATGCGCATGATCAGCTTCATTCTTCGAATACACCAAAATGTCGTCGATGAATACTATCACCGACTTATCCAACATAGGTTTGCAAACCCGGTTCATGAGGTCCATGAAAGCCGCGGGTGCATTTATCAACCCGAAGGACATCACGAGGAACTCGTAATGCCCGTACCGTGTACGAAAGTCCGTCTTCGGCACATCCTCTTCCTTGAACTTTAAGTGATGATACCTCGATCTAAGGTCAATTTTAGAAAACCAACTCGCGCCTTGTAGTTGGTCAAATAAATTGTCAATTCTCGGGAGGGGGTATCGATTCTTCACCGTGAGTTTGTTTAACTCCCGATAATCAATGCACATATGCATGCTTCCGTCCTTCTTTTTCATGAACAATACCGGTGCGCCCCACGGAGACACACTCGGTCTTATGAACCCCTTATCTAGCAGGTCTTGTATCTGCGACATTAGCTCTTGTAGCTTCAATGGCGCGAGCCGATACGGCGCCTTAGCTACAGGTTTTGCACCTGGAACCAATTCGATTCCGAATTCCACTTCCCGTTTTGTGGGTATTCCCGGTAAGTCTTCTGGAAACACATCTTCATAATCCCGTACCATCGGTACGTCTCCAATCTTTGGCGACTCTTTCTCCGATTCGCATGTGTATATCATGAATGCTTTACATCCATGTCTTATGAGCTTCTAACATTGAACACACCACAGGATTACCCCCTTTTTCTCCGTAAATAGTAACATGCTTTCCGCTCGGAGACATTAATTTTATCTCTTTACGAAAGCATACAACCTTCGCGTGATGTCGGGACAACCAATCCATCCTGACAACCACTTGAAATTCTCCCATCGACATCGGAATCAACTCTATTGAGTATTCTTCATCATCGATACTCAACTTGCTGTTTTGACATACGTCACACACGATAAAGCTCTTATTATCACCTATCTCTACTTCTAAAGGCATAGGTAACTTTGTTAATAAGAATAAAGGATGTCGAATAAATCCATGTGAAATAAAGGATTTATTCGCACCCGTATCAAACAATACACGTGCGGGAATAGAGCTTACAACAAATATACCTGAAACCACATCGGGTTCAACCTTTGCTTCAGCTGCGGTCAGACGAAAGGATCTGGCTTTTGCTTTATGAGCCGCTGTCTGCGTATCTTTCCATCCTTTTTTCGACCAACTCCGGGCATTCAGATTTCTTGTGGCCCGGTTGGTAGCATATGTAGCAAACTGAGAATTTTCCCGGGCATATCGAAGTCGTATGCCCTGTCTTCCCGCATATAGGGCATGGTTTATCCTTGAAGCGACACTCGCCCTTGTGACCCTTTCTGCATATTTTACAACTTGGCGACCCACCTTTCACATCTGACCTCTTTGCAGATTCTGTCATTTTTGCCTTCTTTGTAGGGCTTGGATTTACATACTGTGCCTTTCATTCACCCCGCTCAATTTGCTTTCTCAGCTCTATCTCTCGTTCCCGAGCAGTGTTTATAATCTCGGTGAGAGTCTCGTACTTTGAGGGAGTCATGAACTCCCAATATTCAGCACTCAGCATGTTGTAAGTGTAGTATATCTTTTGTTCTTTCGCCGTTACTAGCTCGTCACAGAACCTTAATTTATCAAGGAAGATACCCGTGATCTTATCTATCGTTTCACCCTTTTGCCTCAGTTGGATGAACTCTTCCTTGATTTTGTTAATGACAGCTTTGGGACTGTGATGTTAAGGAATGGTGCCTTAAACTCATCCCATGTCATGTTCTTCGCCACTTCAACCCCAAGCTCCTTTTTTCAAATTATCCCACCAGTCTTTCACTTGACCCCTTAGTTGAACCGTTCTGTAAGCTACGAAATCGCTTACGTCACAGTGGGTTCTTTCAAACACCCCCTCGATGTCGCTCTACCATCGTTGACATACTATCGAATCAACCTCCCCGTTGTAGATCGGAGGTTTGCAAGCCATGAATTTATTATAAGGAAAAGCCTTTCTCTCTACAGGCTTGTCTTTCATTTTGTTGAAGTTTTCCTCCAACCTTTTGATCCACTCTTCCACTACCGTGAGTACCGTATTTTGGATTTTGTCTATGAACCCGGATAGACTATTTACTATTGCCTTTCCAACCTCTTCGGCAATCACTTCTTTCATTTGTTCGGTGATTATCGGCACCGTATCATCATTACCTTCATCAGCCATCTTGAATCTAAAATGTTTATATAAATTGTTAAACATTTCATTTTATTATCATTTGCATCTTTCACTTTGGTTTAGCCAAGTTCGCAACTTGCTTAGACCATTCATGTTTGGTGCACTTTCCGGTTTTGAGTGTATTAACACACTCTTCCCATGCACATCGATTCATATCCCTTTCCTAGTGTTTTGTTAAAATCTACTTAAATAATTAATCCTTACCGGATGTTTGATTAAGCTTCGAACCGAACACACTTTGTCAACAACCTTGAGCTTTGATTACCAACTTGTAAGACCCATTTCAATTTAACACAATTATAACATCAAAAATACGCATTTTATACTAAAATGCGACTTTACAAAAACTTGTCATGTCAACATTCATACATGTTTAGAAACATTCAAAATATAGTTTTAAGTGTTTACAAAGTTCACTTTTAATGAAAACAAAATAAGATCATCGCGGAAGCTTCAAATGACATGTGTCCGGTCCTTTTTCATTGCTTGATCTTCATCTGGGAACTCTTGACATTCACCTATGATCAAAACCAACTTAAAAGTTAGTTTTGATAGCTTAAATACAAGTTTAAACAAGTTCTATGCATCAAACAACAAAATAAAAACAAATTGCCAGGTTTTACAGCTCTCGCGGGCCGCGAGCGCTTAGCTGTTCTCGGTCGCGGGCCGCGACGCTTTGTTGCATGGCGCGCCAGTGTTTAGGTGGTAGCTCGTGTGGTACGGGGGAGACCTTTTTCCAGCAGGTCCGTATCTGGGACCTGCATATCTGCCTAGCTATGGTTTTAATCAAAATTCAAACTTTAAAGTGTCATAACTTTTGATCTACTTATCCAATTTGCTTGATTCTTTTTCCTACGCGTCCGTAATTAATTTATGGATTCGTTTATCGTCTTTGTTCACATCGAAATCCAATTTATAAGCTGATGGCTTATAAATCCCCTTTACGATTGTTCAACCTGTTTGGATTTAAGTTACACTACATGTTTGTTATCAATGATTGTTCCTAAACGTTTTTACCCATTCCCGGGCTTATCAAACATTAGTGTTTCGCTCCCATCACATGGTTTGCACACGCGATAGCGTCATGCTTGTTGTCAATGATTCAAGCATGCACATTCAAGCAAATTCTACATGGTCATGTTTCTAAACTTTTGACCCAATTCAAGGGTTCGTTAAAATCAAATTTGGCGTTTCCGTTTCTTGGGTTACGCACTTATTATACCAATTCTGTCACACCCCGAAATTATCAGAGCTGGCGTGACTGGACCGGTATCTTCATTAGACAACGGAAGCAAATAAGCTAAGACTTCTAGAAAACGAATGCCCACTAAGTACTCGAATCCTCAATGGTTCTCCTATTCCAACCGTGCCATAATTTCTAAAATGCAACCTGAGAAAGAACATGCGAAAAAGTCAACATAAAGTTGAGCGAGTTCATAGTTTGTTTTGGAAAAGATTTAAAATAAATCTTTTTGAATAACCGGTTTTTGAAGTATTGTTGAGAAAACGAATTTAAAATCATTTTCTTGTCAAGTTGTATGGAAACTTTGTATTTGTAACGCATTATGTTCGTAGAACCATGTATTTGTAAAGTTTGTATAACCGTCAATGCCCACCCTGAATTTGACTTCATGCCCGCATAATCCTATGCTTTGAATTTGTATAAAACATGGTATGTAATTTGTATGAAACAAGTATTTCTGTAAATATAAGGAAATCGAGATCGCTAATGGTTTGCAAGGCCATTAACATGTGACACGACATAGGAAGCATCCAAACCATAGGCATTTTTCGTTGTCGATTCACGACTAGAGACACAAAAGCACTGCTTGGTACTAGTTATGACCAAGCGTGTGGCTGCCTGAAACCCATTAGATCTAACCTTTTGTTCCGCGGTCTTGGTATGTAAACGATTAATGGTGCTTATGACACCCTATTCGTGACATGATCTAAAGTATCATTCCTTAGTTTTTGTATCCAAGTTTTTGTATCCAACACACCATAACACATGTATTTTCCCCAAGTTTAAAAAGCATGTAAAAGTTTAAAAGTGGGGACATGAACTCACTGGGTTGTCTCGTTTTACGTACGCAGACCAACCCAGCCACGTATTATAACCAGGACGATACCGTCCTTACTCATGAAAATCATTCACATTTCGAAAATACCCATTTGTTTTGTAAAACCGGTATCTTTAGTACAAATCATTCGTAAACCATTTGAGTTCTTTGTAATCCATTCGTAACATGGTTTAGAAATATGAGTTTTCATTTTATCGATAAATTGTTTATTTTTGCAAAACTTGCATGTCTTTCCACCCCGAAAACATTTATAAAATGTAAAATAGTGAAAAGGTGGGGTTATGAACTCACCTGGATTTCCATTGGCAAAGCTAGCTAAATACGACTTCGTGATGTCGTTTCCAAGACTTGACTTGCTAGCGTGCATTCTACAATATTCCTAACACGGAATATCTTATAAGTTTCTAAATAAACGCAGTAACTAAGCTACGTGTCATCGAGCTCTACCGAATCGTTGACTAAACGATTCGACGGTAAATTTTTGACTTAAATGAAACGAAGAAGTTGTATTCGTTAAGTTTCGTCTAATGTCGATACGATTAGTAAGTCTTCGAATACTTAGTTCACGAAAGATGTTAAAATATATAAATATTTATATAAAATATATAAATATATTGTTATAATCGCGTTAGACGTCCTGAGGAATCGTACGTGTATGTAACGAATAATATACAACGAGCTCGCATTATATGTGCCGTTTAGGCATTTGAAATAAATGTAAAAGTTATATTTACTTTATAAAAGAATCGTCGACTTGTCGTGTTTGAAAATAAATATATAACTATATTTATTTTTATAAGAGAATCGTTTTGTTTGTGTCGGAAATAAATATGTAATGATATTTATTTATAAAAAGGATTCGAGTTTAACGTTTGAGATAAATATATTAATTATATTTATTTTGTAAAATAGTTAGCGTCATCGTCGCTTTTGCAAGTTGTAAAGTGCCTGTCAATAAAAGTTATTTGAACCCGATAGTTTTATTTTATGATAAAACGCTTTGTATTTACGGATTTTCTCAAAAAACGGGCAGAGTTTCCTCTGTTTTTGGACGCCCCTGACAACACAGGTTGTCGTTATTTTATCAAAATCCAACATTATTCAATCAAGATTCAATTAAACTATATGTAATTTTGTCAAATATATATCAAATGTAAATTATAATCAGTCGGTTCGAGCTCGTTATCACGTGATATAAACTATAAAAATAACGAAATAATCGCGCCGTATATCTTTACCAAATCAGTGTCGAAACGTCGAACGGTTTGACCGAGTTGACTTGCTGCGCTGACTGAGTTGACCGAGCTGTCTCGGTCAACTAAGTTGACCGGCTGAGTTGACTTGCTGCACTGATTGACTTGACCGAGTTGACTCGGTTCGACCGAGTCGACCCGACCTTCTTCAAAATCTGACCTGAGACTCGAACTCGCTGACCCGAAACTGAGTCTGACCCTGTTTGACTTCTGTTGACCGAACCAAGAACCCGAGGTGACACCTGAACCGAACTGAGACTAAACCGAGCCATCACCCTATTTCTTTGTTGAACTGAACTTGAAACATAACAACTTAAATGTAACACCCCGTGTTCGAAAGAAAAAGTCAAAGTGAAGGTCACAGTCAACGACCGATTTCGAAACTTGACTTGTAGAAAATTTCTTTTATGTGTTCATTTTAGCTGTATTATGTGGAGTAAGTGTCTATAATCACGATAGTCGACGTGTGTTAATCGCTATTTAATCGACTTACAACTGTGAACTATAGGAAGTAACAATGCGATAAAGTCAACTAAACGCTAATCAATCTAAGTTAATCAACATCGAATCGCAATCGAACTCGCAACTCGAATTACACATTTTGATTAATTGATATACGTGTGTGTGTACCTTATGTGTTACTTGTGCATGTGCATTTACGTTACGTTGTGGTAATCAATCGAAACGCAATCGAAACTCAATCGCAATCGAATTAAATCGCAATCAAAATGGTATGATAATTGGTGGAGAAAAGACAGTGCGAGATATGAATAGTTGGGATTAAAAGTAATTTGACTAGGAAACTCTATCGCATCGAAACGCTCGCAATCGAAATCGAAACAGCAAAAATCGTCGCACCGAACACTCGAACCAAGTGCCATCCGGACGGATTGCTATCCGACCGGGTTGCCATCCGAACGAGGTGACATCCGACCAGACTGTCATCCGGGCGAGATGGCATCCGACCGACCCGCCCCTTTCCACTTTGGGTATCCTATAAATACCCCATGTCACTTTCATTCTTTCCACTTTTGGCAAGTGACGTCCGACCAACTCGTTTTCCTCTCTTTTCTTTAGATTTCTCGCGATTCCGGTAAGATCTCGTCCTAATTCTTTTACTTCCTTAATCTACACGCACTCCTACACTTTTCTATCTTTTGAATCTTAACTTTTAACCGTGAAATCATCAAGATTCAAGGTGTTCTAGGATGACGTCATCATGTGTTCTTGAAGAACTTCATGTTTTGGCCTCAATCCACCAAGAACAACCTAGATCTACCCGATTTCCACACAAACTAACAAAGATCTTTCATAGATCTAAACATATTCACAAGTAAAAGGATTGAAAGATGGTTATTCAACTTTCTTTCAACTCTTTTACACTCGATGCATTCAAAACCGGTAGAATCGGAGCTTGTGCCGACTCACAACTCAATCTTGTGGTTGTGTTAGTTCACGATCCGTATTCTATCCGTGAGATTATCGATTCCGGGTTAACCAAGAACTATCATCTTAAACTGGTGGACTGACCGAATTTGGGTGGTTCCTGTTCAGTTGGGTCACTAGAGCTTAGGATGGGACTCAGTTGGTTAGCACGATATCAACACATCTCGATAACGCGACAAACAATCAAAACAGCCAAGTGTAAGACGAACGGAACGGCCAGGATGGAGTGCCGTCCAATCGGATTACTGTCCGAACGGACAGCCATCCGAGCGACTAGCTGTCCGAACGACTTGCACCTTGGGTCCCACACTTAACTATTTTTTTCCAACGATTGAAGTCTGGTTGTTGAACGAGTTGTTGTCCGACCGGACTACCATCCGAACGGACAGCCACCCGAATCATGAGACATTTGGACTTTAGCACTTAAACAATTTTCAAACATGTTCAATGCACTAAGGATGCCACCCGGTCGAACAACCGTCCGACCGAGTGACCACCCTGCTGTGAACTTGTTCTCACTGAAGTACCCAACCGAACGAGTTGCCGTCCGATCGAACGACCGTCCGACTGACCGACCGACCTGAAAGGTAGAGATACTTCAATGTTTTCAAAATGCTACAACGAAAACTTCAAAAGTCAAGCCATCATACACAAACACATCCTTCTCATAGGAAGAAACAATCCACTCGAATAGTCGTCTGACCGGACTACCGTCCGACTGGATAACCATCCGAACGGATTGGCATTCGCATGACTGGCCGTCCGATCGGATTACCATCCGACCAAACTGCTGTCCGAGCCACTTACACCTTGTATCATTTTACGCGTCACTTATTGTTATGCTATCGTTCTGATCAGGCTAACCCTACTCCCTAGCGCTCCCTTCAATCCATCAATTGCTGTGAGTATACTCGATCCCTTTTTGCTTTACGCACTTTTGGGTGTTACATACGTTACTTATACAAAATCACATCGAACACCCTACGCAATACTTTAAACGCTAACCGTTGCCGCATGTTATACGTGACTAAATGAATGCTTGTTTGTTATGTTTACACATGGAATGCTGTCTACCTGCCTTAGCAATGATAGTACTATAGTTTGGACTCAGCACCCGCTCACGCGGGGGTTGTTAAGGACAATTATTTGCATGGATTACAGTGGTGATCATGTATTACGAACTGCCTTGGGCAGTCAACCCGCAGTCATTGGTATCGATAGGTCTATGTCGATAACTAACATGCCTCATTTCACTCTGTGTACGTGCTGGTTATGCGTAACGCTTTCGAACTCTATATGCTATTATCAAACTTGTATGCTCACCTTTACACTATGTGTATTGACTTTATTTTAACGTATGTTATAGGTGCTTAGGATGCTTATCTGCTAGGAAATCGAGGCTAGAATAAGGTCTTAGAGGCCAACAAATAGTTGCCTGTACAAATGAAATCTTAGTTGTCGGAACATAACTATTTGCCTAGATTTTGTCTGTAATAATTTGTTTATCTTTTAAGACATGGTATGGGACATGTTACTTTAAATTAATTGGTAATGATAATTGTTATGGAAACTTCTGGACAATCTGTTTCGCTCAGTGCCATGCCCCGATGTTTCCGCCATCGGTTGGGGTGTGACAGATTGGTATCAGAGCCATAACTATAGGGAATTAGGCAAGACTCGACCTAGTCCGGGTCGATGTCTTAGAGACCTAGTCTATAGTTTGGAACCAACAGACCGACTCGTACACGTCCAGTAAGGATTATGTATGAGCTTACTACTATTTCTCGCCATTCTCGCCTACGCTACACCATCACTGCACTAGAATTTCTGACTATGAATAAGCGATTAAGTCAAGATTAGGTGTGAAAACCACAAACTCTCGACTAAATTGCTTGTTCAACCCGCATTTCATCTATAAACACAAGGATTGCGTTAAAATAGGAGTGAAATCCATACTTTGATGCATAATTCTATTTTATTTCATCAAAACACAGGAACGGGGTTGTTAAGCCAGGGGTGAGACCCTAACCTTGATGACTTGTTCTGACTTTTACTTGGTTTACAAAACTCTCACCAAAAGTCTCGACGGACTCCAACGACCTGAAGGCACAGTACGACTAACGGGATGTGTGCCAAACGCCCAAGAATCGAGGCAAAAGCACAGTCCTGAAGGTCGAAATGTGTACAACAAGTCCTTGAGAATAGTCGAATCACTTTGGATAGTCAATGTCTAATAGCCGCAGACGATCTACTTCTCGATTTTTATGTGTTTCGATTCTGAGCCTACAACTGCTGACTCTGGTGATTCATCGATTTTATGTGATTTATGTGGTTTATGTTTATTTGTTAGCGTTTTGAGGTACTACTGGTTTCGATCTAACGCCTTTTTGCTTCCGCTAATCACACAACACACTACCGATCGCTGACAAATCTCTAAAATATGGACGACCTTATGCTATGAGATACGTTTATGCTATACTACTCGCTACGCTATTCCCGATCGCTATTCTTGAACGCTCGCAGACTTTGAATGATAGGTTTTTGTATTCTGACTGCATCTGGTGATTTCATGCTTATGTGCTTATGTGCTCTACGTGCTTACGTGATTATGTGCTTCTTTGTTTATGTGAATAAGTGATTACGTGCCTATGTGACTATGTGATTGGATGTGTTCCTGAGCTTTAGTTGTATTGGGTGTGTGAGGTGAGATTCAATTTTATTGTGTTGAGTCCTGTGGCGATGTCTGATGCAGACAATGTCGTCATCTGGATCTCGTGCTTCCCGAGATGCTCGCCGAAAGCAAGCTGACAAACGTCTCGCCGCTATGATTACTAAACAAATGGCGAAAGTGGTTCCCCAAGTCGTCAGCGAGATATACGAAAACATGAGCAAATCATCTGAGGAATCCCGAACTAAGACTCCCAAAGTTGCTTTCAGCTTCAAACAATTCAAGGCATGTGGACCGAAAGAGTTCACTGGAGAAGAAGGCCCTACAGCTTTGTTTCAATGGTTTGACTCCATCGAGGTCACACTACGACAGAACGGTTGCCCAGATAACCTACGCACTCTCAACGCAACTGGCGTCTTCCAGTCCCGCGCTCTAGACTGGTGGACGGCTGAGAGGAACAAACGTGGGAATGATGTCATGCTGGAAGAATTTTTCCCTCCTTATGAGCGCCAAAAGTTAGAAGATGAATTCTGGCACATAAAGCAGAAGGATGGAGAAAACGCTGCACTCACTACTCGCTTCAAGCAGCTCAGCATTATCTGTCCTGATCAAGTCAAGACTCCGGAGATCGCAATGAAGAAGTATATCCGAGCCCAGCCTGACTGTGTTGCAGATTTCATGCAAGCGGCTAAGACTACAACGATCGAAGAGACTTACCTACTGGCCACTGAAATCAACGACAAGCGGGTCATGGCTGGTGTCTGGGATAAAACTTCGAAGCACCTGCATCAATTCACCGCCGCACCAACTGCTGAAACCGCCGCCGCTCAATCGACCAAGTCCTCACGCCGCAAGAAGAAGAACAACAACAGCAGCTCCAGCAACAAGAACTGTGCTGTCACCACCACTGCTGCTCCTCTTCAGGCCGTACTGGCCCAGCAGCAACACCATCACCGACCAGCACCAGTTACTTATGCACCGCCAGTAAAGCGCGCATACACAGGCCCCCACCCGGCTTGCCCAACATGCTCTTATCATCACCCGGTGGGTCTCGCCTGTCGTTTCTGCGCTCACTGCAACATGTACGGCCACTTCACTGCTAACTACCGTACTGGTCCCTGTCAAGCCCCAGCTCAAGCCACTGCTCATCATGTCACGGCCCCCGACCCGGTTTGACCCGTTTCAGGAGCCGCGGGACAGAAATACTGCGATATTGATTTAATTGAGTTTAACAGCGGAAACAGGATCGTTTAAAGCTAAAATTTTCCCGATTTATTTTATTTCACATTTCGGGATAAAACCCCGATAATTTACAATATTATGTTTTTACTACGAAATCGTGATATTACAAAACTTATTTCTTTATTTTATAATGAGCCACTATCTTAGGCTTGAAATGCTCCTCAGCACTTTTCCTGAATTACAACAGATCACCTGAAACATGTTTGAAAAAGGTTTTGTCAGCGGAAAATACTGAGTGAATCATTCTATTTACTAAAATGACACATTTGTTATAATTTACAGTATTAAGAGCGATTACAATGTTTCTATTATCAAACCAACTACCCACGGTATTTGTCACTCGACCGAATCTGTGACTATGGTCATATCCCCCAATTGGCTGCCCCAATGGTGACGATTATCAAGTAATGTATACAAAACCCCACATACCGGCTGTAACTTGGTGATTACAAAGACTTAATCCCCGTAATTATAACTTTGAAAATAAACATGATTTTGTAAATAGATTTGATAAAAAGAGAGAATGACTCACATTGCTGATTTAATACGGACAGAGTCTAGTTTATGAATCAATCTTGTTAACCTAATTTAAATACAATGCACACAAAACGGGGTTAGTAATCAATCCAGCATTTACGATAACTCACGAGATCAAATTCTCACAATGAATGACAAAGTGCGGTACTTCAACTCATCCATCGAATTAACGACGAACGACAAAGTACAATACTTCAACTCATCCATCGAATTAACGACGAACGACAAAGTATAACCCTAATGTGGGCGGCACTTAAACATTCATTGGATATATTGATCGTCGGAAAATGAATCGTAGCAGCGATTGTGCTAATACCCTGTTTTGCGGCAGAATTTCGATACCCGGGGGTGTAATTTCGGAATAACAGTACGTAATACAGTGTAATAGTGAGAATTATTTCGTCGTAAAGTGTTCAGAATTCGAATGCCACAGCCTGCTATTTATAGGTGAAATTTAACTAGCTTACGGACCGTAAGCTTATCAATGTTGAGGTCCGTATGACTGCTTACGGACCGTAAGCTTGATAGTGTTGCGGTCCGTAAGGAATCAAAATAGGCTATAGGGTAGCCACGACTGGGACTAGCTTAGCTGAGTTGACATACTTGAATTTCAGTTACTTGACAACGAATTAAGTGGATAATCGTCCACTAGGGTTTATCCCCCCTTGAGTTTTAGGGGCCCTAATCCTGATTCTGAAAATTCTGAAAATTTTAGGGTTTATTCAGAATCACTTGGGTCTCTCAATTAGGGTTTCCTTTTGGACTAAATAATATAATAATTATGACTTTTGATGAGAGTTGTTACATTCTCCCTACCTTAAGAAAAATCTCGTCCTCGAGATTTACTGGAATAAATGAGGATACTTTCGCTTCATTTCTGATTCCAGTTCCCAGGTGCATTCAGCTCCTCTCTTTGAATCCCACTTCACTTTAACTAGCACTATGCGTTTGTGCTTGAGAAACTTCACTTTTCTATCTTCTATCTGAAGAGGTTTTTCTACAAATTTTAACTTTTCGTTTACCTCTATGTCTTGAAGAGGTACTACCAGAGATTCGTCTGCTAGACATTTCTTGAGATTGGATACATGAAATACATCATGTACTCCAGCTAATTCTTCTGGTAGTTGTAAACGATAAGCGACTGGTCCTATACGTTGGATCACTGGAAATGGTCCTACGTATCTTGGACTTAGCTTTCCTTTCTTACCGAATCTCACAACTCCTTTCCAAGGAGAAACTTTCAACAGTACTCTGTCTCCAACTTGGAATTCTAACGGCTTGCTTCTATTGTCTGCATAACTCTTCTGGCGATCTCGAGCCGTCTTCAATCTTTCCTTGATTTGAGTAATCTTATCAGTTGTTTCTTGCACTATTTCAGGTCCTGATAATTGACTTTCTCCGATTTCTGCCCAACAAACTGGAGTTCTGCACTTTCTTCCATACAGTGCCTCGAATGGAGCAGTTTCAATGCTTGAATGATAACTATTGTTATAGGAGAATTCAATTAATGGTAAATGATCATCCCAACTTCCACCAAAGTCTATTACACATGCTCGGAGCATGTCTTCTAGAGTTTGGATCGTTCTTTCACTTTGTCCATCTGTTTGTGGATGATATGCAGTGCTCAAATTTAATCGAGTTCCCATAGCTTGCTGGAAACTTTTCCAGAAATGGGAAGTAAACCGACTATCTCAATCCGAAACAATGGAGAGTGGAACTCCATGTAAGGATACAACTTCATCTACATACAATTTAGCCAGTCTTTCCATGCTAAAGGTTTCTTTCATAGGTAGAAAGTGAGCTGATTTGGTTAATCGATCCACAATTACCCAAATCGCATCATTACCTTTTCTGGTTTTGGGTAACTTAGTAACAAAATCCATTGTTATAAGTTCCCATTTCCATACTGGCATCTCTAACTGTTGTAGTAGTCCTGAAGGTTTCTGATGTTCTGCCTTAACTTGTGAACAAGTAAGACATTTAGAAACATAGCTGGCTATGTCCCTTTTCATTCCTAACCACCAGAAGTTCTTCCTTAAATCTTGGTACATCTTATTGTTTCCTGGGTGTATAGTATACCTAGATTTATGAGCTTCTTCTAAAATCTTAGGTCTTAAGTCTCCCTGCTTAGGTACCCAAATTCTACTTTTGTGGAATCTCCAAATTCCATCAACTCCTTGTTCTAATTCCTTGATTCGTCCTTTCATTCCTTCAGCATCATCCTTGATTGCTGTAGTTTGAACATTCTTTAATTGTTCCATTAAATCTATTTGTAGATTTAATCTGAGAGCACGAACTCTTCGTTGTTTCTCATAATACTTACGACTTAAGGCATCTGCAACTACATTTGCCTTTCTTTCATGATATTGAATATCACAGTCGTAGTCACTTAAGATTTCCATCCATCTCCTTTGCCTCATGTTTAACTCTTTTTGCCCAAATATGTATCTTAAACTTTTGTGGTCTGTGTAGACAGTAAATTTACTTCCGTAAAGATAATGTCTCCAAATCTTAAGGGCAAAAATTACGGCTCCTAATTCTAAATCATGAGTCGTATAGTTCTCTTCGTGCTTTTTCAACTGCCTTGATGCGTACGCAATTACCTTCTTGCGTTGCATAAGCACACATCCATATCCTAATTTTGAAGCATCACAATATACTTCAAAATTTTCAGTTCCTTCTGGTAAAGCTAAGATTGGTGCATGGGTTAATTTCTGTTTCAAAATTCTAAAAGCTTCTTCTTGTTTGGGTCCCCATTCAAACTTAGTGGCTTTACAGGTTAACTTAGTTAATGGTACAGCTATTTTAGAAAAATCCTTAATAAACCGTCTATAATACCCAGCTAATCCTATAAAACTTCTTATTTCCATTGCTGTTTGTGGAACCTTCCATTTGGTAATTGCTTCTATCTTAGAAGGATCTACATGGATACCTTCATGGTTTACCATGTGTCCTAAGAATTGCACTTCCTTTAACCAAAATTCACATTTCGAGAATTTGGCATAAAGTTTTTCTTTTCTTAACAAGGTTAAGAGTGCATGCAAGTGCTGACAATGTTCTTCCTGACTTTTGGAATAAATAAGTATATCGTCTATGAAGACAATTACAAATTTATCCAAGTACGGTTTACAGATCCTATTCATCATGTCCATGAATGCAGCAGGTGCATTCGTTAACCCGAAGGGCATGACTGTAAACTCGTAATGACCATACCTAGTTCTGAAAGCAGTCTTAGGTATGTCTTCTTCTTGTACCTTCAATTGATGATATCCAGAGCGTAAATCTATCTTAAAAAAATATCTAGCCCCCTGAAGTTGATCAAAAAGATCATCAATCCTAGGTAATGGATATCGATTCTTAATTGTAACCTTATTCAATTCTCTATAATCGATACACATTCTCATTGAACCATCCTTTTTCTTCACAAACAACACTGGCGCTCCCCAAGGGGATGAGCTAGGTTGTATGAATCCTTTACTTAGTAATTCATCTAATTGCTTTTTCAATTCTAACATTTCTGTGGGTGCTAACCGATAAGGTGCCTTGGCTATCGGTGTAGTTCCTGGAATTAAATGAATCCTAAGTTCTACTTCCCTATCTGGAGGTAATCCTGGTAAATCTTCTGGAAATATATCAGAATATTCTGATACTACTGGTATTTCCTTAAGATCTTTTCCCTTAGTGCTAATGATTACTGAAATCATATACACTATTCCTTGTTTTCGTTCATAATTAGCAACTTTCATTACTGATATGAACTTCATGGGTTTACGTGGTTTATCTCCTATAATCCTAATCACTTCTCCGGTAGGTGATTGAATTTCTATGGAATTCTGATCACAAAGGATTCTAGCATGGTTGGATACTAACCAATCCATTCCTAATACAACATCAAATTCAGCTAAATTCATCGGCAATAGTCTTGCAGATAATTGCTTTGTGTCGTTCGAATTCGAAAAGCTCCTTAGTCGTAAGCGCTCCCATCTTCCCTCGACGTTCGATGTTGAAGTCGCCACTGGAAGAACTGTCGCCGTTAACTCAGTTCTTCGTGATTATACTCTTGAGCTCAACAATCACATCTTCCCAATCGACCTAATTCCGATGCAACTCGGAAGTTTTGACGTCATAATAGGCATGGACTTTCTTCGCGAAAACCATGCTGAAGTTGTGTGTTTCGATAAGATGATTCGATTCTCGCTCGCGAATGGTGATTTATTGTGTGTTTATGGCGAAACTGCTTCAAAAGGTCTCAAGCTCATGTCCTGTGTCCAGGCTAGCAAGTATCTCCGCAAGGAATACAGAGCTTTCTTGGCTAACATTGTAGTAGCGGAGAAGGAAAAGAAAGGAAAGACAGGAGTGAAAGACGTTCCTATGGTTCGTGAATTTCCTAATGTGTTCCCTGACGACCTTCCCGGTCTTCCGCCTAGTCGTGATATCGATTTTCGTATTGACCTCATTCCTGGAGCCAATCCTGTTGCCAAAGCTCCTTACCGACTCGCACCATCCGAAATGCGTGAACTCTTAAACCAACTCCAGGAATTTCTTGAGAAAGGCTTCATTCGCCCGAGCACCTCTCCTTGGGGTGCGCCAGTCCTTTTCGTCAAATAGAAGGATGGGTCGTTCAGGATGTGCATCGACTACCGGGAATTGAATAAGTTAACTATCAAGAACCGCTTTCCCCTGTCTCGTATTGACGATTTGTTTGATCAGCTACAAGGTGCTACGTGTTTCTCAAAGATCGACCTACGCTCAGGCTATCACCAACTACGCATTCAGGAGGAGGATATACCCAAAATTGCTTTTCGCACTCGATACGGCCACTACGAATTCGTTGTTATGCCTTTTGGTCTAACCAATGCACCCTCGGTTTTCATGGATCTGATGAATCGCGTGTGTAAACCATATCTCGACCGTTTCGCCATCGTATTCATCGACGATGTCTTGATCTATTCCAAATCGAAAGCCGAACACGCGCAACATCTACGTTTGGTTCTCGAGCTACTCCAGGGGAATCGACTATATGCCAAGTTCTCCAAGTGTGAATTCTGGTTGGAGGAGGTCCAGTTTCTGGGTCACATTGTCAATAGTCAGGGTATCCACGTCGATCATGCGAAGATTGAAGCCATTAAGAGTTGGATTACACCTAAGAACCTGTCTGAAGTCCGTTCTTTTCTCGGACTAGCGGGCTATTATCAACGATTTATCGAAGGATTCTCAAAGATCGCTGTGCCACTTACCGCTCTCACGCATAAAGATAAGCCTTTTGTTTGGGGAACCGAACAAGAGTCTGCCTTCCAAACACTCAAGCATATGCTTTGCAATGCTCCTGTTCTCACATTGCCCGACGGAAATGACGATTTCATTGTCTATTGTGATGCTTCCAACTTGGTCTTGGTTGCGTTCTCATGCAACGGGACAAGGTTATAGCTTACGCATCTCGTCAGCTCAAAATCCACGAGAAGAACTATACAACCCATGATCTCGAGCTAGGCGCGGTTGTTTTTGCGTTAAAGATTTGGCGACACTACCTGTATGGTACCAAGTGTACGATCTTCACCGATCATAGGAGCCTACAACATATCTTTGATCAGAAAGAACTTAATATGCGTCAACGCCGATGGGTAGAACTTCTCAACGATTACGACTGTGAGATTCGTTATCACCCAGGCAAAGCAAATGTTGTTGCCGACGCTCTTAGCAGACGAAGCTATTTGCTCAGCATTCTTAATGTCCAAGCCCAATACGACCTCGAAACCCTCATCCGCGAAGCCCAACATGCCTGTTTTAATGAACACACTTTGAAGAAGGAACGAATCTATCACGATGGAGCTCATCTTGTGAACAAGCCGAATGGGATATTCCATTATCTGGACCGAATTTGGATCCCTAAACGGACCAATTTGCGAAAGATTTTGATGGACGAAGCCCACAAATCCCGATATTCTATTCATCCCGGTGCCGACAAAATGTACCAGGACCTTCGCTACAAGTACTGGTGGCCTGGAATGAAAAGGGATATTGCTCTCTACGTTGGGAAGTTCCTGACTTGTGCAAGAGTCAAGGCTGAACACCAAAGACCCTCTGGCTTACTCGAACAACCACCGATCCCTATGTGGAAGTGGGAGAGTATAGCTATGGACTTCATAACAAAGCTTTCGCACACGTCATCAGGTCACAACAGCAGCTGGGTTGTTGTTGACCGTTTGACCAAATCAGCTCACTTTTTGCCAATCCGGGAAGACTACAAGGTAGAACGATTAGCCCGAATCTACACCAACGAGATCATCTGTAATCATGGGACGCCTCGCGACATCATCTCTGACCGTATTGCTCGGTTTACCTCGCGACTGTGGGAAACGTTTCAAACGGCTCTCGGTACATCGCTAAATCTAAGTACCGCATTCCACCCTCAAACCGACGGTCAGACTGAAAGAATGATTTGTACTCTTGAAGACATGCTCCGTTCGTGTGTCATAGACTTCAGTGGTAATTGGGATACATACCTGCCGTTAGTCGAATTCTCGTATAACAACAGTTATCATTCAAGCATTCAAATGGCACCATTCGAGGCTTTATACGGAAGAAAATGTCGATCGCCTATTGTGTGGCACGAGATCGGTCACTCGCAATTAACCGGTCCCGAGCTATTACAAGAAACAACAGACAAAATTTTCCAAATTTGAGACAATCTAACGAAATCTCGGAATCGTCAAAAAAGTTACGCCGATAGACGACCCAAGCCCCTTGAATTTGACGTTGGTGACTACGTACTCCTAAAGGTTTCACCTTGGAAGGGTGTGGTCCGATTCGGCAAGAAAGGAAAGCTCGCGCCTCGATACGTTAGACCCTTTAAGATTCTGGAAAGAATCGGCAAAGTGGCTTACAGACTCGAGCTACCGGAGGAACTTAGCAACGTACACCCGACTTTCCATGTGTCAAACCTCCGAAAGTGCCTGGCTGAGCATGATTTAATTGTACCTCTCGATGACCTCCAAGTAAACGAAACACAACACTTCGTGGAGAAGCCTGTCGAAATCATGGATCGACAAACCAAGCAGCTCAGACGCTCGCGCATTCCTATTGTGAAAGTCCGATGGGAAGGCAAACGAGGCGCAGAGTTCACTTGGGAACTCGAAAGCGACATGAAGGCGAAGTACCCGCAGTTGTTTGTTACGGCTTCGGCCTAATTTCGGGACGAAATTCCCTCAACTAGGGGAGGCTGTAACACCCCGTGTTCGAAAGTCAAAGTCAAAGTCAAGGTCACAGTCAACGACCGATTTCGAAACTTGACTTGTAGAAAATTTCTTTTATGTGTTCATTTTAGCTGTATTATGTGGAGTAAGTGTCTATAATCACAATAGTCGACGTGTGTTAATCGCTATTTAATCGACTTACAACTGTGAACTATAGGAAGTAACAATGCGATAAAGTCAACTAAACGCTAATCAATCTAAGTTAATCAACATCGAATCGCAATCGAATTCGCAACTCGAATTACACATTTTGATTAATTGATATACGTGTGTGTGTACCTTATGTGTTACTTGTGCATGTGCATGTGCATTTACGTTACGTTGTGGTAATCAATCGAAACGCAAAGAAACTCAATCGCAATCGAACTAAATCGCAATCAAAATGGTATGATAATTGGTGGAGAAAAGACAGTGCGAGATATGAATAGTTGGGATTAAAAGTAATTTGACTAGGAAACTCTATCGCATCGAAACGCTCGCAATCGAAATCGAAACAGCAAAAATCGTCGCACCGAACACTCGAACCAAGTGCCATCCAGCCGGATTGCTATCCGACCGGGTTGCCATCCGACCGACCCGCCCCTTTCCACTTTGGGTATCCTATAAATACCCCATGTCACTTTCATTCTTTCCACTTTTGGCAAGTGACGTCCGACCAACTCGTTTTCCTCAATTTTCTTCAGATTTCTCGCGATTCCGGTAAGATCTCGTCCTAATTCTTGTACTACCTTAATCTACACGCACTCCTACACCTTTCTATCTTTTGAATCTTAACTTTTAACCATGTAATCATCAAGATTCAAGGTGTTCTAGGATGACGTCATCATGTGTTCTTGAAGAACTTCATGTTTTGGCCTCAATCCACCAAGAACAACCTAGATCTACCCGATTTCCACACAAACTAACAAAGATATTTCATAATTCTAAACATATTCACAAGTAAAAGGATTGAAAGATGGTTATTCAACTTTCTTTCAACTCTTTTACACTCAATGGATTCAAAACCGGTAGAATCGGAGCTTGTGCCGACTCACAACTCAATCTTGTGGTTGTGTTAGTTCAAGATCCGTATTCTATCCGTGAGATTATTGATTCCGGTTTAACCAAGAACTATCATCTTAAACCGGTGGACTGACCGAATTTGGGTGGTTCCTGTTCAGTCGGGTCACTAGAGCTTAGGATGGGACTCAGTTGGTTAGCACGATATCAACACATCTCGATAACGCGACAACCAATCAAAACGGCCAAGTGTAAGACGAACGGAACAGCCAGGACGGAGTGACGTCCGATCGGATTACTGTCCGAACGGACAGCCATCCAAGCGACTGGCTATCCGAACGACTTGCACCTTGGGTCCCACACTTAACTATTTTTTTTCCAACGATTGAAGTCTGGTTGTTGAACGAGTTGTTGTCCGACCGGACTACCATCCGAATGGACAGCCACCTGAATCATGAGACATTTGGACTTTAGCACTTAAACAATTTTCAAACATGTTCAATGCACTAAGGATGCCACTCGGTCGAACAACCGTCCGACCGAGTGACCACCCTGCTGTGAACTTGTTCTCAGTGAAGTGCCCAACCGAATGGGTTGCCGTCCGATCGAAAGACCGTCCGACCGACCGACCTGAAAGGTAGAGATACTTCAATGTTTTCAAAATACTACAACGAAAACTTCAAAAGCCAAGCCATCATACACAAACACATCCTTCTCATAGGAAGAAACAATCCACTCGAATAGTCGTCCGACCGGACTACCGTCCGACCGGAACCATCCGAACAGATTGTCATCCGCATGACTGGCCATCCGATCGGATTACCATCCGACCGAACTGCTGTCCGAGCCACTTACACCTTGTATCATTTTACGCGTCACTTATTGTTATGCTATCGTTCTGATCAGGCTAACCCTACTCCCTAGCGCTCCCTTCAATCCAACAATCGCTGTGAGTATACTCGATCCCTTTTTGCTTTACGCACTTTTGGGTGTTACATACGTTACTTATACAAAATCACATCGAACACACTACGCAATACTTTAAACGCTAACCGTTACCGCATGTTATACGTGACTAAATGAATGCTTGTTTTTTATGTTTACACATGGAATGCTGTCTACCTGCCTTAGCAATGATAGTACTATAGTTTGGACTCAGCACCCGCTCACGCGGGGGTTGTTAAGGACAATTATTTGCATGGATTACAGTGGTGATCCTGTATTACGAACTGCCTTGGGCAATCAACCCGCAGTCATTGGTATCGATGGGTCTATGTCGATAACTAACATGCCTCATTTCACTCTGTGTACGTGCTGGTTATGCGTAACGCTTTCGAACTCTATATGCTATTATCAAACTTGTATGCTCACCTTTACACTATGTGTATTGAATTTATTTTAACGTATGTGACAGGTGCTTAGGATGCTTATCTGCTAGGAAATCTAGGCTAGAATAAGGTCTTAGAGGCCAACAAATAGTTGTCTGTACAAATGAAATCTGAGTTGTCGGAACAGAACTATTTGCCTAGATTTTGTCTGTAATAATTTGTTTATCTTTTAAGACATGGTATGGGACATGTTACTTTAAATTAATTGGTAATGATAATTGTTATGGAAACTTCTGGACAATCTGTTTCGCTCAGTGCCATTCCCCGATGTTTCCGCCATCGGTTGGGGTGTGACATTAAATCACTTGAACCATAACAGTAAATCTTCATCATCGTTAATCTTCATTAGAAAAGTAAAAGAATCGAGAGAACAGAGGCGTGTGCTTACCGGGAACTTGTCGGACAGAAACAAAGACAACAACCATGCCGCCACTGCCGCCGCTCCTTCTCCGTCGTTCTTCCTCTCTCTCTTCCAACTTTCTGCGATCTCTATCTCTCCTCGATTAGTCTCTCTGTCTTGGTTGTCATCGGATCTCATCACCGGCACTACCAAGAAATCCCACCACCACCACCGTCGTGAGAGGCGGCGGCTCCGCCTGTCGTCGCTGGAGATCATCAGGGGGGGGGGGCTGCCAGTCGTCACCCAGCGCTGCCGCTGGTCGCCGGAATCGGAGGTTGACAGGAGAGGGGAGGTGAGTGGAGCCGAGAGATGTTTGTTTGGCTCTTCCTCTGTGTCTGTTGGTAGTAATCGAGAGGAGGCAGTGTCACACCCCGATATTTCCACGTATTACCGGTGGGCCCGGTGGGGAGTATCGTGACGTAATTGATATCGTCATAGTCAAAGAACACAAATTTAAATGCACAGCGAAAGCAAAAGATAGATTCATTTCAACTGAATAAATTGTAATATTAAGTATCAAAAAATAGTTGAAACAGATCCACAGGCGGATCGAAAGAAAAAGGAAATTGTTCAACAGACTTTAACATCTAGAGCTTGCGAGACTTGATTATTGATGCCTGGAGTAGCCAGCCTATTACGTATAGTACCTGCACTTAGCCTTTTTGGAAAATACGTCAGTTTACACTGGTAAATACAACTTAACTGACTCATTTTGAAAATGTTTAAAAATTGATTTGAATGCACTTAGGCAAAAATATCTTTTATAACTTGGGACAATTATTCAAACATAATCTTGTATACAGTTTTATTTATTTGTCGTCCATTAGGGCCGGTTTGTAGGGCCGGACAAGATTAACTGACACGCCACAGGTATAATGCCCACAAGGTTGATTCCTTTAAGTGGGTTACCAGTTTTTACATAATGCAACTGTCAGGTGTACGCCTACACCCCGTGCTTAGGTCGTGGCCATTTCTTGGAATGATGCCAAGGATATCCGGGACATGGTCATTTAACCCCCAAAGGCCATACACCAAATAATACAGATTAAAATGAGTTATGTAAATACATCAATCACAATCCAATTTAAATGACTAAACACCCGACCAAGCGGAACTTTTATAGTACCGTATCCCAAGCCCGTATAGGGAAAATAAGTTAAGAGTATTTACCTGAGCAAAGTATAAATCAAATACAGCAAGTGCGCGTAGCTTTTACTAGGCTCCTAATCTGGAACAAAGGTTTTTAATAACCTATTAGAATCCTAACGGGTCTTTAATTAAGCTTAGACTTAGACCGGTTAGTTTTCAAAAGGAAGACACAGTTCAAACGCATGATAAAGCGAAGACCGGTTTAGAATGTGGTTTTGACCCGACAAGCTTGTATGATTATTTAATATGGGTAACTTAAACACACTCTGGATTTTGAGATGAAAACGATATGGTTTGACCCGTTTCGGCTAAATTATGCAAACTAGTTACATAAGCCGATCCGAACGCGAAAAGTGCGTAACGGTTAACCATATGAGTCATATACAACTTTCTTAAGTTAATATGCCATAAATATGTTGTGACATTAGTAAGATATCTTCTATTATGCCCAAAACGGATTTAAACTCAAATTACGCCCCGTAGGGGTATTTTGGTCATTTTAAAGGTTATAAAAAGAGTTTAAGTATAAATATGAGTTTTGGGTCTGATCTAATCAGTAAAAATACTTAATTTACTAAGTTATATCAGTATGGTATAACCTATATGTGAAATTTATCATTTCTAACCATACTATGCACCGAATGGGCATTTTGGTAATTTCACCTAAGGTTTAAAGATCAAATCTGGAAATCTGAGTTTAAAAAAAAAACTTTTGCTTACTGCTAAAGTATAAAAATTTATTTAAAACATCTGTAGATATCAAGTCTTAAATATCTAAAACGGTTTTAATACATACTATGCGCTTAAAACGCGTAAAAAGGCGATTTTAAGCGATTTTCGGGTTTTACAAGAAAAGCTGATATTTTTATTATTCCAGAAGGCTTAAAGTATTCTATCAATCATATTGGATCAGTAGAAAAAGGTTTGGTATTAAAAGGATTGGTAAAACTCCTTTTATGGCCTAAAAGAGCAAAACCGACAATTACCGGATCAAGCTTAGAACTCTATGTTATGCTTAGCCCTAAAATAAATAAAAATCTCCAAAAATCCCAAAATATTATTTTATATCAGTGGATAAAAAGTTTGGTATCAAAAATCGGGTTTAGATAGGCTATACGCTAATTACACCGTTTAATTACTAAAAAGCTTTCTAATTACGCTAATGATCATAACTCTTAATCTAGACCTCAAACTGACGTCAAATTTTAGGGACAAGTCAAATAATCAGTAACTAAGGGTTCTATTCTTTTACATTTTCAAAAATCACATTTTAAGGTCATATGGGCATAATAGTCAACATATAGGCAATAAACGGAAACATGCATATGAATCGGATAACTAACGAACCAAGTTGTATAATCACAGAGGGTTATACTAACAAGTAACCTGGTCCAAATAAAGCTCTAAGGCATTTCTAAACTATGCTCTAATGGGTCAGAACTGAAAGTCAAAGAAAAAGTCTACTTTTGCGACTTTCGGTTCCGAACCGAGCTTAAACTGAAAATTGTCGAGTTGAACATGTTTAGACATGTTCTTACATTAATTACCAAGCTATATTAATGACAAAATAGGTTGCATAGCTTCTACATTGCTAATTATGCATTAATTTGAAAATAAGCTTTCTGTTGACTTTTTAAGATTAACTTTGACCCGACAATTGACCTAGTTAGAGTGGGAATCAGAGGGTGCCCTTTTAAGTGTTGGGGTTTTTACATATTTCCCCCTCCTAAGCTGGCTTATTACGTATTTCCCCAAACAAAAAAAACAATTACATATTTCCCCTTCCTAATCCATATATATTACATATTTCCCCTTTTCATTAAAATTACTCTTAAAATGACTATTTTACCCTTAATGATCTATTAAATAAATATTTACATGTTTCTCCTATCTAATATCATCAATTAATTACATATTTCTCCAATTCATGTATTGTTTCTCCAATTCATATATATTCATGCTTTCATGTACTGGGTTGATAATGCTTGAGGCATCAGTTTCATGTAGATTTGTTATTTAAATCATAAAGCATGCATCTTCGTATTAATTATTAAGCATGATGCCACAATGGATCTGTTATTATTTTTCCTTGTTTCTCATCTTAAATTGCCTTCTTCCTGTGTATGTATCGTTGCCTTCTTCCTTATTTTCCTTGTTTCTCATATAAAAACAAACTGCCATTCAAGAACCTAACATGCCTTCTTCCTATGTATGTATTGTTGCCTGAGACCCGTCTATTGTAATAGGCTTGAGGTGGGTTTGATCCCACATTTGCAGTGGGGTAATCAGCAGTGGTTGAGTAGCAATTTAAGATGAGAAACAAGGAAAAATAATAACAGATCCATTGTGGCATCATGCTTAAAAATTAATACGAAGATGCATGCTTTATTATTTAAATAACAAATCTACATGAAACTGATGCCTCAAGCATCATCAGCCCAGTACATGAAAGCATGAATATATATGAATTGGAGAAACACTACATGAATTGGAGAAATATGTAATTGATGGATGATATTAGATAGGGGAAACATGTAAATATTCATTTAATAGATCATTAAGGGTAAAATAGTCATTTTAAGTGTTATTTTAATGAAAAGGGGAAATATGTAATATATATGAGTTAGGAAGGGGAAATATGTAATTGTTTTTTTTGTTTGGGGAAATACGTAATAAGCCAGCTTAGGAGGGGGAAATATGTAAAAAACCCTTAAGTGTTTATTGCCCACATAATTAACCACTCATAGGTACTTACAATTTGGAATTTGACTGGACAAATTAAGATTAATGACGAAGTCAAATCTTAATTACGACGGTTTGACTTTAAGCTAATAACCTAAGTAAAACCGAATTAAGAAAGGTTAATGACACTTACCAAGGTCCTATGCATGACTAATGGTCACTAGGAAGAGGTCTTGAGCTCCAGGAATCCTCAGAGAGTGAGTTGTGGAGTTTGCAAGTGAATGAGCATTTGAACAACTCAACCCATGGCCTTTATATAGGTTTTCTAAGGCTCCAAGATCATTCCAACAAAGCCTATGGATGTTTCCTGATCATCCCAAGTGTCCCTAGGCCATTATAAACCATCAAACAAGCCCATAGAATCGAAAACAAGCTCCCTAAGTCGGTGTAACTTGCTGAAACAGGAACCTGGCATGTTTTTCTGCATCTGGGAGACTCAGGCGGCCCGTGTAAGGATTGGGCCTGACCTTACGCGGCCCGTGTCAAGGTCTAGGCCGGTTAACAAGTTTGCAAATATTGCATTTTTGGTCCCTGGTCCTTCTAAACGTGGTTTTCACTTCATTTCTTGCACTTTTGGCCCTCTAACTTGACTTTTAAGGGCTCCAAGGTATAAACAAACATCGTTAAGTCCTCGGTTAACTTTGTGACCACCCTTAAAGCCTTAAATTTCAACGTTGACGCTTTTAACCCCTCGCATACGAATATCGTCATAACTTTCTCATACTTTATCGAAACCTTGTGAAATTTTTATCACTTATTCTTGTGAGTATAATTAATCATTACAAAGCTTCGGGTTTGCTAAAAGGTCACTCAGAGGTACACTTTAAACATGTTGACACATTTAACCCCTGTAGTTTGTAATCTCTCACTTTCTTCCACAATTAGCTTCGTATGATCCATGATTCATTCGTTTAAGGGTATAAACATCATGTAGGGTTGTTGTAAGATATATTTATCCGTCGTTGACATTTTGAACCCTTTTATTCACGTACTTTCTTTGTTTGTCAACTTTAGTCCCTCTAAATCACTTCTTTACACGTTTAAAGTCCATGACACGTGTTGATATATTATTGGACATAAATTTATGAGGTGTCACATCCTCACCCCCTTAAAAGAAATCTCGACCTCGAGATTTACTGAAACAAATGAGGGTATTTTTCTTTCATTGTGGACTCTACCTCCCACGTGTACTCGGGACCTCTGCGGGCATCCCATTTGACCTTTACAATAGGCACATGCTTCCTTCGAAGCTTCTTTACCTGTCGATCCTCAATCGACAAAGGTTTTTCCACAAATTTCAAGCTCTCATCTATATGCACATCCGTATGTGGTATGACTAGTGACTCGTCAGCTAGACATTTCTTTAGATTGTAGATGTGGAATACATTGTGAATACCACTGAGCTCTTCAGGTAAGTTTAACTTATAAGCCACTGCTCCCACACATTCGATGATCTCGAATGGTCCTATATACCTTGGGCTTAACTTACCTTTCTTACCAAATCGCATCACTCCCTTCCAGGGTGATACTTTAAGCAGAACCTTATCACCAACCTCAAACTTTAGAGGTTTTCGCCTTTTATCAGCATAACTTTTCTGCCTATCCCTGGCAGTTTTCAGGCAGTCACGAATCAGGACAATCTTGTCCGTCATTTTAAAGACTAAGTCAGGTCCTGATAACTGAGCTTGTCCTACTTCTGCCCAACAAATAGGCGTTCTGCATTTTCTACCATATAATGCCTCAAAAGGCGCTGCCTGAATACTTGTATGGTAGCTATTGTTATAGGAGAACTCGATCAATGGCAGGTGGTTATCCCAACTACCACCTAAGTTAATCACACATGCACGAAGCATGTCTTCCAAAGTTTGGATGGTACGCTCACTCTGCCCGTCCGTCTGAGGATGGTAAGCCGTACTAAAATTTAAGAGCGTGCCCAAAGATTGTTGGAAACTTTTCCAAAAATGTGATGTGTATCTAGTATCTCTGTCAGAGATAATAAACACTGGTACGCCATGCAGAGATACAATCTTATCTACGTACAATTGGGTTAACATGTCGGAGCTAAAAGTCTCCTTAATGGGTAGGAAATGTGCTGACTTAGTCAGTCTATCTGCTATCACCCATATAGTATCATTTCCTTTCTTTGTCTTTGGCAACTTGGTGATGAAATCCATTGTCACCATCTCCCACTTCCAGGTGGGGAGTTCAGGCTGTTGTAGCAAACCTGACGGCTTTTGATGTTCAACTTTAACTTGTGCACACATCAAACATTTGGCTACATAGGCAGCTATAGACTTCTTCAAGCCTATCCACCAATAGTTCGCCTTCAGATCCTGGTACATCTTATCAGCTCCAGGATGAACGGAATATTTAGAATTGTGGGCTTCCTGGAGGATAACATCCCGAAGTCCTCCATAAACTGGAACCCAAATTCGTCCATTTAATCTCAGAATTCCGTCCTTGCCATAGGATAACTATTATTCAGTTACTCCTAGCTTTTCATCAGGATAGTTAGCTTCCAATACAGCTTCCTTCTGCGCAGCTAACAACCTTTCATTCAAACTATTCTTTATCTCAATGCTCTTGGCATTGATTCTTATAGGCTTCACTCTTTCCTTTCGACTTAAGGCATCGGCGACTACATTCGCCTTGCCAGGATGGTATCTTATCTCACAATCATAATCATTCAAAGTTTCCATCCACTGTCGCTGCCTCATGTTTAAGTCCTTCTAATTAAACAAGTGTTGAAGGCTCTTGTGATCAGAATAGATCACACATTTGGTTCCATACAAATAATGCCTCCACAGTTTTAGTGCAAATACAACAACACCCAACTCCAAGTCATGTGTAACGCCCCAAAATCCGAATGATTATATTCGTAAAATGCTTTTATAAGAAATATCACGAAATAAATAACTAGACTATTTAACCTAGTTAAGTGTATGGTAAAAGCTATTAAAAGATGAAAGTTGTGCCTATTATGTTTAGTGGCAAACACGAGGGGGCTAAATGAAATAAGATGAAAGTTGATTTATTAAATAACAAAACTCACACACAAACACACACACATCGTGTGTGTTCGAGAAAGATCAGGAGCTCCCATTTGAGCCAAACCCTAGCTCCACCTTATATGATCAAATTGAAGGATAAATCGAAGCTCAAATTCATAAATGAACATGGATTAATGATCACCTTCACAAGGGAATCATAAGGTATGTCTAAAAATTAAGATTGGTGATCTTGTATGAAGTGGGTTATGTTTTAATCCGTGAATCGGGATGAAATTTAGTATGAGTATGTGTTAGTATCATGATATAGAACATAGACTATGAATGGTTTAGGTTAATTTTATGTTTAGAGGTGAAACCCATTTGTTTTGGTGAAGATGATGACTTGAATGATCATCCATGTGCAATTCTTGTTGATTGTTGATGTATTATGATGGATATGATGAATTCTTGTGAGTTGAATGGAAAGAAATGTGATGTTAATATGTTTGGTGCTTATATGTGAATGATGCATGATGATTAGTAGTAGGGTTTGATGAATTACATATGAACTAGGAAGAATGTGCTTTAATTAGTTGTACAATGTGCATTAAATGGTGTACACACACCAAGTGTATGATGAAATGTATATAGTGTCGTCCGTATAGTTTGTTATGATGTTACGAATATATGATGATAAGTCGAAAGTTAAATTAATGAACTGTTGACTTTCAGAAAGTCAACTACGCATATGAAGTACGATTTAACTAGTTACCATAAGGGTAGGATTATAGGAAGTGGTATGGTACCTGTTATGTCGATACGTATTAAACGGACTGACATGATGAATTACATGCGTTTAAGGGGATATGAATTTGGCTATATGTTTGTGTTAGCTAGAATCGACTAACGAAAGTCAAATGTGAAACATGTGATTAATATGATCGTTAACATGTACTATGTCGTATGCTAACGAGAATGTAAATTGGTGACACGAAAGAATAGGAATCATGTCGTGACGGACTCGAAGCATGGATGACTAACGGGTCAAGAGGAGGCAAGGAGTAGATACGAACACGGATGCACAAGGTAAGTGATTTCCGTAATCACTTCTTAGTTTGTTTAAGTAATATAGTGTTTAATTAATTAAACAGGATGATTGAAGTCAAATATGTGCTGAAGTCTTACGTCGTGAATGATAGGATGAAAGTTGACTAAAACGCCCTTGATGGGTATATTGAGCAAACAATCTTAAAAGTAGGCTAGGAAACAAGTTATGCGACTAGAGTAATGTTTTAGACAAGTATGATAGTGAGAAGTAGGTTTTTTGTAAGTCATAGACCTTTTTATGCGCTTATACCCTTAACGGATCAAAATGAGCTTTTGAGCGATACTGGGTGGAATAAGGTGTAAGGTATCTGGAAATGAATCTTTTATGGTAAGTGACCTTGAAATTATTAGGTTCGTATGAAGTTAAGGTCAAACAAACAAGTTATGATGATAAATGCATGAAAGGGGCAAAAGTGGAAAAAGGGGTAACGAGCCGAAGGCTTGATAGTCATAATTTTCGGTAACCCCAATATTGTATTATCACTCCATGGGATGGAGAATTAAATTATGGTCACGTAGGAAAAAGAATCGAGTAAAACGGATAAGAAACGAGAGAGTTATGCTCGTTTCCGTAAAATCCGAACGTGCTGGGAATATGCAGCAAACAGCTGCAACTCTTCTGCTGAAATGGGGGCGTCGCGCCACGCGACGGGGGGACGCGCGACGCGACGGGTCATGATTCTGCGAAAATTATTTTTGTGTCCTGTTTTGCCTTGGGAACTCGTTTAAACGCGTTTTAAGTTACGTACGACTAGTTTAACTTACGTTATTATGAATTTAAGTGTATGCCCATAATTGATTGGTATGTATGTATGTATGTATGTATGTTATAAGTACGTAAGTAAGAATACGTGGATATATGAGGGTATGTTTTGAGAGTAGACGTGTAAGGGTTCGGTACGTTGAAATTGGGGATTATGTGTGTATATAGGTATAATATCATGAGTGTACGTAATGATGTAGGTATGTGTGGATGTAGATACGTATATAATGATAAAGATGTGATTATATGTAGGTATGCATGTAGGTTGGCAGGAATATTTGTTTATGTATGTATGCAAGTAGGTGTGTATGCGCGTGGGTACGTAAGTATGCATGGAAATAATATGTATGAAGTTTAGGCACGTATGTAAGTTATTCAGTATGATTTAGTTTTCACGAAGTTAAGCGAGTACAAGGAGATTTAGGTGTAATGCAGGTACAGTATCGAAGACTCACCAGAGACGAGAGACTCTGAAGGAACGTTTAATGTACAGGAATAAAGAAACGGAAAATAAACCAAGGCTAAGCATCGTTTATATTTATAAAAGTTATTAATGTCTTGTATGTGTTTGGTGAGTGCAGGTTGTCCAAGCCAGCTTATCAATCTAAAGAGGAGCGATCAAAGACCGAGTCACAAGATAGATTGTACGGGAGTGTTGAGTACATAACGGGTGAAGCTAGGTTATGTTGCATTACTGTAAATGAGTATAATAAATGTATTTATTGTAAAAGAATTCACTTCAAAGAATGAATTTAAGTACGTCAAGAGGGGTTATTAAGCAAGAAAATTTTTATGTACGTATTTCCGCTGCGACTTTTGTCACTTACAGTTTAGGGTCTTATAAGTTGGTATCAGAGCCCTGGTTTGAGGGAATCAAGTACGAGAAGGTAATTACTTGAACTCAAACTTGTGTGCTCTTGAGATAAGAAACCCGTACAATCTAAGACTCGATCAAGATCCAAAGGTAGAAGCTAATGTAAGTATGTACTTATGTATACGTATTTAGAAACTGACGGTTTTGTATGTGCAAGGTAAGCATAAGTGTTTCAAGAGGATGATCCGTGAATGCAGTTTAGGATGAATAACTAGAATCGTCAAGAGGCAAAGAGGCAAATGAACCCCAGGTACGTAAAGTTAATATGTGGATGTAAGTAATGATAAAACACATTAAGGAAAGGAAGATTTTCAATGAAAGACAGGGATTGTATGTAATGAAGTATTGAAAATGATACACGCGCCGAAACCTAAGTCTACGGACATAAGGTGACAATTACATGAAGGCACGAAACTACTATGTGGATTGTGTACCTGGCCAGTACACGAGAAACGTATGACGTTCGTGAGATCATGATAATTGTTACAGGTATGTCCGGTAGAGTTGGGTAGCAGGCGGGAGTGTGGGTGAAATGGGAAGTAAGACTCTCGGGAAGATGAGAGTACCATGTAAGAATGAAAAACATGCCTGATAAGAATGAAGAATGTTGAATCCGTAATTAAGTACGGATCAATAAGATATGAATAATACGTTTGAACCCGAGAGACGGATTCAGGGAATGAAATGGTATGAATGCAATGTTTGAATCCGTGAGACGGATCCAAGGATGAAAGGCATGGATGATATGAATCCGCGAGAAGGATTCATAATGCAGAAGTAATGAAAGGTATGGATGTAATGTTTGAATCTGTAAGGCGGATTCAAAATGAAGAAATGTTTGAATCCGTAAGGCGGATTCAATGAATGAAAAGCATGAATGATGCGTTTGAATCCGTGAGACGGATTTAAAAACATATAAAAAGATGAAACTAATCCGTATAAGAAGATGTCGACAGTTTAACCATGATTGAGTCGAACGGGTCATAGAAATAGGTATAAAGTAAGAGGTGATAGTATCATAGATGAAGTTTTGTATAAGATATGTGTTAGGTGTATTAGTTATCGACTCGTAGGAGCCAGAATGGATGACGGGCTATGACCCGGACTATAATCTAAGTATGGAAGGGAAGGGTAAGATTGGTAAGAAATACTGAAATGATGCAATGAAAATTTTACAAGAAACCATGCGAGGAAAGAGGTACGAACGCGTACTTCAATAAATATACGATAAGTAAGAAATGTCAGTTGACCTTGAAAAGTCAAACTGCAAAGTTTGACGAAATAAGTGACCAGAATACAAGAATTGCAGGTAAGGTGATGGAATGTGTGATATGTTATAGAAGGTATATAGGAAATTGTAAAGGAATTATAGGTAAGTAATCACCTAGTATAATGAATGCTCGTATGCATGGTTTGTAGATGTTAATAGTAGAACTATTAAGGTGATGAAGCCAAGTGGATTGGTGAAGGAATGTACTAGAATGAAAGCTTATTACATGGATGACTGAAATTTTTGGTCTGGTACGGTATGTAACCGTGAAAGGAGCCGGTCGATCTGGGATACGGATCGCTGATTTATGAAGTAAAGTAGAGGTTAATGAAATGTTTAACTTATGCTAATAAATCTCAAAAGTTGTGAGTGAAAGTTTCGAGTATTGATTAAACTCTAGTATGATTAACTTGCACGACACGCTTAATTGTGTAGATTAAGTAATATATGAGATGAGAATAATAGTAATGTAACATGAATAAGATGATTTAAAAGTAACGCAAAGGTATGCGTGGTACAAGTAGCTATAGAAAGCGTAGAATAATGTTAATTTTTTAGTTAAGCGCGTATATGCGATTATGAAATAGTAGTTTTGTTGCGATAACGAAACAAGAACTAAATATTATAAAATGTATATGTATATATGGAATATGACCTTAAGAGACAAGATGAAGGTATTGGACCTGTTATAAACGGGTCAATGAAATGAGAATGTTATGTGAAAGTATGGTATGAAAAGTATAGACTTATTAGGAAGAAGTAAATTGTATAAATAAATTATGAATCAAGAATGGAAAGTTAACTACTACTATGATAAAGTACCAGTTAATGTTAAATATATAGGTGCAGGTGTAAATTACGAAATAAGATCGTATAGTGACGAAAATAACATGAGTAGTTTCAAGTAAACCACATATGGTGCACATGATATACGAGTAGTAGAATGATGAATAAAGCACTAGCTATGTAGTGCGTTAGAAATTTGCGCTATCAGGGAAAGTGACATTAATGAGAACTCTGGGACGGGTTCTTGAAGGTAGAAGCTTGCCATTAAGATGGGCTTGTGGTCGTACCGATAAACAGGAAGAAAAGATAATTAGTGTTAAATGGAAGCGAGGAAGGTTTCGGGGACGAAACCTTGTTTAAGGGTGGTAGACTTGTAACGCCCCAAAATCCGAATGATTATATTCGTAAAATGCTTTTATAAGAAATATCACGAAATAAATAACTAGACTATTTAACCTAGTTAAGTGTATGGTAAAAGCTATTAAAAGATGAAAGTTGTGCCTATTATGTTTAGTGGCAAACACGAGGGGGCTAAATGAAATAAGATGAAAGTTGATTTATTAAATAACAAAACTCACACACAAACACACACACATCGTGTGTGTTCGAGAAAGATCAGGAGCTCCCATTTGAGCCAAACCCTAGCTCCACCTTATATGATCAAATTGAAGGATAAATCGAAGCTCAAATTCATAAATGAACATGGATTAATGATCACCTTCACAAGGGAATCATAAGGTATGTCTAAAAATTAAGATTGGTGATCTTGTATGAAGTGGGTTATGTTTTAATCCGTGAATCGGGATGAAATTTAGTATGAGTATGTGTTAGTATCATGATATAGAACATAGACTATGAATGGTTTAGGTTAATTTTATGTTTAGAGGTGAAACCCATTTATTTTGGTGAAGATGATGACTTGAATGATCATCTATGTGCAATTCTTGTTGATTGTTGATGTATTATGATGGATATGATGAATTCTTGTGAGTTGAATGGAAAGAAATGTGATGTTAATATGTTTGGTGCTTATATGTGAATGATGCATGATGATTAGTAGTAGGGTTTGATGAATTACATATGAACTAGGAAGAATGTGCTTTAATTAGTTGTACAATGTGCATTAAATGGTGTACACACACCAAGTGTATGATGAAATGTATATAGTGTCGTCCGTATAGTTTGTTATGATGTTACGAATATATGATGATAAGTCGAAAGTTAAATTAATGAACTGTTGACTTTCAGAAAGTCAACTACGCATATGAAGTACGATTTAACTAGTTACCATAAGGGTAGGATTATAGGAAGTGGTATGGTACCTGTTATGTCGATACGTATTAAACGGACTGACATGATGAATTACATGCGTTTAAGGGGATATGAATTTGGCTATATGTTTGTGTTAGCTAGAATCGACTAACGAAAGTCAAATGTGAAACATGTGATTAATATGATCGTTAACATGTACTATGTCGTATGCTAACGAGAATGTAAATTGGTGACACGAAAGAATAGGAATCATGTCGTGACGGACTCGAAGCATGGATGACTAACGGGTCAAGAGGAGGCAAGGAGTAGATACGAACACGGATGCACAAGGTAAGTGATTTCCGTAATCACTTCTTAGTTTGTTTAAGTAATATAGTGTTTAATTAATTAAACAGGATGATTGAAGTCAAATATGTGCTGAAGTCTTATGTCGTGAATGATTGGATGAAAGTTGACTAAAACGCCCTTGATGGGTATATTGAGCAAACAATCTTAAAAGTAGGCTAGGAAACAAGTTATGCGACTAGAGTAATGTTTTAGACAAGTATGATAGTGAGAAGTAGGTTTTTTGTAAGTCATAGACCTTTTTATGCGCTTATACCCTTAACGGGTCAAAATGAGCTTTTGAGCGATACTGGGTGGAATAAGGTGTAAGGTATCCGGAAATGAATCTTTTATGGTAAGTGACCTTGAAATTATTAGGTTCGTATGAAGTTAAGGTCAAACAAACAAGTTATGATGATAAATGCATGAAAGGGGCAAAAGTGGAAAAAGGGGTAACGAGCCGAAGGCTTGATAGTCATAATTTTCGGTAACCCCAATATTGTATTATCACTCCATGGGATGGAGAATTAAATTACGGTCACGTAGGAAAAAGAATCGAGTAAAACGGATAAGAAACGAGAGAGTTATGCTCGTTTCCGTAAAATCCGAACGTGCTGGGAATATGCAGCAAACAGCTGCAACTCTTCTGCTGAAATGGGGGCGTCGCGCCACGCGACGGGGGGTCGCGCGACGCGACGAGTCATGATTCTGCGAAAATTATTTTTGTGTCCTGTTTTACCTTGGGAACTCGTTTAAACGCGTTTTAAGTTACGTACGACTAGTTTAACTTACGTTATTATGAATTTAAGTGTATGCCCATAATTGATAGGTATGTATGTATGTATGTTATAAGTACGTAAGTAAGAATACGTGGATATATGAGGGTATGTTTTGAGAGTAGACGTGTAAGGGTTCGGTACGTTGAAATTGGGGATTATGTGTGTATATAGGTATAATATCATGAGTGTACGTAATGATGTAGGTATGTGTGGATGTAGATACGTATATAATGATAAAGATGTGATTATATGTAGGTATGCATGTAGGTTGGCAGGAATATTTGTTTGTGTATGTATGCAAGTAGGTGTGTATGCGCATGGGTACGTAAGTATGCATGGAAATAATATGTATGAAGTTTAGGCACGTATGTAAGTTATTCAGTATGATTTAGTTTTCACGAAGTTAAGCGAGTACAAGGAGATTTAGGTGTAATGCAGGTACAGTATCGAAGACTCACCAGAGACGAGAGACTCTGAAGGAACGTTTAATGTACAGGAATAAAGAAACGGAAAATAAACCAAGGCTAAGCATCGTTTATATTTATAAAAGTTATTAATGTCTTGTATGTGTTTGGTGAGTGCAGGTTGTCCAAGCCAGCTTATCAATCTAAAGAGGAGCGATCAAAGACCGAGTCACAAGATAGATTGTACGGGAGTGTTGAGTACGTAACGGGTGAAGCTAGGTTATGTTGCATTACTGTAAATGAGTATAATAAATGTATTTATTGTAAAAGAATTCACTTCAAAGAATGAATTTAAGTACGTCAAGAGGGGTTATTAAGCAAGAAAATTTTTATGTACGTATTTCCGCTGCAACTTTTGTCACTTACAGTTTAGGGTCTTATATCATGGGTGGTGTAATTCTTCTCATGCACCTTTAACTGATGTGAAGCATAGGCAATAACTGTGCCTTTCTGCATAAGCACACATCCCATACCTGTGTGCGATGCATCACAATATACTACAAATTCCTCTATTCCATCAGGCAATGTCAATACTGGAGCATTGCTCAACTTCTGCTTAAGAATGTCAAAGGATTCCTGCTGCTTAGGACCCCAGTCAAACTTAATATTCTTGCGGGTTAATGAAGTTAGGGGTGCTGCAATCCTTGAGAAGTTTTCAATAAATCGCCTGTAGTATCCTGCTAAACCTAGAAAGCTACGAATCTCAGTAGGCGTCTTTGGCTCTTGCCAATTCATGACAGCTTCAACTTTAGCGGGATCTACTTGGATACCATGCTCACTAACAACATGTCCAAGAAATTGGACTTCACGAAGCCAGAATTCACATTTTGAAAATTTGGCATAGAGCTCTTCCTGTTGAAGTAGCTTAAGAATACATCGAAGATGCTTCTCATGGTCGGCCTGATTCTTTGAATAAATTGGAATGTCGTCAATGAAGATGATAACAAATTTGTCCAAGTATGGCTTGCAGACACGGTTCATGAGATCCATGAATGCCGCTGGTGTATTAGTGAGCCCAAAAGGCATCACTAGGAACTCGTAATGACCATAACGAGTCCTAAATGCAGTCTTGTGCACATCTTCATCTTTAACCTTCAGTTGATGATAGCCTGACCTTAAATCGATCTTAGAAAAATAGCTTGCCCCTTGCAACTGATCAAACAGATCGTCGATCCTGGGCAATGGATATCTATTCTTGATAGTGACCTTGTTAAGCTCACGATAATCGATTCATAGACGCATCGATCCGTCCTTCTTCTTGACAAACAGGATAGGTTCTCCCCATGGAGACGAACTAGGTCTAATAAAACCTTTGGCTAACAAATCATCTAGTTGGGTTCTCAGCTCTTTCATTTATGTTGGTGCCAACCTATAAGGCGCTCTTGCAACAGGCGCTGCTCCAGGGATGATGTCAATTCTGAATTCTACTTGCCTATCTGGTGGTAAACCAGGTAGTTCTTCAGGAAATACTTCAGGGTACTCAGAAATGACGGGAATATCTTCGACCTTGGGCTTCTGTTCATCAATAGTCACCTGTGCCATATAAATGACACAACCCTTCTTCAAACATCTAGATGCCTTGAGCACAGACATTTGTTCAGGAAGTCCATACTGGGTATCTCCCTGAATGGTAAGTGACTCACCAGACAGAGTCTTGATCACCACTTGCTTCTTATTGCAGACGATCTGGGCTTGGTTATACGATAACCAGTCCATGCCTATAACTATATCAAAACCGGCTAACTTCAAAGGAAGTAAGGACAATGGAAAAGAGTGGTTCCTAATTGATATAACACATCCATCTAACACGGTTGATCCGGTTTCTATGGTTCCATCGGCTAATTCAACCTCATACTTCACACTTAAGGTTTTAACAGGTAAATTCAGCAACTTACAAAACTTATTATCTACAAACGACTTATCAGCTCCTGAATCAAATAGCACTCTTGCATAAACATCATTTATGAGGAAGGTACTTGTGATCACGTTGTCGTCCTGAACAGCTTCCCGTGCATCCATTCGGAAGACCCTTGCGTTGGTCTTCTTGGCTTCCTCAGGCTTTTTAGCGTATTTAGGGCAATTGGTTTTGATGTGCCCTTTCTCATTGCAGTTGTAGCATGTGGCATCTTTAATCTTCTTGCAATTAACAGTCTTGTGCTCCTTAGACTTGCATAACCCACATGCAGCTGGTCCTGACTGAGACTTAGACTCAAGTCTGCATTTTCCAAAGTGGCATTTTTGGCAAGTCTTGCACTTTAGCTTTTCCTCTGTTTGTTTATTACCTTTGTTGGACCCAGACTCCTTCTTGTGGTCTGTATTTCCTTTGTGCTTCTTCTCAGATCTTCGTGAGGTATCATCCTCACGCTTCCTCTTACCCTCTTCAGAGTTCTTGAGCGATCTTAGCCTGACCGCATCTAAAGTGAGGGACAAAGATAGATCAGCTGCCGATCTAAAAGTAGCAGGTCTTGAAGCCTTAACACTGGCTTTGATTTCTGGGGCTAAACCCCCAATGAAGCGAGCAATCCTTTTGGGTTCCGGGGTTACCAGATACGGAACCAGTCTAGACAGGGTATTGAAACTGGTGAGGTAAGCTTGACAATCTAAATTCTTCATCACCAACGATAAAAAGTCTGATTCAATCCTCTCAACCTCGTGTTGAGGGCAGTAATTCTCCTTAATGAGAGCAACAAACTGATCCCATGTCAGATTGTATAGTGGGATCTTTCCAGCAGCTTGAATGAGAGACTTCCACCATGCTAGTGCCTCTCCTTTGAATGATTGGGATACATACTTCACTACATCTCTTTCAGCACAACCGCTGATATCGACCACGGTGTCCATTTCATCTAACCAAGTCATGCAGTCAATTGCCCCTTTCTCCCCAGTGAAATCCCGGGGTTTGCAGGAAACAAAGTACTTATAAGTACAGGACTTGGTACGCGGTTCATTATCGAACACTATCCTCTTGGATGGAGCATTGTGTTGATTAGATGAATGTCGATCATCATCTTTCTTTGGCTCATCTTTCTTAGAGGGTGGCTTGCTATGAGCCTCTGAATGAGTCTTAGGCTTGGAATGCGGTGCGGATAGGGTCCTACTTCGAGTCCCGCTAGATTCATTATACTGCCGCTCTATAGCTTTTGTAACATCATTATCTATTAATGCTTGCAGCTCCGCACCGGCCACATGTGTCTTAGCATTTTCATGGTTTTCCACCGGATGACTGTTTACCCCTTCTGACCTAGTCATGTAGCTTTAATTGCTACATAAAAGAAAAATTTAATGACAAGGTTTATTTAGAAGTCTATACAGTACTATCGTTCTTGACGATTTATTAACCATGGTCTTTAATAACTATTTTTGGTTAATTTGTTAAGTATATACATATTCAGGATCTTTATTACAATCCCTAGTTATAATTTAATAATAGCACAAAAAGGCCTAGTCACGTAGACAAGTTTAATTTATAAGCCCAGATTTTATGGAATCGAGGTATTAAGGTTTGAATCAAAGTTCGTTACTTTTTCTTGACATAGAGTTGTAGGCTACCACTGTCTTTAGTCTCAGAGGACGTTAATTATAGCCCGTAGGCACTTCATCTTTAGAGGGATGATTATTTTAATAAGGAAAATTGGAGTAATCCAATTTAAGGATGACTTATGCGATTTTATCGAATCACTGCCACCAATGTTAACATGTCTTCAGATGTTAACAAGGATTGGAATCTTTTGAATAGGTTTTACCATCTTGGCCATGTCTGCAACGACATTTAGGCTAGGTTTTATTTTTAAGATTCTTTTTAATATTTAAACACAGAACACTCCTAATTTGAGATGTTAATATGGATCTGAATCTAATTGTGGAACTACCATCTTGGCCCTGTCTTAAGGTGACACATGGCTAGGTCTTGTCCTTTTTAGATTTTGCCATTTTTATTATAATGGTAGATCTTATAATAGGAATGTTATTTTAAATCTAACCATTTCATTAAAATTTAAATAAATACATGGTTGTCTAGACTTCTAACTGAAATGACTTGCCCATGCAGGGGCTAATCAGAAAATAACAAAGGAAACAAATAAGGACAAAATAAAATGAATTAGGATTAGTCCTATGTTCTTTGTCTAGACTCGAGAATGTGCAACTGTGTAACTGAGATTAAACACAAAAGGCTAGTGTTTAATTCACTCAGTGTTGGCTCTGATACTAACCTGTCACACCCCGATATTTCCACGTATTACCGGTGGGCCCGGTGGGGAGTATCGTGACGTAATTGATATCGTCATAGTCAAACAACATAAATTTAAATGCACAGCGGAAGCAAAAGATAGATTCATTTCAACTGAATAAATTGTAATATTAAGTATCACAAAATAGTTGAAACAGATCCACAGGCGGATCGAAAGAAAAAGGAAATTGTTCAACAGACTTTAACATCTTGAGCTTGCGAGACTTGATTATTGATGCCTGGAGTAGCCAGCTTATTACGTATAGTACCTGCACTTAGCCTTTTTGGAAAATACGTCAGTTTACACTGGTAAATACAACTTAACTGACTCATTTTGAAAATGTTTAAAAATTGATTTGAATGCACTTAGGCAAAAATATCTTTTATAACTTGGGACAATTATTCAAACATAATCTTGTATACAGTTTTATTTATTTGTCGTCCGTTAGGGCCGGTTTGTAGGGCCGGACAAGATTAACTTACACGCCACAGGTATAATGCCCACAAGGTTGATTCCTTTAAGTGGGTTACCAGTTTTTACATAATGCAACTGTCAGGTGTACGCCTACACCCCGTGCTTAGGTCGTGACCATTTCTTTGAATGATGCCAAGGATATCCGGGACATGGTCATTTAACCCCCAAAGGCCATACACCAAATAATACAGATTAAAACGAGATGTAAATACATCAATCACAATCCGATTTAAATGACTACACACCCGACCACGCGGTACTTTTATAGTACCGTATCCCAAGCCCGTATAGGGAAAATAAGTTAAGAGTATTTACCTGAGCAAAGTATAAATCAAATACAGCAAGTGCGCGTAGCTTTTACTGGGCTCCTAATCTGGAACGAAGGTTTTTAATAACCTATTAGAATCCTAACGGGTCTTTAATTAAGCTTAGACTTAGACCGGTTAGTTTTCAAAAGGAAGACACGGTTCAAACGCATGATAAAGCGAAGACCGGTTTAGAATGTGGTTTTGACCCGACAAGCTTGTATGCTTGTTTAATATGGGTAACTTAAACACAATCTGGATTTTGAGATGAAAACGATATGGTTTGACCCGTTTCGGCTAAATTATGCAAACTAGTTACATAAGCCGATCCGAACGCGAAAAGTGCGTAACGGTTAACCATATGAGTCATATACAAGTTTCTTAAGTTAATATGCCTTAAATATGTTGTGAAATTAGTAAGATATCTTCTAATATGCCCAAAACGGATTTAAACTCAAATTACGCCCCGTAGGGGTATTTTGGTCATTTTAAAGGTTATAAAAGAGTTTAAATATAAATCTGAGTTTCGGGTCTGATCTAATCAGTAAAAATACTTAATTTACTAAGTTATATCAGTAGGGTATAACCTATATGTGAAATTTATCATTTCTAACCATACTATGCACCGAAGGGGCATTTTGGTAATTTCACCTAAGGTTTAAAGATCAAATCTGGAAATCTAAGTTTAAAAAAAAACTTTTGCTTACTGCTAAAGTATAAAAATTTATTTAAAACATCAGTAGATATCAAGTCTTATATATCTAAAACGGTTTTAATACATACTATGCGCTTAAAACGCGTAAAAAGGCGATTTTAAGCGATTTTCGGGTTTTACAAGAAAAGCTGATATTTTTATTATTCTAGAAGGCTTAAGGTATTCTATCTATCATATTGGATCAGTAGAAAAAGGTTTGGTATTAAAAGGATTGGTAAAACTCCTTTTATGGCCTAAAAGGGCAAAACCGACAATTACCGGATCAAGCTTAGAACTCTATGTTATGCTTAGCCCTAAAATAAATAAAAATATCCAAAAATCCCAAAATATTATTTTATATCAGTGGATAAAAAGTTTGGTATCAAAAATCGGGTTTAGATAGGCTATACGCTAATTACACCGTTTAATTACTAAAAAGCTTTCTAATTACGCTAATGATCATAACTCTTAATCTAGACCTCAAACTGATGTCAAATTTTAGGGACAAGTCAAATAATCAGTAACTAAGGTTTCTATTCTTTTACATTTTCAAAAATCACATTTTAAGGTCATATGGGCATAAGAGTCAACATATAGGCAATAAACGGAAACATGCATATGAATCGGATAACTAATGAACCAAGTTGTATAATCACAGAGGGTTATACTAACAATTAACCTGGTCCAAATAAAACTCTAAGGCATTTCTAAACTATGCTCTAATGGGTCAGAACTGAAAGTCAAAGAAAAAGTCTACTTTTGCGACTTTCGGTTCCGAACCGAGCTTAAACTGAAAATTGTCGAGTTGAACATGTTTAGACATGTTCTTACATTAATTACCAAGTTATATTAATGACAAAACAGGTTGCATAGCTTCTACATTGCTAATTATGCGTTAATTTGAAAATAAGCTTTCTGTTGACTTTTTAAGATTAACTTTGACCCGACAATTGACCTAGTTAGAGTGAGAATCAGAGGGTGCCCTTTTAAGGGTTTATTGCCCACATAATTACCCACTCATAGGTACATACAATTTGGAATTTGACTGGACAAATTAAGATTAATGACGAAGTCAAATCTTAATTACGACGGTTTGACTTTAAGCTAATAAACTAAGTAAAACCAAATTAAGAAAGGTTAATGACACTTACCAAGGTCCTATGCACGACTAATGGTCACTAGGAAGAGGTCTTGAGCTCCAGGAATCCTCAGAGAGTGAGTTGTGGAGTTTGCAAGTGAATGAGCATTTGAACAACTCAACCCATGGCCTTTATATAGGTTTTCTAAGGCTCCAAGATCATTCCAACAAAGCCTATGGATGTTTCCTGATCATCCCAAGTGTCCCTAGGCCATTATAAACCATCAAACAAGCCCATAGAATCGAAAACAAGCTCCCTAAGTCGGTGTAACTTGCTGAAACAGGCACCTGGCATGTTTTTCTGCATTTGGGAGACTCAGGCGGCCCGCGTAAGGATTGGGCCTGACCTTACGCGGCCCGTGTCAAGGTCTAGTCCGGTTAACAAGTTTGCAAATATTGCATTTTTGGTCCCTGGTCCTTCTAAACGTGGTTTTCACTTCATTTCTTGCACTTTTGGCCCTCTAACTTGACTTTTAAGGGCTCCAAGGTATAAACAAACATCGTTAAGTCCTCGGTTAACTTTGTGACCACCCGTAAAGCCTTAAATTTCAACGTTGACGCTTTTAACTCCTCGCATACGAAAATCGTCATAACTTTCTCATACTTTATCGAAACCTTGTGAAATTTTTATCACTTATTCTCGTGAGTGTAATTAATCATTACAAAGCTTTGGGTTTGCTAAAAGGTCACTCAGAGGTACACTTTAAACATGTTGACACATTTAACCCCTGTAGTTTGTAATCTCTCACTTTCTTCCACAATTAGCTTCGTATGATCCATGATTCATTCGTTTAAGGGTATAAACATCGTGTAGGGTTATTGTAAGATATATTTATCCATCGTTGACATTTTGAACCCTTTTATTCACATACTTTCTTTGTTTGTCAACTTTAGTCCCTCTAAATCACTTCTTTACACGTTTAAAGTCCATGACACGTGTTGATATATTATTGGACATAAATTTAGGAGGTGTCACAGGCAGGCATGCTTATGTGTGAGTATTGTTTAGAGAAGGTCTCATCCTCTTGTTTTGTGGGTGTAAAGACTTGTAGCAGAGAAATGGAAGGTGTTTGGCTGATGTTTTTTTTTTTGGTTTGAGTGTTTTATAGAGATTTAGATCTTGTAGAAATCTTTGTTGGTTTCAACTTTAGAGACAAAAAAATCTCTTGTAGAGGTTTTGATAGGATCTTGTATATCTTGTATAGATTTTGTAAATCTTGCATAGATCTTGTAGAGATCTTAATATGATATTGATAAGATTTTTAAGGAAAGATCTAATATATTATGTGCAGGTTTAGGATTGTGGGTTTTGGGCTTGGGCCCATGGCCCACAAGCCCATCTCATGTGTAAGTGACCTGTAATTCCTATGAGACACGTTTTTAAAACCGAAATCACCGTAGCCTAGTAAAATAATATTTCAGAGTTAAAAACGTGTAAAAATAATGTCAGAATCCGTCGTAGTCGCGTTAATCGTCTGTTAATCACGTAATTAGGAGCCGTAAATCACCGGTTGTCACATTCTCCCACTGTTAATGAAATTTCGTCCTCGAAATTTAGACTACGTCAACTCCTTAGAGTTACGTTATGTGTAGGTAAATATGAATAATGTCAAAGGAAACGAGACATACTGATACCGTCACCAGTGTGACCAAGTTAACAGGGGTCCAATAAAAGAGGAATTTCGACCAATAGAATTCCAAATGGACGTTTACAATATGCCAATGAATGTCAGAAACAATAACATTCGCTAGGAGAAGCTTAGAATCAACAAGCCCGAATGAAATAGTTTTGTATGAAACGCTCGATCGTGATTAGCCCAAGCTACATGTTATACCGACGCCACAAGGTGTCGTAGTGATTTAAGTAATTCAATAATAGTGGTGACCGAACAAGTTCACCATGTTTGAAATCAAGTGAGAGCGCAATGAAGCAAGCTTGATCCAAACGACATCAGAAGATTTTCAATTGAAAATGGAACATCAAGGAATAATGTTTTCGATCGAAGATGAAGAAGTAATGAATATCGCGAAACATTCGATCGATAATGAAAGAACCGTTAGTGGGTACACCAGAATATAGAATGAATTTGTGCACCATTGCCTTAACACACGATTGTGTTAAGACTGTTGTGATATGATAAATCAAAGCGGATTTAAAGCAAGTCAATAAATAAATAATTAAATCCGTGCATGAGATGCGTAAACGAGATTAGCGCAAGCTTCAAATTAGTGAGAACACCACCACAAGGTGTCGAAATCAACAAACGACTTAATGGAGTCGTAGACCAAACAAGTCTACTACGACTCGGAACAAATGAAACGCCTGTTGAAACGAATTTGAATAAGATGTTTTCAATACATCATATGGTGTCTTAAATTGAATATGTGTAATGAGCAAGTTCAAACAATTGAACTTGGTTTTGGCGCAAGCCGACAATAAATACATGTATCGACAAGAAAACTTTCGGCATGGTCACAACGAAAAACCATGTATGTAACTTGAAAAGAAAAGAAATTTCAAGAAAATGTGTTGACTTGATAACAAAGGAGCCAAAAATTACAATAATTCGAGTCATTCGAATCACAAATCAATAATTAGGTTTAGCGAAACAATATTTGAATTTTGATGAAACGCTTATTTGAAACGAAACCACATGCGTAACAAACGATGCATGCGTAACATATAAATTTTCAAGAAATGAAGCAATGAGTATTCGCTATAATGAAAGAAATGATCGTGATACAATGACCATTAAGAGGAGTAGAGATGTGAAAATCTACTCACTAGATGCAAAAGTCAGAATTTCAATAAAAGAAATTTAAGGACTTTACCTGGGGTTGCATGTGATAACCGGTTGTTAGGTGACATTACCATGGAATGTCGAACATGGCGTATTCGTCGTTATTAAGATAGGGGGAACACGGAGACATACGTCTTCTCCTGGCGTGATTCATGTCGTTGCAGGATCGCGTGACAAGTTGCCGCTTCCTGATCGTTAGTTCTCCTGCTGACAGGAATCTAGCGTCGTCGTTGAATTGCACCATCGTGTCTTTTCAAAGGCATCGTCTCGATAGTCGTATGTGACGTACTTCAACTTCCGTTGATGTATGGATTGCGTTTCATGTAATTTGCACGCCCGTGCTTCCTTTTGCGTAGGTTACCTGCTCGGTTAACTAAAATAGCAAAGACGACATAATAATGACGTTTGTCCGAGTTAATAAATGTGGTTCCTACGTGATGACCTTTAATGAACTTCAACATAAGTTTCCAAAGGTCCTAAATGCATGTTTCCTAAACTCTCAAAGTTTAGTGTTCTCTGTGTAATTGTTCTATGTACAGTGCATAAAACACAATATTCGCGTATGTTTAAAACAAAATTTTGACTGTTTGTTTTTCGGAAACGGTTGGATACCATATTCGAGTCTTAGGCGTTCTGTATGTATTCAGGTTTTAATATCCTAAGTTCCCAGAGGAAAGTGAGGTTAGAGCCTAGGTATCTCTACAGAAACCTAATTCGCTGTAACCTATAGCTCTGATACCAATCTGTCACACCCTGAAATTATCAGAGCTGGCGTGACTGGATCGGTATCTTCATTGCACAGCGGAAGCAAATAAGCTAAGACTTCTAGAAAACGTACGCCCACTAAGTACTCGAATCCTCAATGGTTCTCCTATTCCAACCGTGCCACAATTTCTGAAATGCTACCTGAGAAAGAACATGCGAAAAAGTCAACATAAAGTTGACCGAGTTCATAGTTTATTTTGGAAAAGATTTAAAATAAATCTTTTTGAATAACCGGTTATTGAAGTATTGTTGAGAAAACAAATTGAAAATCATTTTCTTGTCAAGTTATATGGAAACTTTGTATTTGTAACGCATGATGTTCGTAGAACCATGTATTTGTAAACTCTTGTATTTGTAAAGTTTGTATAACCGTCAATGCCCACCCTGACTTTGACTTCATGCCCGCATAATCCTATGCTTTGAATTTGTATAAAACATGGTATGTAATTTGTATGAAACAAGTATTTCTGTAAATATAAGGAAATCGAGATCGCTAATGGTTTGCAAGGCCATTAACATGTAACACGACATAGGAAGCATCCAAACCATAGGCATTTTTCGTTGTCGATTCACGACTAGAGACACAAAAGCACTGCTTGGTACTAGTTATGACCAAGAGTGTGGCTGCCTGAAACCCATTAGATCTAACCTTTTGTTTCACGGGCTTGGTATGTAAACGATTAATGGTGCTTATGACACCCTATTCGTGACATGATCTAAAGTATCAATCCTTAGTTTTTGTATCCAACATACCATAACACATGTATTTTCCCCAAGTTTAAAAAGCATGTAAAAGTTTAAAAGTGGGGACATGAACTCACTGGGTTGTCTCGTTTTACGTACGCAGACCAACCCAGCCCCGTATTATAACCAGGACGATCCCGTCCTTACTCATGAAAATCATTCACATTTTGAAAATACCCATTTGTTTTGTAAAACCGGTATCTTTAGTACAAATCATTCGTAAACCATTTGAGTTCTTTGTAATCCATTCGTAACATGGTTTAGAAATATGAGTTTTCGTTTTATCGATAAATTGTTTATTTTTGCAAAACTTGCATGTCTTTCCACCCCGAAAACATTTATAAAATGTAAAACAGTGAAAAGGTGGGGTTATGAACTCACCTGGATTTCCATGTGCAAAGCTAGCTAAATACGACTTCGTGATGTCGTTTCCAAGACTTGACTTGCTAGCGTGCATTCTACAATATTCCTAACACGGAATATCTTATAAGTTTCTAAATAAACGCAGTAACTAAGCTACGTGTCATCGAGCTTTACCGAATCGTTGACTAAACGATTCGACGGTAAATTATTGACTTAAATGAAACGAAGAAGTTGTATTCGTTAAGTTTCGTCTAATGTTGATACGATTACTAAGTCTTGGAATACTTAGTTCTCGAAAGATGTTAAAATATATAAATATATTGTTATAATCGCGTTAGACATCCTGAGGAATCGTACGTGTATGTAACGAATAATATACAACGAACTCGCATTATATGTGCCGTTCAGGCATTTGAAATAAATGTAAAAGTTATATTTACTTTATAAAAGAATCGTCGACTTGTCGTGTTTGAAAATAAATATATAACTATATTTATTTTTATAAGAGAATCGTTTTGTTTGTGTCGGAAATAAATATGTAATGATATTTATTTATAAAAAGGATTCGAGTTTAACGTTTGAGATAAATATATTAATTATATTTATTTTGTAAAATAGTTAGCGTCATCGTCGCTTTTGCAAGTTGTAAAGTGCCTGTCAATAAAAGTTATTTGAACCCGATAGTTTTATTTTATGATAAAACGCTTTGTATTTACGGATTTTCTTGAAAAACGGGCAGAGTTTCCTCTGTTTTTGGACGCCCCCGACAACACAGGTTGTTGTTATTTTATCAAAATCCAACATTATTAAATCAAGATTCAATTAAACTATATGTAATTTTGTCAAATATATATCAAATGTATATTATAATCAGTCGGTTCGAGCTCGTTATCACGTGATATAAACAATAAAAATAACGAAATAATCGCGCCGTATATCTTTACCAAATCAGTGTCGGAACATCGAATGGTTTGACCGAGTTGACCGGGTCAACTGAGTTGACTTGCTGCGCTGACTGAGTTGACCGTGTCAACTGAGTTGACCCGCTGAGTTGACTTGCTGAGCTGACTGAGTTGACCGAGTTGACTCGGTCAACTGAGTTGACCGACTGAGTTGACTTGCTGCGCTGACTGAGTTGACCGAGTTGACTCGGTTCGACCGAGTCGACCCGACCTGCTTCAAAATCTGACCTGAGACTCAAACCCGCTGACCCGATACTGAGTCTGACCCTGTTTGGCTTCTGTTGACCGAACCAAGAACCCGAGGTGACACCTGAACCGAACTGAGACTAAACCGAGCCATCACCCTATTTCTTTGTCGAAGTGAACTTGAAACATAACAAGTTAATTCACTTGAACCATAACAGCAAGTCTTCATCATCGTTAATCTTCATCAGAAAAGTAAAAGAATCGAGAGAACAGAGGCATGTGCTTACCGGGAACTTGTCGGACAGAAACTGTAACACCCCGAAATCGGGGTTGGTAATTAAACCATGTTAATAATAATGAACGGGTAAAATACCATAGGTGGTTAAGTAAACCCGGTGAATATTAGGATTTAAATAAAAAAAATCTAATATTCATTAAAAGGATGAAAAATATTTTGAGAAAACAAAGTATATAAAGGGCCCGAGTTAACGAGACTTAAAATAAAACGGAGCATGTACAAGATAAAATAACTAGGAATAAATAACCTAGTTAGTCACAAGTCTTGTAGTAATAAAGAAATTGGTTAAAACACACTATATGCAACTTGGGGAAAGTTGAGGGGCCAAATATGAAGAACTGAAAACTAGTTTTAATTAAATAAAATCCTACACCAAAACACACACACTAAGTGTGTGTTCTGGTCGATACAATCACAGGAGCCAAGGGGCTCTCCTACTCAAACCCTAACAAGCACCAAAATCAACAAATTGAAGGGGCAAATCAAGTCCAAATCAAAATCTAAGTTCAAATTAGTGATCACCTCCATGAAGGGATCATAAGGTATGCCAATTTTCGTTATTTAGTTCCATCTTGAATTCTTGGTGAACATAGAAAATCGAGAATTTGGCTTGCATGATTGATGCTTGGATGAAATTATGATGAAATCATGTCTAGGAGTAAACCCTAGTCAATAGTTTGTTGAATTAATGTTATAATTGTGAAATTCATAGTCACCCATCTAAGTGTTAAATGGGTGTTGTAGAATGATGAAGAACACTAGAAATTTGATTATAAATTGAGTGTTATTTATTTACATAAGGTGAATCTAGATGTTATTATGCATACTAGATATACTAAACTTGCAAAGGTTGTTTAATCTTGGCTAAATAGTTAGTCATGAAACTTGATTTTTGATTTAGTGAAATTATGCCCACTAGGTGTTTATTAAAATGCCTAAATGAAGCTAAAATGTTGAAATTTCGTGTGAAATGTGCATTTGAATATGTTGATAGATCAATTGACTTTAGGAAGTCAAACTAACCAATGATTTGATCGATTGATAAATTCGACATAAGACCCGTTAGGTGGAGTAGTTATAATTGATAATGACTAATCTAACCATCTTACGAATTATGATGATAGTTTAACGCCTAACGAGCTAGGTGGAAGCTTGATGAGGGAGCGGGTCAAACGAATCAAGAAGGAAAAGAAAAGCGTAGTTCGGATGCAAGGTAAGTGAAACTTACACCTTTTTGTAGAATACATATCTATTCTATAAGTTATAAATACAATGGAGATAATATTCGAAATATGGTTTCCGACACGAAATGATTTGGGTCGGAATCAGAAACAAATGTTAGAAACCATAGTAATGGTAAAACGGGGTAGAACGGTAAATTAGTCAAGAAAAGAATAAGATAAAATGAGTTTTCGAACGGCTACTTTATAAGTAAGCCAAAACTAGTAAAAAGAGTAAAAAGGGATCAAATGGTAATATTGATACCATTTGACAATTAACGACTAATAAGTGTATGTCGAGTCTCATGCTCGCAGGATGAACGGCTCGTGAATTAGCGAAGCTATGAAATAGCAAATAAGTCAAGACAAGGTATTAAAACGGGTCAATATGTTGATCCGAGCCAGGTACGCATAATTATGTTGCAGTTAAAAGTGCTATTTTGGTCGAATAATTGGTGAGAGTCCTTCGTCGTAAAAGAAGGACCAAAATCGACCAAAACGCCCTTGTAGGCTAAATTGAACAAACAACCCTTAAAGGTTGTTTGGAAACGAATTTCATGATTAGATAAATACTTAGAATAAGTATAGAAGTTGAAAGATGTAATATGTTAGTCAAATGGCTCTATTTGAGTTTTGCCGTAAAATAATAATCCGAGGGGTAAAACTCGGAACATATAGATATCCACATTAAATCCAACGCACATATAGTTGTGGTGGAAGATTACTTGATAAGAAATGTAGGAATAAGATACTAGAAATGAATGAAAGCGATTTCAAGCTTCAAAGTGCTTAAATACCCTTAACGGGTCAAGATAAGCATACGAGCGTAAACGGGTTTAAATTGTGTAATAAACCTGCGATTAGAACCCTAAATGGTAGATAACATTAATTTGAAGAAGTGTATGTGATATAAGGATCAAAAAAATACGTTTGTTTGATAAAATGCATAAACGGGTTAAAATTCGGTAAAAAGGTAACGAGTCGAAGGCTTAGAAGTCTCAAAATTTATTATGTTGGATGTTGGATTTTAACTCCATATGATGGAGAATTAAATTACGGGCGCGTAGGAAAAAGAATCGCGTAAAACGGATCAATAACGAAAAAGTTATGGCCATTTCCGTAAAATCTAGTGTTGCTGGAAAATGCAGGTCCCAGATCCAGTCATGCTGGAAAATGGTCTCCCTCGCGTGGCGCGAGGGAGCAACTGGGTGCCTTCGCGTGGCGCGAAAGAGCACTGTTTTAGCGAAAAAAAATTATTTTAATCAGTTTCGCTTCCTGGACTCGTTTAGATACGTTCTAAGTTACGTATGACTAATCTAACTCATGTTTTATGAGTTTCAGGTATAATTTTAGCACCGGAGGACGATCAAGCACAACGAAGAACCGAACACGATCAAGAAATAAGCTTCCAGACTATGTATCGTTGTTATGTTAAATGACGAACTCACACATGTTATGTTGTATAGTTTTAATTCTGTAAATAAAGTTTAATGAAGCCCGTATTTTCAATGTATTTGAAATTCTAATTACCCGTTTATTTTCGTAAATTATACGAAAATCGTTAAATAATAATAAGGGTGTTACAAGTTGGTAATCAGAGCTCATGGTTAAATAATAAAGTGTGTTCGGTTCGAGGCTTGATCGCAAATCCGGTAAGTACGTGTATTTTAAGGGTTTAGCATGTTAAAGTGTTGTAAACAACACATAGGGTTATCGTGTAATATACGATACCTCAATTAAATAATAGATATAGTTAACAAAATTACGTGCGTTAACACGTATAGTAGAAAAGCCTTGTATTATGATACGGGCGTTTAGTAAAGTTGACATTACTAACTTTTATGAATGTTTTAATTGGAGGAAACTCGCATTTGAAGATGACGAGGGTTGAATAAATTACAGATATGATAGAAGAATGGTCCGAAGTATGAAAAGAGGACCATGCTCACCAAGGACCAAATTGCGTAACAATCGCGAATAAAAGTAAAGGCAAGGAAAGCCTGTCGGGGCAAGCATTACCAGGTGCACGTTTTAAAATTCAATCGTATAAGTAGTAATATGCAACAAACACGTAAGTAATGACAGTTGCATATATATGATAGAACTTGGAAAACCTAATTTCCAAGAAAAACTTAATAGAAAATGTGTTACTCACGATGATGAATAACAAATAAATAATAGGATTAGTTTATATGGAAACTTGGACGGGGGGTAATTATCCAAGTGGAAAACTCTCAATATAATGCTATCAAGAAAAGTAGCGATCACATTAACGAATGTGATTATATAATAGTTCGATAGAGAGGAAAACATTTTTATGTTCGAATGTAAAACTAGTAAAACTAGTGATTGTTGTTTAGCAATTAAATAAAGTTTTACTTAATGAAATCAGTGATATGAAATAAATAGAGGCATTACTTACATAGGGCGTGATGTGAAAACTATGAAAAGGTCATGTGTGTCATGTGTCAATCGCTTACTCTGGCCAAGTAAGTAGTGGCGTGTGATACCATGAACTTCTTGTAGCGGACACATTTACGTCCGATGTAGTAAGGGAGGGGTGAATGGGGCGAATTAAAAAGGTACCCAAATGAATCAAACAAGTAAGATGTTTGATAGTAAACGTAAACGCAAGTCGGATGATGGGAGCGTATTACGTTAGAATAACGAGCCCGAGAGAAGGGACAAGGATTAAAGTAAATGAAAATACAGACCGACTAATAGGAATGCTAAAGTATAAGGATAAAAGTTTGACTGTCACAAGTGATGAAATTCACACGGACAAGTCAAACGAATTAAATAAAGAATAAAAGACTTAACTGAATAAAAGCAATGGATTTCGCTAAGACGACCAAATAAAATTAAAACAAAGTTTTAATAGATACCGGGACGGTTCCTTTGGAAGCGACTTCGACAAAATATCCGATAGATGGGTATGATTTTGAAAGTAGGCGTAAACCAAGAAACGGGAACGCGAATTAGAAAGTCAAAAGACTCGGATTATGAGTCATGACTAAAAGACGATGAGAATTTGCAAATAGAAATTTTGATAACTACGTTCAACTATTTTAAAGTTGAACGGGCCGAATAAAGAATGAAGTTTGACGTTCACAAGTGATGAAAATTCAAACGAACAAGTCGAACGAGTTAAATAAAGAATAACGTTTGCTAACGTGAGTAAGCGCGAACCGAATAAATAAAAGCGCGAAATACTAAGATAAAAGAACCCGAGTAATGGGTTGTAAATAAATGTAGGAATAAACCGGATAACAATAAGCGGAAAACAAACCGACGTGTAAATGACGTAAGAAGTCATAGAGTCGGAGGATTAGATTAAAAAGGAAGCGGATGTAGCCTTAGTCTACGGTCAAGGTCCATAGAGTTCAAGAACGAAAACGAATGATCTCTAACCATAACAAGGGATGCCTTGAAACTATATAAGTATATATATACATTCGAATACGAATACGAATAAAAGATGATCTACGGGATCATCATAACCTACGGGATTAAATGTAGTGTTAAGGTCTACGGGACCAAGAAGACCCTTGGGTCATAAGTAGAAAGAAACGAACTGCTAACATCTCACCTTAAAAAGGTGAAAAATCTAAAGAAATAGCCTACGAGGCTAAGTGAAAGAACCTACGGGTCCATAGCGTAAAACGAGGGAACTGATTATGATTCCCCGTCTAAAACAAGAACGGAAAAAGAATAAATTGTGGGTTGTCAATTTCCTTGACATGAGTAATTGACATAGTCAAAGAGAAAAGCGTTAAACTAAAATTTAGTACTAGTAAGAAATAACGCTTAAACAAATAAAATAATATAAGATCTTGACACTGACAGGTGCAAGGCGATACATTCGAAAGAAAGATTTTCGACAATGGAAAGTCGACATAAACTTAAACAAGATGTGATGTGATTACGGTCACTAAAATTGACATAGAATGTAACCACATTGTAACGTGAGTTACGAGATATGAAATCAGAAACACGCAAAAGGCCGGGATGGCAATATGATATACCGAGTGACGGGTTATAAAGTGACGGCGATATATCAGTCTAGCCAGTAAAAACCATTCAAAGTTAAAATAGTAATACGACTTATGCAATGCGCTTGTCAATATAAAAATTAGCTAGAAGTAAACCTGTTGAATGATAAATACGACCGAGTAATCAGATGACTACTCGGTCAAATAAGTGACCAGAATAAGAAATACAAGCTGAAAGTGATGGCCTATGAGGCCTTACACGTGAAAGGCGTATATGCCTTAAAACTAAAAACACATTACCATACTTTTGGTAAGATTATTATATGAGAGCAGTGCTCAAGTAATCACCGAAACTAAGGTCAAGATGATTTTAAACTAAGAAAGTACATGAGAAAGGTTTCGGGGACGAAACCTCTTTAAGGGGGGTAGACTTGTAACACCCTGAAATCGGGGTTGGTAATTAAAACATGTTAATAATAATGAACGGGTAAAATACCGTAGGTGGTTAAGTAAACCCGGTGAATATTAGGATTTAAATAAAAAAATCTAATATTCATTAAAAGGATGAAAAATACTTTGAGAAAACAAAGTATATAAAGGGACCGAGTTAACGAGACTTAAAATAAAACAGAGCATGTACAAGATAAAATAACTAGGAATAAATAACCTAGTTAGTCACAAGTCTTGTAGTAATAAAGAAATTGGTTAAAACACACTATATGCAACTTGGGGAAAGTTGAGGGGCCAAATATGAAGAACTGAAAACTAGTTTTAATTAAATAAAATCCTACACCAAAACACACACACTAAGTGTGTGTTCTGGTCGATACAATCACAGGAGCCAAGGGGCTCTCCTACTCAAACCCTAACAAGCACCAAAATCAACAAATTGAAGGGGCAAATCAAGTCCAAATCAAAATCTAAGTTCAAATTAGTGATCACCTCCATGAAGGGATCATAAGGTATGCCAATTTTCGTTATTTAGTTCCATCTTGAATTCTTGGTGAACATAGAAAATCGAGAATTTGGCTTGCATGATTGATGCTTGGATGAAATTAGGATGAAATCATGTCTAGGAGTAAACCCTAGTCAATAGTTTGTTGAATTAATGTTATAATTGTGAAATTCATAGTCACCCATCTAAGTGTTAAATGGGTGTTGTAGAATGATGAAGAACACTAGAAATTTGATTATAAATTGAGTGTTATTTATTTACATAAGGTGAATCTAGATGTTATTATGCATACTAGATATATTAAACTTGCAAAGGTTGTTTAATCTTGGCTAAATAGTTAGTCATGAAACTTGATTTTTGATTTAGTGAAATTATGCCCACTAGGTGTTTGTCAAAATGCCTAAATGAAGCTAAAATGTTGAAATTTCGTGTGAAATGTCCATTTGAATATGTTGATAGATCAATTGACTTTAGGAAGTCAAACTAACCAATGATTTGATCGATTGATAAATTCGACATAAGACCTGTTAGGTGGAGTAGTCATAATTGATAATGACTAATCTAACCATCTTACGAATTATGATGATAGTTTGACGCCTAACGAGCTAGGTGGAAGCTTGATGAGGGAGCGGGTCAAACGAATCAAGAAGGAAAGGAAAAGTGTAGTTCGGATGCAAGGTAAGTGAAACTTACACCTTTTTGTAGAATACATATCTATTCTATAAGTTATAAATACAATGGAGATAATATTCGAAATAAGGTTTCTGACACGAAATGATTTGGGTCGGAATCAGAAACAAATGTTAGAAACAATAGTAATGGTAAAACGGGGTAGAACGGTAAATTAGTCAAGAAAAGAATAAGATAAAATGAGTTTTCGAACGGCTACTTTCTAAGTAACCCAAAACTAGTAAAAAGGGATCAAATGGTAATATTGATACCATTTGACAATTAACGACTAATAAGTGTATGTCGAGTCTCATGCTCGCAGGATGAACGGCTCGTGAATTAGCGAAGCTATGAAATAGCAAATAAGTCAAGACAAGGTATTAAAACGGGTCAATATGTTGATCCGAGCCAGGTACGCATAATTACGTTGCAGTTAAAAGTGCTATTTTGGTCGAATAATTGGTGAGAGTCCTTCGTCGTAAAAGAAGGACCAAAATCGACCAAAACGCCCTTGTAGGCTAAATTGAACAAACAACCCTTAAAGGTTGTTTGGAAACGAATTTCATGATTAGATAAATACTTAGAATAAGTATAGAAGTTGAAAGATGTAATATGTTAGTCAAATGGCTCTATTTGAGTTTTGCTGTAAAATAATAATCCGAGGGGTAAAACTCGGAACATATAGATATCCACATTAAATCCAACGCACATATAGTTGTGGTGGAAGATTACTTGATAAGAAATGTAGGAATAAGATACTAGAAATGAATGAAAGCGATTTCAAGCTTCAAAGTGCTTAAATACCCTTAGCGGGTCAAGATAAGCATACGAGCGTAAACGGGTTTAAATTGTGTAATAAACCTGTGATTAGAACCCTAAATGGTAGATAACATTAATTTGAAGAAGTGTATGTGATATAAGGATCAAACAAATACGTTTGTTTGATAAAATGCAGAAACGGGTTAAAATTCGGTAAAAAGGTAACGAGTCGAAGGCTTAGAAGTCTCAAAATTTATTATGTTGGATGTTGGATTTTAACTCCATATGATGGAGAATTAAATTACGGACGCGTAGGAAAAAGAATCACGTAAAACGGATCAATAACGAAAAAGTTATGGCCATTTCCGTAAAATCTAGTGTTGCTGGAAAATGCAGGTCCCAGATCCAGACCTGCTGGAAAACGGTCTCCCTCGCGTGGCGCGAGGGAGCAACTGGGTGCCTTCGCGTGGCGGGAAAGAGCACTGTTTTAGCGAAAAAAATTTATTTTAATCAGTTTCGCTTCCCGGACTCGTTTAGATACGTTCTAAGTTACGTATGACTAATCTAACTCATGTTTTATGAGTTTCAGGTATAATTTTAGCACCGGAGGACGATCAAGCACAACGAAGAACCGAACACGATCAAGAAATAAGCTTCCGCACTATGTATCGTTGTTATGTTAAATGACGAACTCACACATGTTATGTTGTATAGTTTTAATTCTGTAAATAAAGTTTAATGAAGCCCGTATTTTCAATGTATTTGAAATTCTAATTACCCGTTTATATTCGTAAATTATACGAAAATAATTAAATAATAATAAGGGTGTTACAGAAACAAAGACCACCACCATGCCGCCACTGCCGCCGCCGTGAGCATCGGAGCCGCTCCTTCTCTGTCGTTCTTCCTCTCTCTCTCTTCCAACTTTCTCCGATCTCTATCTCTCCTCGATTAGTCTCTCTGTCTTGGTCGTCATCGGATCTCATCACCGGCACTACCAAGAAATCCCACCACCGCCACCGTCGTGAGAGGCGGCGGCTCCGCCTGTCGTCGCTGGAGATCATCGGAGGGGGGCTGCCAGTCATCACCCAGCGCCGCCGCTGGTCACCGGAATCGGAGTTTGACAGGAGATGGGGGGTGAGTGGAGCCGAGAGATGTTTGTTTGGCTCTTCCTCTGTGTCTGTTGGTAGTAATCGAGAGGAGGCAGGCATGCTTATGTGTGAGTATTGTTTAGAGAAGGTCTTATCCTCTTGTTTTGTGGGTGTAAAGACTTGTAGCAGAGAAATGGAAGGTGTTTGGCTGATGTTTTTTTTTATTTGAGTGTTTTATAGAGATTGAGATCTTGTAGAAATCTTTGTTGGTTTCAACTTTAGAGACAAAAAAATCTCTTGTAGAGGTTTTGATAGGATCTTGTAAATCTTGTATAGATTTTTTAAATCTTGCATAGATCTTGTAGAGATCTTAATATGATATTGATAAGATTTTTAAGGAAAGATCTAATATATATTATGTGCAGGTTTAGGCTTGTGGGTTTTGGGCTTGGGCCCAGGGCCCACAAGCCCATCTCATGTGTAAGTGGCCTGTAATTCCTACGAGACACGTTTTTAAAACCGAAATCACCGTAGCCTAGTAAAATAATATTTCAGAGTTAAAAACGTGTAAAAATAATGTCAGTATCCGTCGTAGTCGCGTTAATCGTCTGTTAATCACGTAATTAGGAGCCGTAAATCACCGGTTGTCTCATTCTCCCGCTGTTAATGAAATTTCGTCCTCGAAATTTAGACTACGTTAACTCCTTAGAGTTACGTTATGTGTAGGTAAATATGAATAATGTCAAAGGAAACGAGACATACTGATACCGTCACCAGTGTGACCAAGTTAACAGGGGTCCAATAAAAGAGGAATTTCGACCAATAGAATTCCAAATGGACGTTTACAATATGCCAATGAATGTCAGAAACAATAACATTCGCTAGGAGAAGCTTAGAATTAACAAGCCCGAATGAAATAGTTTTGTATGAAACGCTCGATCGTGATTAGCCCAAGCTACATGTTATACCGACGCCACAAGGTGTCGTAGTGATTTAAGTAATTCAATAATAGTGGTGACCGAACAAGTTCACCATGTTTGAAATCAAGTGAGAGCACAATGAAGCAAGCTTGATCCAAACGACATCAGAAGATTTTCAATTGAAAATGGAACATCAAGGAATAATGTTTTCGATCGAAGATGAAGAAGTAATGAATATCGCGAAACATTCGATAGATAATGAAAGAACCATTAGTGGGTACACCGGAATATAGAATGAATTTGTGCACCATTGCCTTAACACACGATTGTGTTAGGACTGTTGTGATATGATAAATCAAAGCGGATTTAAAGCAAGTCAATAAATAAATAATTAAATCCGTGCATGAGATGCATAAACGAGATTAGCGCAAGCTTCAAATTAGTGAGAACACCACCACAAGGTGTCGAAATCAACAAACGACTTAATGGAGTCGTAGACCAAACAAATCTACTACGACTCGGAACAAATGAAACGCCTGTTGAAACGAATTTGAATAAGATGTTTTCAATACATCATATGGTGTCTTAAATTGAATATGTGTAATGAGCAAGTTTAAACAATTGAACTTGGTTTTGGCGCAAGCCGACAATAAATACATGTATCGACAAGAAAACTTTCGGCATGGTCACAACGAAAAACCATGTATGTAACTTGAAAAGAAAAGAAATTTCAAGAAAATGTGTTGACTTGATAACAAAGGAGCCAAAAATTACAATACTGTGAGTCATTCGAATCACAAATCAATAATTAGGTTTAGCGAAACAATATTTGAATTTTGATGAAACGCTTATTTGAAACGAAACCACATGCGTAACAAACGATGCATGCGTAACATATAAATTTTCAAGAAATGAAGCAATGAGTATTCGCTATAATGAAAGAAATGATCGTGATACAATGACCATTAAGAGGAGTAGAGATGTGAAAATCTACTCACTAGATGCAAAAGTCAGAATTTCAATAAAAGAAATTTAAGGACTTTACCTGGGGTTGCATGTGATAACCGGTTGTTAGGTGACATTACCATGGAATGTCGAACATGGCGTATTCGTCGTTATTGAGATAGGGGGAACACGGAGACATACGTCTTCTCCTGGCGTGATTCATGTCGTTGCAGGATCGCGTGAAAAGTTGCCGCTTCCTGATCGTTAGTTCTCCTGCTGACAGGAATCTAGCGTCGTCGTTGAATTGCGCCATCGTATCTTTTCAAAGGCCTCGCCTCGATAGTCGTATGTGACGTACTTCAACTTCCGTTGATGTATGGATTGCGTTTCATGTAATTTGCACGCCCGTGCTTCGTTTTGGGTAGGTTACCTGCTCAGTTAACTAAAATAGCAAAGACGACATAATAATGACGTTTGTCCGAGTTAATAAATGTGGTTCCTACGTGATGACCTTTAATGAACTTCAACATAAGTTTCCAAAGGTCCTAAATGCATGTTTCCTAAACTCTCAAAGTTTAGTGTTCTCTGTGTAATTGTTCTGTGTACCGTGCATAAAACACAATATTCGCGTATGTTTAAAACAAAATTTTTGACTGTTTGTTTTTCGGCAACGGTTGGAGACCATATTCGAGTCTTAGGCGTTCTGTATGTATTCAGGTTTTAATATCCTAAGTTCCCAGAGGAAAGTGAGGTTAGAGCCTAGGTATCTCTACAGAAACCTAATTCGTTGTAACCTATAGCTCTGATACCAATCTGTCACACCCCGAAATTATTAGAGCTGGCGTGACTGGACCGGTATCTTCATTGCACAGCGGAAGCAAATAAGCTAAGACTTCTAGAAAACGAACGCCCACTAAATACTCGAATCCTCAATGGTTCTCCTATTCCAACAGTGCCATAATTTCTGAAATGCAACCTGAGAAAGAACATGCGAAAAAGTCAACATAAAGTTGACCGAGTTCATAGTTTGTTTTGGAAAAGATTTAAAATAAATCTTTTTGAATAATCGGTTTTTGAAGTATTGTTGAGAAAACGAATTTAAAATCATTTTCTTGTCAAGTTATATGGAAACTTTGTATTTGTAACGCATTATGTTCGTAGAACCATGTATTTGTAAACTCTTGTATTTGTAAAGTTTGTATAACCGTCAATGCCCACCCTGACTTTGACTTCATGCCCGCATAATCCTATGCTTTGAATTTGTATAAAACATGGTATGTAATTTGTATGAAACAAGTATTTCTGTAAATATAAGGAAATCGAGATCGCTAATGGTTTGCAAGGCCATTAACATGTGACACGACATAGGAAGCATCCAAACCATAGGCATTTTTCGTTGTCTATTCATGACTAGAGACACAAAAGCACTGCTTGGTACTAGTTATGACCAAGTGTGTGGCTGCCTGATACCCATTAGATCTAACCTTTTGTTCCGCGGTCTTGGTATGTAAACGATTAATGGTGCTTATGACACCCTATTCGTGACATGATCTAAAGTATCATTCCTTAGTTTTTGTATCCAACATACCATAACACATGTATTTTCCCCAAGTTTAAAAAGCATGTAAAAGTTTAAAAGTGGGGACATGAACTCACTAGGTTGTCTCGTTTTACGTACGCAGACCAACCCAGCCCCGTATTATAACCAGGACGATCCCGTCCTTACTCATGAAAATCATTCACATTTTGAAAATACCCATTTGTTTTGTAAAACCGGTATCTTTAGTACAAATCACTCGTAAACCATTTGAGTTCTTTGTAATCCATTCGTAACATGGTTTAGAAATATGAGTTTTCGTTTTATCGATAAATTGTTTATTTTTGCAAAACTTGCATGTCTTTCCACCCCGAAAACATTTATAAAATGTAAAACAGTGAAAAGGTGGGGTTATGAACTCACCTGGATTTCCATGTGCAAAGCTAGCTAAATACGACTTCGTGATGTCGTTTCCAAGACTTGACTTGCTAGCGTGCATTCTACAATATTCCTAACACGGAATATCTTATAAGTTTCTAAATAAACGCAGTAACTAAGCTACATGTCATCGAGCTCTACCGAATCGTTGACTAAACGATTCGACGGTAAATTATTGACTTAAATGAAACGAAGAAGTTGTATTCGTTAAGTTTCGTCTAATGTCGATACGATTCTAAGACTTGGAATACTTAGTTCTCGAAAGATGTTAAAATATATAAATATTTATATAAAATATATAAATATATTGTTATAATCGCGTTAGACGTCCTGAGGAATCGTACGTGTATGTAACAAATAATATACAACGAACTCGCATTATATGTGCCGTTTAGGCATTTGAAATAAATGTAAAAGTTATATTTACTTTATAAAAGAATGTTCGACATGTCGTGTTTGAAAATAAATATATAACTATATTTATTTTTATAAGAGAATCGTTTTGTTTGTGTCGGAAATAAATATGTAATGATATTTATTTATAAAAAGGATTCGAGTTTAACGTTTGAGATAAATATATTAATTATATTTATTTTGTAAAATAGTTAGCGTCATCGTCGCTTTTTCAAGTTGTAAAGTGCCTGTCAATAAAAGTTATTTGAACCCGATAGTTTTATTTTATGATAAAACGCTTTGTATTTACGGATTTTCTCTAAAAACGGGCAGAGTTTACTCTGTTTTTGGACGCCCCCGACAACACAGGTTGTCGTTATTTTATCAAAATCCAACATTATTCAATCAAGATTCAATTAAAATATATGTAATTTTGTCAAATATATATCAAATGTAAATTATAATCAGTCGGTTCGAGCTCGTTATCACGTGATATAAACTATAAAAATAACGAAATAATCGCGCCGTATATCTTTACCAAATCAGTGTCGAAACGTCGAACGGTTTGACCGAGTTGACCGGGTCAACTGAGTTGACTTGCTGCGCTGACTGAGTTGACCGAGTTGACCGGGTCAACTGAGTTGACCGGCTGAGTTGACTTGCTGAGCTGACTGAGTTGACCGAGTTGACTCGGTTCGACCGAGTCGACCCGACCTGCTTCAAAATCTGACCTGAGACTCGAACCCGCTGACCCGAAACTGAGTCTGACCCTGTTTGACTTCTGTTGACCGAACCAAGAACCCGAGGTGACACCTGAACCGAACTGAGACTAAACCGAGCCATCACCCTATTTCTTTGTCGAACTGAACTTGAAACATAACAACTTAAATCACTTGAACCATAACAGCAAGTCTTCATCATCGTTAATCTTCATCAGAAAAGTAAAAGAATCGAGAGAACAGAGGCGTGTGCTTACCGGGAACTTGTCGGACAGAAACAAAGACCACCACCATGCCGCCACTGCCGCCGTCGTGAGCGGCGGAGCCGCTCCTTCTCCGTAGTTCTTCCTCTCTCTCTTCCAACTTTCTCCGATCTCTATCTCTCCTCGATTAGTCTCTCTGTCTTGGTCGTCATCGGATCTCATCACCGGCACTACCAAGAAATCCCACCACCGCCATAGTCGTGAGAGGCGGCGGCTCCGCCTGTCGTCGCTGGAGATCATGGGGGGGGCTGCCAGTCGTCACCCAGCGCCGCCGCTGGTCGCCGGAATCGGAGGTTGACAGGAGATGGGGGGTGAGTGGAGCCGAGAGATGTTTGTTTGGCTCTTCCTCTGTGTCTGTTGGTAGTAATCGAGAGGAGGCAGGCATGCTTATGTGTGAGTTTTGTTTAGAGAAGGTCTCATCCTCTTGTTTTGTGGGTGTAAAGACTTGTAGCAAAGAAATGGAAGGTGTTTGGCTGATGTTTTTTTTTTGGTTTGAGTGTTTTATAGAGATTGAGATCTTGTAGAAATCTTTGTTGGTTTCAACTTTAGAGACAAAAAAATCTCTTGTAGAGGTTTTGATAGGATCTTGTAAATCTTGTATAGATTTTATAAATCTTGCATAGATCTTGTAGAGATCTTAATATGATATTGATAAGATTTTTAAGGAAAGATCTAATATATTATGTGCAGGTTTAGGCTTGTGGGTTTTGGGCTTGGGCCCAGGGCCCACAAGCCCATCTCATGTGTAAGTGGCCCGTAATTCCTACGAGACACGTTTTTAAAACCGAAATCACCGTAGCCTAGTAAAATAATATTTCAGAGTTAAAAACGTGTAAAAATAATGTCAGTATCCGTCGCGGTCGCGTTAATCGTCTGTTAATCACGTAATTAGGAGCAGTAAATCACCGGTTGTCACATTCTCCCCCTGTTAATGAAATTTCGTCCTCGAAATTTAGACTACGTTAACTCCTTAGAGTTACGTTATGTGTAGGTAAATATGAATAATGTCAAAGAATCAAGGTGTATGAAGAAAGGTTGTGTCATTTACATGGCACAAGTGACTATTGATGAGCCCAAGCCTAAGATTGAAGATATCCCCGTCATTTCTGAATATTCTGAAGTATTCCCTGAAGAACTACCTGGTTTACCACCAGATAGGCAAGTAGAATTACGAATTGACATTATTCCAGGAGCAGCACCTGTTGCAAGTACTCCTTACAGGTTGGCACCAACAGAGATGAAGGAGTTGAGGACTCAGCTAGATGACTTGTTGGCAAAAGGTTTCATTCGTCCTAGCTCATCTCCTTGGGGAGCACCAATCCTGTTTGTGAAAAAGAAGGATGGGTCGATGCGTCTATGCATCGATTATCGCGAACTCAACAAGGTTACAATCAAGAATAGGTATCCTTTGCCTAGGATCGATGATCTGTTCAATCAGTTACAAGGGGCAAGTTACTTCTCTAAGATTGACTTAAGGTCAGGCTATCATCAACTGAAGGTTAAAGATGAAGATATACACAAGACTGCATTTAGGACCCGTTATGGTCACTACGAGTTCTTAGTGATGCCCTTCGGGCTCACTAATGCACCAGCAGCGTTCATGGATCTCATGAACCGTGTCTGCAAGCCATACTTGGACAAATTTGTTATCTTCTTCATTGACGACATTCTGATTTATTCAAAGAATCAGGCCGACCATGAGAAGCATCTTCGATGCATTCTGAAACTACTTCAGCAGGAAAAGCTCTATGCCAAATTTTCTAAGTGTGAATTCTAGCTTCGTGAAGTCCAATTCCTTGGACATGTTGTTAGTGAGCGTGGTATCCAAGTAGATCCCGCTAAAGTTGAAGCTGTCATGAATTGGCAAGAGCCGAAGACGCCTACTGAGATTCGTAGCTTTCTAGGTCTAGCAGGATATTATAGGCGATTTATTGAAAACTTCTCAAGGATTGCTGCACCCCTAACTTTGTTGACATGTAAGAATATTAAGTTTGACTGGGGTCCTAAGTAGCAGGAATCCTTTGACATTCTTAAGCAGAAGTTGAGCAATGCTCCAGTATTGACATTGCCTGATGGAATAGATGAATTTGTAGTATATTGTGATGCATCCCACACAGGAATGGGATGTGTGCTTATGCAGAAAAGCAAAGTTATTGCCTATGCTTCACGTCAGTTAAAGGTGCATGAGAAGAACTACACCACCCATGATTTGGAGTTGGGTGCCGTTGTATTTGCACTAAAACTATGGAGGCACTACTTGTATGGTACCAAGTGTGTGATCTATTCTGATCACAAAAGCCTTCAACATCTGTTCAATCAGAAGGACTTGAACATGAGACAGCGACGTTGGATGGAAACTTTGAATGATTATGACTGTGAGATAAGATACCATCCAGGCAAGGCAAATGTGGTTGCCGATGCCTTAAGTCGAAAGGAAAGGGTGAAGCCTATAAGAATCAATGCCAAGAGCATTGAAATAAAGAATAGTTTGAATGAAAGGTTGTTAGCTGCGCAGAAGGAAGCTGTATTGGAAGCTAACTATCCGAATGAAAAGCTAGGAGTAACTGAAGAGCAGTTATCCTATGATAAGGACGGAATTCTGAGATTAAATGGACGAATTTGGGTTCCAGTTTATGGGGGACTTAGGGATGTAATCCTCCAAGAAGCCCACAGTTCTAAGTACTCCGTTCATCCTGGAGCTGATAAGATGTACCAGGATCTGAAGGCGAACTATTGGTGGATAGGCTTGAAGAAGTCTATAGCTGCCTATGTAGCTAAATGCTTGACATGTGCGCAAGTTAAAGCTGAACATCAGAAGCCATCAGGTTTGCTACAACAGCCTGAACTTCCCACCTGGAAGTGGGAGATGGTGACAATGGATTTCATCACCAAGTTACCGAAGACAAAGAAAGGAAATGATACTATATGGGTGATAGTAGATAGACTGACTAAGTCAGCACATTTCCTACCCATTAAGGAGACTTATAGCTCCGACATGTTAGCCCAATTGTACGTAGATATGATTGTATCTCTGCATGGCGTACCGGTGTCAATTATCTCTGACAGAGATACCAGATACACATCACATTTTTGGAAAAGTTTCCAACAGTCTTTGGGCACACGCTTAAATTTCAGTACGGCTTACCATCCTCAGACGGACGGGCAGAGTGAGCGTACCATCCAAACTTTGGAAGATATGCTTCGTGCATGTGTGATTGACTTAGGTGGTAGTTGGGATAACCACCTGCCATTTATAGAGTTCTCCTATAACAATAGCGACCATACAAGCATTAAGACAGCGCCTTTCGAGGCACTATATGGTAGGAAATGCAGAACGCCTATCTGGTGGGCGGAAGTAGGAGAAATTCAATTATCAGGACCTGACTTGGTCTTTGAAACGACGGACAAGATCGTCCAGATTCGTGACCGCCTAAAAGCTGCCAGAGATAGGCAGAAAAGCTACGCAGATTTAAAGCGTAAACCTCTGAAATTCGAGGTTGGTGATAAAGTTTTACTTAAAGTATCACCCTAGAAGGGAGTGATGCGATTCGGTAAGAAAGGTAAGTTAATCCCAGGGTATATAGGACCATTCGAGATCATCGAATGTGTAGGAGCAGTGGCTTATAAGTTAAACTTACCTGAAGAGCTCAGTGGTATTCACAATGTGTTCCACATCTGCAATCTAAAGAAATGCCTAGCTGATGAGTCACTAGTCATACCACATACGGATGTGCATATAGATGAGAGTTTGAAATTTGTGGAGAAACCTTTGTCGATTGAGGATCGACACGTTAAGAAGCTTCGAAGGAAGCATGTGCCGATTGTAAAGGTCAAATGGGATGCCCGTAGAGGTCCCGAGTATACGTGGGAGGTAGAATCCACAATGAAAGAAAAATACCCTTATTTGTTTCAGTAAATCTCGAGGTCGAGATTTCTTTTAAGGGGGTGAGGAGGTAACACCTCGAAAATTTATGTCCAATAACGTATTGACACGTGTCATAAGCTTTAAACGTGTAAAAGATTACTTTAGAGGGACTAAAGTTGACAAACAAAGAAAGTATGTGAAGATAAGGGTTCAAAGTGTCAACAATGGATAAATATGTCTTTCAATAACCCTACACGATGATTATACCCTTAAACGAATGAATCACGGATCATACGAAGCTAATTGGGGAAGAAAGTGAGAGATTACAAACTACAGGGGTTAAATGTGTCAACATGTTGAAAGTATACCTCTGAGTGACCTTTTAGCAAACCCGAAGCTTTGTAACGATAAATTATACTCGCTAGAATGTGTGATAAAAATTTCACCAAGTTTCGTTATCGTATGAGAAAGTTATGATAATATTCGTATACGAGGGTTAAAAGCGTCAACGTTGAAATTTATGATCTTTCGAGTGATCACAAAGTTTACCAAGGACTTAACCAAGTTTGTATAAGTCTTAAGGCCCTTAAAAATCAAGTTGGAGGGCTGAAAATGCAAAATTGGAAGTTAAAACCACGCATACAAGGACCAGGGACCAAAAATGCAAAGTTTAAAACTTGTTTGGCTGGTTCTGGAAGGCCAGGCGGCCCGCGTAAGAATGCCCTATGGGCTTACGCGGCCCGCGAGAGTAGCACAGCGACAGAATTCACCTGCAGGTGTCTGTCCAGCCTGTTGCACCGCCTCAAAGCTTTGTTTTCTTATACCAGGGACTCCCCACTGATTTTACATGCACTAGGGGCACTTGGCTTGATCTGGTTGCAACCATAGACTTGCTTGGCACCATCCTAAACAATTAAATTCACTATATAAGAGGAGCATTGTTGCAACACTTTGTTCATTCACTTTCAATTCAACTTCTGGAGTTTGCTGGAGCTCAAGGACATTTCTTAGCAGTCACTAATCGTGCATAGGACTATTGTAAGCTTCCATAACCCTTCTTAATTCAGTTTAGCTTAGTTAATTAGCTTAAAGTCAAACTGTCGTAATTAGAGTTTGACTTCGTAATTAATCAGTAATTATCCAGTCAAATCACGAATTGAAAGTACCTATGAGTTGGTAATTATGTGGGTAATAAACCCTTAAAAGGGCACCCTCTGATTCCCACTCTAACTAGGTCAATTGTCGGGTCAAAGTTAATCTTAAAATGTCAACAGAAAGCTTATTTTCAAATTAATGCATAATTAGCAATGTAGAACCCATGCAACCTGTTTTATCATTAATATAACTTGGTAATTAATGTAAGAACATGTCTAAACATGTTCAACCCGACAATTTTCAGTTTAGGCTCGGTTCGGAACCGAAAGTCGCATAATTTGACTTTTGCTTTGACTCTCAGTTCTGACCCATTTAAGCATGTTTTATAAATTCCTTAGAGCCTCAATTGGACCAAGTTTCATGTTAGTATAACCCTCTGTGATTATACAACTTGGTTCATTAGTTATCCGATTCATATGCATGTTTCTGTTAAATGCTTAAATGTTGACTACTATGCCCTTTTGACCTTAAAACGTGATTTTTGAAAATGTAAAAGAGTAGAAACCTTAGTTACTGATTTATAAAGTTGTCCCTAAAATTTGACATCAGTTTGAGGTCTAGATTAGGAGTTATGCTCATTAGCGTAATTAGAAAGCTTTTTTATTAATTAAACGGCATAATTAGCATATAGCCTATCTAAACCCAATTTTTAATACCAAAATTTTACCTACTGATATAAAATAATATTTTGGGATTTTTGAAGATTTTTATTTAATTTTAGGCTGAGCATAACATAGAGTTCTAAGCTTGATTCGGTAATTACCGGTTTTTCCCTTTTGGGTTATAAAATGAGTTTTACAAATTATTTTGATACCAAACCCTTTTCTACTGATCTAATATGATAAATAAAATATTTTGAGCCTTCTGGAATAATAAAAATGTCAGCCTTCCTTTAAAAACCCGGAAATGGCTCCAAATCGCCTTTTAAGCGTTTTTAACGCATAGTATGTACTAAAACTATTTTGAACATATGAGGTTTGATGCCTACTGATATTTTTAGTAAATTTACATATTCTAACAGTAAGCTAAAGTTTTAAACTCAGATTTCCAGTTTTGACCTTTTAAGCCTATGTGAAATTACCAAAATACCCCTAAGGTGCATAGTTTGGTTTTAAATGATAAATTTCACATATATATAATACCCTACTGTTATGACTTATAAAAATAAATATTTTTACTTATTAAATCAGACCTGTAACTCAGTTTTACATTTAAACTCTTTTATAACCTTTAAAATGACCAAAATACCCCTACGGGGCATAATTTGAGTTTAAATCCGTTTTGGGCATAATAGAAGATATCTTACTGATATCACAACATATTTAATGCATATTAACTTAGGAAACCTGTATATGACTCTTGGTTACCCGTTATGCATCTTGCGCGTTCGGTTCGGTTTATGTAACTAGTTTGCATAAATTGACCGAAACGGGTCAAACCTTATCATTTTTTTTATCTCAAAATCCAGAATGTGTTTAGTTCACCCATATTACACAAGTCTTCAAACTTGTCGGGTCTAAACCACATTCTATTCCGGTCTTCGCTTAATCACCGTATCTTCCTTTAAAACTAACCGGTCTAAGTTTAGGCTTAATAAAAGACCAGTTAGGAATCTAATAGGTTATTAAAAACCTTTGTTCCAGAATAGGAGACCTGGTAAAAGCTACCCGCACTTGGTATTGTGATTAATACTTGCAAAGGTAAATACTTTTAACTTATTTTCCCTATACGGGCTTGGGGTACGGTATATAAAATACCGCTTGGTCGGGCATTGCATCTTTAATTATATGAAGTTAAATCATTGAAATGTCCCGTTGAAAAATGTTTTGTTTGCTTAAAGCCTTTGGGGGGTTAATGACCATGTCCCGGATATCCTTGGCATCATTTTACGAAATGGCCACGACCTAAGCACGAGGTGTAGGCGTACACCCGTCAGTGCATAAATAAATAATGTGGTGTGTCAATTAATCTTTAACCCGGTGTCAAAACCGGGCTACTGAATGCATAAGAAACATGTAATTCTTTTACAAGTTTATATTTAAATAATTATCCCAAGTTATAAAATGTTTTGTGCCACGTGCATTCAAATCAATTTTTAAACCTTTTCAAAATAAGTCAGTTAATTGTATTTACCAGTGTAAACTGACGTATTTTCCCAAAAAGACTAAGTGCAGGTACTACTCAAAATAGGCTGGTCTCTCCTTAGCATCAATATGAGTCTCACAAGCTTGGATGCAATTTAGTCTGTTGAACAAGTTTCCTCTTTATTTTGATCCGCCTGTGGATTCGTTTCAACTGTGTTGTGATACTTAAATATTACATTTTTATTCAGTTGAAATAATATCTATCTTTTGCTTCCGCTGTGCATTTAAATATTGTGTTGTTTGACTATGATGATATCAACTACGTCACGATACTCCCCACCGGTAATACGTGGAAATATCGGGGTGTGACATCCCTAGAGAGGAAGAAATCTATGAGAACTCAAACCAAAGAAGGGGACCTATAGCTCTTGTTTCAAACACCCAACACACACAAAAATACCAGTTCCAGATCCACAAACCTCTCATTGCCAGAACATAGAAAATTCTGATGCTTCATCAGATTTTTCAGCCTTTGCTGAAGCAATAGCCCTGCTCACAAAGACATTTGAGCAAAGGCTGAGAGGAGGAAGTGGTAAGTTTCAGAAAAGTGATAGAGGGAGGATGGAAGGAAAACTAAGGGAAAAGGGAAAGATAGAAGTTGTTTGCTAGAAATGCAGACAAAAGGGGCACTATGCTTCTGAATGCAAGAATAAGAAGCTGAAGGACGTGACATGCTATGAAAAGAAGCTTGAAGAAGCTAAGAAACAACAACAGAAAGTTAGCTTAATTGCAGGTGGTGATACCTGGTTAACCGATGATTCTTCTGATGAAGAAGAGGAGGAAATGGCTAATTTCTGTCTGATGGCCACAACTTCTGATGGTTGCTCCGCATCATCAGAACAAAAAGTAAGCTCAGATAATCTTAATTTGGAAAAACAACTGAACAAACTTATGCAGGATTTTGTGCTTCTACAAAACAAAACCTCATCAGAAAGCACAAAATCTGATGATCTGCAAATACTGCTCAATAAAACAAAAGCTGAAAATCAATCACTCATTGATCAAATTTTGATAAAGGACTCAAAAATTGAATTTTATGAAAAAGAAAGGAAAAATCTTTACAAGAAAATTCAAGACAATGAAATCAATGTGAAGGGTTTTCAACAAGATAAAGATTTTATAGAAATTATTGAAGCAACAGCAAAGAACAAAGGTGAGGGGCTGGGATATGTTAAAACTAATGTTAAATCTCCCACCATCTTTGTAAAGGCATCTGAAAACAATTCTGATAAGAAAATATCAGATTCTGATGCTGAATCAAGCAGATCTGGCATTTCTGATAACCTGTACTCATCACCCACAATCTGTGTGAAAAGGGATGAAATCTATAAAAACATTGAAAAACTCAGAATTCATCCTAAATTTCACAAAGGCAAAAATGTTCCATCACAATCATCAATGTCTAAAACTTTAGACAAATAAAATTGTATGTGTGTTGAAATACTGAAGCTAATTCAACAACATCTCTCAAAAGAAATTCATCTTGCTAATGGCTCAGCATTAAGCAGACAGTCTGATGAGAATTTCTCCTTTGATGAAGAAATCTCTAGCGCATTTTCAACAAAAAAAGTACCCAAACAAGTTTGGGTACCAAAAAATCTCTAACCTCATAATTTCAGGACCATTATGTGCAGCAGATCTGGTACTGCAATTCTGGAAGCTCCAAGCACATGACTGGGGATAGGAGCTTACTCAGTAATTATCAAGAAAAACTGGGTAAATTTGTAAATTTTGGAAATGGGGTGAAGGGAAGAACAATGGGATATGGCACCATACAGTATGGAGCTTTAACCATTGAAAAGGTTACCTATGTAGAAGGTTTAAAATACAATCTACTAAGTTGTGGGTAATTTTGTGACAAAGGCTTTCAGGTAACCTTTTTTACCTGAAAAATGTCTGTTGGTTGGTTTGGATGATAACAAAATATATTTAAGTGGGAAAAGAATTAGAAATTCCATCTACTATTTTGATTTCAGAGAAGAAATTGAGCATCCTCAATTATGCTTATTTTCAACTGAAAACAAAGGTAATAGTTGGTTATGGCATAAAAGGCGTGCCCATTTAAATTTTAAAACAATCAACCAACTGGCAAATAAAAATCTGGTAAAAGGTCTACCATACATATCATCCAAAAAGGATAAGATATGTGAGGCATGTGAGCTTGGACCTATACAAACTGCCAGCTTTTCTGGTAAGAGATACATATTGGTCATTGTAGATGACTATTCAAGGTACACATGGGTTGAATTTCTAAGAAAGAAAAGTGAAACCCCAGATCTGATCATTAATTTCATCAGAAAAACTGAAAATCTGTTGAAATTACCTGTGAGAAGGATCAGATCTGACAATGGAATAGAATTTAAGAATGCAAAACTTGAGACCTTCCTTGTAAGTAAAGGAATATCTAATGACTTTTCTGCTCCAAGAACTCCTCAACAGAATGGAGTTGTAGAAAGGAGGAACAGGACTCTGGTAGAAGCAGCTAGAACTATGCTTGCTTATGCCAGATTGCCCACTTACTTTTGGGCTGAAGCTATATCAAATGCATGCTTTACACAAAACAGATCTATCTTTAACAAAAGACATCAAAAAACCCCATATCAATTTATTAACCATAGGGTCCCAAGTGTCAAATTTTTACACACCTTTGGTTGCAATTGCTTTGTCTTTAATGATTTTGATAGTCTGGAAAAATTTGATAGAAAAGCAGAAAAAGGAATATTTCTAGGTTACTCATTGTCCTGAAAAGCTTACAGGATTTTTCTTTTAAACACAAGGACAATAAGAGAGAGTTTATATGTGTCTTTTGATGACTCATCAGAAACCAAAATTTCTGATGAAATTATGAAGGATATAAACTTGTCAAAACAACCAGAAAATTCAGAAAGTCTTCTTAACAAATTAACTGAAGAACTATTAGAACGTGATCATATAATAAACATTTCAAACAAAAATATGTCATGTACTAACCCCACAGATAATTTGGAACCTCTAACAGAAAATATCCAAAATGGTCAGAATTCTGATATTTCATCAGAAAATGTTAATGAACAACAGAATTCTGATCCTCTTGACAACATTGAGGCCACAAATCAGGGAGAAGCTTCAAATCCATCACCAGGTACAAGTTCTCATAGCTACTTGAGATGGATCAAGGGACACTCACTTGCAGACATCATTGGTGATCCAGAAGTAGGTCTTAAGACAAGATCTGCAACGGCTCATAAATGTCTTTATGTTGGATTCTTAAGCATAATTGAGCCAAAATCTATCAAAGAAGCACTAAATGACTCAGATTGGGTCCAAGCAATGCAAGAAGAGCTTGACCAATTTGAAAAGAATCGTGTGTGGGATCTGATACCCAAACCAAACAACAAGTCTATCATTGGTTCCAAATGGGTATTAAGAAATAAGTCTGATGAACAAGGCATCATAACAAGGAACAAAGCAAGGCTTGTGGTCAAAGGTTATTGTCAACAAGAAGGAATTGATTATGATGAAACCTTTGCACCAGTTGCTAGGCTTGAAGCTGTTAGAGTATTCCTAGCTTATGTTGCCTCAAGCAACATCAAAGTTTATCAGATGGATGTAAAGTCTGCTTTCTTAAATGGTGAAATTGAAGAAGAAGTATATGTGCATCAACCAGAAGGCTTTGTTGATCCTCAATGTCCAAATCATGTCTACAAACTGAACAAAGCCTTGTATGGATTGAAGCAAGCTCCAAGAGCCTGGTATGAAACACTATCCAACTTCTTAATCAATTCTGGCTTCACCAAAGGTACAATCGACACAACCCTCTTTCTAAAAACTCATAAGGGGCACACACTTTTGGTTCAAATTTATGTTGATGACATAATATTTGGATCCACTAATGATAAATTCTGCAAAAAGTTTGAGAAACTGATGACCAGCCACTTTGAAATGAGTATGATGGGTGAATTAAATTTTGTCCTTGGCTTATAAGTAAAACAACAAAGTGATGGCATATTTTTTAGTCAATCAAAGTATGTCAGAACAAGTTTGAAAAAGTATTCACTAGAAAACTGCTCATCTTCAAAAACTCCCATGGCCACTGGAAACAAACTAGATACTGATCCAGAAGGAAAACCTGTAGATATAAAAACTTATAGAGGAATGATAGGATCACTACTATACCTAACTGCCAGTAGACCAGACATAATGTTTTCTACATGTTTTCTGGCAAGGTATTAATGTAATCCTAAAGATTCACACATGAAAGCTGTCAAAAGAGTTTTTAAATATCTAAAAGGAACTTCAAATCTTGGCCTATGGTATCCTAAGAACACAAATTTAGAACTAATTGCATACACGGATGCAGACCATGCAGGATGCAAACTTATCAGAAAAAGCACATCGGGTGCCTGTCAAATGTTGGGAGAAAAATTAGTCTGTTGGGCAAGCAAAAAGCAAAACTATGTTGCCACATCCACAGAAGAGTCAGAATATGTAGCAACAGCAAGCTGTTCACAAGTTCTGTGGATGCAAACTCAACTAAAAGATTATGGAGTGAATCTGACAAAAATTCCTATTTTGTGTGATTCTATGAGTGCCATTGCAATAACCTCAAATCCTGTGCATCACTCTAGAACCAAACACATAGATGTCAGATATCATTTCATAAAAGATCATGTTGAAAAAGGTAATATTGAAATGTATTTTTGTCCCACCAGAAAAACAATTTGCTGATATTTTCACTAAACCATTAGATGAAAATAGACACAACTTTCTAATCAGTAAATTAGGGATGGTCAACATGGAAATTGAACTAAAGGGAACTGGGTCACAAATTAAAGAAAAATCTGATACACATATGTATGATCAGATTTCTAATGAAAATTCTGATAAGTCATCAGAAAGTTCAAATCTCAGAAAATCTGGTAAATTACCAGAAGTTGACTAAATCAACAGAATTTCAGATAATACATAAGTTATTATATTCTCTTTATCTTTTCAATGCATGCACAAAAGTCCATTTGTAATCATCATTTCTCATTGATTTTGTATATTCTTTTAATTTTTAATTTTTTTCTTTAAATTTTTAATTCCTTTATATTGGAAAGTTTTATCTCTTTAGACTAGGGTAATTAAATTTTATCTCTTTAGTATAGGGCTGATAACGTCATAGACAGAAAAGCTTCTGGGAATGTGTTAGTGGTAGTTAAACTCTCTCTCATTCATTCATTACATTTCATCAATATTAAGGAGATAGAAGTGACATATAGGCAGATAATCATGATAAATTATCAGAAAATAGCCGCCTAAATCATTAATGCAGGAGATTTTATCTCATTTATTCTTTTTGCTATCTGACAGAAAATTGAATAACAAAGAAAATGGGGATACAAAATCTAAAGTAGGTAGATATCATTTATGGCAAACTTCAATTTTACTATAAATGATCACCACCTTGAGCTTAGTCAGTCACTATCAACTTAGAAAACCCTAGAAGAAAACTCTTCCTCTTCTCCACATCTCTCAAACAAAAATGACAACTATCAATGCTGATCGATTCCTACTTCCATACCACCAATATCATAATCTTAGAATAAGGACCAACTTTGAGGGTCCTCAATGGGAAGGATGCCAAGTCATCCTAAACATGATAATGGGGAGTCGTTTGAGATACGCCCTCACTGCACACATCATGATCTACCTAGACATCCTTTAGATGTTCTGGTGAAATGCAACGTTGTTGTTGCATGAGGGTAGAGGTCTGACTTCCATCGGAAGTGTGGTGCTCAACTGAAGGATAGTGGTAACTGAAGAAGTCATCAGAGAAGTTTTACAACTTAATGATGATAATGATGTTGTTCTTTTTACAAAAGCTAAAATAGATGAAACTCTAGAGGAAATGGGTTATAATCCTGCAAACCCACTAGGGCCAATCACCAAAACTGGCTTTATCAAGCCATGGCAGTATCTGGTCACACAAATGGGGGCATGCTTCTCAAAGAAAATTGTCAACCATCATGAAGTCTCCTATAGGTTGATGGAGCCTATACATGCACTTGTACAGGACATCCCTTACAATTTCTCTCATTACATAATGAAAGGTTTTGCAAGCAACCTATGGTCTGGCAAACCTTTCTTGGTATATCCTCGTTTTCTGATGAGGATAATCACAAGTCAACTGGACTTTGGAGGTATTCCTGTAGGGTTCCCCAGGGCTGAGATGAGGCTTCAACAAAATATGAACCTCAACATGCTCATACCCACTAACCAGAACTCTGGCCTGGTGACAGCCCTATGGTTGTTTTTGGAGCTCATCTATGGAGAAGCGATGGACCTTGATTAGGTCATTTTAGTTTAAGTTTGTTTTTTTTTTTTTTTTTTTTTTTTTGTTGTTTTGTATGTTAATATATCATGTTTTTAAAATTGTTTTGTTTTCTGGTTCATTGATTGGGGGGAAGTAAAAACAAAAATAGGTAAAGACATATGATAAAGAAAAGAAGTTAAATACCACAAAAACAACATATGATCATCAGAAACAAAACATTTGTCACAAACTTTAAGTTTCTGATAACATAAGGTTGAGATCTGGTAAAATCTGGTGATATAACTTCAAAATTCTGATAAATTTTTTCTGAACTGTTGAACTTCAAAAGGAATAAAAATGATAAAATAAAGACAAAAACAGAGTGAAAAGTTTTATAAAACATCAACACGCTTGATCATCTCTTTTAAACTTTTACAAAAAGATTCCTTGAAGAAAGAACAAGAAACTTGGATGCTACCAGAAAATCATATTTAAGTTGGTCTACTAACCTTTGCTCATTCCCTCTCATCTAAAAAAAAGCACTGGAATATCTTTTATTCAATCAGAAGAAAAACTTCTACATCTGTTGAAAGAAGTTCACAAATCAAGGGGGAATTCTGAGAAATTCTGTTGAATTCTGTTAGAATCTGTTGACTTCGGTTAACAAGTCAACAAAATTCAATACAAAAGGAAATGAAAATGATCAACAGAATTTGAGTTTTATTTATGATGACATCATAAGAATTGAATTTTGACTTTGAAAATGGGGGAATAATACAAAGGCAGCTGATTGGACCATTAACAAAAATGGGTCCCACAAGAATGGAAAGGTGTCATTTGACCGGTAGTGTTCTCCAATCAAAATTCAGTTCCAAACAAATGGAATGATTGAAGAAATTACAAGTTGAGAAGGCATAAACACGATTACACGATTAATTCTCATTAAATACCTTGATACCCATGATCCAACGGTTACTCTCTGAACCACATTTCACATCACACGATCTAACAGTAATAAAGATAATTAATGATCTTTTAACCGTTATTACAAGCCACGTTCCATGTCCCCTCAACTCATATAACCACTCATCTCTGCTAAAAACCCTCACTATAAAACCCAACCTTAGCAGAAATTCACAAACCACTCACCTTCTTCCTCACAAAAACATTAAACCTCGAAACCCTCTGTTTTTTCAAAAGCCAAAACTCCCAAACCTCAAACCCTAACTCACAAAATTACGCAATGGCAGAAGTAAATCTCAACATTCCAATCGTTCAACATGATGTACCATTCATTGAAGATGGAGAATTTTTTCCAATGAAATAGAATAACTTGCTGATGAATACAGAGCATTCCGAATATGATGAAAGATTTCAACTTCTGATAGAATTTCTCTTAAGATGTCCAATCTCAAGAGCATTAACCAAAGTGTCACACCCCGACCACGTAAAACAACAAAGCATGGCGGAAACGTCGGGGGGTGTTGTAACAGAATTATCGTTTCATAACCATGGATACAAAAAGTGTTTCGTTTTATTGATAATATTAAACATTAACATTGTTTTTAACACATAACAAACAAGTTTTATATCGACTATCATAGTTTTATGTCACTAAGGCCTCGTCCAGATCCTATGTGACGCATGCATCCTAGAACATCAATCAAGCAACAACACCTGAAACATATGTAAAAACAAAGTCAGCAAAGAAATGCTGGCGAGTACATAGGTTTTATAAGAGTATCGGAATCATGGCTTGTATTCTTATATTGCAATACCTCGAAAACCTTGTTTTTAAAATGTGTATAATATTGCAACATGATTAACCAACTCAAATCGAGATGATTAAAATTTATAAAATTTCGTAGCCATGATTCTTAACCCAAAAGCTTTTTGTTTTTAGAAAACCATCTTGTAAAACATCTCGTATAAACTCGTTAATAAAACTCGTACATTATTTCGAAAACATCGTTGAGTGACATCATTTCAGTATCGTTTACCCAAGTGAACTAAATAACGCCACGATATGTAATATGTTGAAAACACTTATATATAAGAAGTACCAGCGGCGTATCTACCATGTTTTCACCACATTACACCCGTCCCGTTATCTAAACACTAGCCATAAACCAATCGTTTACCCAAATCGTTTAACATCGTTTCCAAATCATTCCCAAATCGTTTACTCGTTTAAATCGTCCTCGTTTTAATTGTGAAAACTTATATATGGTCGTCTCGTTAATAACATTCAAACCTTTGTGACTCGTTCATCGTTCAACTCGTTCTTGCATTAACAAACCTCCAAAGGGTAAGTTAGCAATCATCAGATTCAGTCGTTACCCACAACACCCACACATAACCATGGGTATAGTGCAATAACGGGATTTGTCATATCCTATGGTACCATAACCTAATACTGGTCGGCTTGATCAACGCTAATGAATGTCGTTCGTTATGTAATTACAACCAACAAGTTCGTTCACATTATCGAAATCGTTAATAGTTTAGTATAAATCGTTCTATTCGTTTTTGAAATCATCGTTTAAACCTTGAAAACATTTTGTACATATGAATCACCCCAAAACAATTGAAAACAGTAAAATAGGGGAACTATGTACTCACATGTAGTGCAAGGTATCCTCAATCAATAGTACTTCAACAAACTCGAGTAAACCAGAGAAATCACGTAGCACCTAGTAATTGAATCACTAGTCAAACAATAGACGCCTAAATCAGAAGATCGGACAGAATGAGGTCTTGTAACCCAAATGAGTGTTGGAACTCATGTGATATGGTTTAACAAGGCCTACATCCTAAATGAAACCTAACCTAAGTGCTTTCGACCCATCGCGACCCATTAAGGTAGCTTATGCTACTTTAACGCATCGTTCGCGTGAAACGCGTTCGGAACGCCTAACTAGTCCTATGATAAGTAAAATATGCCTCAACATGTTTAATATTGTTGTCTAATCAATTTAGATACCAAAGGTTATGTTACATATGCTTAAAATGAATTTTGGCGTAAAAGGGCATTTTTGGTAATTTACCTAAGGCATATAAACTACCTATCATAAAACTACTTAAATGAAGCGACCATAAGGTATAACCTTGGAAGGTTATTCCCTATACACTATGGTCACCTAATGTGTTTGGTCGGATCCTAATGATCGCCCAAACGGGTCGGGTTCGAAAGTATAAGCGATTGTTTAGATAGCTTACCTTTACGACCCTAGACAAGCACAAAACTAAAAGTGACGAGCTAAACATGTTAGAACATGTTTAACAAGGTTTGAAAACAGGTTTGGTATCAAAACAAACGGTTTTGATACCCACAAGTAGTTTGGTTACAAAATACGCAAGAATACGTATTTTGGCCGAAACTACGACTCGTCACTGAGCCTAGATAACGTGGTAATCAGTAGGTATAGTCACAAGGGACTATAACCATCGTGATTATGCTCACGTTATGAATTTCAAACAAACTTCACATTGACCATAAGCTGGTCAAAGTAGAAAGTCAAACGCAGTTTGACTTTAACGCTAAAACGAATGAAAAGAACGAAAGAACACTTACAACGGGTCCAAGAATGGAAGTTTTGAATCCGAATATTCTCAGGTATGAAGTGTTGAACACATCAACTTAGAGAACAAATTCAGATTTCAAAGGTGTGGGTTTTTGGGGTTGAGATCATGGGGTATTTATAGATTTCCTTGAACCGTTAGGATCGTTCCTCGAAAACTGAGCTTTGATCTGGACCTTACAAGTGTGCCCATGGTTTTCTAAAACCATGGGAGCCCCTAATATGGACTATGTTCATTGAATACCAGCCCATGGTTTTGCAAAACCATGGGTTAAAACCACCAATACTTCAAAATGGACTAGGTTCATTGAATCTGCCAGAAATTTCAAAAAATGGTCCCTGCACTTGTAAAACTTGATTTTTGGCACTTTTAAGCCCCGTTAACCCCATTTCAAGGCTCTAAAATAAAGTTAAAGTATAGGTAACTTAAAATATGCTCAAAAACATCTCGGATGTCGGTTTGTTTGGTCGTACGGTTGCGTTATTCGCTTAATTAAGACAGAAGTCGTAACGAACGCAAAAACGATCCAAATTAAGCGACGAATGGAATTTTTCTTATGCCAAACACTAAAATAAAATATTTTAGTGCTTACATAAATTTTTGGATGTATTCAGAACGTAAGTTATGCGCGAAAATGCAAACTTGTGCACTTTTTGACGCTTTTAGTCCCTGAATGAGCATAAAGTTTATTTTAGCACACCGAACCCCTCAAAGCCTATTTCTAAGCTATGTAAAGGATATTTAGGGTATGTTTAACTTATGGTCATGTTCCAGAATGTTCGTTACAGTTCAAATCGGCATAGTTTCACAGTTTGACATAAATAGTCCCTGCGATCGAACAAAGTTGATTTCGACACACCAAACCATTCAAAACTTATTTCTAAGTTATGTGGAGGTTATTTAAGGTATGTTAAGCCTATGTCACTATTCCGGAGTGTTTTTCGCGTTATACTGACTGCGTTTACGCACCAGTTTGCGTATAACCTTCTAGAGCGCGATTTAAAGCTTGCAATCGGAATCGAATCGAATTGAAAAATCACCAAACACAAATACACACATAGAAACACCAAAACACATATAATAACACCAAAGCTCATTGTTTTATTAATAATCATCATTGTTTTACATCGTACATCGGTTACAGAACACAGTTGTCACACAAAGGAAGAGAAGTACTAGAAAGATTATTACAACTATTTATTCACACTTTCAGTGAAGATGGAGAAAATCAAGTCTCTTCTCGTGCTTGGGGAAATGTCTCAGTGACATTAACTCCTGCAAGGGTAAGAGAGTGGCTTGAACTTCCAATTTTTGACAACTACATTGAAGCACCAAGAAAAGAAGATTTGATAAGCTTTCTTATTGAGCTTGGATACAAAAACAAGAAGGTTAGCAAAATTGGAGGAGTCAGAAGAAATGAAATGCCAACATTCTGGCAAGTGATGATGGAAGTATTGAACAAATGTCTCGCATCAAATATAGGAGGAGCTGATCAAGTGAATCAAGCAATTATGTCAATCATGTATGGACTCATAACTGGGTTCAAATTTGATTATGGGACAAAAATCTTCAATTTAATCAAGAGATCAATTCTTACAAAAAATGGAAGAATCACTTCACATCTACCATATCCAAGGTTTATTTCAGTCTTCATCTTTGAAACTTCTGTTGAAAGGAATGTAGAAATTCCCATTTTAGAATATGCCTGGAGTTCAAACACAATGAAACCTTGGAGTGCCAGTCAAGGGTGGACATCAGACAGGGATGTTCCTGAGTTACCAGAAAGTATGCTGAGTCTAATTGCATCAGACTCACCATACAGACTGAAACATGAAGAACTTCTTACCAAATCTGATACACCAACAGAAGAACCCAACAAAGAAATCTATAATGCTCTTCTTCACCAGAAGAAGAAGAAGAAGTTGAAAAGTCTTGGACATCAGAAACAGAACCTGATAGAGGAAACCAAATTCTGATGATAAGAAATTCACCAGAAAATAAGGAAGATTCAGAACCTTCTGAAAGTCATCAGAATCCTAATGCTGGAACTCATTTTGAGTTTAAAGCTAATCAAGAAATAGAGGATCAACATTATGAAGAATCTCATGTTGCTGGAGGAACACATGAAGAAACTGAAGTTCATGATTATGAAGAACCCCACATTGTTGATATAACACATGAAGCCACTGAAGTTCTACACTTTGATGAATCTCAAATTGCTGAAAATGAGGAAGAGATTGGGATCCCAACAGATGGAGATCAGGAAACTGGTAAAGGAAATCTGGTTAGAGGTAATTTGTTTACCTCAACAACTTATAGAGAATCATTCACTGATATGAGTCAAGGACATAAGGAAATCCAGGATGAAAATTTGTTTTTCACTTCTGGTGAAGATGATTCTGGCATACTCAAGGTTGTACCAGATTCTGGTAAAACCAAAAGTACACCAATCATTTCCCAAACAGCTGCAAATGTGTTTACAGCTGGCATGTTAGAAGGAGCATCTGTTGTTCCAAATATCCCTGAACCACCCATGACACAAGAGAACTTGGAAACAATCTTAGAAAATGTATTCAAGGCCTGCAAAAAGAACCCTGTAGAGGAGAAGCTTGATCTGTTGCTGTCAGAGATAAAAGGTCAAAGATCAGAAATGAAGACCTTATCAGAATCAGTGGAGTTCATAAAGGCACAAACTGAAAGAAACACTGAAAGCTCTGCAAAAGCAAAAAGAAAAGGCACCAGAAACCAGCATTTCAGCATTAGAAATTCAAAAGATTTTCACAGAAATGGAGAAAATCAAAACATAAGTTACAAATGCTGTAGAGTCAAGACAGTCAAGCAGCTCAAACAAAGTTTTGGAAGAGATCACCATTCTAAGGGCAAGCAACAGTAGTATTACTGATGCCCTTGAAAAATTGATAAAAGAATGGGCTGCCCTGCAGGAGAAAAATCAAACTGAATTTGCAGGAATTCAGGAAAGTGTAGCCAACAACACAAAACTGGTAGAAGTGCAGTCTCTCATGAAGAGAATGCATTTCAACATTGCCAGACTGGCTAAGCTTGATCCTAAGGAAATCATGAAGGCACTTCCAGTTGAACAATCTCACCAGGAACTTCCAAAGTCAACCCCACAACAATCAACTGCTACACCAATCACTGAAGCTGGAACCACTGTAATGGGTCCACCTCCTGCAGTTCCAAAAGAAGAAATGTTGAAAAGGTTAGCAACTTCCATGCCTCTAGTTATCTCAAATTTGAATCTCAAAACTTCTCAAACTGGTCCAAAGCCAACTTCTTCTGGTGACACTGTTATAAGTATAAAAATGAATCAACATGCAATGAAAGACTGGGAAGAAGAAGCTGATTTAAGACAACCACGGATTGTCAAAAGAAAAATCTCTGAAACTCAATTTGTCATGGTTCAAGAGATTGACCAGGATATTATGATATTCCCTGAATACAATCTGGTGGAATATTATTGGACTCAAGAAGATGTACCAGAAAAGCCACCAACTCCTTACAGATTGCTATATGGGAAGAAAGGTTAGAAAGAGGTTCAAGAAGCATCCACTACACCAATGAAAATCCAATAAAAAGAATCATAAAAGTAGATGAAGAGAAGATTGGAACTGATGGTGTTGGTGGAACTTATGTTCAAAATAGATACACACTTCTCAGAGAAAATGGTGCAGAAGAAAAAGTGACAGATGGAGACCTTGCAGACAAATTGCATCCTCTGGACATTCTGTTCATCAAAGACTACTACGAAAAGGAAAGAGGGAACACACAATTTATCAGAAGAGCTTTGACAAGCATATCAAATGCTGGAATAAAGCTATTTGAAAGAGTAGCTTTTTCTGACTTTGATCTATGCATCAATTATGACTATGTGCATAACAAGAAGGTCTATCTCACTGCACCAGATACAACCATTCCCTCAGAGCTGATAGAAGAAGCAAGATCTGGAGACATCATTGAACTACCAATGATAAGAGACATACATAACTACAGTGTAGTCTACAGAAATTTTGAGAAGAACAAGGCTCTATTCAGAAGTGTTGACATCTGCAAGTACTCCAATCAGACACTAAGGTTTATTATGAAGTGCATGAACAGAAGGCAGGAACAGCTTCAGAAGAAAGGAATGAACAAAGAAAAGCAAAGGCAGCTGCAACAAGGATATGTATGACATCTGCAACAAATACATCTCCTACAAAAAGAAATTGAAGTCTTGAGATGTACTCAAACGGGCAAAGTTGTTTTGAAAAACATGTCTTTTGGTTTTATTTTATCATGTAATTTGTTTTCAAAATAGAAGTAACCTTGATTTACAAATTCTGTTTCCATTGTTTGGGAAATTTTTTTGTGAGGTAGTTTATTTTTCTTACAATACTTAGGGGGAAATTGTTAGGAAACTTGAAACATAAGTATTGAAGAAAAAGATGATCATCCTGATCATAAGATGAACATACAGTCAAGGAGTATTACTAAAAAGGTGCCTACACGATAACTTGACAAAAAGAAAAGAAAGATACATCTTCAACTAAGAATCAGGAGAAGATCAAAACAAAGAAGACAATCAGATAGAACCTTTCTGATGAAGTCTGATGATAAATCTGGTATTTATCATCAGAATCTAGTACAATCTGATCACTAGAAATCTGATGAACTTGATCATCAAAATTCTGGTAAGTATTCACCAGAAAATCTGGTGGACCCACTTATCTTCTAGCTTTAAGCTTTTAAGAAAAAGCTCCTATTCAATAAAAGTCTTGTTTGGTTGAAGGGGCTTGAAGCCTTTAGGTTAGGGGCTTGAAGCTTTTGGTTGAACGCTCCTACTAGTAGCGTTTAGAAGGAGCTACAAGCTTTTAGGGAAAAAATGACTTTTTTAACCTCTAAAGATAATGAACTTTTTAATGAAAAAACGTTTTAAATTTTTAGTTATGTCCATTTTGGTCATTTTATACATTTTATTAAAAGCTCCAGCTACTCTGCCAAACACCAAATATATCTAAAAAGCTATTGGTACTAGCTACCAGCTACCAGCTACCAACTAACAGCTTCCAGCCACCAGCCAACAGCTACTTTTGCCAAACATACCCAATAAGTCTCAGTTCTTGCATGTAAACACGCCTTTGACGATTTATTGCATAAGGTATAAGTATGAGTTTGATAAGATTGATGTAAACATGAATTTCCATTATGATCAAAGTCTCAGATTACAGGTTTGGAAGCATTGGCGGAGCTTGACTAAAAGTTTCGAGGGGGCGTAAAGTCATGAGACCCAAATTTTTTTCCTATGGTTATGTTTTGGGTCGGGTCGGCTATTCGATTCAGGTCGGGTCAAATAATAATAGTTCCAAATAAAACTAAAAAAATTCATTCATTCAAAGGACCCGTTTTTTACACATAAAAAAACTAAATATTGTTTAACAAACAAAAGACCAATATATAATGAAACGAGATAAATGGAACCTAGATGAAGAATTACAACTCAGCCTGACGACCTTTAAGATTTTTGAATTCATCAATTATGCTTTCCGAATCAGAGTTATCAGCAATTTCTTTTTCTATGTAAATCACCAAGCTATTTGTGAGATATTCATTTACCATTTAATTGCGAAGTCGATTCTTGAATATTTTAATTGCTGAAAATCCCCGCTCTATTTTTGCAGTTGAAACTGAAAGTGTCAAGATTAGTCGAACCACTCTATCAACCAAAGTGTACTCCTCTCGTTTTTTAGTTTTTACAAGAGTTTTGCATAGATTACAAAGAGTTGATACACTACTTAGCCTGATATTCTTTGACAATTCAACATTAAAAAGCTCTAACTGAGTTCGTAACCCAGTCCTCTCTTGCTCCGAAAAATATTCAAGATAAAACTTCTCAACTAGAAGACAAATTTGATCAACATTAATCTCTTTTGGAACTAAACTATAACTAAGAGATAACAACTCAATCGTGCGCTCATTTAATCTACTATTTAACTTAGGGGTGAGCAGAAAACCGAAATAACCGAACCGTAACCGAAATAACCGAAAAATCCGGACCGAAAAAACCGAACCGAAACAAAAACCGAAGGTTCGGTTTTCGGATTTTTAATAACTGAAAATTTCGGTTCTGTTTTCGGATAATCATTTTCAATAAGCGAAAATAACCGAACCGATAAGTTTTAATAGTATACTAAATCTATATATTTTTATGTTTAAGTGTTTACCCATGCTACTAAGAATTATTAATTTTATTCTTGTTTGTTAAATATTTAAATTAAAAACATTACCATGTTTATTTATCATTAAAATTATTCATTGTTTACAAGAACTAACAAAGTTTAATATAAAAATTAAATGGTTTTCAAAGTATTATAAAAGAAAACGTCTTAACAAAAACTTTGGAGTAACATTAAAATATATTAGAAGGTTAGGTTTATGTGAATAATATTAATTTAAAAGACTAAATATATTAACTTAAATGTAAACATTTAAGAAAGATTCTTAAACTTTGAATTACACTTTTAAGTTTTGAATCTTACATAATTTGTTTCAAAAACGAAAAAACCGAACCGAACCGTTGCTAAAACTGAAATAATCAAAACTGAAAAAACCGAAACCGAACGTTTTTTAAAAACCAAAAACCGAACTTTCGGTTACGGTTTTGGTTTTATCCAAAAAACCGAACCGAACCGAACCATGCACACCCCTAATTTAACTCATGTATATATTTATCCAATGTGGATGTAAACAGATCTACTTGGTAGTAATGTTCAAATGTAAACTGAAGAACGTTTATACGAGCCCGATACCGAGTAGATGTAAATGGAGCGTTCATATCCGGAACTTCTATTAGATGCTTGTTACAAAACAAAGTAACTTCTTTAATTAAAGAATCCCATCCATCATTTCTGTAATTATTTATAGTAATCTTTGTTGCCAAAACTAATTCCATGGCATTTAGAATATCTTGGGATTTCCTTTGTAATGCTTGAGAAAGTATTTCAGTTTTTCCCACTACTTTCTCTCTCAAGTGAAGAATAAAGACAAACTCAAATGATTGAATGTTACACCAAGCTCCTTCAGCATCTCCACGTTGAGCAAAAGTAGTATGAGCTACGTCATCAATTATTCCCGCGAGAACAACACTAGGGGCATCAAACATCTTAATCAAATTACAAATGGAGTTATAATGAGACCCCCAACGAGTATCACCAGCTCTTCTTAATGTCCCAAGTTGATTTTGTCCTTTCCCTGAATTGATTTCATCCAATAAATTTTTAACCTCGCCTGCCTTTGCCTTTTGTAATTCATCATGACGCTTACTAGAAGCACGAACCACATTAACTATGTCAACTAAGTATGTAAAGAATTGGTGTACTGGAATAACTTCCCTTGAAGCACAAACCAAGGTAAGTTTTAACCTATTAGCAAAAAGCAAAACCATAATAAGCATAAAAGTATTTTAGTCAAACTGAATAATGAAAGAAAAAAATAACCAAGTAACTAACCTGTGAGCAAAGCAATGAACGTAATACGCATAAGGACATTCTTCAAGAACAAGTGCTTGTAATCCGTTCCATTTCCCTCTCATATTGCTAGCACCGTCATAGCCTTGCCCATGAATTTTACTAACATCAAACTGATAATGCAAAAGTTGTTTCCACAAACTTGTTTTTAGGGTTGCTGATAAAGTACCCCTAACATGAACCAAATCCAAGAACCTTTCTTGTATCATCTCTTCTTCATCAGCAAATCTCACAACTATGGCCATTTTCTCTTTCTTTGACTCATCTTGTGACACATCTACCATGACACAAAAGGCCGAATCCCCCCACTTCACTACGAATATGCTTTCGAATTTTATTTGCAATAATACTAAGAATTTCTTTTTGAATATCTCCAGAAGTATACTTTGCATTATAAGGAGCATTCTCTAGTATAACCTTTGAAATTTCATCATTATAAGAAGCAAGAAGTGTTAGCAATTCAAGAAAATTACCTCGATTTTTAAAACTAGCAGATTCATCATGTCCTCGTAAAGCACAAGTTTGGTATGTCAACCAACGAACTACATCAACAGTAATCTTTAATCGAAAACGGTTCTTCATAATTATCTCCTTATTTGGCTTCGATATTATCACACCCCAACCGATGGCGGAATCATCGGGGCGTGGCACTAGGCGAACCAGATTGCTCAAGAGAATCCATAACAACTTTTAAATGGCAATACTTAAAAGGTTAATTATCCCATACCAATCAACAAACATCCCACAAACAATTATTACAGACAGCGTGTTCTCAATAGCAAAGCAAGTCCGGCAACCTAGATTCCTATTAGTGGAGTTTCTAGACTGCCTATCTTGATTTCCAGCATAGCATAACATCAACCTGTCACATACGTTAAAGTAAAGTCAATACATAAAATGTAAAGGTGAGTACACAAGTTTGCATAGCATATAGTAGAGAAAGCGTTTACGCATAACCAGCATATATCACGTAACGGGCGAAGCATGTAATTATCTAACAATGAAACAACTTAACCATGAGACTGCGTTGTAGAGTATGCACGACACATGTTCAGCGAACACGTAAAGTAAAGTAATGTGATCCCTAGCAACCCCTGTCCATGACAGGTGCTGAGTCCAAACTGTGACACCCGGCTTTTCAGGCCGTACCGTACGATTGTAACACGTGTAGTGATTAGATAAAAAGGTTGTATGTGACTGATTATGATGTTTATGTATGATATTGGTGAGTCCAAACATTTATAAAAATTATGTTGGCAACGATAAAATAAACGCTTACGCCGTAACGATTAAAATGCGAAATGAAATCGGTGACCACCCGATCAGTGTTAAAATCCTAAAAACAGTCCGTTATGATTAGAATAGTAATTTTAATCATATCCGTGAGTAAAAATAAATTAAAACGCTAAGAAACTCTATTTTGCTAGTTTGAGCGCGTACCGCGCGGTATTGCGCGTATTAGACAAAATACCGTCAACGCAGCCAGTCAAGGAAACTGGTAATTATTACGGTAATAATTTTATGTGATTATTTTTATAGAATGATAAAAATAATTTAAAATGCACTAAAACGGGGTTAAAACGCTAGATAAAATACCCGGTATTCAGTAAAATACATGTTTTTAACACAAATTTACATATATATGTGTATGTATATATAATGTTTGTGAGAGGGGGGCTAGGTGGCGGGACATAGGGCAGCCACATTCTCTTGATTCTCTCAACTAGACACTTGTAATAACTAGAGAAAAGGTGGTGATGATTAAGAACCATACATGCTTCCAAACTCTTTCATATTTCCAAGAAACCCTTTCAAAATTCACTCTCTCTCTCTCTCTCCCTCATACCAAGCTCGGCCGAACACCCCCTTGTACACTTCCATTTTCATTTTCAAACTCAAATCTTGAAGAATCATGTCCATTTAAAGGTGTTTTCAAGCTTACATGAAGGTTTAGAGGTGATTTCAAGGAGATTTAAGCAAGAACAAGGCTTTATATCATCACTACTCTTAAAACCAACTAAGAATCTTGAAGGTATAATATATTTTTCTTTCAAATCTTGTTCATGATTCATAGTGATGAAGATGATAGTAAAAGTTTCTCTTGTTCTTGAATCTAAACACTAACTTGAAACTAAAAACAAATAGGTTTTTGAATGAAATATAAATGGAAGTATCTATATATGTATGTGTGGCCGTGAGTATGTATGTGGGTATAGATGTTTGTATTTTTTATTTTTGTTGAAAGATTTCTTGATTTACTTGATTTCTTGAAAAGTAGGATTGCATGTGAGAATCAACAAGTGTCATATAAGAATGTTCTAAAGTGATTTAAGATTTTAAAGTGATATGTTGAAAAGTAAATTTTTGGAGGTATATATGGGTATATGTATTTCGTATATATATATGTATATATGTATGCATGTATATAAAAGTTGTCATATAATCTTAAATGTAAAGGATATTTACATGAATGATTGGATGATCATGATGATGTGTGTTATATTTTGTAAAAACATGATGTTAATGTGTTCTAGAATATGATTAGAGCATAAATGATGATGATGATGATGTTGTAGGAGTGCATTAGATGCACATATGTGAACATACATGATGATATGAAAGCATGAAATGATCATTTGAGTATGATATAATAAAAATCAATTTTGATCAGATTACAAACACTAAAATAAGGTTATTTTAAAGTGTTTAATGATATATAACTTTGTCATAATGTTTACTAGCCTTGCATGTTGTACTTGGTGCTTTAGGAGTTGTAAAATACGTGAAATCACATGATTTATGTGACTTACACAAAAATTGCACTAATATGATTATAATCACTATTTTAATAAGTAAATAACATGTATTATTTTAAAATATCAAGTCATTCCAAGTTGGGATGATTATAGTAACGTTTAACGCAAAACTATGCGTTAAAACGGTCAAAAATCGGCTTTTCGAATGATTTTCATAAAACTGATTTAGATCAGCAAGTAAACTGATATTTTTAGTTTAAAAACAAGTATTTTAACTATTTTTAAGTTTACTTGGTGTTTGGTTGGTCATACGTGACTTCCGACGCCCGAAAACGTTACCGAATCGCTAAAATACGCGTTTTTCAATGAACACTAGTATGGGTAATTTTTGGGTGAACCTTATGTGTTAAGATATGTTATGTGATTTAAATATGTGAATGTGAAAATATGATAAGTTTTAACATGATATTGGGAAATTTAGATTATGCATGTATACTTGTGTGTTTTATGTGATAGCAACGGTAAAAATCGCGTTAAACGTGTAACTTATTTGTCGAGCATGAAATTTGATACATATAGGATATTTTATGTATACTTGACTTAAAAATGACAAAATAGAAAAGTTAACGAAATTACGCGTGTTTCGATAGTAATTTTATGTGAACGTTTATGTATATATATTACGACGCGCAAATCGTAAATATATTATGTATAAACGGGAGTGTTAATGGATTTACATGATAACGGTCACCAATAAAATCGTTCAAGTTGCAAAATCTTAAAAATATATATATATATATATATATATATATGGACTCATATATATATATTAACGTGCCAACATAATCAAAAACGATAACTTTTCGAGAAAATTCCAAAGCTATGCGACAATTCTAAGAAACGGAGAAACTTAGGATTTTTGTGATATATTGATTTAAAAATCGTTCCTACATATAATAGGACGTGTAGAAATCAATCTGTGGGATTGCGCTATTTAAAAATATGCACCCAAAGGTGAGTGTCACTAAACCCCCTATTTTTACTGTTTTGTATATGTTTTGGGGGAACAACACGCCTAAAAGGGTTTAATAAAGTTTTTGAATTAAAACATACCTTTTAATATAAATCATATATTTTCATTGAAAATATATGGAGTTTTGATAAATTATACGTTTTCGAGATAAAACGTTTTTGATAAATATATGATTCGAGGAGAAACTGTGATGGTACGGTGTTTCAGAGGAAAAACCGACCGTGTTGTTGGGACCGGTGATTATCCCTATATTGTAAATATATAGTTCATAATGTCTAGCTAACTTACGAGTCCGAACACTTGACGCTATAAATTTAATATACAAAACTTGGGAAAATGCCCTATTGTCAAGGTTTCAACCTACGACGGATGACCCATGGAATTTATTAAGGAAATAAATGGACTTTCTAAAATTATATGGATGTTTTATTATAAACACATAATTAGAAAGCATTTCCTTAGGATCAAATTATTTTAAATTTGAATATGTGAACTCACCTTCCTTTGTGTTGACACTTGATTTTAAACGTGTTCTACAGGTACTTGAGTTCGGCTTCGGGAATCATGGCGTATCTCGTGTTTGTTGATGCATGTTTTGTCACTTAAAATGTTGGACTAACTTTTTAAACTTTCTGGGACGAATGTAATAAGATCCGCGAGGATCATAGACAACTTAACTATGTGGTGGTTGTGTCGTGTTTTAAAACGTTATGTTTAATAACTTATGTTTTAAATAAGTCAATATGTCCAACAATTAAATGCATCGTTCAACAAGATATTAATGGGCACCAACTTCCGTCACCAAGACGTTATATACTCCGCTGCGACGTTTTTGGGGTGTGACAGAAGTTGGTATCAGAGCCAATGGTTGTTAGCGAACTAGATGTTTTCGGGAGAAAACACTAGACTTCAACCGAAGAATTTTGAGATATAAAGTCCAAAATTCTCGAAGGCAAATTTTTTTTTTTTAAATAAACATGGAAAATTTTATCATGTATGAAAAACCATTACGTGTTTATGTGCATACGTGATTTTCTGTTTATTTGGGCCTTATGTGTTACTATTCATTTTGATCACACACTTACTTGTACGGTTATATGTGTCACAGATGTCGCACGAACACGAGGTCATCGAGATCCACGACTCAGGTTACGAGCCAGATTTCGAGACTTCCCCCAGATCCATTATACCAGAGATACCTATCACGACTCCACAGATGGTTGGTACTACCGAGTTTGCCTCATCTTTTCACGTCGACCCTACTGCCTTTGCCAGCCAGGTAGGCCCCCAATACGCTTTCACTAGCAACGGGTGGATAGATGATGACGATGATGCTCCTCTCTCGATTCATGAGACGAGACGATCATCTGGCATTGTACCAGTTATCGGTGACGTGAATAGAGGTGTCCTTATTGTCGGAGGATCTCTCAGTATCGCACCAGTGGTGGACACCACTATTGTCACGGCTCGACCATCAGAGCCATCAGTCGTCCCACTTGCTGTTGTGATCGAGTCTGACGCTGAGATCCCTCCACCTGTTTTATCTGAGTCATCTTTACTTGTCATAGAGTCACGCGCTCCTACTACGCCACTATTAGTTTACTATCGTCGTAGAAGGAGGACTAGTCCTGCTGGGGATATCGCATCTACGTCATGCTCTGAGACGGCATCGGCTTCCAAGAAGCAGAAAGGAGATAGGGTAGACCGATATTGCCACTGCGATCAACAGCTCGCCGCTCTGCGCGGAGATCTGGACTCAGCCAAGGGTAAGACAAAGGACCTCGAGGGACAGATGGATGGGCTCGAGGATTTGAAGGTTTTAGATGATATTGCAAGAGACCAGATGCATTGGAGGATAGTGGACCTGGAGAAGTTTGTCAAGGAAATGTTAGAATACTTAGGTTTGAAGCGTTGATGCTTGTCTGTTGTTTATTTTGATGGGTTGTATTATTAGACATTTTTTTGATACTCTTTTGTTTGGGGCCTGCGTGCCAGTTTCATTTTTGGGATATTACATGGAAATTTTGCGTGAACTTGTTATGGGTGTCGACGTAGACATGCCAAGGGTAGTCGGTTTATACTAGAAACAAGTTTAATTAATTTCTATAATGAACATCAATGATTTACTTTTGGTTTAAAAGTTGTTCTCATTAATATGTGGATATTATACATGCGCAATGTTTGGTCCACTAATATTTAATTATTGAATTATTTTTGGTTATCGTCTTATGCGATTATTATTGTTGTAATAATAGAAACGACGAAATGCCGCCAAAAGCAAGACAGGGTTCTGGATTACCTACCACACCGGAAGAGTTGGCTCAACTCATAGCCCAACACGTTAATACTGCCATGGAACAGCTCAATGCTAACCAAAATAATGGTCAGGGACGTGGACGTGGTGCTCACGGGTAAGGTTTTGGTGGGGCACATATTGGAAACCCTCCAGGTCAAATATGATCGGGAAGTTTTAGTAGTTCATGTGTTACGATATCATTGGAACGTATTCCTGATTTTCATTAACGATATTGAACAGTGCACGGATGTACATATAAAACATTCCAGGGCTGTAACCCACGATCATTTACCAAAGCCGAAGGACCCTTAGATATTACCAGATGAATTGAGAAGATGGAATCTGTCATGGCAATCAGTGGTTGTGCGGCTGATCAACGGGTGAGGTATGCTTCTTGTTTTTTTCTTGATGAAGCACTGTCCTGGTGGAACTCGCAAGTTTAAATTTTAGGTGAAGACGCTGCCTACGGTTTAACCTGGAATGAACTTAAGGAGATGCTCCTGAAGGAATACTGCCCGCGCAGCGAAATTCAGAAAATCAAGACCGACTTCTGGAACCTAACCATGGAAGGTCTGAACGTCAGAGCTTACACTTCTCGTTTTAACGATTTGGCGAGGTTAGTTCCACGAATGGTTACTCCTGAATATGTAAAGGTAGAGAGGTATATCTGGGGACTGTCGCCACGAATTCGCAGTATGGTCACATCAGCGAAACCCACCACCTACCTAGAGGCTACTACATTGGCAAAATCGTTAGCAAAGGACGTTGCACGCAAAAGTGGTCTTGATAAGAAGGAGGAAACCGGGAAGTCATCGGGCAAGGCCAAAGCAGACGCGAAATCTGAACGGTCGGGGCGTTCTGAGTCTAAGTCAGAAGATTCGAAGAAGCGCAAGTCTGAGAGCTCGAGGAAGGAAACCGACGAGAAGCGCAACAGGAAACGCAGTTCGAGGAAGGCGTGCGTAGCCACTTCTAGCAGCTCTAGAAAGGATAATGCCAGAGATGGCAGAAGTGGTTCTGAGAGGAAGACTCACGAGGATGAGCAGAAGAAGTGCGCTAGATGCGGACGAAATGGGCATGTTACCCGCGAGTGCTATGCTAAAAGTACTTTGGAAGGAGCGAAGCTTGAGGGATGCTTTCAGTGCGGTGAACAGGGACATTTCAAGAAGGATTGTCCTAAAGCAAAAGGTCAGAATGCCAGGGGTAGAGCATTTGAGCTAAACACTGGGAAGGCACGTGACGATCCTGCTGTTGTCACTGGTATGTTTTTTATCAATAACCATTCTGCATTCATACTCTTTGATACCGGAGCTGACTTGAGTTTTGTTTCGAAAAACTTTGAACCATTTTTGTGTTCACCAACAAGTACGCTAAGCAAGAAGTACTCGATAGAACTAGCAAATGGTAAACTGATAGAAACTAGCGAGGTCGTTCGCGACTGTACTATTCAGTTAGATGATCATAGTTTAGTATGGACTTATTACCAGTGGAGCTGGGAAGCTTCGATGTAGTTATGGGAATGGATTGGCTGTCCAAGAACAAAGCTGAGATTATTTGCTCGAAGAAGCAAGTGTGGATACCTCGTCCTGATGGTGGTGAAGCGATAGTTGTTCACGGAGATCGATCAAGTCGAGTGTCGAGTGTCGTCAGTGTTATGAAGATGCTCAAGATGTTGCGAAATGGTTATCCTGCGTTCTTAGTTAACGTGGTGGATACGAAGGCCGAAGGTAGGAAGATCGAAGAGATTCCTATTGTTCTTGATTATCCAGAAGTTTTACCTGAAGACTTACCTGAATTGCCCCCTGCGAGACAGATCGAATTTCGAATCGATCTGGTAGCCGGTGTTGCACCAATTGCAAAATCTCATTATAGATTAGCACCGTCTGAAATGAAAGAAATGTCAAATCAGCTTCAAGAGCTACTAGACAAAGGTTTCATTCGAGCAAGCTTTTCGCCTTGGGGTGCACCTGTTTTGTTCGTGAAGAAGAAGGATGGATCCTTCAGAATGTGTATTGATTACAGAGAGCTGAACAAGTTAAATACCAAGAATCGGTATCCTTTACCGAGGATTGACGATTTGTTCGATCAGCTACAGGGATCCAGCTACTACTCGAAGATAGATCTGTGTTCAGGGTATCATCAGTTGAAGGTTGCTGACGAAGATATTCCGAAGACAGCTTTTCGAACACGATATGGCCATTACGAGTTTCTAGTCATGCCTTTTGGCCTAACTAATGTGCCAGCTGTGTTCATGGATCTCATGAACAGGGTATGCAAACCCTACTTGGATAAATTCGTGATAGTATTCATCGACGATATACTTATCTATTCGCGAACCAAAGAAGATCATGAGCATCATTTGAAGTTGATTTTGGAGTTGCTGAAGGAAGAGAAGTTGTATGCCAAATTCTCTAAGTGTGAATTCTGGATTCGAGGAAGTTCATTTTCTCGGACATGTCATAAACGAGAAAGGTATACATGTGGATCCGTCTAAGATCGAAGCAATCAAGAATTGGAAAGCGCCAAAGACTCCGTCGGAGGTGCGACAATTCTTAGGGCTTGCTGGGTACTACCGGAGATTCATTGAGAATTTCTCCATAATAGCGCAGCCATTGACGCCATTAACCCAGAAGGAGAAGAAGTTTGATTGGACGGAAAAGCAGGAGGAAGCTTTTCAGACATTGAAGGAAAGGTTGTGTAGTGCACCTATTCTTTCCCTTCCTGAGGGAAGTAATGATTTCATTGTATACTGTGATACTTCACGTTTGGGCCTTGGATGCGTTCTAATGCAGAGAGACAAAGTGATAGCCTATGCATCCAGACAACTGAAAGTGCACGAGAAGAACTACATGACGCATGATTTGGAGCTTAGAGCTGTTGTGTTTGCCCTGAAGATCTGGAGACACTATTTGTATGGCACGAAGTGTACGATATACACGAACCATAAGAGCCTCCAACATATCCTTGAACAGAAGGAGCTCAACATGCGACAACGACGTTAGGTAGAGTTACTCAATGATTACGAGTGTGATATCCGTTATCACCCGGGAAAAGCAAACATTGTTGCAGATGCGCTCAGCAGGAAGGAACGGGAGAAGCCTCTACGTGTGTGCGCTTTGGGCTTGACCATACAGACGAGTTTGACCGATCGAATTCGTAATGCACAACGAGAAACTTTGAAGGATGAAAGTCTGAGAAGAGAAGGTTTGAAGGGCTTAGAATGTAAACTGATACCAAAAGTGGATGAAGTAATGTACTTCATGAACTGAGTTTGGGTACCGCTTAGAGGTAACCTACGTGAACTGGTTATGAACGAAGCTCATAAATCCAGATATTCCATTCACCCAGGTTCTACCAAGATGTATCAGGATATCAAGGAGTTTTATTGGTGGCCGAAGATGAAGAGAGATATTGCGATCTACGTGAGTAAATGTCTGACGTGCTCTAAGGTTAAGGCTGAACATCAGAAGTCGTCTGGGCTTCTGCAGTAACCAGATATTCCTAAGTGGAAGTGGGAACATCTCACGATGGACTTTATCACTAAGTTACCCCGTACGTCGCATGGACATAATATGATCTGGGTAATTGTGGATCGATTGACAAAGTCTGCTCATTTCTTGGCGCTTAAGGAAACAGACAGCACAGAGAAGATATCGCAGTTATAACTTAACTAGATTGTAGCCCGTCATGGAGTACCAGTGTTGATCATTTCGGATAGAGACGGACGATTTGACTCCAGGTTTTGGCGATCTCTTCAAGAATCATTGGGTTCTCGTTTGGATATGAGTACTGCATATCATCCTCAAACGGATGGTCAGAGTGAGAGGACCATTCAGACATTAGATGATATGTTGAGAACGTGTGCGATTGATTTCGGTGGAAGTTGGGATACTCACTTGCCTTTGGCAAAGTTTTCCTACAACAATAGTTACGACGCTAGTATTAAGGCTGCTCCGTTCGAAGCCCTGTACGGAAGAAAGTGTCGATCACCACTTTGTTGGGCTGAAGTCGGCGAGAAGCATTTGACCGGACCCGAGCTTATTCAAGAGACCACGGACAAAGTTGTCCAGATTAAGAATAGGTTGAAAGCTGCTGCTGATCGACAGAAGAGTTATACGGATAACCGGAGGAAGCCGTCGGAGTTTCAAGTCGGTGATCGAGTCATGTTGAAGGTATCGCCTCGGAAGGGCGTTGTGAGGTTTGGGAAAGGGGGAAAGCTGAGCCCGTGTTATATAGGTCCTTTTGAAATCGCATCTCGAGTTGGACCAGTCGCGTATAGGCTTAAGCTGCCACAGGAATTGAGTGGAGTTCATGATGTATTTCATATCTCCAACATGAAAAAGTGTTTGTCCGATGAGACACTAATTATACCCCCTGGAGAGGTTCGAGTAGACGATAAACTGAGATTTATCGAGGAACCAGTGGAGGTTCTGGATTGAAAAATCCAGAAACTCAGGAGGAGTAGGATTAAGTTGGTCAAGGTCCGCTGGGATTCTAAGCGAGGACCCGAATTCACTTGGGAACGACAGGACCAAATGCAACGGAAATATCCTCATCTCTTCCCACCGAGTGCGAAAACGAAACCTGTAAAGTAAAATTTCGGGGACGAAATTCCCTAAACAGGGGGAGACTGTGACACCCGGCTTTTCAGGCCGTACCGTATGATTGTAACACGTGTAGTGATTAGATAAAAAGGTTGTATGTGACTGATTATGATGTTTATGTATGATATTTAATGTGTTGGTGAGTCCAAACATTTATAAAAATTATGTTGCGAAACGAACGTCGGTGACCACCTGATCAGTGTTAAAATCCTAAAAATAGTCTGTTATGATTAGAATAGTAATTTTAATCATATCCATGAGGAAAATTAAATTAAAACGCTAAGAAACTCTATTTTGCGAGTTTGAGCGCGTACCGCGCGATACTGCGCGTATTAGACAAAATACCGTCAATGCAGCCAGTCAAGGCAACTGGTAGTTATTATAGTAATAATTTTATGTGATTATTTTTATAGAATGATAAAAATAATTTAAAACGCACTAAAATGGGGTTAAAACGCTAGATAAAATACCTGGTATTCAGTAAAATACATGTTTTTAACACAAATTTACATATATATGTGTATGTATATATAATGTTTGTGAGAAGGGGGCTAGGTGGCGGCACATAGGGCAGCCACATTCTCTTGATTCTCTCAACTAGACACTTGTAATAACTAGAGAAAAGGTGGTGATGATTAAGAACCATACATGCTTCCATACTCTTTCATATTTCCAAGAAACCCTTTCAAAATTCACTCTCTCTCTCTCTCCCTCATACCAAGCTCGACCGAACACCCCCTTGTACACTTCCATTTTCATTTTCAAACTCAAATCTTGAAGAATCATGTCCATTTCAAGGTGTTTTCAAGCTTACATGAAGGTTTAGAGGAAATTTCAAGGAGATTTGAGCAAGAACAAGGCTTTATAACATCACTACTCTTAAAACCCACTAAGAATCTTGAAGGTATAATATATTTTTCTTTCAAATCTTGTTCATGATTCATAGTGATGAAGATGATAGTGAAAGTTTCTCTTGTTCTTGAATCTAAACACTAACTTGAAACTAAAAACAAATAGGTTTTTGAATGAAATAAAAATGGAAGTATCTATATATGTATGTGTGGCCGTGAGTATGTATGTGGGTATAGATGTTTGTATTTTTTTATTTTTGTTGAAAGATTTCTTGATTTACTTGATTTCTTGAAAAGTAGGATTGCATGTGAGAATCAACAAGTGTCATATAAGAATGTTCTAAAGTGATTTAAGATTTGAAAGTGATATGTTGAAAAGTAAATTTTTGGAGGTATATATGTGTATATGTATTTCGTTTATATATGTATATATGTATGCATGAATATAAAAGTTGTCATCTAATCTTAAATATGAAGGATATTTACATGAATGATTGGATGATCATGATGATGTGTATTATATTTTGTAAAAACATGATGTTAATGTGTTCTAAAATATGATTAGAGCATAAATGATGATGATGTTGGCTGGTGGCTGGAAGCTGTTAGTTGGTAGCTGGTAGCTGGTAGCTAGTACCTGTAGCTTTTTAGATATATTTGGTGTTTGGCGGAGTAGCTGGAGCTTTTAATAAAATGTATAAAATGACCAAAATAGACATAACTAAAAATTTAAAACGTTTTTTCATTAAAAAGTTCATTATCTTTAGAGGTTAAAAAAGTCATTTTTTCCCTAAAAGCTTGTAGCTCCTTCTAAACGCCACTAGTAGGAGCGTTCAACCAAAAGCTTCAAGCCCCTAACCTAAAGGCTTCAAGCCCCTTCAACCAAACAAGACTTTTATTGAATAGGAGCTTTTTCTTAAAAGCTTAAAGCTAGAAGCTCCTAAAAGCTCAATGCCAAACATACCCATTATACGCTTGAACTATCAATTATACGTACACAATACTCATCACATGCTTACATACATCTCCCATGCTTGAAAACATGGTAAAATGGAAGTTTATTGCATAAAATAACATGTCCATACAAGTTTAGGGGCCAAACTCGTCAAAAACCAAACTTCTGTTGCAAAAGAGCACGTCGCGTCGCACGACGGGCAAGTACATGAAGCTCGCGCGATGCATGTCTTTTCAATCCGCAGAAAGTTGTTTGTGGCTTACGGGTTGGTCACCTTTTCCACCTCCATTCTTCTCCAATCACCTTATTTCTCCATTAAAACACTACCCCTAACCAACCACTATATATGTATGTGTGGCTGTGAGTATGTATGTGGGTATAGATGTTTGTATTTTTTATTTTTGTTGAAAGATTACTTGATTTCTTGAAAAGTAGAATTGCATGTGAGAATCAACAAGTGTCATATAAGAATGTTCTAAAGTGATTTAACATTTGGAACGATAACTTTTCGAGAAAATTCCAAAGTTATGTGACAATTCTAAGAAACAGAGAAACTTAGGATTTTTGTGATATATTGATTTAAAAATCGTTCCTACATATAATAGGACGTGTAGAAATCAATCTGTGGGATTGCACTATTTAAAAATACGCACCCAAAGGTGAGTGTCACTAAACCCCCTCTTTTTTCTGATATGTATATGTTTTGGGGGAAGAACACGCCTAAAAGGGTTTAATAATGTTTTTGAATTAAAACATACCTTTTAATATAAATCATATATTTTCATTGAAAATATATGGAGTTTTGATAAATTATACGTTTTCGAGATAAAACGTTTTTTATAAATATATGTTTCGAGGAGAAACTGGGATGGTACGGTGTTTCAGAGGAAAAACCGACCGTGTTGTTGGGACGTGTTTGCTTGGTCCAAGGGATTTCAGTAAATTCCGTACAACCATTTATATTAAATTTGTCATATTAGTAGGATATATATATATATTGTACGTGAGGCAGGCATCCTAGATGGTCTCGATATGGACCATGCGCCAATGATGTCGTTTAATCATTTAAGTATTGCACGCGAGGAATTGTTGGTAGATCTATCGGGTTGACAACCCCGTCGTGACCGGTCGCCCCGTGTCAAGTCAAAGGATGAATTGATATTCTGTTTATAGTCTAGCCTTGATTATCCCTACATTGTAAATATATAGTTCATAATGTCTAGCTAACTTACGAGTCCGAACACTTGACGCTATAAATTTAATATACAAAACTTGGGAAAATGCCCTATTGTCGAGGTTTCAACCTACGACGGATGACCCATGGAATTTATTAAGGAAATAAATGGACTTTCTAAAATTATATGGATGTTTTATTATAAACACATAACTAGAAAGCTTTTCCTTAGGATCAAATTATTTTAAATTTGAATATGTGAACTCACCTTCCTTTGTGTTGACACTTGATTTTAAACGTGTTCTACAGGTACTTGAGTTCGGCTTCGGGAATCATGGCGTATCTCGTGTTTGTTGATGCACGTTTAGTCACTTAAAATGTTGGACTAACTTTTTAAACTTTCTGGGACGAATGTAATAAGATCCGCGAGGATCATAGACAACTTAACTATGTGGTGGTTGTGTCATGTTTTAAAACGTTATGTTTAATAACTTATGTTTTAAATAAGTCAATATGTCCAACAATTAAATGCATCGTTCAACAAGATATTAATGGGCACCAACTTCCGTCACCACTACGTTATATATTCCGTTGTGACGTTTTTGGGGTGTGACGCAAACTATAGTACTATCGTTGCTAGAGGCGGTATAGTGTGAAACTGTATAAGCAAAGTACAAGCATTCATGGATCACGTATAGCATGTGGGAATGTCCAGTGTTGTAAAGTGTTCGCGTTGTGTGTTGTGTTTTGTTATAGAACGTATGTAACACCCAAAAGTGCGTTAAAAGAAAATGGGTTCGAGTATACTCACAGTTCGTGTTTAGCTAGTAAACACAGACTTGATTGGGTTGAAGGGAGAGCGTGGGTGTTAGCCTGATCATAGAACAGAAGCGTAAGAGTTGAACAGCGTGTAAACATCATGTCGGAGAGTTGAGTGTTCGAATGGTGAGTCGAACGGATAGGTCTCCATTCGAACGGATGGCCATTCGAATGAGATGTGTTTGTTTGGAAAATTGTTAAAGTTTGAAGTTTAATCAAAATGTTTTAAACTTTGGAAATTAAGAGGGACAGGTCGCTTGGTCGGATGGTCATTCGATCGGATGGTCCTCCGATCGGATGGTCATCCGATAGGATGGTCATCCGATCGGATGGCCACTCGAGTGGGCGATCTGTTATTTGAAAATTTGTAAAATTTTCTAAGTAAAAGTTTTGAGTTTTAACAGAGACGGTGTAACGACGTGTCAAACAACGCGAATACACCAAGCCCGGCTCAGTCGATCGAGTGGTCTCAGCCCATTCGATCAGGCTCACTGTTCTTGATGGAATTTCATGTTCAACCCGTTAATCGGTCATCTCTCCAGTGGAAATCCGTTTTCAAGCCGGCTCTCAACTAAAGATTGAGTAGAGAGTCTGAATGAACCCAGATCCATCGGAATTGTGAAGAAAGTTTGAAGAAAAGTTGAAGAAAAGTTGAAAACAGTTGAAAAGTGATGAATCTTGTTGAGATTTGAGTTAAAACATGTGAAATCTTTCAGATCTAGAACCATTCTCGATCAAATAGTGTTCCTTAACCATTTGCCGGAGCAAAACGGTGGAAACCACCTTCAAGAGGTCCAAATCCGTGATTTCAGAGAAAAGTAAGTGTTTGTGTGTGATTTTGATGGAGAAGTGATTAGCGATGATGATTGTACAAGATTTGAGGAGAAATACTTACGAAATAGCCTTGAATCACGAGGAAAAGCGACTGAGAGCGACTCGAGTGCGTGTGGTCGGATGGAGATGTCAAATCAGTGAAAGGGAGGTGTACGGGTAGTATTTATAGGGTGAGGGAAGAGTTAAGTCGGTGCAAGATGCGAGGTGTCGGATGGCTTGCCGGTCGGATGGCCATCCGAGCGGATGGTCATCTGGACAGAAGTCCATTTGATCGGTTGCTCATTCGATCAGCCGAGTTGAGTTTTGTTAGTTTTCCAACTTTCGTTTCATGTGTTAAGCGTTGCGTTGCGTTTAAGCGAGTTGCGAGTAAGCGTTGTGTTGAGATAACCACATAACATTTAAATAAATAATCACACAAGTAACACACATACACAAGTAAAGGCCTAATGTAAATTCCGCGTTTCGAGTTTGCGTTGCGATGGCGTTTAGTCTAAACAAGCGATGTAATATTGCGATAAAAAGCGTTAAGTAGCGTTGTAAATAGCGTTTAAAATGTGATAACTGCGTTTTGAATAAGCGTTGTAATATGCGTTTAAAAATAATGCGTTGTAAAATATAGTTTCAACCCTTAGCGTTAATCAGAATCTCGGGAGTACAAGCGATTACAAATGAAAAGACGGCAACAGGTAATGACCTGGAAAGTCGGGTTGTTACAGATATGGAATTATCGACGTGTGCTTCTTGGTTCAATAAGTTTTGACTGAATAAAAGGGCGTCTTTATGATGTGAAGATTTAATGTGCTTCATGAATGCACATTCTTTCCCACAAACTTTATTCCAATTATCAAACCCTTTAACTGTAAATGTATCATGACCATGACTCATATTTGGTTTATCACAAAAGAGATAACATAGAAAGCAATAAGCCGAATGTGTTGTTGGAGAATACTCTAACCAATTAGGGTAAAGTTTGAACCAAGGATATCGGAACCTACGAGCTTGCTTCTTTGTATCATTAACTTTATATTCTGTAAGTTCTATTTGGGGAAGTCCAAAAGAAAGATAAGCATATCTTACTTGTTCTCTTAAATTAACCGGATGCTCCCACATTGGTTTTCGTTTACCGGGATCTCTTTCTAAAAGATTAACACCCACTTCATTAGTATCTGATTGTGGTTGTGGAGCTTCATTTGTGTTTGATTGTGGTGGTGGAGCTTCATTTGGAATTGTGTTTGATTGTGGTGGTGGCGCTTCATGCTCTTCTGACTCACTAGTTGAAGCTTTGTGACGTTTACTCTCTTGTTCATCATCCTTTCTTCTGAAAAAAGAATGAATAGTTTTCACCTTTCCCATGAATTCCTTACAAAAAGAAAAGAAAATAATGAATAGGAACATTATGTGTTTTCGATTAATTCATATCTCATCTTGATTGAACTTTTCATATTCTAATACAATCATTGGACTAATACATACATAAAAAGTATATTAATATCATATATAAAATAGTTGAAGTAATCATCAATGACTAATACATGAACAATGTATTAATATCTTGGACTAATAATACATAACTCATCAAGGCATCAACTATTTGTCTATTTAGTATTTACGAATTATAGACCTAAAGACTAAAGTAAACAATGAATAAATAATAAACATTAATTCATGCCATCTATGTAATCAGCAATTGAGAACAACAATAAAAGAATGATTACCAAAAAAGTCTTGATGTAATTGGAAAAAGAATGGGTCGTAGAAAGCTACGGGAGTACGGGAAGAAGACGATTCGTAATTTGTTATTAACTTGCTATTAAGTTTATTGAGTGGTGGAGTAAAATGCACGGATAGTCCCTGTGGTTTGGTGAAATTTCACCTTTAGTCCCCAACTTTTCAAAATTACACTTTTAGTCCCTGTGGTTTGACAAGTTGTTACTCGGATAGTCCCCAAAGCGGATGGAGGTTAGTTTTTCTGGTTAAGTGGGTGTGAAATGACAAGGACTATCCGAGTAACAACTTGTCAAACCACAGGGACTATCCGAGTAACCTTCATCCACTTTAGGGACTATCCGAGTAACAACTTGTCAAACCACAGGGACTAAGAGTGTAATTCTGAAAAGTTAAGGACTAAAGGTGAAATTTCACCAAACCACAGGGACTATCCGTGCATTTTACTCTTGTGTGGTGGGTAATCTAAGGTTAAACAAATAAGAGTTAAAATATATTGACCAAACTACCCATCATTTATATATAAAGTTGTAACAAACTTTACATTAATTTCTATATTGTATAAATATTTAGGAAAAATAATTAGGGGGGGGGGGGAGGAGGCGATCCTATATAATTTTAAAATATTCGAACGAAAAATCAGAACTTACACACTTCTAACTGAAACATTGGGGGGGGGGGGTTGCAACCCGGGCACCAACTAACATTCGCCCCTATTTGGAAGTGACATATGAATATAAGTTTCTAAAAATAGAAATGCGAATACAACTTGCAAAAAGTGGAAAGTGCAGAAATGCGAAGCGTTACAGTCTCCCATACATTAGGAAAATTCATCCCGAAATTTATTCAAGAGGAAGACTTAGGATAAGATGGTATTCTAGTGGTTGGATACGGAGATAGTTCGGTATAAAAGTTTGGCTAAGGTGGAAAGTTTGAAAGTTTAGTGCCTAAACAGTATGCAGGTGTGAGCGTGTTAAAAAGGATGTGCGAGTCAAAAGTTTTGGCTAAATTGGTGGTTTAGGGTTTAGTGGAACGTCCACTCGATTTGATTGGCTAAACGACAGGCGTACGTAAATAAATTTGGAGGGTTGATAGATAAGTTTGTAAAAGTAACTCGTTTGACTAAAGTGGATTGGGACATCAACCGTAAGTAAAATGAGTCTGTGTGCATATCGGTGATGTTAAGTTTGACCGAATTTAGACGACTTAGTGAACGAGGGGAGTGTTTATGGAAATGCGACTTAAGGACTGAAAAGCTTTTGGGATGAAAGAGATGTAATCTTATAGAATGAGGCGCCCCAAGCCATAGTTGTAAGAAAAGGTTTATCGGTTTCCAAATGTATTAATAAAATCACGAGTTGTAGGAAAACTGTTATTGGAAACAAGAGTGGGATGGTAGAAATTTCATGGGTTTCAAAGACTTTGTCGAGTCTAAAGGGGCCGACTTATTGGTGTTTAGGTGATGATAAGGATGAAAATGTTTCAAAATATCATTGGCTAAGTCGAGCTTATGAGGACGTTTGTTAAAATAGATTGAATTTTAAGTCGGATTACATTAGATAGGATTTGGACAAAGCGATGAGTGAATTACTGGGAATAATTTTGGCATAGGTATGGGTAATTGTAGGGAGTGAATCAATGTTTTGATGGCTGTACGTAAGAGGTAAAAGTAGTAAGGGTACCAGACGGAATGCAAACAGAAAGCGTTGAAGGATGTTAGTGATAGTTGTAGCCGCAATGGCTAACGACTTTTGAGTACGGGATTCTGTTGTAATCAACCGCGTATTAAGTGTTTCAAGGTGTATTTGTGTATAAGTATGGAAAAACTTGGGACGCACTATAGTTTGTTTGTTAGATGACAATATTAATAGGGTCCGAATAACACCGAACTTCACATGGCACGTTTTACGAATGTTTGTTAACATGGTAGGAACACTTATATGTAGGAAGTAACAGCGGCGTATCCACCATGTCACGTTCGTTTCGTTACTTGATGTCGTGTTACGTTCTGCGCTACGACACACAGTAGAAACTATAATGATTTTCATGCGCCTACCGTTATAATCTCGTGTGCACCCGTGATTATCCTGGTGACTGCATGATCCGCATAGTTTGTACTAGTGGTGTAGGGTCAAGGGTAAATTATAGTATTACAAGTGAGAATATGCGTGTGATAGTTAGGATGACGTGCTCTAAGTAGGTGAGCAGAATGGATAGTGATTGTATTACAAGTGAAGATACACGTATGATAGCGTATGAAGAACTAAGCATGTATATGTGATTGTGTTTAAGCATGCATGTGTCCAACGTAGGCAAAACTACTAAGGTTATGTCCATGTATAGATTCAAGTATGACTACTACATAGTGAGAAATGTATGAATTTAAGTATGATTGGCGACAAACATGTGTAAGATTGGCATGTAATCTCGAGTATATAAATCGAGCATGAATGACAATATATGTAAGACTTGCATGAAATATTGATGGCATAAGTTTAAATGTGAATGATGATATGCATGTTTACGTCTAACACAAAATATGGTCTTATAGAAAGCCATGATCCCAAAGAATAACTAGCATACTCTAGTAAAAAAAGTTATATGTGGTGTGACACACCAGTAGTAAGTTATTGGTTTCGACACTACTTGAAGGAATGTTAAGCAACAAATAGAATCCAATTATTATATTTTAGTTTCTACAAGAAGTGTTAATGGTCTAAAGTCTAAACAGCCTTCAAGAACATAACTGAATCAACCAAATTATAATTTGGATGAAACTGCTTTTTATAATTCAGTTTACTGTGTAGAAGTAGATGAAGTTCTCAACGTTATTAACGAAGATGTAACTGAGCGTTTCCAAAAGATGAAAACACGTAAAGAAAAATGGTAATCAAGGTTTTTTATATTATATTTAAATATTTAATGAACTATGTTATTTTATGATTATTTTTTTCCTAACCTAGTTTTAGCCGATTCGCAGCCTCTCCTACAAAAAGATTATGTATTCAACGCTGATTGCATTCATAGATAACCTGTGACAACTCCATTTGTTCTTGCACTTAAAATTCACCATATATGTGTAAAACTATTGAGGCCACCACAGATGACATTTGATAAATTCCACATATCAATAATTGATATTCCTAGTAATTAACCATTGATCATAATTTGTTATTCTAGCATTTACTACTGAACTTTTGTATATACATACAAAAAGCTAAAAGGAATTCGTCACCCCACAATACCAGAAAGTTATAGCTATTCAATTGCAGAAAAAAGTTAAAAGGAAGAAACTATGTGCTGCGTTGGTTTGAAAACGACATTTACTCAATATAAATATAAAAACAAATTACGTACGTGTTTTTTTTTTTTAAGAAAAATAGTTGAAGAGGTATGGTTCTAAATCCATGCACACATGACAGGGACCACACCATTTTTCTCCAGCTTGGCGGCAGAACGTATACAGAAGCTTCTAGAAGAAATCGCAGGTGACAATGAAGAAGCTCTCCCAGACATAAAGGACGACACGTGTCACCTATAGATGGACGCCAGCTGGACCTGCAAGATATCTGGAGGACAGACCGACAGACACTGCCAGGGTACGCTCAGCTGGACGAATAGGGGCGTGCCACGTCATCCACTACCCTAACGACAGCAGTGGAGACAAAGAGGATATTCCCCTTGGTCGGACAGCTGGCAGGTCTCCTTCTCCTCCTTCATCCTTCGGCTATAAATAGAGGACTCCTCCTTCAGGTTTAAGTATTCTGCTCTCTCACCATTTACTCATCTCCTCAGAACAGTACTTATTCTCACGCCGGATGGTGGTCACAAGGAGAACCCCCTATTCCCCTCCTTGTAGCGAGTCACCGATGTTCTGTTTTGCAGGATTCCAGCTAAAGGCGAGTGGAGAAAGAGATTGAATCATAATATAACGAGACAACTCAGCTGAGATAACCTCGTGTTAACCAGTGTTTCATCAATAGTTTTATGTGAAAACGGGCTATTTAAAAAAAAGTATGAGATGCACACTGATTTCTAATGATATTAGTTGATTAGTTAACCTATATAATCTATAGAGTTAATTGTCATTTTAGTCCCTAAGGTTGGTTTGTTCAAATTTGTCATTTTAGTCCAAATAGTTTTTTTCGCCTCTGGGTCCCTGACTTTTCCCTTTTATTGCCATTTTGATCACATACCCTAACTCCATTCAAAAACCCCATTTTTAACCAGGGGTATTTTGGGGATTTTCATTTTAAATCTTTTCAATTGTCATTTTGATCCAATTCTAAAAAATCAAGAAAATTCTAAAAATCCAAAAAATTCTAAAAAATAGAAAAAAAATCATAAAAATAAAAAAAATTCTAAAAAAAAATTCTAAAAAATCCAAAAAATTCTAAAAAATAAAAAAATCACAAAAATCAAAAAATTCTAAAAATCAAAAAATTTCTAGAAAATCAAAAAATTTCTAAAAAATCAAAAAAAAAATTAAAAATCAAAAAATATCTAAAAATCAAAAAAAATTCTAAAAAATCATAAAAATTCTAAAAAATCAAAAAATTCTAAAAAATTCATAAAAATTTTAAAAAATCAAAAAAATTCTAAAAAATCTATTTAAAAAAATCTAAAAACTCAAACAAACATATTTTAAATTCAAAAAATGACGATATATTCCTTGTCCAGACGGATATATTTTCAAGTTTTATCTATTTTGTTGAGTGAATGAGTGGTCATGATGAGATAGAACCATTTATCCATTTAAAAAAAACAAATTTCATTTTAAGTTGACATCTTTCACAAACATTCTTACATTTCCACATTAATTATCACCCTTTTGGCCTTTTTATATATATTTTCATAGCAAAACTATTTATTACAATAATATTTTCATCTTTAGTTTTGTATCAATTAATATAATTTGCTAAATATAAATATCATGAAATATAAATTTTATAAACTAAAACATAACATGCATGTTCGTTAGTTAGTGGTTCTATCTTATCATAACCACTCATTCACTCAACAAAAAAGACAAAACTTGAAAATATATTCGTCTGGACGAGGAAAATATCGTCATTTTTTGAATTTGAAACTTTAAAATATGTTTGTTTGAGTTTTTTATTTTTTTATTTTTATGATTTTTTATAATTTTTTTGATTTTTTAGAATTTTTATGATTTTTTATTTTTTATAATTTTTTTGATTTTTTTATAATTTTTTTGATTTTTTAGAATTTTTATGATTTTTTAGATATTTTTGATTTTGTAGATTTTTTTTTATTTTTTAGAATTTTTTTAACATTTAGATTTTTTGATTTTTAGAATTTTTTTTATTTTTGTGATTTTTTTTATTTTTTAGAATTTCTTTTTTAAGAATATTTTTGATTTTTTAGAATTTTTTGGATTTTTTAGAATTGGATCAAAATGGCAATTGAAAAGATTTAAAATGAAAATCCCCAAAATACCGCTGGTTAAAAATGAAGATTTTGGATGGAGTTAGGGTATGTGATCAAAATGGCAATGAAAGGGAAAAGTCAAGGACCCAGAGGCGGAAAAAAAAAACTATTTGGACTAAAATGGCAAATTTGGACAAACCTCAGGGACTAAAATGGCAATTAACTCTAATCTATAATAATAGGTTAGGACGAAAACTGGCCAAATTAACGAACTAATCAAATAGTCACACCAAGATAATAGCACACATAATCATATTCAACAACAAATCAAAGTTATTTTAAATCAAAACGTGTCATAGTCGAAAAACGTCAAATATAAAAAATCAAAACAAAGGTTCTAAGTTCATCTCAACCTAGGTGGAATGATAAAACTAGCCAAGAAACATGTTCGAATAATCAAAACAATAATATAGTAGCATGAATCATAATCAAATGAGTTTAAACGAAAAAGAAACCGAAAAATAAAATCTAACGCGTGTCAAATCTTCGTTCTCGGTGCTCGGTTCGTTCTCGTATTGATTCCCTTCTCCTCTTGATTCGTCTCTTGAAAATTGAAATCCCTCCTGTTCGTATCTCTTAGGTATCTTTTTCGATATGTATTTGATTGATATGAAATCTAATTCAATTCTTTTCACGATTGGGCCTTGTCAACGGATTTCTAAAGATGAGTATTGGGCCAGCAGCTCATGATGCATTCACAAATGGCACCATGGTAAAATTGATGCCAAACCTTTCATCCTCTATTTTTATTTGTGGTGTGAATTTTGTCCAACCTCCACCTAACCATTTAACTGAAGTCCATCTTGTTGTTGATCTTTTTAGTTTTGACTTCAAATTCATTAATTATCGTATAGACACAAATTACATTAATTATCACTTTTTTGAAAGATTGAAATTAATAATAAATAAACAGGTTCACTCTTTGATCTCAAGTTTAATAAAAATACTATATTTTAGCTCGTTTTTACTTAAAATCTTTAAACTACTACATCACTACTACTTCATCACCAACACACTAATACAAAATAACAGTTAAAATTACTCTACAACTTCATCAAACAACTAGTCATTCAAAATAACTCTACAAGTGCATCATAATTACTCTGCAACTGCATCACCAATACACTAATACAAAATAACAGTTAAAATTACTCTACAACTTCACCAACCAACTAGTCATTCAAAAATATGAAATATACGCTATTCATACGTTTTGTACGATAAGTGTATTTATACGCAAACTTTACTCTGTGAATATAACATCAATATATATTGGCAATATTTATCTATAAACACAATAACAAATAAGATATACATAAAACAATAGTGGGCCTTTTGATTACTGGTCTACACTCATCATCTTTAGTCTCTGCTTAAATTACACTAATGGTCTACAATATTGGGCTCAACTATTTACGCACAGTTCCCAAATCAAAATCCGGCATTCCGACTTGAGGTGCACAAAAAACCCGAACCCAATATTAGAAAAATCAGGTTTTTTTAAACCCAAACCCGACCCTATCCATAGGATAGGGACCGGGTATGCATATTATGTTCAATACCTGAAGAAACACAAACTAATCTGGTGATTAGCTTGTGTTATGTGCCTCAACAAATAAGGTTAATCTTCTTTGTCTTCTCCAAGCTGTGATGATGATCTTCCTGCAAAACACTAAACACCCCGTTAAGCTCGTTAAGAGGAGGGGAATAGGGGGGTTCTCCTCTTAACCACTCTCCAGCGTGAGAATAAGTATATGTTTTGAGGAAATAAGAGTGTGATTAAAAGTGAGAGAGCAAGGAACAGAATGGTTAAACCTGGAGGTGAAGACTCTTATTTATAGCCGGAGTGATGTGGAAGGAGATGGGCTGATGGGCCTTGGGCCTGGAGTCAACAACAAGGAATATCCGTCTTGTCCCATCTGCAACAACCCTTAGTGATTCGGGGTGAGGATGGAGTTGGCGCACGTTGAATGGATCAACGTGTCTTGACTGTTATCCTTGTTGTCTCTCTGTCATCAGCTGCTAAGTGGATATCGTGGAGCAGATGTCGGCGCACGCTGATTGGTGCCACGTATGCGTCCTTGAGTACTTTCTTGTCTTCTGTACGATTGTTAATCGTGGAGCACGATCAGATACAGCCTGTTGGACGTTCATTGGTCCACTACTCTGCCACTTGTACCTTTTGTACTTGTCCTAGGATGACATGCGCTTTCGTCCTCCACGCGACCACTGGAGACAACCTATGTGGCCGGCGCAAGGTCCAGGAAGTGAGTGCTTTCATCCAAGGAGCCAAGTATGAAATCTGGTCTTGTATTTGCCAGACCTCGCGCGCGGCCTAGGTTGCACCTGATTGGTCGGCGCGATGTTGGGAAAGTTGCCGGATTAATATAGTAGAAGTATGGTCCCGCGCGCGACCTCATTGGTCAGCGCAGGTTTTTGGGATCATACCCCTTCAATACCCGAACCTGAACCCGGGTTTTTACGTATCGGGTTTTCAGCGTACTCGGATTTCCATAAAACCCGTACCCAGGTTTTAGTAATACCCGTAACCGAGTTTTTGTAATCCCTGGACCCAGGTTTTCGTAATACCCGGACCAGGGTCCCGTTGTGTACCATCATTTTTTGAACGTTTAGAGTTTGTGTGAGGTTTTTTGGACATATTTCAAGGCATTCAATATGTATAAATAAAGGTTTCAAGTATATTTCTATGTTTTATGCCAAAAAAATGAATCAAAAACACCATCTACACCCGAACCATACCCGATCAATACCCGAACACTACCTGACCAATACCCGGACCCGGAAATAGGGTATTCTAATACCCGGGCATGGTTGCAAAAGTCGTTAGGCGGTCCCTAGTCGGTCGACCGGGGAGTTGAGAGTACCCGGTCTAGGCGGAGAGTACTCGGGGAGTACTCGGACATGTTAAATTATAAAGAAATTAGTTTTTGGAAATTAAATATATGTCAAATAATATAAATTTACTAATATCTATAACAAAATACGTGAAAATAATATCCATTCTTTAATATGATAGGCACATAAATTATGTTTTATTATTTTTTAAGTCAAACTCGGCCCAAGTTGACCTACTAAATACGATTTTGGGCGAGGTTGACCGCGTTTGACCGATTCCAAGTAATTAGGCGGAGTCAAAGAAAGTCGCATCGGCAGCCTACCTTGTAGCGACTACTCGGGGAGTACTCGGCCTTGGAAACCTTGTTTTACAACCATGTACCCGGGTATTGCTACCCGAACCTGAACCCTACCCGAACCCGGATACACAGGGTATAGATTTTCTGGTCAATACCCGAACCCGACCCGAGTATGGCCAATACCCGAAAAGTCTAAACCCGGTCATACCCGTACCCGGGTATATACCCGTACCCGGGTATATACCCGAACCCGGGTATTAAAAAAACCCGGTTTGTGCACCTCTAGTTCCAACCTTCTAAATTTTTATAATAAGTTTTTTTTTCTTTCACTTGAACTTACAAAAATATTTTAAAATTCTTTTCTAAATAAATAAAAAAAATTCATTATTTTCGCTATTTGACATCTTAATAAAAATTTAAGCATTTCAGGTTTACCTCGACCATTATAATTTTACGACTCTGTAATTGGTTGTTAAAATTAATAATTGAATATATGACTGATTTAAATTAAGTATGAGAAAATTTATTTGATTATCTGTATAAGACATAAATTATCAAAATCAGTTTTTGTCAAATCATTTAAAAGGTGATTATTAATATTTTCTTATTGAGAAACTATAAATAAAAAAAAATTAATACGGCGATAGTATTTGTTATTTCATTAAAATCCCAATGAAATTTTTAAGTGGTTACTATCTGAATATTCTTGGATGATATTGCTTTCACACGAAGTTATGAAATTCTTCTGTTTGGCAAAGCACCAAAATAATTAAAATGCATCGTCTTTTCTCTCCTTTATACAAAAGGGTGTTTTATTCTCTTTATTACATAAGAAATGATTTGTCTTTTTAAAAGTTTTTTAATAGTTACTTTTAGTAAAACAATATGTGGAAGAAGTACGAGTAAAGGTCTTTAAGACGTTCATAACACTGCACGGAACATATTTCTTTACACGACATATTGTCATGTTGATTGATTCCTTTTAGAATTTTGTGAAAAAGTATTAGAAAAGCATGCTTGATTTTTGTTTACAATATGATACTAGTTGCATGTTTTGTAATAATAATAACTAGGTTTTTTTCTATCGCGCGTTGCGACGAAACGGGGCAAATGATAATGTAAAACAAATGTTATTTGAAAATGTAGCATGTCGTTTAGAAAGCTAAACCGTTAGAATCGGTTGAGTTTTTCATCGTTTCATTTTTACAATACCAAATAAATACTTTATTTTTTAATATAAATTCGTTTTTAATAAAACTTATATTAATCGGGGGTAAAAATTAAGCACAACTACGTGCTTAACTTTTTAGAAAAAAATTAACGAACAAAAATTATTAAAGAAATATCAAATTAATTGATAAAGTAAAGATGATTTTAGAAAAGGAAAAAGAATTTTCAAAAATAAAATAAATGATAAAGGAAATATGGTTTTAGAAAAGGAAAAAAAGAACGTTAAAAGCTAAAAGTAATAGAAAAAAATTAAAACATGTTAAAAGTTAATAATAAATATTAAAAATAATTTATTGATATAATAAAATATTAAAAAGCTATATATTATTTTAAATTTAAAATTACTATTCATTAACCTTCGAAAACTATATATGTAAAATTTGATTTTAGAGTATAAACATATTTACTACTATGCTACTATTTGTTATTTAAAGTATAAGCATGCTTGATTTTTCATTGCTTAAAGCAAATCCACCTTCGATTCCTTAGGTGCAATCTGTTAATCGTCTACCAAGATACAATGTAGCAACATACTTAGAATGTTAATCAACTCTCACGAACTAGCTACTTTATTTTTAACCGTAAACTCACACGTCCTTGTTTACCTACTCCTAAATCTACACCCTTGGTTCAGAGTTCACACGAGGTACTTGTATTAGCTAGTGTTGTAGAAGTTTATGAATGCAAATCTTTCGTATATATATTGATAAGTGCGTGTACTTCTTCTAGTATATATTTAATTAAGAGTAAACTGTTAAAATGATCTCTGAGGTTTGGTTACTTTTGTACAAAAGTCAAACCTTTTGAATCTAGGTTATGTGGTTTCAATTTTGTTACCATTTTCTTCCAAAAGCAAAATCTAGTCATATTTTTTAGTTAACATTCAGTTTTTTTTTTTTTTTTTGTCTTTTTCCTCTTTTTTAATGAAGGCCAAAATGGTCAGATTTTTTAATTTGCTATAATAAAACGTTAAAAGACCATTTGCCCTTCATTAAATGAGAGTAAAAGACCAAAAAAAAAAAAAAAAAAAAACTGGATATTAACTGGAAAATCTGACCATATTTTGATTTTGGGTAAAAATGGCAACAAAATTGAAACCACGGTGACCCAGATTCAAAAGATTTGAGTTTTGGACTAATGTGTCAAAAATGACCAAACCTCAGGGACCATTTTAGCAGTTTACTCTTTAATCAAATATCATATTTATAATATACATAATCGTTCTAAATGTCTTAGACAAATTTATTTAATAAAATATTTTCTGTGATATGATTTGTATATTTTTTATATTGAAGGGGTATGGTCCCAAAAAACCGCGCAGATCATTCAAGTCGCGCGCTGGACCATACTCCTTACTTAATGAACTAATTAATCTATAGACCTCGCGCGTGCTGCTTAAGTAAAACATGAGTCTCACGCGAGACCCAGACAACAGATAACATCAGTTTCACACTTAGTATTCTGAATAAGAGCCATCAACTCTTACAACCTTGCGCGGGCTAGTTACAAGGGTCGCGTAAGACTTACAGCGCAGGGCCACTTCAGAAAGTAACAAAGGTACAAGTGGCAGAAATATGAACCAATCAGCGTCCACCAGGCTGTGCTCTATCGTGCTCCACGATCGACTGACGTGCAGGAGACAGAGAGCACACAAGGACGCCTACGTGGCACCAATCAAGGGGCAACGACAACTGCCCCATGATCTCCACTCACCTGCTGATGGCAGAGGGACAACAAGGCCGACTACTAGGACACGTGGCTCCAATCAAGGTGCGCCAGCACCGGAGACCTTCTAGAAATCACTAACGGTCGAGACCAGTGAGACAAGAAGGATATTCCTCATTGTTGCTTTCCGGCCCAAGGCCCATCAGCTCATCTCCTCTTACACTACTCCGGCTATAAATAGGGACCTCCATACTCAGGTTAAACAATTCGTTCTCTCTACCCTCACTCTTAACACGCACCTAATTATCCTCAAAGCGGTTACTTATTCTAACGCCGGAGCCTGGTTAAGAGGGAAACCCCCATATTCCCCTCTTAACGAGCTAACGGTGTTGCTGTTTTGCAGGAAGATCGGATCATTGTTGAGCTCAGGAAAGATTTAAGAAGATTAACCCTCATGTTTGAAACATAAACCACCTAATTAACCTAAAATTAGATACGTGTTTCTTTATTGGCGCCCACCGATTTTCACAATCACTTCATCTTCTTTTTTCTTCTGAGTTTTTTCTGTTCTCTTGATCATGGCTAGTCAAGGGATAATTCCTGATTTCGGTTTCGGCACTGCCTCTCAAGCGGGAGCGGGGGAGGACAACTCGCACGTCCAACTCCATCCCATTGACGAGGTCGTCGAAGAAGAAGGAACAAACACTGTGGGACCCGGCGTGAGTATCACTCGCATCACTCAAACGGGTACCCCAGGAAGTAATGTTGCTGGTCCGTCAAACCTAGCTCCAAATCCGAACATTTCAGCGTTATTAAGGCTACCAGAGGGCGAAACCCTAGCCTCTTGGTACGCCAAGCAAATTGCCACTATAAATGTTGCGTATCAGTCTTTGAGCGCACAACAAGCGATTTTGCAAGCAGAACCATCCTTGGTTACACCTCTGGGTCCAATTTAGGGGGCGCGCCAGACACCCCCTCAGCAAAACATCCAAGAGAAAGCTAGCAGACCTCCTCCACAAAGAAGAATGAGTGTGCACGACACGCGCGACACATACGGAGAAACAGGCACTTAGTGTGATCACCCATCCAATGTCCAACACAAACGTCTAGTTCATAGCCGGCTAGGGCCGCACAACATGAACAACGAATGGGATAACACAGATCCGGACGATCCTACTTGGCAAGATGACGAAGGTTCTTCAGTTTTCAACCGTCTGTAGAAAAATCATGAGTCTTATAGGCCAAGGCCGCGCCTCGACTACAACGAGGAAGCAAAGCGCGACTTCAGCCTTGTCTATAGACTAGCAGAAGCTGCTGAGCAATCGAAATTTATTAGAAGTATCGCTCTAGCCACGCTAGAGAAAGCAAAGCTACCACCAACAGTTGGAAAGTTCAATGGTCTCACTGACCCCGATGATCACGTGCGAGTATTTACAAGCGTCGGTGTTTTAGGAGGATGGACCATGCCAATGTGGTGCCATCTATTCATTCAAACTCTCACAGGGGCTGCCCGCGCCTGGTTCGACAGCCTTCCAGCTGGGAAAATCAAGTCTTGGATCGACTTTAGAGACCAATTTGTAGCCCATTTTAGCTAGCAGAGATGTTATCAGCGTGATACGTCTGAAGTAACAGACATCTGGCGCAGAGAGAACGAGGGGCTAGAAGACTTTATCACTCGCTTCAACAAGGAGTGTTTAGAGATTGGATATGTAAGCGAACAGTTGATGCGCGCCCACTTCAAGAAGGCAATCCGCTGTGATAGTCTAATCAGGACTATCACAGGAAAGGAAGGTATGCCCAAAGAATGGGACAAACTGATGGCAGCTGCAAAGATTGTAGCGCAGACTGAAGAATCATTGGCTGGAACCAAAAGCTCTTACACCGAAGATCGATTTTTGAAAGGCAACTCGCGCGACTATGGTAAGCGCAACAAAGGCAAAAACCATGGGTGGAAGTCAGGACAATCCAGCGGTTATGAGGAACGATCTCGCTTCAAAGAAGACGCGAGGGAAACAATTGACAGAATTGGGTACCGAAAGGCTGTCAAGAACGAAAACCGTGAAAAGCACCGGACCCTGCTCACTAAAACACCCAAAGAGGTACTCATGACGGAGAACCACGATTTCAAGGCACCAAGGCCTATGACGAACAAGAAGGGGCAAGACCCCAATCTTTACAGCGATTTTCACAAGGATACAGGTCATTTGACGGATGACTGTATCAGTCTAAGGCAAGAAATCGAGAAGGCTCTGAAGAGCGGCAAGTTAAGCCATCTGGTTAAAAACATGCGCAAAGAGACGCGCCAGATCCAAAGGAATGATGATGGGAACCAGAAGAAAGTTAGGCGCTTAGAAACTCATATGGTCGAAGGACCAAGATGCAGCGCAAGGAGCAAGGGCAAGCGCCCATTTGAACCAGCATGGCAAGAACAACAAGTCATCTTTCCGGTAGTGCGCGGGGGACTACGCGCCACGCGCCCCATCGTCATTACCGGCATTATTGGCCAGTACGAAACAGAATATGTCTTCATTGATCCAGGAAGCACAATTGATATTATCTACGAATAGTGCTTCAACCAATTTGATCTGGAAGACAAAGCGCGCCTCGAACCTGTCGATTATCCCCTATCTGGATTTTGCAATGAGACAATCTTCCCTTTGGGCCAAATCAGCTTCCCCGTCATGATGTCTGACGGGAAGCATTCAAGAACTACGAACGTTAACTTCATGGTGATGCCGGTCAAGTCAAGACATGATGTCTTGATTGGCAGAGAAACTCAGGGTGAAATGAAATTGATAACTTCCACGCCCCACTCAGCGATCGGTTTCCCAACCGAGACATGGGTAGCAATTATCTATTCAAAGAAAGAAGTGATGGCAGCTGAAGATGCGCGACCAGTCAAAGCAGCTAAAGTCTCCACAACAGAGCCAGAAAAATGGGTCTTGAACCGCAAGTACCCAGAGCAAACGGTGACAATTGGTCATGCAATTTCACCAAGTATCAGAACACGCCTCAAGTAACTGCTATTCAGAAACATGGACATCTTCGCCTGGACCCCATCGGACATGACGGGCGTCCCACGCAACATAACAGAGCATTGCTTAAACACATATCCATCTGTCGAACCCAAGGTCCAGAGGAAGCGCAGCCTTGGATTAGACAAGACAAAAGCTATGAATGAGCAGGTGTGTGAATTACTTAAAGCAGGCATATTGCACGAGGTGCGCTACCAAGGTTGGGTTGCAAACCCTGTGATGGTTGAAAAGTCCACAGGCGGATGGCGCATGTGTGTTGATTACACAAATCTTAACAAAGCGTGCCCAAAGGACTACTACTCTTTACCAGAGATCGATAAAAAGATAGACTCCCTCGCGCCGTTTAGATGGAAGTGTTTTCTAGACTGTTACAAGGGATATCACCAAGTCCAGATGAAGCTAGAAGACGAAGATAAAACAGCATTCCGCACTGACTTCGGAATCTTCTGTTACACAAAAATGCCCTTTGGGCTCAAAAACGTTGGCGCAACCTACCAGCGTTTAATGGACAAGATATTTGGTGATGACATTGGGAAACATATCGAAGTATACATTGATGATCTCGTAATCAAAAGTCCTGAGGAGGACCAAATGTTGAAGGACATAGAGAAGACGTTCAATTCCTTGAGAAGCGTAAACATGAAGCTGAATCCAGCACAATGTTCTTTTGGCATGGAGGAAGGAAAGTTTCTGGGTTTCGTAGTCATAAACGGCGGTTTTAAAGTTAACCCCAAAAAAGTTCAAGCAATTGAACGAATGCCTTCACCGCGCACGATCAAAGAAATGCAAAGATTAGCCGGCCGCTTAGTTGCGCTTAATCATTTTCTGTCAAACCAAGCAGCAAAGTCGTATCCTTTCATTAGTACATTGAGCAACTTCGTCAAGAAACAAGAGTTTAAATGGACACCAGAAGCGGAAGCAGCCTTCCAGCAAATGAAAGAATGTTTGATCAAGCTTCCAACCTTAACAGCTCCATTTGACAAAGAACCGCTCATTTTGTATTTGTCCTCTTCAGACAAGGCAATTGGTTCAGTACTACTGGTGGAAAGAGATGGAGTTCAAACTCCGATCTACTATGTTAGCAGGGTACTCACCGATCCAGAAACAAGATATTCCACCATGGAAAAACTAGTGCTTGCGCTGCTTCACGCCTCCAGGAGGCTGCGTAGGTACTTCACGGGCCATGTGATCACAGTACTAACTAACTTCCACAGCAGCACAATCTTGCAAAAACCAGAAACATCAGGCCGCTTGGCAAAATGGGCAATCGAACTAGGAGGCCACAACATACTATACAGGCCGTGCCCAGCCATCAAGGGCCAAGTTTTAGCAGATTTCATCAAAGAAGTACCAGAAGACAAGATCAAGGAGTGCGAGGCAGTAGATACTACCATCAAAGACACATCAGACGAACTGTGGTTGTTGTTCACTAACGGAGCCTCAAATGAGGATGGCGCAGGAGCTGGTTTGTGCCTTGTCAGTCCAGAGAAACATGAGTTTACCTATGCCATCAAGTTGGATTTCAAGAATACCAACAATGAGGCGGAATATGAAGCGTTCTTGGCAGGCTTGCGCCTGGCCATAAAGATGGGAGCTCAAAATTTACAAGCGCATGTTGACTCTCTCCTGATCGCAAGTCAAATCAACGGCTTGTATGATGCAAAAGGAGAAGTCATGGCTTTATACTTGGAACAAGCAAGAGAGCTACTCCAGAAGTTCAAGTCATACAAGGTTGTTCATATCAACCGGTCAGAAAACAAGCCAGCTGACGCGCTAAGCAAGCTCGCCTCGACAGCTTTTCAGCACCTGGCCAAGGATGTGAGAATTGAAGTTCTGAAAAACCCATCAGTATTATTGCGCCAGGTCAATGTGATTGAGATAGGGCCATCTTCATGGATGACCCCTATCATTCAATATCTCCAAGAGGGAATTCTCCCGGAAAACAAGGTGGAGGCAAGAAAGATACAGAATAAAGCGTTGTTTTACGAAATGAACGGGGGCATTCTATACAGAAGATCTTTCTTGGGCCCACTACTACAATTTGTAGACCCCCAAGATGCAAGTTATCTTATCAGGGAAATACATAAAGGCATCTGCGGCATTCATGCGGGCCCGCGCATGGTAGTCGCGAAGATAATGAACGCAGGTTACTATTGGCCAGGGATGCAAGTCGACGCTTTGAAAGAATTGCGCAAATGTGACTCTTGTCAGAGGCACGTGCCAAAGACCTTGCGCCCAAAAAACGACCTGATCCCTGTATCAACAGCTTGGCCTTTCCAATAGTGGGGAATAGACATGGTGGGTCCATTTCCTGAAGCCCCAGGCACTGTAAAATTTATAATTGTTGTCGTTGACTACTTCACCAAGTGGGTGGAGGCTAAGGCCCTTGCTTCAACTTCCGCAATGATGGTGCGAAAATTCATCTGGGAGCACATCATTTGCAGATTTGGCCTCCCACTCAAGATCGTTACTGATAACGGCACCAATTTCGCCTCAGAAGACCTCCAAGAATGGATGAAAGAGCTTAACATTGAGCACACTTTCTCTTCCGTTGCGCACCCTCAAGGCAACGGTCAAGTAGAAAGTGTCAGCAAAAGCATTGTCGAAGGGATAAAAGCCCGTCTGGGCACCAAAAGAAGAGGCTGGGTAGATGAACTCCCTAACATCTTGCGGGCTCATCGAACCATGCCAAAAACAAGCACTGGCGAAACCCCTTGTAACACCCCGTGTTTTCACAAGTCAAAGTCAGGGTTAAAGTCAACGACCGGTTATACGAATTTGACTCGTAGAAATTTCTTTATTTTATTTGTATTATGTGGAGTAAGTGTTGTTAATTACAAGCCATCGACGTATTATTCAAACGACTTACGACTGTGAACTATAGGAAGTAACAATGCGATGAAGTTAATCGACTGATGATCAAGCTATGCTAATCAAACCGACACCATATCGTAACTCGATCTATACTTATTGGTTATTGTTATACATGTGTGTGCTTTATGTGTTACTTGGGCATGTGTATTTATGTTGTGTTGTGGTAATCAATCGAAACGCAATCTAACTCGAAATGCAATCGAACTCAATCGACACCGAACTCGAATCGTAATCGAACTGTGATAATTGGTGGAGAAGGGATAGTGCTCGATATGAGTGATTGGGACTGAAAGTAATTTAATTAGGAAACCCTATCGTATCGAACCGCTAGCAATCAAAATCGACTCAGCAAAAATCGTCACGTCAAACACTCGAACCAAGTGCCATCCGGCCGGATAGCCATCCGACCGGATAGCCACAACGCCACAGGCCAGGTGCCATCCGACCGGAATGTCATCCAACCGGATAAGTCATCCGAGCGGTGTGCCATCCGATCGGACAGCCCTTTCCTCTTTTGGAATCCTATAAATACCCCTGTCATTGTCATTCTTTCTACTTTTGGAAACCCTCTGTCCGAACAGCTCATGCTCCCCACCTTTTCTTCGATTTCTCTCGATCAAGGTAAGATCTCGTCCTAAACCTTGTACTTTCTTGATCTACACGCACTCCTACACCTTTCTACCTTTTAAATCTTAACTTTTAACCGTGAAATCACTAGATTTCGGGTGTTCTAGGATGATGTCATCATGTGTTCTTCAAGAACTTCATGTTTTGGCCTCAATCCACCAAGAACAACTTAGATCTAACCGATTTCCACAAAGATCTTGTAAAGATCTCGACACAAGAGTGGTGAAAAAGGATTGAAAAATGGTTTTAACTTTCTTTCAACTCTTTTGCACTCAATGTACTCAAAGCCGATAGGATCCGACCCTGATCTAGTCTTCTACTCGAACGTAGTGTTGTACTAGCTCAAGATCCGGATTCTACCCACGAGACTACCAATCTCGGGTTAATCAAGAACAACCGTCTCGAGCCAGTAACCGGCCGAACTAGGGTGATTCCTGGTCGGGTTGGTCATCTGGGTCAAACTGGGGGGTTCTGTTGGTTAACACGTTGTCAAAACGTCTCGACATAACTACAAACCATCAAAATGACCAAGTGTAAGACGAACGGAACAACCGGAACGGAATGCTGTCCGACCGGATTGCTGTCCGATCGGATAGGTAATCCGAACGGATTGCCATCCGAACGGATCACACTTGGGTCCCACCTTTAAACAACCTTATCTGAAGTTTGAGTATCGAACGAATTACAATCCGATCGGACGACCATCTGACTGGATTACTCTTCGGATCATGAGATACTAAGACTTTAAAGACTTAAACAATTTTCAACATGTTCATTAACAGGGTTGCCACCCGATCGGATGGACATCCGATCGAGTGACACATCTGTTTAGAGCTTGCCTTCACTAAGTAATCTCACCACTAAGTTGCCGTCCGACCGAACTACTGTCCGACCGGATGACCATCCGAACGGATTGTCATCCGCTCGACTAACCACCCGATCGACCGACTGGATGGATAGAGATACTTCAATGCTTTCAAAATGCTACAACGAAAACTTCAAAAGTCAAGCCATCATACACAAACACATTCTTCTTATAGGAAGAAACAATCCACTCAAATCGTCATCCGACCGGACAAGTTGTCCGACCGGATGACCATCCAAACGGATTGTTATCCGCACGGATTACTGTCCTATCGGATTACCATCCGATCGAACCACTATCCGACCCGTTTACACTTTGCACCATTTGACGCGTAAAACGTCACTTATCGTTATGCTATCGAATCTATTCAGGCTAACCTTACTCGCTAAGCGCTCCCTTCAATCCATTCATCGCTGTGAGTATACTCGATCCCTTTTTGCTTTACGCACTTTTGGGTGTTACATACGTTACGAATATTCAAACTACAACAATCACACTACTCAATACTATTTGAACGCTAACCGTTAATGCATGTTATACGTGGCTTATGAATGCTTGTTTGTTATGTTTACACATGGAATGTTGTCTACCTGCCTTAGCAACGATAGTACTATAGTTTGGACTCAGCACCCGTTAACACGGGGGTTGTTAAGGACCATTACTTGCATGGATTACGGTGGTAATCATGTATTGCGAACTGCCTCGGGCAGTCAACCCACAGTCATTGTTATCGATGGATCTATGTCGATAACTAACGTGCTTCATTTCACTATGTGTACGTGCTGGTTATGCGTAAACGAATTCGAACTCTATATGCTATTATCAAACTTGTATGCTCACCTTTACATTTTATGTATTGACTTTATTTTAACGTATGTGACCGGTGCTTAGGACGCACACTTGGTAGGAAATTGAAGCTAGAATAAAGCTTTAGAGCCCAACAAATAGTTGTCTGTAGTGGTCAAACTAAGGGTCTCTAGAAGCAGATAAACAATTGCTGACTATTTTAAATCTGAGTTGTCGGAACAGAATATTTGCCTGGATTTATGTCTGTAATAATTATTTTACTGTTTGAGATACGGTATGGGACGTATTATTTAAATTGAATAGTATTGATAATTGTTATGGAAACTTCTGGACAATCTGTTTCGCTCAGTGCCATGCCCCGATGTTTCCGCCATCGGTTGGGGTGTGACACCCCTCTTAGCCTTGTCTACGGTTCAGAGGCGGTTATCCTCGCCATGACTATCAGCTGTCAACAAGATTGATAACGAGCCGAAGCGCCGCTTAGACTTGGACCTGCTAGAAGAAAGACGCGAAATCGCGCGAATCAAAGAGGCCAAGTATAAAACGCAGCTAGAGAGGTACTACAATGCAAGGGTGCGCATTTGTACCTACACTCCAGGAGAATATGTTTTCAGAGACAACGAAGTTTCCAATGCTGAGCGCCCCAGAAAAGTAGCACCGAAATGGGAAGGCCCATACTTGATACATGAAGTGCTAGGAAAAGGGGCATACAAGCCGCGCACCCTGGATGGACACATCATCCCGCGCACGTGGAATGCGCAACAACTGCGCAAGTGCTACATGTGATTAACCCTGGCCATGCGCCTTTTCACTTGGTTATGTTGGCCATGCGCCTTTTATCTATTTGTGTTGGCCACACGCCTTTCGATTATCTATGTTGGCCACGCACCTTTTCTTTTTTCAGATTATGTACGTCGGCCTCGCGCCTGTTTCTAAGCTACTTAATGCAAGCATTGGTTATGCCTTATGATTTACCAGCATGTCTTCTATGTTACAAATGCATGTTAAACTTTTGATTAACACAAAAACACTTTAGTAAATTGCGAGCTCTCAAGTAAAGCCTCCAAGATCCTTCACGAACATAGCGCGAGACGGGGCAATAACACTCATACACGAGCCACACTTACATTTATTCGAGCTAATTTAACCAAAGTTTCTAACAACAGTGCAATAATTGTAACTTGACAAGAATAAAAAGTAAACATAATGTATTCCAACCAAAAAGCGCATCAGCGCAATGATTACATCTAAACTGAAAACAAGAAAATTACAATGCATCAGCCTGCAAATACTACTACCTATTCATAACCATCACCATCATCACCACCATCATCATTACCATCACCATTGCCGTCGGCTTCCTCCTCCTCATCGGTCAATTCCATAGTTTCCGGAGGGTCAAGTATCGACTTGAGCCGTGCATTCCAATCATCATGTTTTAACGATTCAGTGACCAACTCCATAACTGGTAAGGAGTGATGGTCGTAAATATGTTCAGCACGAGCAAGTAAGGCATCAGCCTGATCGGATACTGAGCAATGGCAAGTGTCGAACTGTTGGCCAAGCGCTTCTTCAACATGATGAGCACATTCCAGATAACCACCGCGATACCCAACGACACACGCGACATCAGTAAGCGAGCGACAGCCTCATCCAGCTCAGTAGCATTCAACACAGCGTTGGCAATCTGCACAAAGGAAAAATCATGTGAACAAAATAACAATAAAGAAAACCCAAGGCAAAAGAGGAGAAATTCACCTTGACTACCCCTCTATTACGCATCCATTTGGACTCAGAGACAAGCGTGTCAATGATTGTTTGAGTCTCAGCGTAGTTATTCTGAGCCACATTTAAGGCATAAGTGTTCATATCACGCGCCTCCTTGGCTTTCTTCTTCGCCTCCTCGGCGGTTTCAGCCTTCACCCTCTCGGCTTCAAGATCTATCTCTAAAGATTCATTCTTGTCATGAGCCTCAAACAATCGGCGCTTAAGCTCCGCTATATCCACGTCTTGGCAGCCAACTCTTTATCTTTGCTTGTAACTTGCGCATTCAACTCAGCCTGCAAGTGTTCAAAACAAAGAGTTAGAAATATCTTGACAAGTAAAGTGATATAAAAGGAAGAAGAGTTAAAGAATGTTGAACCTCAACACGCTCCTTGTCGGCTTTAACTTCCTCAACCTTCCCTTTCTGGATGGCAATTTCAGCTTCAAGGCCAGTAATCTTGAAGCGCGCAGCGTACATACGCTGGTTGTCTTTTTCACAGACTTTCCTCCATTCCGCGCGCTCCTTTGACAGTAGCTCCTCGGCAGCTTGGAGCTTGCTCTTTAGGCCCTCGCGCCCCCATTCTTCAGATTTCTTCTCTGCCTCAAAGGCGGCTTTCTCCTCAGCAAAAGTATTTTTCATCTATTAAAAAACTTGGGCTTGTTTCAACAAACGCTCTCGGTATTTCTCCCAATCACCTCGCTCTTTAACCATCGTACGCCACTCGCGCACAATCTGATGGTTGGCAGCACGGGTGTTGGCCTCCCCAATAATGTAAGCACGGTACAACCCATCATGGGTACACGCTCTTTGTCTATTAACTTCTCCGAGAGGGAAAGAGCCCAGGAACCAATCTCTGCAAGCTCCAAACTCGACAAATGTATCTTTTTGTTTTAAACCCCAAACAGGTTGGTGAGGGGCATTGCCGCGAGCCTCTTCCGTATAGGTCTTGTAATAAATATCTCCCAGGGTATCCTTAGGACCTATAGGAGCTTGCGGCATTGACCCATGGCCCCCTGCACCTTTCTGACCAGCCGCACCAAAGCCTGATCCACCAGCACCAGACGCAGCCACAGAAGTATCTTTAGGCGCCGGCTGCTCTGGTACCGTGGCAGCAGACCCCCCAGCAGCAGATGTAACTTGTACGTTATGGGTGGGGGCATCACGTTGCGCAGGCTCAGTAGGTTTAACAACTTCAGGCTCCCTCTGCCTAATAACTTCAGCTTCTTTCTTCTTCAATGGTTGGTCAAGCCCCGTGATGCGCACGACCTCCGGACCTTGCGCTTTATCTCGCTTGGAAGTAGCAGCAGTCTCGGTTTCTTTTGCCTTCTCCTTCTCAACAGTAACATTGCCCGCAGGCTTCTCAACCACCTTCTCAACCTCCTTCTCAACCGTTTTAGGAGGCTTGATGATGAACTTGGCGGGAATTTTTAAAGTTGGGATTATTATCAGCCAACAGGTGAAACTTAGGATTATTAAAATCCAATAACCCAATAATAAAGTTTATTATTTTATTCTTTAAAGTTCATAACTTTTTTTAAATATCCACATGTTACTCATCCAATAAAATTTAAGTTTAAAATTTTTGTTTTTATAAAAATAAAAAATAGTAGTTGACTCGTAAGTACGTTTTACACCTAACTTTAATTGTTAAATTTTGTTTTTATATATAAAAAATTATATTTTTATAAAATCTTAAAAACAGTTTTTATAGAAAATAGGATGTTAAGAGTTTATATCTTTATTAACTTTATATCATAGTAAGTTCAGTTTTTTAGTTTAGCTTTAAAGTTTATCACTTTATTATTTTTTAATTAAGAAATACAAATTATTAGATTAGTATCCAAGAATAACTGCAATATTTTATAATTTCAGCTTGACTATATCTAACTACAATATCTATTTATTGCAACTTTAGGATATTAACTTATATAAGTTCAGTTGACTTGTAAATTTAGGATACTAACTTTATTTTGAACTTTGTTAATATGGTCAATAACTGTATTATATTAACACCAAAAATAAAGTTCAAATACAACAGCTCCAGCAACAAGAAATGTGCAGTTACTACTGCCCCACTTCAAACAGTGCTTGCTCAACCGCAACCTCAACACCACCAAGTAGCGGCACCTGTGGTCAATGCACCGCCTGCCAAGTGTGCCTACACTGGACCACACCCGCTCTGCCCTACTTGTACCTATCAACACCCGGTTGGTATCACATGCCGGTTCTGTGTTCATTGCAACATGTACGGCCACTTCACTGCTAATTGCCGTACCGGTTCTCGACAAGCTCCAGCTCCAACTCAAGGTCAAGCTCATGCTCTACCAGCTCCGCAAGGACAGTAGGCAGCTCCTGCTCCCGCTGCTCAAGCAAGAGCCTGCTTTGCGTGTGGTGATCCCAACCATTTCGCAAATGTCTTCCCAAACAGAGTGGTGAAGCAAGAGCCACAACAACAGCAGCAGCCAGCACCGCAGAAGAAGTAGCAGCAGCCAGCTCAACAAGCAGCCCGCGGGCGCGTCTTCAACATCAACGCCCGCCAGGCTTAGGCAGACAACAATGTGGTTAATGGTACGTTTCTCGTAAATGGTATATATGCTTCGTGTTTGTTTGATACTGGAGCCGATAACTGTTTTGTATCGTTCGAATTCGAAAGGCTCCTAAATCGTAAGCGCGTTAACCTCCCATCAACCTTCGACATAGAAGTTGCCACTGGAAGGACCATCACCGTCAGTTTCGTTTTTGCGTGACTGTACTCTCGATCTCAACGGTCACGTTTTCCCAATTAACCTCTTTCCGATGCAACTCGGTAGCTTTGATGTCATAGTAGGCATGGATTTCCTTCGGGAGAATCATGCTGAAATTGTTTGCTTCGATAAGATGATTCGTTTTTCTCTCGCGAGTGGTGATCAATTGTGTGTTTATGGCGAAGTCGCTTCAAAGAGATTGCAACTCATGTCGTGTGTCCAAGCTAGCAAGTATCTCCGCAAGGAATACCAAGCTTTCTTAGCACACATCATAGTAGCGGAGAAGGAAAATAAAGGAAAGATGATGGAAGAAGTACCTGTTGTTTGTGATTTTCCTAACGTTTTTCCTGATGATTTACCTGGTTTGCCTCCCACTCGTGATATCGATTTCCGAATCGACCTCATTCCTGGAGCAAATCTTGTGTGCTAATATGTGATACTTGTGCATGTTATGTTTATGTTGAGGTGTTTAATCGCAATCGCAATCGCAACACTATCGCATCGCAATCTAATCGCAAACGCTAAACGCAAGTTATTTATAGTGATTGTATGTTAGATATAGTAGTTAGGTTATTTGTGTAACCAAAGGGTAATACTATCGCATCGCTCGCTCGAAACGCATCGCAACGCTCAACGCACGAAACGAAAACGTGAAAACTAACTCGCCGGAGCCACTCGATCGAATGACCATTCGATGGAATGGTCATCCGAACGGATGACCATCCGATCGGATGGCCATCCGATCCGATTGGCCTGTGCTCCTCTTTCCTCTTTTGGAAACCCTATAAATACCCCCTGTCACATCACCAAAGTGATGTGACAGCTCTCTCTCGACCGACCAGCGTTCCAGCCAACTTTTCTCTCGATTTCTCGCTATTCTTGTAAGTTTTCAACCCAAATCTTGTACTTCTATGATCTATACACACTTCTTCATCATTTTCACCTGTGAATCTTCACTTTTAACCGTGAAATCACCGGGTTTGAGGTGTTCTAAGATGATGTCATCATGGAGTCCTTATGAACTTCAAGTTTTGGCATTATTCCACCAAGAACAACTCAGGTCTACATGATATCCACATGATTTAACACTATTTTCATCTAAATCTACGCTTTTTCGTGATTAAAAGGATTGAAGGATGGTTTCTAACTTTCTTTCAACTCTTTTACACTCAATACACTCAAAACCGATGGAATCGGAGCTAGTTCAGGCCTTCTACTCATCCTCTAATGAAGTGCCGGTTCCAGATCTGATTCCCATCAACGAGACAACCGATTTCGCACTAAACATGAACAACCGACAAAGAACAGTTGACTGAACGGATTTGGGTGATTCCTGTTTGATCGGACGACTTAGGACTTGACGAGGTTCGTTTAGTATGCTGTCATACCGTCTAGATCAAACCGCAAAACTTTTCAAAATGTTCAAGTTTCAAGACGATCAGGTTGTTGGGACGGATTGTCGTCCGATCGGACGGCCATCCGATCGAACGACAAACCGATCGGATTGCATTTGAACTTCAACACTTAAACGTTTTGCAATTTTCAAAGATCATCAGTTTCTGACGGATCGCCATCCGATCGGAAGACCATCCGATCGAATGACAATCCTGATGTGAACTTGTTCTCACTAAGTGTCCAACCGACGGATCGCCATCCGATCGAATGACCGTTCGACCGGGCGACCTGAAAGGTAGAGATACTTCTATGTTTTCAAAATGCTACAACGAAAACTTCAAAGCCATCATACACAAACACATCCACCCCAAACGAATGCCAGTCCGATCGAATGGCCATCCAGATGGATGACCATCCGAACGGATTGTCATTCGATCGAATGACCATCCGTTCAGATTGTTATCCGATCGGATGACCATTCGTCACTTGTTCACTTTTCACCATTTAACGCACCGTTCATTCGCCTTTGCTATCGTAAACTGTTCAGGCTAATCTCACTCTAGCGCTCCCTTCAATCCATTAACTACCATCGCTGTGAGTATACTCGATCGCTTTTGATTAATGAACTTTTGGGTGTTACATACGTTACTTATATTCAATCACGATCAACACACAACACAAACACTTTTAACGCTAACCGCTATTGCATGTTATACGTGACTCGATGAATGCCTGTTTGTTATGTTTACATATTGCTTGCGGTCTACCTGCCTTAGCAACGATAGTACTATAGTTTGGACTCAGCACCTGTTCACTCAGGGGTTGTTAAAGACATTACTTCACGTGTTCGCAGTGGTGAACATGTGATGCGCACTCGCTACTCACAGTCAAATCGCAGTCATTGGTATTGATAGGATCTTTGTCGATAAGTTACATGCTTCACATTATACGTTGTACATGCTGGTTATGCATAAACGCTTTCGAATTCTACTATTACTAATAAACTTGTATGCTCACCTTTACACTATGTGTATTGACGCTATTTTAACTTATGTGACAGGTGTTTAGGATGCTTGCTATTTGATGGAATTGAGCTAGGGTGGAGTCTAGAAACAAACTAAATAAAACCTGAGTTGTCGGAATGGATATTTATCCTTGAGAACAATGTCTGTAATAACTGTTTTTATTTTATATGTTTGTGGTATGGGACATGAACCTTTAATATATTATAATAAATAGTTGTTATGGATTCTCCTGTACAATCTGTTTCGCTTAGTGTCGCGCCCCGATGTTTCCGCCATCGGTCGGGGTGTGACAGAACTGGCCTTAGAATTTTCAATCTCGCATGCTTGGTTTTTCGCAACAATTGAATTCAGAACTGGATTCATCTTTTAACTTTGTTTAGCAATAGATATAGGGGTGTCCTGCTATGTATTTATAGTAGTAACTATAGAAGTGCATTAGGGTTTAATTTTAGATTTGCCACCCCTTTATTTAGGAAGTTTGTTATGGTTAGTTTTAAGTTTTTATAAGATATATCTAAGTATAGATATTAGGTAGTTTTAATAAAATAAAATGTGACACATAATATCTTCATTTTATGGTACTGTACTTTTAATTCTTTTTGTTTTTGTTTGCATAAATGGAGCCCATCTTTGTAGATTAGGCACATTAGATCACAAGTATTAATTACCTGTACATTAAAGCGTTATCGACTTATACCTTTTAATCCGTGTGTCGATATTGAATAGTAACTATAGAAGTGCATTAGGGTTTAATTTTAGATTTGCCACACATTTATTTAGGAAGTTTGTTGTGGTTAGTTTTAAGTTTTTATAAGATATATCTAAGTATAGATATTAGGCAATTTTAATAAAATAAAACATGACACACAATATCTTCATTTTGTGTTACGGTACTTTTAATTCTTTTTGTTTTTGTTTGCATAGATGGAGCCCATCTTTGTAGATTAGGCGCATTAAATCACATGTATTAATTACTTGTACATTAAAGCATTATCGACTTGTACCTTTTAATCCGTGCGTCGATATTGAACAAGACAACTATCGAAACGTCGACAAAAATGTGTAGGTCGTCATGCTATCTTTGGATTTTTTTTAAACAATATAGTTTATAAGATATGTCAAGAATACGTAAAAAAATTATAAGTTTATTGTGGAGGGCTGAATTGTAAGTAATTATCTATAATTTTGTTAAAATCTCAGGTGTTTTGGTCAAAAATTACCGAAGTAATTAAGTGATCAAATTAGTTAAGTGAGGTAGTGTGCTAAAAATGAGTGTCGAAAATATGTTAATCAAGTTAATTGCAAAAACAGTTTCAGGATACGGCTCAGGATATAGAGCTGTATCTATGATCAAACAATGAGCAAAAGTAAAGTAAACGACACGAGATGTACGAGGAAAGCCCTTGATCAATCTAGATCGCCGGCATAAAACCTCGGGAGCTGACAATCGCAGCTGCCTAGTTCTTCTATTGCTTCAAAAATCAAGATACAGTGCAGGATGTGGTACGGATCGACTAAGTGTTACAACGAAACTTGAATACAAGTGTGGTGTTTGCAATGAGCTAGAGAGTGAAAGTGTATGAGAGTGTTAGTGAAAAATTGTGTGTTCTAAGCTGATCCGCCCCCATCTATTTATAGTAAAGATAAAATAACAAACTACCCTAAACTTGCGGGATCCACCGAATATTCCTTCTTCGAACGTTGTAGACCTGGTCTTTCGGGCTCAACGTCTCTTCCTCAACAAATTCGTCCGAGTCTTGAGGAGAAGAAGTCCTCTTGACCGTTAGCAAGTCTCAGCCCTTAACCTGCACGTGGTTAATTCAATAAGCCTCAGGATATCGCCCAAGATGTTAGCAATATCCTCTTCCAGCATCCTGGTCACAAACGAACAAACAAAGGCAGGATATTGGTCAGGATACGTATGTTAAGAAAATGACCCCTAACAATTGTCCCCAAATATATCGATTGGTATACCAATCCAACGGATATATTTCAAAAATCTTATCCCACAACTCAAGGCATTTAAAACGAAGCGACGGTCAAGATCACATCGTAACTTCCAACGCGTTTTTTACTCAATGGAGATCCACGATGCCCCTATATCTTCTCTTTTCTTGTTTGAAAAGCAGATATCTTCAACAGAACCTTCAGGTAATTCTCCATTTCTGATTTTCTTCCTGTCAACTTACTTCATCTTACTTGCAATGGCCGCCGAGACCTTCACCCAACAGAATCTTCTTAAAAATCCCGAAAAGGAGATCTGCGCTTTTGACAACGCAGACATCGCAGCTTTAAGAGCCTCCGGCGCTTTCCCCGACAGCACAGTCTTCAGGCCATTCGATCGGTCAATCCGATCGGATGTTTCTTCTACCGAATAGATCTGTTTTCCAGCATATCCTTTTTCATTAGGTCTTCGATACCCTTTTCCTGAATTCATGATGCAATTCTTTCGTACTACTGGCATCTCTTTTGCTCAAACCATGCCCATGGTTTGGAGAGTACTAATTGTACTCAACCAAATCAAAAACCTCCATTGTTCTGACCTCTGCATCGAGGATTTACCTATTGCTTATCGCCTCCGATCCCACGGCTCTAGCCGATTCTTGCTCTTCTCGACCTCCAGCAAACCCCTGATTCTCAAAGCCACCAAAAACGAAGACGGATGGCAACGCAAATTCTTCTTTGTCAAACGAGATTCCATTGCTAAGGGTGCCAACCTTCCGGTGGAGTGGTTAACCACCGGTAGGATCATAAATATCCTCATAGACGATTTGATTGTTATCTTCTATTAATATTCTTCTTTTTGATCTTTATGCAGTGAACTTCAAGGAAGTTGCTCCCCCTACCGCTGAGTCAGAAGAGAGAATCAATACCGTTTACCGGTTACCTGCAATAGACAGGACTTTCACCACACACGTCCCGAGTTCAAGTCAATACTCATCATCCGAGATGTCTGGTAAGAATTTCTTTCAAAATAATTAGTCAAAATATTATAATGATAAAATAAAGAATAAAACTTTTCCCTTTACGCAGCACCAGCTAAGATCCCTGAAGTCTTTGACCTTGACGAATTGGATAGCTATTCTGACCAGATCCAGGTCAAGAAAGAACCTAGCCCCAAGACCACTGCTACATCCAAACCCAGCAGCTCCAAAGCCATCATCATTCTTAAACCTTCACCGGCTACCAAGCCCCGGAGTTCAAGTTCCCGCAAAAGGAAAGAACCCGATTCCCCTGTCATTTCTGATACCTTTCCTTATGAGAAGCACGGGTTCATTGAAGCCAGCGGGTTTATGACCTCTTTTCTTAACCAGGTTAGTATCCTCACAGCATATCCTGCAATTTAGATTATTTTCAAAGATTTAACAATGTTAACCCCTGTCCTCTTACCTTTGTAGGGTCTTGAGCGTTTAGTTCATTTATATCTAGAATCCTGCAAGCTTAACAAAACACTTGAATCTAAGTTAAAGGAAGCAGAAATCACAATCTCTGACCAAGGTATGATCGCGGCTGCTAAATCTCGTCATTACGAGGAGAAATACAAAGCTATGACCCAAGAACACCAAGTTGCTCTCAACAAAGCTACTCTTCAAGCCCAGGCGGATCTGGAAGCTGCCCATGTGCAGTACGAACGGGATATGGTCAGTTACCGAGAAAGCCTCAAAAGTTCCGTCGTCATTTCTCTTCTCCAGGCTAGGTTGAAGATGGCTCATGAAGACAAAACATTAGGCTTCGAATGCCCTTCTTGGGACGTTGGTGCTTGGGAGACCAAGCTGAAGAATCTTGGCGGTACCTCTTCCAAATCAACTGTCGATGAACCTTCTAAAGCAGTTGAAAAGGCAACCGATGCTGAGAAGGATGCTGAGGTGGATCCCAAGATGGATGTTGCCGAAACCGCTATGGACCAAGAAGGCACTACCCCCTAGAGCTTATTTTCTTTAAGTCATTCGAACAATTTTATGTTTTTATGAACAATTTTCATTTCTGTCTCTAAACAATTTGATAGCCGAAGGTGGATGGGTCCTGGGTTTCAGGATGAGACCTTCGATTATCAACCAGTATTGATTGCTTTAAGAATAATTTCATCTTTTGACTTATTTTCTGTTACCTTGCATTACTTGGTGTGACTCTTAGCTTTGTAAAGATTTTGTATTGTTATCTTATAAAATATCCTGATCAGTATGCTCAGCAACATACTGCAAAAGCCTTTTATTAGATAGATCTTCCAAACGTTCCTTCAACTTTGTAAAAATTTCTTTAGGAAGTAAAAAATAGTTTATCTTTTCAAAACCAAGTTTTGATAATATTTAAATGATCAGAGTTCCAAACTAAATACTGGTTTCAAACACCCTAATCAAATATCCTTAAAAGGACTTTGAGGATATATATCAGGATACTTAACATAATGTCACTAAAAACTTAGATGATGTTTACAAAGGAAAGATCATACCAGAAATAGGGTATAAACCTATTACCAAACTTCAATCCCTTTGCAACTCTTCCAATGAAGGTGTCCCCTGTGCAAGGTACTTAGCGCATTAGTTGCAAACTTCATCCTTTTAGCTTTATACCACCACCTTGGTGGGAATGTCCCCTGTATACAATGTCTTCAAATACTTTAGAAATCTTCTGAATGTCAGTTTCCACAGGCAATTTTTTACGTCCCAAGGGTAAAACCCAAGGATGTATTGGAGATAAATCCCTTGTATCCTGGGGAAAATCCCAACTTTTCATGCGCTACAGGCGGGAGTGTATAAACTCCAAGACTTAGAAAGGTGAAAACCTTTAAACCTTAGAGAGTATGAAAATACCCTTTCGTGAGAGAGGGTGATCAATCCTCATATACCTTTAGGATTCAGGATATAGCCAACAGTAACGAAATTGTCAGCCACTTTTACATGGACTGGTCCCGCCACCTTGAACTATCCCTGAATAACTTGCGCTCCAGGCGGGGTGTTTAAACCCAATTCCGAAGAAAGGTGAATACCTTTAAACCTGTGAAGGGATCAGTATCCCTTAAACGTAAGAGAGGGGGCCAATCCTCTAATCTTCTGAGTTATCCTGAGTGCATATCCTGGAGCTATATCCTGAAACATATCTTGCAAAACAATTGTAAACTAAGGTGGGTGTTAGCTTGGCAAACACCCCTCCGATGCTTAAGTCAGTATTGAGTTTCAAAGAATAAATCAAACCAAAACATATTTAAAAAAGATAGAATTCATACCATTCTGAGTTAGAAATTGAATTCTAAACTCACTTGAAATAGAGCTTAAGGTGTATAGCATTCCAAGATCTCGGTAGCATATCCCCCTCCATATTCTTGAGTCTGTATGCTCCTTTCCCTGCTTCTGATTCAACTTCATATGGTCCTTCCCATTTTGGAGCTAACTTGCCATCGGCAGGATTAGTAGTATTTTGAAAAGCCTTTCTTAACACCCAATCTCCAACCTTAAATCTTCTGGTTCTAATATTCTTGTTATATGCCCTGGACATTCTCTGTTGATATGCTGCCATCCTTAGCCTTGCCGCATCTCTCTTTTCATCTATAGTGTCTAAATCCTGACTCAAGGCTTCAGGATTCTGCTCAGGATCACTTAAGACAGATCTTGCAGTAGGTATTGTCATTTCCGTTGGAATCATTGCTTCTGCTCCAAACACCAAGGAAAATGGGGTTTGGCCTGTTGCATTCTTTACCGTTGTCCTATCAGCCCATAAAACAAAGGGTAATTCTTCTGCCCATCTTCCTTTTTTGGCTCCAAGCCTTTTCTTTAAGTTATTGACAATTATCTTGTTTGAGGATTCTGCTTGTCCATTTGCTTGAGGATGTACCGGAGTAGATGTGATCATTCTGATTCCCCAACTCTTGCAAAAGTCCGTAGTCCTCTTGCTTATGAACTGAGAACCATTGTCACAGATTATCTCAGCTGGTACTCCGAATCTGGTCAGGATATTCCTCTTTATAAAGGATACTACTTCTTGGTCTCTAACTTGAACAAATGCTTCAGCTTCAACCCACTTAGAGAAATAATCCGTCATTGCTAGCATAAAGGCTTTTCCTCCCGGAGCTTTTGGTAACTTTTCCACTATATCCATACCCCACTTCATAAATGGCCAAGGGGAAACAATAGGATACAATGGTTCAGCGGGTTGATGCAGTATGTTACTATGTCTTTGACATGCATCACATCTTCGAGCATATTCGGTGGCATCTTTTCTCATTGTTGGCCAATAATATCCTGTCCTTAATACTTTTGAGAATAACGACCTGCCCCCAGCATGGTTACCACAATCCCCTTCATGTATATCCTGAAGTACTTCCTTGGCTTCAGGATCCTCCAAGCACCTCAAATACGGTCCTGCAAGAGATTTTTTGTATAAAATATTATCTATAATAGTGAATCGTGATACCTTCATCCTAAATGCCTTAGGATTTTCATTTCCAGGGATGTGTCCTTCTTTGAGATATTTCATGATTGGAGCCGTCCAGGATTTAGGATCCTCTTCAGGATGTTCTACTCCAGGATCCTAAATACCAGCTACTTCTTTATCCTGAGGATTCGTTGCAGGATATAGGACATGTAATATTGGTATTTGCGTCCCTTCAGGTATCTTGATCGATGATCCCAAATTTGCTAAGGCATCCGCTTCAGCATTATCCTCCCTTGGTACCTGTTCAAGTATAAAAACATCGAAATATCCTGCTAATTTTTTGAGAATATCGAGATATTCGATTAATTTCTCACCCTTAACTGCATAGGATCCATTAAAATGGTTAGTAATTAACAAAGAGTCAACATATACTTGCAAATTTTTGATACTCATGCTCTTAGCCAACTCTAATCCTGCGATTAAAGCCTCATACTCTGCTTCATTATTAGTAGCAGGAAATTCACATCTAATAGCCTGGGGTAATATGTCCCCCTGTGGCGATTTTAGTAGTATTCCTAATCCTACTCCTCTTATATTAGATGCACCATCAGTATATAATGTCCAGGATCCTGAGGATTCTCCTAGCTGTTGAACTTCTAGGTCTACCTCATCCTGAATGTCACTACTAAAATCAGCCACAAAGTCAGCTAAAGCCTGAGACTTTATGGCATTCCTAGGTTCATATACTAAATCATAAGCACTTAACTTTACTGACCACTTGGCCATCCTGCCTGACATCTCTGGTTTCCTAAGCACATTTTTGACAGGATAATTCGTTTTAACATGTATCCTATGTGTCTCGAAATAATGTCTAAGCTTTGTCGATGCCATGACTAGAGCTAATATTAATTTTTCTAAATGAGAATACCTAGTTTCAGCATCTAACAAACTTTTACTAACATAATAAACAGGATATTGCTGACCTTCATGGTTTTTTATAAGAACGGCACTTACAGCATTCCCTGATACAGCAAGGTACAGGGATAGTGGTTCACCATTTTCAGGCTTCATTAATAGAGGTGCGGTTGAGAGATATCGCTTCAAATCCTGTAGGGCCGCTTCATGCTTCTCGCCCCATTCGAATTTTTTGTTCTTCTTCAGGATATCATAAAAATCTTTGCATTTCTTTGAGGATCTCGAGATAAACCTGTTTAGAGCTGCTACTCGGCCTGTTAATCTTTGTACGTCCTTCATGTTTGAGGGTGACTTTATATCCAGGATAGCTTTAATCTGCTCTGGGCTTGCTTCTATCCCCCTTTTTGTCACCATATATCCAAGAAACTTTCCTGCCCCCACTCCGAAATGGCATTTAGCAGGATTCAGCTTCATGTTGTATTGATCCAGGATATCAAATGCTCCCTTGATATCCTGGAGGTGATCCCCAGCCTTTTTAGATTTCACCACCATATCATCGATGTATACCTCCATGGTGTCCCCCAGTTTGTCTTTGAACATCATGTTTACCAATCTTTGGTATGTTGCACCTGCATTTTTCAGACCAAAAGGCATAGCTGTATAACAATAAATACCTGTTGGTGTCATGAAGGCAGTATCCTCCTGGTCAGAAGGTTCCATTTGGATCTGTTGAAATCCTGAAGATGCGTCCATGAAGGTCAGCATTTCATGCCCGGCAGTGGCGTCTACCATTGCATCAATGTGGGGAAGCTTTGTTCAAGTCTGTGTAGTCCACACAAACTCTCCATTTCCCATTTTTCTTCTGTACTACAACCACGTTTGCTAGCCACCTTGGGAACTTAACCTCCCTGATCATTCTGGATTTTAATAATCTCTCAACTTCCTCCTGGATAATTGTGTTCCGCTCAGGAGCAAATTTCCTTCTTTTTTGCTGCACAGGCTTGAATGATTTATCAATTCCAAGCTTGTGAGTGATAATATCTTTGGATATGCCTGTCATATCCTCATGCTTCCATGCAAACGTAGACATCCTGCATTTCAAAAAGTTAATTAATTGTTCTTCAATATCCTGAGGGATATTGGTCCCTACGAGCACCGAAATATCGGGATTATCCTGGTCCAGGATAATTTTCTTCACATCCTGCTCCGGATCCTCCACGATATCCTGTGCCCGTGTCTTTAATTGCTATGTTGCACTAGGTTTGGTTGAGGATTTCATCGAGGATGAGTAGCATTCTTTCGCCTCCTGCTGATCACTATCAACTTTGACCACTCCCCAAGGGGTAGGTATCTTGATGCATTGGTGGTATGTTGATGGCACGGCCTTCATATCGTGAATCCACGGTCTTCCCAGTATGATGTTATAGCAGGATAGAGAATCCATCACACAGAAACGTTGTATCGAGTTGACTCCTTCAACGTATACTGGCAACTTTATCTCTCCCACTGTGTTTCTGGCCTCTCCACTGAATCCAACAAGCACGGTAGACTTTGAAGTGATATCCATTGGAGATACATTCATTCTCTTCAGAGTTTCTAGTTGGATTATGTTGACGGAGCTGCCATTATCAACCAGTATCCTGCGTACAAAATGGTTAGCCACATATAACGTTATTACCAGAGCATCATGGTGAGGATCTTGGACAGTATCCCTGTCATCAGCATCAAAAGTGATCACTTTGTCAGTTGTGAGGGTAGTCATCCTGACAGGTTTGTCTCCCCTTTCGGCCTTGGCTTCCTTTGCATGTCTCTTTGCTGCCGAATACGAAGTTCCACAAATGTCGGATCCTCCCGAAATGAAGTTGATTATCTTGGCATCCGCGGGAGGTGATGCTGCTCGTTCAGGATCCTTCTCAGTATCCTGACCCTTATTCTTCTTTCTTCCTAAGAGATCTTTCAGATATCCCTTGCTTAGAAGATAGCTTATTTCTTTCCTTAGAGCAATGCAATCCTCAGTCACATGTCCGAAATCTTCGTGGAAAGCACACCATTTTGACTTATCTTTCCAGTCAGCCTTTTGTTGATTCTTTCGAGGCCACCTAGCCTTGTCTCCTAGACCCTGCATAGCATACATCAATTAAGGAATATTAACAGAAAAGCAATATTCGGACAACTCAGGATACTCTTCAGGATCCTCATCTTCGACAGCGTTCACTCTTTTGTTTTCATTTCTACTATACGGCTTAGGCCGATATGACTTGAACGAGGATTCTGACTTCCTATTAGTTGACTCATAAGTGTTGGATGAGTTCATCCTTTCTTGCATCTTCCTGTCATCTTCCAGACGGATATATCTCAAAGCCCTGTTACGAGCTTCGTCGAGATTCCTGCAGGGATTCATTACAAGATCCTGATAAAACTGAGAATCCTTTTGTAATCCCATCTTGAAAGCTTGCACAGCTGTTGCAACATCAAGATGTGGGATATCCAAGGATTCTCGACTGAATTTGTTCACATAATCCCTCAAGGATTCCTGAGGCCCTTGAGTTATCCTGTAAAGATCACTGGTTAGTTTCTCAAAACTCCGACTACAAGAAAATTGACTGTTAAATAAATTAACCAAATGAGCAAATGAAGTAATTGAGTGAGGAGGAACGTTTAATAGCCATTTTAAGGCCGATCCTGTTAGAGTAGAACCAAATCCCTTGCACAAGCACGCTTCCTTGAGCTCCGGAGGGATAGGGTTAATCTCCATTCTTTCCCTATACTGAGCAATATGCTCCTCAGGATCCGTACTCCCATCATAAAGCTTCATGTTGGGAGTTTGGAATCTCTTTGGGATCTCAGCATCACAGATAGGATATGCAAAACGAGATATCTTGTGGCTGTCTTGAGACACTTCCGGGATCGGCTGGACCACCCCAGGTACACTAGATATCATGTCCTTCAACTTCTGAAGTTCCCTGGTAAGTGCTGTTGTTACACCTGTATCCTGCAAAGATCCACCACTGTTAGTAGCATGAGTATTATTATTATTCGACACGTTACCTATTGGAGGATTTTGCCCATATCCTGAAGCATATCCTGAGCTCCTCATGGTTGACATCCTGACCGAGGAGGGTATTTCAGGAGTATGATTCTGAGGAAGACTGGGCACGATATTCCCCCTGTTATCCTCGGTATACACAGCTGAACTAAAGTTCAATGCTCTAGGGTGTAATGGAGTGACATTGTCCTCAGCAGATCTGCTCGAGCCAGACTTCAGGAGTTGTATTTCCTTCAAAAGCATTTGGTTTGTTTCCTGTTGCTGCCTCATTTGTTCCTGTACACTTCCAAATAAGGTTAAAATTTCATCATTAGAAGCTAAAACGGGAGCAGATCCCTGGACACTCCGAGTAGGGATAACATCTTGAGATTGCGTAGAGGCTGGCATCCTTGGAGGAGGTGGTGGAAGCACCGAACCGGTAGTAGCAGAAGTCATAGCAGACACAGTAGAGGAACTCATGTTTGATCTTGAGGCCATTATGGACAATGTGGCAAAAAGTTTTGAAAATAGAAAACCGATTAGCGATTTGACAAAAATTTTTAGTAAAGAGAGCACCACTTGCCCCACGGTGGGCGCCAAATTGTTTTGGTCAAAAATTACCGAAGTAATTAAGTGATCAAATTAGTTAAGTGAGGTAGTGTGCTAAAAATGAGTGTCGAAAATATGTTAATCAAGTTAATTGCAAAAACAGTTTCAGGATACGGCTCAGGATATAGAGCTGTATCTATGATCAAACAATGAGCAAAAGTAAAGTAAACGACACGAGATGTACGAGGAAAGCCCTTGATCAATCTAGATCGCCGGCATAAAACCTCGGGAGCTGACAATCGCAGCTGCCTAGTTCTTCTATTGCTTCAAAAATCAAGATACAGTGCAGGATGTGGTACGGATCGACTAAGTGTTACAACGAAACTTGAATACAAGTGTGGTGTTTGCAATGAGCTAGAGAGTGAAAGTGTATGAGAGTGTTAGTGAAAAATTGTGTGTTCTAAGCTGATCCGCCCCCATCTATTTATAGTAAAGATAAAATAACAAACTACCCTAAACTTGCGGGATCCACCGAATATTCCTTCTTCGAACGTTGTAGACCTGGTCTTTCGGGCTCAACGTCTCTTCCTCAACAAATTCGTCCGAGTCTTGAGGAGAAGAAGTCCTCTTGACCGTTAGCAAGTCTCAGCCCTTAACCTGCACGTGGTTAATTCAATAAGCCTCAGGATATCGCCCAAGATGTTAGCAATATCCTCTTCCAGCATCCTGGTCACAAACGAACAAACAAAGGCAGGATATTGGTCAGGATACGTATGTTAAGAAAATGACCCCTAACATCAGGGATTTAAGTGTAATAAGTTTAGGGGCTAAAAAATAAATAGTATTTAAAAGACCAAACTACCATCATTTTAGGGGTCTTTCTATAAATAAAAGAGGGGAGGGGGAGTTCTTATTTTTTGGGTATCTTAAAATACCCCTCCCTGATGCATTAAAAAATAGTATAGATATAATTTTGTTAAAATCTCCGGGATTTAAGTGTAATAAGTTTATGGGCTAAAAAATAAATAGTATTTAAAAGACCAAACTACCCTCATTTTAGGGGTCTTTCTATAATTAAAGAGGAGAAAAAGTTCTTATTTTTTGGGTATCTTAAAATACCCCTCCCTCATGCATTATAATATAGTATAGATAAGAACAGGATCAGGAGAAAACGCCTGAAGGGGTAAGGTCCCAAAAACCCCATAACAAGTGCTTGGGACCATACCACAACCTCATCTACAAGTTTTTTTTTACCTTGCGCGGCCGCGCACTGGTTTTAAAGAAAGGCTTAAGACCAAGTAGCTGATAACACTTACGCGCCAAAAGGAAATCATAAATCCTTCCGCCTGCTTCCATAAATAAAGGATGAAAATCCTAAAACACTTCCGCTTAATATCCAGACTTGAATATTATTGCCCAGAATTGGGATTTATTTAGCTGAATCTACACGATAAGGAGTCACACCAGATTACAACAGTAATCTTCTAGAAGGAGTTCAATCGTGCACCACTAAGACGGTTATAACCGTCTGGACACGTGTCGACTCCCCAGACGTTCCTGAAATCACAATGATAGCATGCAATTGGAGAGTAATCTCCACTTGATCACTTTACACGTGGCAGATCCCCAGCCATCGATCTAAACCACGATCCGTGTGCTCTTACGTCGGATCAAGGAGCTGGACGGAAGGAAATGCAACCGCTTACGGTGTTAGCATCTTCCGTCAACTTTTCACTAACGGGTTTTCCCGCCCAAAGACTCCCGGCTATAAATATGAGAACTATTCAGGTATGAAAGGCAAGTTACACACACTTCTCAAATACATCATCTTCTTCATAACCAATACTTATTCTCACACCGGAGTCGGGTCAAGGAGAGAACCCCTTTCTCCCCTTGGCGAGGCTAACGGTGCTTCTTTTTTGTAGAATTATCGGAGAAGAAGATCAGCTGTCACCGAATCAAACGAGAGGAAACCCACCTTTTTATGCAGATTCAAACCCCCTAGATTATTGATTCCGATCGATTAATCTAGTGTTTCTTCATTGGCGCCCACCGATTCCTCTGTCTTATCAGTTTTCACCTCGTTTCAATTCAGTCCTTTTCATTCTCTGTTTCAACATGGCAAACCGGTCTTCGACCGAACGTCGAAAACAATGTTCAAGTAGAAGGAATCCCAGAGGATGCCTCGGATGACAACGAGGTTCAATCCAATCGAGCAAACGACCCTGTCACTCCAGGAGTGTTACCAGCAAACCCTGCTCAATCAATTCTGCCACCGGGAGAAACTCCAATTTCCTGGTACGTCAGGTCTTAAGGGGCACTAAACGCAGTGTACACACAGCTGTGTGCTCAAACTGCTCCCTTAACTCAACCTCGTAGACCAGGATCTCGTGCTAACGCTTCCTAACGGGAAGATTCAACTTACGAGAATACAGAAGTTTATGCCAGATCCACATCAAAACATGGATACACTCAGACAGGAAGTCATCAGAGAGAATATCATGGTAGACCACACCCTCACCGAAGACAATCGGTTCACGATAGGTTGGGTTCCCAATGGGACACCCACACCGATGAGTCTGATCCAACATACCGTTTAAGTGCAAATACCAGTGTGTTCAATCGGTTGCAGCCAAATTACAATAAATGCAGGCCTCGAGCGGTTTATAACCCTGAGGCAGAACACAACTATGATTTGATTTACCGCCCTGCGGAAGCAGCGGAAAATTCAAAGTTCATCATGGAAATAGCTTTGGCTCCACTTGAGAAAGCTAAATTACCATCCAACGTAGGAAAATTTAACGGGCTGATAGACCCCGATGACCACTTAAGGGTATTTACCAGCGCAGGTCTGGTTGGGGGCTGGACCCTCCCGCTATGGTGCCATCTGTTCGTACAGACCCTGACCGGCGCAGCGAGAATCTGGTTCGATAACCTACCAATCGGACAGATTGAATCATGGAAGGATCTGCGCGAAAAGTTTTTGACACACTTTAGCCAGCAACAGCGTTCCATTCGCGATACATCTGACGTCATGAACATTTGGCGCCGTGATGACGAAAATCTGGAGGATTTCATCACTAGATACAATAAAGAGGTATTGGAGATCGGCGGAGTTCATGAGCAACTAATCCGCGCTCAATTCAAGTATGCGGTTAGATGCGATAACATGATTAAGGTCTTATCTGGAACAGAGGGCCTTCCAAAAAGTTGGGAGAAGGTAATGGCGGCGGCCAAGGTTTATGCGCAGACTGAAAAGAACCTTACCACAAACAGGCCACCGCCACCACATAATAGACCCGCAGACTTAAGCTCAACCGGCGAAAGAAAATTTAAGAAATCATGGCGTGAGTCTGGCTCCGGAAGTCGTTCGTCTGAAGATGCTCGCGCAACAATCAACAAGCTCACCGCGCAGAGGGAAAACAAACAGGAGAATAGGGAGGGGCAGTGGACTCCCCTAACTAAGACCCCGGCGGAAGTCTTGAGTACCGAAGACTATCAATTCAAACCTTCGATCCCTATGAAAAATAAGCGCGTACAAGACCCTGCCCAATACTGCGAGTATCACAAGGATAACGGGTATACCACTAACAACTGCATCTCTTTACGCACAGAAATAGAGAAAGCCCTCAAAAGCGGCGAGCTAACACATTTGCTCCAAAATGTGCGTAAAGAGATTAAGCAGATAACCCGGGGTGAGGAGGGCCCAAGCAAAAGGGCAAAAACTTAAGGGACAACTCTATGAATTTCCCGCAGAAAAACATAATCTATCAAGCAAAGCGGAAATATTAGAGAGTAAGTTAAGTTTCACATAATTATATTAGCAAACTTTGTAAAAGCCTCTGTGCTCTATCCCTAAATAAAATAGCAAAGTTTCTATTATTCCTGTGTTTATTTTTACAAAGTGCATGCAATTTCTTTTAGTAAGCGCAAAAATATATTGGTAGTTACAAAACAAGCCTCATGAACGGTCAGTGATCACGTCACAAACGACCATAAGTTCACACATGAGCTTTATACCAACTTCATTCGCCTTACTCAACAAAAGTAATCGTACTCATGCAAAATATTGTAAACAAACAAATAGAAACATCATGCTATTCTCAGCGTACAAATACGCCCTAAAAACTTTCAAACACGGCAGTGTTTAAGTTACTTGCGCAACAGCGCACCAACAAAAATAGGGATTTACATCCCAAATATTACAGGAAAATTGTTCAATACATTTTTCAACCTACGCTAAATCTTCACCCTCATCCGGAAAGATTTCCCTTAGTTGCGCTACGTGATCATCAGATTGCAGCGCCACATTTATCAGATCCATAACCGGAAGTTGCAAGTTGTTAAACTCTGTCTTCAAGGCAGCAAGCGCGGAACCAGTATTCACGCTGAAAGTTGCAGATTTACTATCATCCCAGTCAACCTTTAAGGCGATATTCACATGATGGGAGCATTCAGCATATCCTTGCACATACCCATCTCTTCGCGCAGCAACCACTAAACGAGCAATGGTTTTATCCAACTCTTCGGAATTTAACACCGACTCAGCAACCTGCGAAAATAAGAAGGGGTGAATAACAAAAAAGCGCATAAACAGTCTTACAAACAAACAACTTACACAAGCAATCCTACGATCTTTCAGCCACGCCATATCACTCTTCAAAAGTTCAAGCTCGCTTTCTGCTGTAGCTCGCGCCGTTTCGGAATTTTCCAATTTTTCCTCGGTCTTAGTCAAACGGCGAGAAGTTTCAGCCTTTTCAGAATATGCAAGCTCCAGATCCTTTTTAAGTTGTTCCTGGCCAGAAAGCAAAGCAGTAAGTTCTTCTAACTCTTTATCTCTAAGGGCAAGAGTGGCGCAAGCTCGTACCTCTCGTTGCTCACTTCGCTCCCTATGAGAACGCGCTTCTGCTAAAGCGGCTTCTGCATCAGCTTTCTCCTTTTTCAACTTTTCTACCTCCGCATCCTGATTCTTCAGTTTTTCAACCTCAGCCTTGAGATTATTAATGATATTACGGAGGTTTACCTTCTCAGCATTATCTTTTTTACAAATCCTCCTCCAGTTTTTACGTTCTTCGGAAAGGAGAGCAGCTTCAGCTTCCGCTTTCCTCTTCCAACCCGCAACAGACCACTCCTCGGTCTTACGATCAGCTTCAAACTTGGCCTGATCAGCTTCCAATTTAGTCTTCAGCTGATTCAAGCGCCTCTCGTCTTTGGCAAACTTCTTTTGGGATACCTTAAAGGCTTCCCAGTCCTTATGTATACTATACCACTCACGCACTATGCGATGAGTGGTAGACACATGAGAAGCAGTCTCTTCAAGGTAAGCTTGATAGGTTTGTTCATAAGACCGGCCTTCTTGAAACTTGATCTCCCCAGGCGGAAGTATCCCCTGCAACCAATTTTGGCACACACGCCAATCCGAGAAAGTGTCACCTTTCTTTAAATTCCAAACAGGGGCATGAGGATCAGAGGCATCTTTCTCCGTGTAAGTCCGGTAATAGTAATCCCCCAAGGTTTCTTCTGGGCGGATTGGAGAATGTTTACCAACACCAGCAGATGAGCTTTGCTCCTCACCTATCACCTTCTCAACACGCTCAGGCATCACGTTAGAAATTTTAGGAGAAGAAGTTGCAGTAGGAGATTTCTCGGCAGTTTGCTCTTTCTCCACTTCTTAAGCAGCAGTTTCAGGGGTTCGTGGATTACCAGCACCATCCACAACCCCTGGATCAACAACCTTTTCGGTTTCTACAGCAATATCAGCAGGCTTCTTAGCCTCAACAGTCTTATCTACACCACCATCAGCAACCTCCGTAGTCTCTAACTGGTCAACAACAGAAGCATGCGGAGGGGTGGGTGGAAACTCTTCATTAACCACAGGATGTGGCTCTGTGGGAACAGAGGAAACAGGAACCTCTGAAAAAACAAACAAAATCTGTAAAGATTTAACGCGCATAAAAAAGAAGTAAAAGAAAACACTTACCAGGGACAGATTCCGAAATAAAAGCATCTAGATTCCCCTTTCTGGTAATTTTCCTCCTTTGGATCTTCTTAGAGGGCGGACCCTCAACATCAGTATCAGCTTGTTTTCTCTTACCAGCCTTCCTGTGCACCAAGTGCTCAGGACTAGAATCCAAATCAATAGGATCACTTGGGTTGGATGGGGGAATATCAGCAGAATCCCTAGGTTCAGGTTTCGGTTCCCGTACAGTTACTGCAGGTGTAAGACCCTCCAAAGAATCAGAAACCACCACATAATCACACCTGGAGTCAGAGGAACGGCGCGTACCTTTCTTCTCTCCAACATTTTTTAAAGTTTGAACTTTAGCAGCCTCACTCTTCTTTGGCGCAGAGGTAGAGGTCGTCGCGCGTTTCTTCCTTTCAGGGCCTATGCCCAAATTCGACAACTCACCTACAAAAGCGCAAAAGAACAATTTACCCGCAAGCGCAAAAAGGAAAACAAAGACAAATATAGCTTACCAGCACCAGCAGCAGGTTGAACAGATAAATCCGCATCCCGCGGAAGAACAAAGTTCTTTACAATCCTATGGTACCAAAGTTCTTCTTCAGGTTTTTTCTTGATAGTACCCATTCTTCCACCTTCCCTCTTAAAGGCAACAACATACAGTGAAACAACTACAAGCAAAGGATAGCAAACAAAAAAAATTGGGAAAAACCCCAATCTTACCATGACCATCCTCGGTGTACACTGGTTTGTCATCACGTTCCATTTTCCAATTCAAGCTCATACCAGCCCCGATAAGAGCTTTCTCCGACAAAGCAATGTTCAGAACATCCTTCAGATCTTGGTACCAATTCTCGTCAACAGGGGTCTGAATCGTTTCAATCGGAACATCCTCTTTCCCCCTTACAAACATCCTCACCGGAATCACTCCGGCCTTGATAAAAAAGAATTTTTGCTTCCAATCATGGAAGGATTTTGGGGGTTGCAATAGAATCTTCTTCGCAGATGCTCTCTGAATAAAAGAATAAAAACCTTGAATACAATGCATTTGGTAAAAAACCCTAAATCGAGGAACCGTCGGCTCGATATGCATCGTTCGGCATACAAACTCGAAATGTCGAACCCTAACCATGCTGATAGGATGAAGTTGAGAAATATGCAGCTTGTAAAACTCAAGAATTTCAAGAAAAAACTTAGTGACAGGCAAACGAAAGTTGCCTTCACAAAAGAAATCCCAAAAGAGGGTAATATACCCAGCCGGAGCATCCGCTGCATTTTGCCCCTCTTCAGGGTACAGAGCACCCCAGTTCTCCGGAAATTTGAGATTCCGAACCAAACCATCAAAGGTCGCTCTAGGCCACTTCAACGGTGGAAGTTCAGTCGACATTTCTTCAGAAAAATCTTCTTGGTGTTCTCCGGTTGACATAAGAAGAAGGAATGATAAACTCTTTTAGAAGAAAGGAACAAGAAAGTTTTCAACAAAACAATGATTACACAGAAAGGGGGTTACTCAAACGTTATATATACTCACCGCAATAAATAGCATCGGTAACCGCCACAACACCTTTTTCGGATATTACAGTTCTCCAAACAGCAGAAAGAGCAATAACCAACACAAACGCGCTTACACGCGCGCGTGTAAGACACGTGCAGTAAAAAACAACTGACAGTGACAGACTGTCATTTAGGTTTACTGTACCAGTCTCATTCAAAGTCAAAGATTTTTCAAAAAATCTTTACAATAGTTAAAATGAATCTTCCTCCAGAAGTTTCCTCTTTTTTCGCGCCAAAAAGCATTTCCCTCCCAAAAGTCCAGTGCTCCACTTACTTGCATAACTGCAACACTAGACTGGGGGGACTTGAAGGGGTAAGGTCCCAAAAACCCCATAACAAGTGCTTGGGACCATACCACAACCTCATCTACAAGTTTTTTTTTACCTTGCGCGGCCGCGCACTGGTTTTAAAGAAAGGCTTAAGACCAAGTAGCTGATAACACTTACGCGCCAAAAGGAAATCATAAATCCTTCCGCCTGCTTCCATAAATAAAGGATGAAAATCCTAAAACACTTCCGCTTAATATCCAGACTTGAATATTATTGCCCAGAATTGGGATTTATTTAGCTGAATCTACACGATAAGGAGTCACACCAGATTACAACAGTAATCTTCTAGAAGGAGTTCAATCGTGCACCACTAAGACGGTTATAACCGTCTGGACACGTGTCGACTCCCCAGACGTTCCTGAAATCACAATGATAGCATGCAATTGGAGAGTAATCTCCACTTGATCACTTTACACGTGGCAGATCCCCAGCCATCGATCTAAACCACGATCCGTGTGCTCTTACGTCGGATCAAGGAGCTGGACGGAAGGAAATGCAACCGCTTACGGTGTTAGCATCTTCCGTCAACTTTTCACTAACGGGTTTTCCCGCCCAAAGACTCCCGGCTATAAATATGAGAACTATTCAGGTATGAAAGGCAAGTTACACACACTTCTCAAATACATCTTCTTCTTCATAACCAATACTTATTCTCACACCGGAGTCGGGTCAAGGAGAGAACCCCTTTCTCCCCTTGGCGAGGCTAACGGTGCTTCTTTTTTGTAGAATTATCGGAGAAGAAGATCAGCTGTCACCGAATCAAACGAGAGGAAACCCACCTTTTTATGCAGATTCAAACCCCCTAGATTATTGATTCCGATCGATTAATCTAGTGTTTCTTCAACGCCTCAAAGTATGAGAACGATTCTCAGCCACAAGATCTTAGTGGTTTGTGACTGAGATTGATGCAGTGGCATTTTTGTAAATAATAGGGGGCTTTGAACTACCAGGAGAGGTAAAATAGGAAGATTCAAACAAGGGTGCACATGCTAATCACATGTCATTTCCACCGATTATATTTAAACGCCAATAAATTTTGTTATACACGATTGTTTTTTCAAAAAAATCACATCATAAAATTCAGCGTTTTTTTAATCTTTCCAACGAGTATATTATTGATATATTTTTCTAAAAAATGAAGTGGGTTTTTTATGGCGTTTTAAACTTTGTTATTTACGGCGTTTTCAACTGAGTTTTTATGACTTTTTCTGAAGTGGGTGTTTTTATGGCGTTTTCAACTGAGTTTTCATGGTGTTTTTCTGAACTGGGTGTTTTATGGCGTTTTCAACTGGGTATTTTTTATGGCGTTTTTCTGAACTGTGTGTTTTTATGGCGTTTTTAACTGAGTTTTTATGGTGTTTTTCTGAACTGGGTGTTTTATGGCGTTTTCAACTGGGTATTTTTCATGGTGTTTTATGAACTGGGTGCTTTTATGGCGTTTTTATTTGAACACCCAGTTAATGTTATTTTTTTTTAATTTCAAAAGTATAGCAATAGTATACTCGTTAGAAGGATAATAAAACACTCGATTTTATGGTGTTTTTTTTTTTTTAAATAATCACGTATGGAAAAGTTACGAGAGTTTAAAAAAGATGGTGGAATATGCATGTGAGTGGCATGTGCATGGTCTTTGACATGTGAATGACATGTGCATAGGCTTTTTGACAATATCACCCTCCTTAGTGTAAGTTAGCACCAACGTCACATGTCAACACCAAAATCGTTCTCACCGTTCTCACACTTTTAGTCGTTTTCTCTAAATCCTTACCATATATATATATATATATATATATATATATATTGTTATAAAGTACAATGAATAGTAACTTTATTTTTATAGTAATATATAGTTTTTTATTATTCTTTTATTTAATATATTATAATTGTTTATTATTATATTTACTTTTAATAACATATTTTTTTTATAATATATATTAATTCATCAATTAATTTGATACTTCTTCAATAATTTACGTTTATAACTTTTAAAAAAAAAACTTAAGTACATAGTTGTGCTTGATTTTTTCCCCGACATTCCGTTATAACTTTTGTTAAAAACGAAGTTGTACTCAAAATAAAGTATTTATTTGGTATCATAAAACGGTACGATAATAAACTAAGTCGTTCTAATGGTTTAGCGTTCTAAACAATATGCTTTATTTTCAAATCACGTCTGTTTCACATTATTATTTGTTCGGTTTCGCTGCAACGCGACCTCAGTAAAAACTAGTTTTTCATTAACGATGACTAAGAAAGGCAAATTGAAGAGCTTAATATGTTGTGAATAAGTATATACTTTATGGGTAAAGATCAAATAGGAAGTTAATTTTCGCTAGGAAGGATAGGAAGCCATAGGATTATGACATGTGGCAAATTTTAAAATAAAGAGAAAGGGTATTTTAGTCAATCCAACTCCTTCTTCTTCCTTTTTCAAAACCCAGTAAATTCAAAAACCCATCATTTTCAAAACCCACCATCTTCAACTATTTCTTCACTTTCTATCTCAATAATCACTACATTATAGTGCGATTTTCATCACAAATCAATGATTCAGAACCCGATCAACGTGTTCTTCAGCTTTTTTTGAAGAAAACCCAGTTTAATTTCATAAAAAAATCTCGTTTTTTCCGGTGATTTTGGAGATAATCACTCGATTCGTTCGATTCGAGCGTTGATAAGTGTTTCTATCATTCAAATTTCGTCAATTGATGAAGAAATCGGCTTCGATCCATGTAAGAAATTCTTTAATCTCATTTTCATGATCTGGGTTTTTGATTTAGTCATTGCGTTTTACGATCTTTGCGGGGGCCCGGGGGCGGCAGCCCCCGGTAGCGGGGTCCCAGGGGCGGCAGCCCCTGGCGGGGGTCCAAGGGGCAGAGCCCCTGGCTGGGGTTGAGCTGTATTAAAAACGCATCAGAAAAATTAAATTTCCATAAATTGGCTCATTTCGAAGACAGTAATTCGTAGACAATTCAGACAGTTCACAGTGACAGATAGTTTTATGTGTCCATTGCGTTTTAGAAATAAGAGAGTTTTATGTGGTTTCTGGCTATTGCGTTTTAGAAAAAAACACATTTTTAAGTGTTTTTAGTCATTGTGTTTTAGGTAAAACACATTTTTTAGGTGTTTTCAGTCCATTGCGTTTTAGAATGAGTCATTTTTAAGTGTTTTCTGGCCATTGCGTTTTACATATAAGACATTTCTTTGTGTTTTTGGTGCATTGCGTTTTAGGTAAAACACTTTTTTATGTGTTTTCAGTCCATTGCGTTTTAGAAAACAGACATTTTAAGTGTATTCTGGCCATTGCGTTTTACAAATAAGTCATTTCTTTGTGTTTTTGGTGCATTGCGTTTTAGGTAAAACACATTTTTATGTGTTTTCTGGCCATTGCGTTTTACAAATAAGTCATTTCTTTGTGTTTTTGGTGCATTGCGTTTTAGAAAAATGTCATTTTTTAGGTTTTTTTTTTTCATTGCGTTTTACGTAACTGGTGGTTTTTCTATTGCGTTTTACGCAACTGGGTTTAAAATTTTTTTTTTATAAATATAGCAATAGTATACTCGTTTTAAAGATAAAAAAACGCTCGTTTTTTTGGTGCAATTTTTATAAAAAAATAATGTCGTATGAAAGAGTTATTAACGTTTAAAAAATGGGGGGGAATTGGAGGAGAGAGAAACTATTGGCTTGGATTGACTAGAATGCCCTTGAACAAACTCACGCGCCTCTTTTCTTCATTTCAATTTGCCTGATTTAATCTTAGCCCTTGATTAACTTAATGGATGGTCAAGATCACTTCCTATCCTTCCTAGCCAAATAAACTTTCTATTGTATCTCCACCCTATACTTTATAACTAAAAAATGTTAAAGATTCTCTATCCCTATGCACAAAGTAACATTAAAATACAGAATAAATACTATACGCTTAGTTGTAATTCTAATGGTTATATTAATCAATAAACTCCAAAGAAATAATTAATTTGGAATATCAATTATAAAAGTTAGCTTTTCATGAAACTATTGTCGTTTAGAATATTACTTATCCAGCTTTTATAATATTTGTATGACTTTTTTTAACGACGATTTTCTTGTATTAGGCTACCACACTTCTTGAGTTGGAGAGTAACATTGTTCTACTCCGGCTAAACTATGTTGTTTTACCAGGCCTACGCTGGCTTTAGAGTTTTGCTTGGGCGTTTTCCGGGCAAACCATACGCCGGCTGCCAATTGACAGTTATTATTTCACCTTAAGTGCAGAACTTTCTAGCAAAAAAATAGGTATGACTTTTATTTATTGCGGAAAACTCTACGTCTCGTATTCAAAGGAAGTGGTAATCATATTCAACGCTTTCTCAAATTCAAAGGGAGGAGATGTCATCATCTAGAAGACGCTCCCATGTGACAAATCTAAACCAACCACACAGGAAACCAATCGCTTTTGTTGTTCTTTTAGTATTTCTTATTATTTTATATTATGTCGTTGCATCAAATAATAATATTATAGTATTATACTTACACGTGTTTCGTAAATATGTATATATAAAATAAGCTAAATTCTTTATTATCAATACATTAAATTAAACTTTTAGGTTACTTAAAATGACATGTATCCTCTGAGAAAATTCAAATCTAGTTTGATTCGCTTTATTAGAATAAATCGAATTACGAGAAAAAAAAAATAAACACATAGTGTAAGTGTAAAATATAATATTGCTTAACATACGAGCGTACGCTGTGACATTACGCACGTTATAAAATTTAAAATCCTAATCACGCATGTTGAAAAACCATAATCACGCATGTTATACTTAGGTAATGAAGCATGTTATAATTATGTAATGAAGCATGTTATGTTTTTCAACATGCTTGATTATGTCTTTTCAACATGCGTGATTATGGTTTTCAACATTCGTGATCATCCATAATCAGAAAAATGTTAGTTTCTTTGAAATTTGGAGAAAATCAAAATAAATTAACACAATTTAAGATGATAATATATCATAGATAATTATTGTTATTTGCATAAGTTAAAACTTACAATTTAAACAACTTGAATTGTGAATAATTGATATGGAAATCTATACATAATAAATCTGCTAGTACGTCTAAATCTTAATATTAGCTAGAGCACATGTTTCATTAATGAGCTTCACTTTGATATCATATTTTGTTTTTTATGCAAAGAATAGTATAATATTACCTAAAGCACATGTTTCATTAATGAGCTTCACTTTGATATCATAGTTATCGTTACAGTGATTAAGTCTTTGTAATATGAAATTACTGGCAGTATGTAGGGTTTTGTATACATTATTAGTCTAGCCTTACTACTGGACGAAAGTTAGCCAATAGTGATATGATCACAAGTACAGGGATTTGCCCGATGACAAATACTGATTTGAGTAATTGAAAGATATAAACAAATGTAAAAACTCTTGATACTGTAAATTATAACAATGTGTCTTTTTATAAATTTGAATGAACTCACCAGTATTTTCGCTGATAAAAATATTTTTAAACGCATTTCAGGTAACTTAGTGTGAAAGTAAAAAGAAGCACGCTATGAAGCACTGAAGGCTTAAATAAAGTGGCTATGTTACCTGAATAAAGAAAAGAAATTGTGTTTTATCAATTAGGGTTTATCCCTATAAAAACCCTTGTTTGTAATATGGGGTTTTATCCCATTTGTTGAATATTAAATTTCGGTGTTTTACAAACTCTGAATTTTTCCTAACTATGATCCTGATAATATTTTTCGCTGCGAATTTAATAAACACCGGTACCACTTGCATCTGCTCACGGCTCCCGTCGTCTAAATCTTAATATTAGCTAGAGCACATGTTTCATTAATGAGCTTCACTTTGATATCATATTTTGTTTTTAATGCAAAGAATAGTATAATATTAGCTAAAGCACATGTTTCATTAATGGGCTTCACTTTGATATCATATTTTGTTTTTTATGCAAAGAATAGTATACTATTAGCTAAAGCACATGTTTCATTAATGAGCTTCACTTTGATATCATAGTTATCGTTACAGTGATTAAGTCTATGTAATATGAAATTACTGGCAGTATGTAGGGTTTTGTATACATTATTAGTCTAGCCTTACTACTGGACGAAAGTTAGCCAATAGTGATATGATCACAAGTACAGGGATTTGCCCAATGACAAATACTGATTTGAGTAATTGAAAGATATAAACAAATGTAAAAACTCTTGATACTGTAAATTATAACAATGTGTCTTTTTATAAATTTGAATGAACTCACCAGTATTTTCGCTGATAAAAATATTATTAAACGCATTTCAGGTAACTTACGGTGAAAGTAAAAAGAAGCACGCTATGAAGCACTGAAGGCTTAAATAAAGTGGCTATGTTACCTGAATAAAGAAAAGAAATTGTGTTTTATCAATTAGGGTTTATCCCTATAAAAACCCTTGTTTGTAATATGGGGTTTTATCCCATTTGTTTAATATTAAATTTCGGTGTTTTACAAACTCTAAATTTTTCCTAACTATGATCCTGATAATATTTTCGCTGCGAATTTAATAAACACCGGTACCACTTGCATCTGCTCACGGCTCCCGTCGTCTAAATCTTAATATTAGCTAGAGCACATGTTTCATTAATGAGCTTCACTTTGATATCATATTTTGTTTTTTATGCAAAGAATAGTATAATATTAGCTAAAGCACATGTTTCATTAATGGGCTTCACTTTGATATCATATTTTGCTTTTTATGCAAAGAATAGTATAGTATTAGCTAAAGCACATGTTTCATTAATGAGCTTCACTTTAATATCATAGTTATCGTTACAGTGATTAAGTCTTTGTAATATGAAATTACTGGCAGTATGTAGGGTTTTGTATACATTATTAGTCTAGCCTTACTACTGGACGAAAGTTAGCCAATAGTGATATGATCACAAGTATAGGGATTTTTCCGATGACAAATACTGATTTGAGTAATTGAAAGATATAAACAAATGTAAAAACTCTTGATACTGTAAATTATAACAATGTGTCTTTTTATAAATTTGAATGAACTCACCAGTATTTTCGCTGATAAAAATATTTTTAAACACATTTCAGGTAACTTAGTGTGAAAGTAAAAAGAAGCACGCTATGAAGCACTGAAGGCTTAAATAAAGTGGCTATGTTACCTGAATAAAGAAAAGAAATTGTGTTTTATCAATTAGGGTTTATCCCTATAAAAACCCTTGTTTGTAATATGGGGTTTTATCCCATTTGTTTAATATTAAATTTCGGTGTTTTACAAACTCTGAATTTTTCCTAACTATGATCCTGATAATATTTTTCGCTGCAAATTTAATAAACACCGGTACCACTTGCATCTGCTCACGGCTCCCGTCCAAGGTGTGGTTGGGGGCTGTGACAGTCTAATAAGAGATGTTAGGGGAGACATATATTATAACTAGGGTTTCAAAATTCTAAAAACTAACAACAATAAATTAAATAATACAACATACAGTGGCGCAGATATGAAGGGGCCGGAGGGGGCGCCCGACCCCCCGAACTTTTCACTCAATAGTGTTATGTATGTACGTTTTGTATAGAATTTTTTAGGTATATACGTTTTCGACCCCCCGGTTTTATAAAAAAAAAATTAGGTATATATTTTTAGGTCCGGTGACTTCCGACCCCTCGGTGGAAATTTTCAAGCTTCGCCACTAACAACATATGAAAATCTTTAGATGAATGAGCACAAATGAACATAAATAAACAAATTACTGAAAGTTTATGAACGCAAACGAACTAACGCAACTTCTGTTCATGTTTGTTCATTTAACTTAACGGACACAATTTCTTGCTCGTGAACATAAACGAACTCTCTGTCGGACGGTTCACGAACTGTTCGCTGAACGTTCAGTTCTTTTACAGCCTAATGTTGATTAATCGATCATCGAACATCTAATATCCAACAAGGAATAATGAAATTGTAGAAGTTGAGAGTATGGATATGTAGTAAAAAGAAGGAGGTGAAAAAATGTTAAGGAAATAAAAAAGCTTAAAGGCTTATTTATATAAATTTAAGAGTAAATTACAAGTTTTGTCCTTTATGTATGTCCCAAATTGCAGGCGCTGTCCTTTGTCTTTAAAATTGATGAGTTTTGTCCTTAATGTTTGCAAATCTTGCACGTTATGTCCTTTAGGGCAAACCCAGTTAATTTTTTTTGTTAAATGAACAAAAAAACATGAACAGAAGTTGCGTTAGTTCGTGAACCGTCCGACAGAGAGTTCGTTTATTTGAACTTGAGGAATTTTTCGCGCGTTTCAGCGGACATTCGGACGATATTGGTTAAGTTTGTTATAGTAACGGTATGATACCGACACTCGGTATAACAACCAAAAAAGATATGTACAAGATGATATTGACATGTGTTTTACATCGATCGAAAATCTTAAAAACGAATACAGGTATCAGTTTAGATAAGATAATACTGATGTTAGTACCAATGTTATTTGTTCGTAATCGGTTTGGTTCGTCACAAAAAAAGAACAAAAAATCAACTTTTATCGAAACATAGATAAAAATAAGCACGTCCCAACGGTATAGTCGGAATTTTATACGACATGGTATTATATTATTAAAATAAGGAAAACGGTAAATGACATTACTTCGTATAAGAAAACTAAAAAGAGACAATTTTGATAAAATGTACATTTGTGTTTCGATCTCTTGTACATTAATATTCACAATTTGTTTCAAGTAGAATTTATATACAGACGTAAATAAAAATAAGCATATCATAAAGACATACAGAGTCTTTTTATATTAATTTTATTTTAAAAGTTACAATGAGAAAACAAAATATGTGCAAATGAAATCATAACAATAGTAAAACTAAAGACAAAAATTAAAATATAATATTAACATAATCACGGTTCAAAAAACAAAATTTTGATAAATGTTATATAAAATTGATTATTTGTCTCCAAAGTATTATTTTCTAAACTTTTAAAAGATGATTATCGCAATTTAATTAAATGAGAATTTTTATGTTTTTGAACAGAAAAACCAGGGTCGTCTCCGAGAATGATAAAAAAAATTTGAGCCTCAGGCGAAACAAAAAAAATGGTATAATATAAACTCATCAAATATATATCAAGAAACCACAATACGACATGCTAATCATGGGGTTTGAACTCATGACCTCAAGATTATAACCCAAAACATTAACTAATTAATCATATAATCATCTTGTTAACAAGATCGAAGAGTCAATTAATTAAGTGAATTGATAGTTCAAAACAGTTTAGGAAATAAAAAATGCGTGGGATTAACTGAAAATTGTTTAGGAAATAAAAATGTAAAGGAAGGGTTTAGAACTCATGATATTGGTTTTCAAATTTGAGTATCTTAACTTTTAAACAAGCTTCATTTTTGTTACTGAAGTCATTTATTAAACATTTAAGATAACAGTGCTCATTTATAAAACTTGACCATAAATTTTTGTTGGGCCCTATAAACCTTTTGAGCCTTGGCGTCTGCTCAGGTTGCCCGGCCCATAAAGCCGGGCCTGAGAAAAACAATCACGTCTTCCATTTGAAATGGAATAACCATGTAATAAAAGTATAAAACCCAATGCTATAACAATAGTAAAACTAAAGACAAAAATTTTAAAAATAATAATATAATCACGGTTCAGAAATTTAAATAACATGTCATATAGTTCTTAAAAACTATAGTTAATTAGAAGTTGGAACGTGACGTCGAATATTTAATATGAGAAAGAGACGAAATGTATAAATAAACTGGCTATTTTCTAAGAGTTCTGAAAGCTTTGCAATTATTTAAATTTCTGAAATGAACTCAACCCTTTATTATAAAAGATTATTGTTAGAGTATTGACATAAACTATTTTATTATAGGTTATTATTTATATATTTTATTATTACGTGTATTTTCATTTATATTTTTACATTAAAAGTCTTAAACGTTAGTAAAGCCATAAGTTATTTATGCTTATTTTAATATAATTCAATTTTATTAATCCCTGTTATAAATCAAAGACATGATAATTATAAATGGATAATAAATTGGTAAAAGATCAAATTCATGGATTAAAATAATATATTTTTTATTTGAATCTTATTAACAAATATTATCTAAATCTATTTATTTAGGGTAAAAGATAAACTGTATGGATTAAAATAATAATTTTTATTTGAATATTATTAATAAATATTATCTATATCTATTTATTTAGGCGGAAAAAAATTAAGATCAACCCATAGAGCGACATGTGTCCCCAATATGATTTATTTTATTATATAGTATATATATAGATATAGATAGATATAGATATAGAATGGAAGTATCTATAGAAAACTTGGTAAACTCTAACCTCCCGATTTTTTTTTAAATTTACACATGTTATATACATGTTTTTGAGGGTTTTGGGCAAAAAAATCAAAAAAGCGCCGAGTTGATATTTAAAAAAAAATAAAACAAATTTTTGGGTTAACATATATCAGTCGAATATAACATATGTTACACCAAAACTTGTTTATTTATTTTTTAATATTTACTCGGCGCTTTTTTGATTTTTTTTGCCCAAAACCCTTAAAAACATGTATATAACATGTGTATTTTAAAAAAAAAAAAAATCGGGAGCTTTGAGTTTCCCGAGTTTTCTAACCACAAGTGGGTTTTCTATACATCCTTCCCTAGATATAGATTATATATATATTAACATTAATAAGTAAGCATTAATATTAAAATAATATTAATATAATATAATACTAATTATTTTTATTTTATATTTTATATTTTATTTTATATTCTATTCTATTCTATATTCTATATTCTATAATAATAGAAATTAATGAATAGTAACTTTAATATTATATATAGTTACTTTATTTTAATGTTATAATAATAATTATTTTCTTTATTTTGAAGTTTAATACATTTTTTATATTTTTTTAACTTTAATGATTTTCTTTACTTTTTAAGTTTAATACATTTTTATTTTAATGATTTTTTTAACTTTAATAATTATTCTGTACTGCTACCCAGTACCATTTGCTCATCCCTGATCATGGGTACAGTATGAACAACAACGGTATCGTACAAATTTTTTGTTGATTTTCTTCAACTTTTAATGATTTCTTTTTTTAGTTTCAAAGGTAGGGATGAGCTCGGTGCCAACCGATACCGAATCATTACTTGTACCGAAATACCGGTTACGATACCGGTATATGAAAGTAAAAACCGGTAGCGAACCAGTACCAGAAAGTAGGAACGCCAAAAGTTGATACCGAATTGGTACTTAAGATCTTCGGTTCGGGAAATTCGGTACCGATACCCAGTACCATTTGCTCATCTTTGACCATGAGTTTCATACAAACAACATAATTAACATACAACTTTTTGGTTGATTTTCTTTCGGTTATGTTTTAGTGTTTTTTTCTACATTTTCTTTTTATTCTTGTCAGTAGTTTTGTACACAACACGATCGTCGTGATTTCAAAACACATGTAAACACAGACTAAATATCAAAAGAAGTTCGCCGCAATGCGAAGACGTTACCTAGTTTAATTAAATGAGAATTTTCATGTTGTTTAACAGAAAAACAAAATCACATCATCCATTTGAAATGGAATAACCATATAAAAAAGCATAGAGTAAAATGCACGGATAGTCCCTGTGGGTTGGTGAAATTTCACCTTTAGTCCCCAATTTTCAGACTTACACTCTTAGTCCCTGTGGTTTGACAAGTTGTTACTTGAATAGTCCCTAAAGCGGATGAAGGTTACTCGGATAGTCCCTGTGGTTTGACAAGTTGTTACTCGGATAGTCCTTGTCATTTCACACCCACTTAACCAGAAAAACTAACCTCCACCCGCTTTGGGGACTATCCGAGTAACAACTTGTCAAACCACAGGGACTAAGAGTGTAATTTTGAAAAGTTGAGGACTAAAGGTGAAATTTCACCTAACCACAAGGACTATCCTTACATTTTACTCAAAAGCAAGGTTGGAGAACTCGCTAGTCGCTACTCGGCCGGTGAGGTGGGGACTAGCGACTACTCGGGATTACTCAGGATTACTCGGGATTAATCAGATCGGAACTTTATATGTAAATTTTATTATTTTTATAAATATGTATATATATACTCACACATCCATATGAATATAATACTTAAAAAGGTAAAAGTAGTTTAAAATACAAACTAAACTTACATATAAGTCATAACATAACAAGTCTCGGTACTTAAAATTCAAACATTAACAAATAGCTCAAATGTAATCGTCATCCCCGTAGTGTTCAATGATTTCGACGCCATCCGACTCGTATTCAATCTTCTCGTCTACTTCATCCTCTTTCTCCAACTCAAATTCTTCGTCATATTAGGGTAAGGGATAAGGAAAATGGGCTAAAGTTGTAATCTTGGGCCGACTATGGCGGCTTGGACCGGCTTTGACCGACTAGCGATTTTTTGACTGATTAGTGAAAAATTACTCAGTAGGAGGCCGACTAGCGACTAGTCGGCGATTAATCGCGATTCTTGCAACACTGCTCAAAAGCTAAAACCCAATACTCTTGTTTAACAGAAAAACAAAATCACATCATCCATTTGAAATGGAATAACCATATAAAAAAGCATAAAACCCAATACTCTTTTTTAAGAGAGCAGTGTAAATGACCAAGATGAAAACAAAAAGAAGTATACTATTCCTTCACATGTTATGATTTAAAACATACATACTATAATATAATATAATTTGTAGCCAACAACTACTATTTTCGTTCTCCACGAAATGCAACAGTCGGATTCAGGGTTTCACCTAGGGATGAGTATTTGATATCGGGTACCGGTACCGAACCGTACCGAGTATATTCGGTGTCGGTATTTATGGTAAAACACCGGTAAATACCAGTACCAGTACCAAACCGGTGTATTCGATACCGGTACCTACTTTTCCCACTTTTCAATACCGGTACCGATTCGGTACCGAACGGATACCGTGCTCATCCCTAGTTTCACCCGTAAACCTTTTGGCAATGGGCTCTTAGGTGCCCTGGTTTGACCACACCTGGAGGTTTTAACACCTCTACTACACATAATCATATAAGATAATATTCTAATTGTGGTCTCTAGTGGTGGTCCAAAAATTTACATGGATAGGGCTTTAATTGATCGATAAAAGGTATCAATCAACATGCGTATTATGCTTAGCTCTTGAATAACGAATTAACATCCAAGTAGTATTAAAATTGAGTTCTACTATTTATAAATAGAAAGTGCTTGATATTATATATGTCTATTTTCAAAATATAAATTAGAAACATGTTATTGCTTTATATACTTGTAACATGTGTATTGGGAGGTTTTCAAAAAAGTTTTGTATTTTTCTCTTTCAATCCAATTGTTTTTATCTTTTATAGTTTAACCCCTTTGGTTTTTTTAAATTTAACCCAAAGCTTTTCAACTTTTCAATTTAACCCCAATTCTTTTTTATTTTCAACTTTGGTGTCCCCCTACTTTTCATCTTTTGCAAGTTTCCATTTTACGTTTCGTTCTAAATTTTGCGAGTCAACACACAGCAACATGCGTGTGGGGTTCAACGTTTTTTCGCCTGTTTTTACCCGTTTGATAGGCAAGTCACAACACGTCTATTTTTCTTGACAAGTTAGATCGACTTAGTTATTCTTTTCTACGTTTTATGTTTTTGTCTAATTGTTTCGCATTAACACGCCACAACGGGCGTGCGTGGTTCAACGATTTTACGTATGTTTTTTTTTTTGTGTGGTGTTATGTTTTACTTTTTTATTTAATTTATTTTTACAAGCTCTTCTGATGTTGGTGTTCGCTAGCAGTGGTTTGGCATTAGTGCTACTTGACACAATTTTACGAACGTATTTAACCTATTAAGTTTGTTACTAATAATTTGTTTTGAGTTTACCGTTATAGCTCCTTTATTTAAGAAAAACAATTTTTTCACGTGTATATTTTTATGTACGTACCAGTATAAATTCGATTTGCCCTATGTGTCGACATAAACTTTTTTCTGGAAACGAGTCAGGTCAAATATAATACGTTTTCGTTTAAAAAACATTTTTACGTGCATATTTTTATATATATGTTTCGGTATATATTTGAGTTGGTGTATGTTTCGACGTAAACTTTTTTAGGAAAGGAGTCAGGTGATGTTTTGTAAATTTTGTTTCGAACCGAGTGGAGTCAAATTGTGATTTCTTTTTTCCATTTTTCAAAAGCTCTAATTCATCTCTTTTGATTATAAGTGTCAGCTTTTCTATTATACCCGTTACATTTTCAATGTATGACTCGGGTCACAAATAATACGTTATGATTGTACGGTATAAATTTGATTTACTTTATTTTTTTTATCCAATTTCAATGCTTATAAAGGTTACATTGAGTTTAGTCAGATACGTCGAAACGTGTGTTTTCATATGGTTAATGCATCACATAACTTTTGGACTAATCAATTAAATGTTTGCGATGTACTGCGCCGTAACGCGCGCGGGTGTTATTCCTAGTTACTTTTATTTACGAATAAAATGATTAGTGATTTAGTGTAATAACAAAATATGTAATAAATGCTTGTAAAATGAGTCCAATTTCAACCTTTTGGAGAAGATTCAAGTAATATTTTTCTTAAGAATCATGATCTATTCTTCGATGATAATTCATACTAAGAGTATAACCGATCATAATTTTCATTGAAGAGAACAATCTCTCTCATAAACATCACAAACTTACACTTAATATCCAGTCGGAATCAGTATTATTGAATATAATTTTCGATCGAAGTAAAAACGTCAGTTCCTATTCTTTTTAGACATATCATGAATTTATTTCTGAGTTTTCTATTTTAATTTACTATAACAATGGTCAGTATTATAACGAACCGAAACGATATCGACTGAATTTCCATCACATCGCAAGTAGTGTTATATATGTAGTTTTCGTCAAGGCCGTCTTTGAGGGGGTGCGGGGTGGGCGACGGCACGGGGCCCAAACCCTTCGGGGGCCAAATCTTTTTAATTTTGTATAGAATTTACGTTGTATAAGCTAGAATATATATACTGAATCAAAAGATGATACAAACAAGCTCTTGTTGGGGTTGTTATTGGCTTGCTTAGACAACAAAGAGACGCGGAATTCTTTATTTTAGCTTCATTTTTTAGTTTTTTTAGCTCTATATGACATTTAATGCCTAATTTTGTCAACTGCATCCATCTTTTCCTTTAATTAATAAATTACTAACTACGCTTAGCTAAAAATAACTATTTAAATTACTTTCACATAAATTTTAGTGATTAAATAATTGATGAGTTTATTGTCGTGTACTCAAATTGACACAGCGAATATATAATCAATAAGGAAGTAAGTAATTCCGATTCGAATGATTTAATAGGACAATTACACTAAGAAATCAAACAACTAACATAAAAGAAGAGGAGATGAGAAGATCAGATGATACAGATTTGGGTTGGGAAGAGAAATCACCACATTCATCAAATTAGTCATGCCCTAATTGCTCTCCTCTGCTTGTTATATCATGTGGCGTAGCTCGTACTTTCAGTTTGTTGGGCCTTCTTTATTGGGCTGGTTGGGCTCAGGTCCAGTTCATAACATTAGTCCCCTCTTGCAGATTCACCTTGTCCTCAAGGTGTAAGGTTGGAAGAAGGAAACTGATACGGTTGTTGGTTGGACCAGATAGCTATATGTGTTTCACGCATTGGGGCTAGAAATAACACATTAGCCCGTTGCATAGATGGGCGTCCAAAAGTTCAAGTGGCTTATGTCCATAAAGAGCTGAAAATGGTGTTATGTCAGGGCCCGAATGTGTGAAATCTACACTGTAGCTATTGAAAATTGGAACAACAAGCGCAGTTTGGAGCAAAGAAAACGTGCCATTGGAACCAAGGAAAGTAGTTGTTGCCCATCCAGTTAAATAGTTGAGAAATAGTATGTGTATGGCAACAACAGTTGGTTTGGCCATTGTTGATAGCAGATGGTCGTCTTTAGTGGTGATATAAAGCATCAATGGAATGAGGGAAGGATGTTGCTTCAACCATCTTATCACAAACATAAGATATAAAGGAGCATCTTCATTTAATCTAAGAGTTGTTGAGAATGAAAGGTTCTCACCTTGAGAAAAGTAAGCATTAAGTGCAAGAGCAAACAACCAAATGGTGGTCTTGGAGTTAAAATATATACTGTCAATGGAGGAAATCAGTTGACAAAAAATAGCCCGTTCCCAATCAGAAACGATAACTTCCTGAGCTTGTGAGTCTAATGAAATCTGAAATAGTGGAAGCGTGTGGTTTCCATATGTCATGTATGGGTGCGGTGTTTCACTGCTTGTCAAGTCCATCAAGTAACTACAATGAGGAGTCAACCCGTCATGCATATCATGCACATGCAGTGGCACTATAAGTTGAGAGTGACTAAATAGGTGATTTAGAACCGATAAACTCACCACACATACCATAGTTAAAATATCTTGTATTGTTACCAGGAAACTACCATCATCAATACAAGCGATCACACGGTTGTCTTTAGTCGCTTTAGCATAACCAAGATTCGCACCCACGGACCATCCGATCGACCTATATTGCATCTCGTTTTCTCCAATTAACAATTCTTGGATGTGTTTGAAGATGATAAGGACCCTTGCAAAGTCAAACACCGGACTAAAATGAATTGTTTGAAGACCTCTCGAAGGGAAATCTGAAATTGTTTCTTTTAGAGGTAAAAGAGTCACAAACATCCCAAAATTTAGATCAACAAATCCATTACTGGTGAAATCAGCGATTGAGCATATAGTAATGTGGCATAGCAAGCTATACCCCGTCAAATCCCTTTTAAATGCTTCCTGTTCCACATAACATAAGTTCACAAATGCAAGCCATACATCAAAAAATGCATTTGGGTGGAGTCCAGTTCCTTTGATGGAACCAGATTGCTTTGGAGAACAGCCAACTCTGCTATAGCAGGTGCAATCACAATCAGATGTGCATTACAAAAAGGTCTTTTTGGTTTAACTACAAATTCATGGATGCTGGAAGGTGCTTTATCATAAGCTGGAGTTTGTGTGGACATGATGCACAAATGCTCAAGTGAAAACTTAATTTGGTACCTTTCCAGAAGTGTTTCAAGAGGAGCAAAAATGTGTAGCATGTCAAGTGCAATGCTGAACACTATATGTGAAGGTATATGTGAAAGAGGCCGCATACCATGTAATCAATCTACCCATTTAACATTTATCACCTTACAACGAGCAACATCAACAAGACGTGCAGCCCGAAATACCCAAGTAAGGGTGTTGAAAGTCTGCTTTATTGGAGCAAGGACACTTGGAAGCGAGTAAAACGTGGTCATAAGGGCATTCACTAATAGAAGGTGCGTTTTAGGGGCGGCCCATAAGTTTCCAACTAAACCATATTGCAAACCCGACTTCCAATCAAAGTATGGAATCTCTAGTGAATTTGTATATAACAACCATTTGTACACACTGTGGAGCAAAGAAGTCACAACAGAGATTGGACCATTAATAGCACCTAAATCTAATATGTGCAAGTTGGCCTCAGAGTGAATAAGAGCTGAAATAAGAGTGGTATAAGGGTCGAGTGGTTTTGAATCATCATCTAAAAAATACCACCTCGAAGGGCATATGCCGAGATGAACCAAAATTAGCATACTAAACTCAAGAGAATACTCATGAAGTAGGGAAAGTAGCATAACCATACGATAAAAAGAAAGTTGAATAGAAAGAAAAACAAATTACAAAGTCGAATCAGAACAGGTAACAGGTGTAACAAATTCATTTCCCGAATCCGCTAACTCCCAAGTCATACCAGCATCGAGAGGACATGGAACACAAGTAGTGCTAGATAATACTTTCTGCCCCTGCAACACATAAGTTAAGAGTGCAACAGTTCTACCACCTAAAGAGTGTCCAATTATATGTAGCTTAAAATCAGAATGACGTTGAAATCCTTTTAAAAGAATTGGTGTTGCCAGCATGGCAAACCATCGAACAGCTGCAACAATTCCACAGTACGCATAACATAGAATTACATCACTAACTCCACCCTCAAATACAACCGTGTGGTGAAATGGTACAACTGCTCCAGTTGCAGTAGTTAGAGTGTCCTCATTACTAGAAGTAATATGACTGTTCGTGTTGATTTTAAGAGCAAACTTCGGAGGTGGAGACCCAATCCACAGCCACATCGTATAATCACTAAGAATCATTATTGTTCCGCCTTTCCAACAAAGGCAGTTATCCCCTATTTGAAAGTCAAGCACTATGTTATCAGCTCTAGATTTATTAACCCCTATAACACTTTGTACACGAATTTTCGTGTCCTTTGCTTGAACGATAGTGACAAGTTGTGTAGCACATAACGCCAGATTAAAAAGTTTAATATTCTGCCATGCTTGAGCAGGAACAACAGAAGTGTGGTTGAAGAATGATTGATTAGAAAGAGCATATATACTCAGCCCCTGATTAGAGGCACTACCCAATGTTTTAGCAGGACGATCAATTGAATAAAACCGTTGATAAAAAATAGTATCGATTTGTGGATATCTACGTGATACCTGGACATGATTCGGAGCAACACTAATAAACGAAGGAGCCACAATCATGCTAGATGCCGAAGCTGGAGCATTAGCCCTCTGAAACTCAGAAGCAAAGTGCACAGCCTCGGTTGTCTCTGTGGTTGTGGTACAGGTTGTGTGAGGATCGGGTGGTTCTGGATCAGCCTCTAAAACAAACAACTTAGGAGCAAAGTGACATTGATGATCGGGATCAAAACCAAAGTTTCTCTGAATAGGATTCATAAGAAAACCCGGTGTCCATGCAATGGAGGTAGTAGGTATTGAAGCATTCACACCCATTTTAGCATTTGATACTCCAAAGGGCTAATTAACATCAACCAGTGATGCAGTTTGAATATCTATGACCATGTCATCAATGGTTTTAGCATATGCATAGTCAATTGCATTTGAAATACCATCAGGCATTTCATCAAACACCTCGAGGGCGGAGAATGGTGGGGACAAATTGACAACGGTATCAACAGTAGGTGTTGAGGACGAAGAACAGAATCGATGAAGCATTGCAGTAGTGAAATCGCTCCATGTGAGGTCATCGCTCTGAAACCAGGAATTGAACCAGTAGAATGGTCCGTCCTCAAATACTTCAATAACGTATGAGAATCGTTCATCACCAAAGATTGAGTAAAATTGAAAGTATAGCTCGGATTGAGAGAGCCACGAGTTAGGATCAGAGCCAGTGAAATGAGGTAATTGTGGTTCGAGATCTTCCAAAGCCATCGATGCTAAGGATCAATGAAAGCACCAATGTTGTGTACTCAAATTGACACAACGAATATATAATCACTAAGGAAGTAAGCAATTCCGATTCGAATGATTTAATAGGACAACTACACTAAGAAATCAAACAACTAACATAAAAGAAGAGGAGATGAGAAGATCAGATGATACAGATTGGGTTAGGAAAAGAAATCACCACATTCATCAAATTAGTCATGCCCTAATTGCTCTCCTCTGCTCGTTGTATCATGTGCAGTGGCGAAGCTTGAAAAAAAAGTTCGGGGGGTCGGAAGGTAACGGACCTAAAAAAATTCTATCGCGTAGTTTCGAGGTGTATGTTTGGGTCGGACGTCGGTGATTCGATTCGGGTCGGGTCGGGTCTGGTCAAGCATTAATATCAAATAAAAAACATTCTCAAACATTAAAAAAAAAGTTATCATTTTATTCTTCACCATAGCATAATCTAATAACAAAACAAGTTAGCAAATCACCCTAAATTTCAAACTCTAATTTCTATCTAAATCAAATCACAGTAAGATTAAACAAATAAAATTAGATATAGTTATAGAAAGATTCAACAAGTTTAGGGCAAAAATTCCGAACAATTTCACCCTTAATTTCAACCTAAATCACATAAATTGCAGCCCTAAATTAAACCTAAAAATAAAAAACACATACCTTTAACTTTATGAAGATTGAAGAAGTCGAACAAGAGTAAAGACCACAACAACGAGCAGCGTTTTGGCTTTTTTCTCGAACAAGAAGCTGAAGTCGAACAGTTCTGGAACCTGCGTTTTCCCCCCTTCTGCAGTTCTGGCTTGTGGCTTCTGTTCTTCTGGTCGATGTCCCAAAGTAAACGAATTTGGATTTTTTTTATAGGGTAGGCTTTTAAGTTGGGCTATATAATGATTTGATTTGGGTTATATAATATACATTCTAGTATTCTACCAAATATAATGATTTGGGCTATATAAATAAAAAAAATTAAAACTGGGGAGTCGAAAACGTATATACCTATATTTTTTTTATAAAACCGAGGGGTCGAAAATGTATATACCTACAAAATCCTATACGAAACATACATATATAACACTCCTGACCGAAAAGTTCGGGGGGTCGGGCGCCCCTCCCCACCCCTTAAATCCTGCGCCCCTGATCATGTGGCGTAGCTCGTACTTTCAGTTTGTTGGGCCTTCTTTATTGGGCTGGTTGGGCTTAGGCCCAGTTCATAACATTTATAATACATGGAAATTTGCGAATAGAGCCCAAAATTTTTATCTCGCACATGGCCAATTTTTTTTTTTTTTGTTATTTTCGGAGAAGGCCCTGGTTTTCGTATAGAAATTTTTGGGTATATACGTTTTCAATCCCTGGTTCTATAAATTTTTTTGGGCATATACATTTTCGACCTTCTCATCATTCGGGTCAAGCTTCGCCACTGGCCATTTACCCATTAATTTATTATGAGTAAACTGCCATTTTGGTTCCTGTGGTTTGGCCAGTTTTGCCACTTTAGTCCAAATCTCAAACTTATTACATCTGGGTCCCTGTGGTTTGCATTTTGTTGCCATTTTAGTCCAAAATCCAAAAAAACCCCCTTTTTGACTGTTGAGAACTGTCTATTTTGTCCTTTAGTGCAGGGGCATTTTGGTCATTTTTTAAATTGAAAACTGATTATTTTTTAGCTCTCTCTCTCTCTCTTATTAAAGATTATCAGCTCTCTCTCTCTCTCTTATTACCCAGATCAATGAAATATGCTCTCTCTCTCTCTCTCTCTCTTCTCTCTCTCTCTATAGCACCACCACCACCGCCACGGCGCCACCTCCTCCCTCTCTCTCTCTAGAAAGAAACTCAGCAGCACACTGATTTGCGAAAGGAACTCCGATGACGGATCTGAGATTTGGGGAAGAAAGACGGTGGTGGCGTACAGTCGCTTACCGGAGACGGCGGCGCTGCTGCCGCCTTCGGAGAGAGAGAGGGTTAGGGAGAGAAGGAGTTAGTGAGAGAGAGATGAGGAATTCCGGCGACTAGATCTGCCGACGGCGGCGGATGGTGGAGACGATGGCGGTGGTGGATCTTAATGGTTGTGGCGGTGTTAAGCAGCAGGGGGCGACGAGGCTGATGTGATGGTTACGACGGTAGTGGTGGCCTGCCCGGTGGTGGAGGTGTTCATTGGTGGTGGTGGGTTTCGGGTGTTGGTGGGTGTTGATCTGTGATTTTGTGATGGATGATGATCTGTGAACCCAGTCCTTTTATTCACCACGAGGCTGTGATGATTTCACCTAATCCGAGTCAAAATTGGGTCAACATTTGAGATTTTCCGCAGCTTGGCATGGCAGAATCGGAGGAGGGCAAGTGCGCTTGCAACCTCTGTTTGCAGCCATGGCGGTTTTGATTTGTTGTTGGAGCCTCGTTTCTTTTTACAAATCGGTTTTTGTTTTGATTTGTTGTTGTCTGTATTTTGATTTTTGTGATGGTTTCTGGTTTTGTTCTGTGTTCTTGATTTTCTTAAAGATGATGTTCTTGATTTTCTGGATTTTCTGGGTTTTGATGATGATGTTCTTGAAGATACAGATCTGAGCCTCGTTTCTTTTTACAAATCGGTTTTTGTTTTGATTTGTTGTTGTCTGTATTTTGATTTTTGTGATGGTTTCTGGTTTTGTTCTGGGTTCTTGATTTTCTTGAAAATGATGTTCTTGATTTTCTGGATTTTCTGGGTTTTGATGATGAAGTTTGATGATGTTCTTGAAGATGATGTTATTAATTATTGAAATGTTATAATAAATTAACATGGACCAAAATGCCCCTGCACTAAAGGACAAAATAGGCAGCTCTCAACAGTCAAAAAGGGTTTTTTTTGGATTTTGGACTAAAATGGCAACAAAATGCAAACGACAGGGACCCATATATAATAAGTTTGAGATTTGGACTAAAGTGGCAAAACTAGCCAAACTACAGGGACCAAAATGGCAGTTTACTCATTTATTATAGTCTTGCTTTCAGTTTCTACCGTCGGCTTGGACCAACAAGCTTTCTTCTTCCCCTTTGGCTTTTAATTAATAAATAAATTAACAAAAATAAATTTTAATTAATAAAGAATAACTGTAACACATTGTTCCCTTTCCCTCTGTTATTCTTGATGCCACATATTCTTCACAGCAACTACTTGACCCCCAATTTCCTATTCAAAACTGCACAATATATAGATTCAACGCAAACCATATTCATCATCATCACCATCATCTTCACACCATTCTTTTTGGCTTCTTCACCACCCATTCCGCATCATTCTTGCAAAAATTGCAGAAATTCTACTCAACAAACACCCTCTTCTTCATCTGTCTTGCTTAAAGTTTGCATCTTGGAACTTGATCATCTTCAAGATTCTTAATCCAAAAGCAGTTGAATTGGGTTGCATCAAACTTGATTGGTTATTGATCACTTCAAAGTTTGCTTCGGCAAACCCTAATTTCAGTTGTGATTCTTGAACTTTTTGTTGTGGGGTTGAATTCTGTATGATTCTTGTTTGGTCAACTTTGGTGGCTGTTGAAGTTTGACTTTTTTATTTTCTTGATCAAGGATACAGGAAGCTGAGTTTATGTTTCAATCTGTCATGGTTGAAAGAGGAGATATTGTGTATTTGTGATTAATATTAATAATAATAATAATAATATTGGGAAAATGGGTAAAAAGAATATATTCCATCATAGGAAGAATTCATGGCCTGCTGAAGAATTTGTAAATAGAACTACTCTGCAACTGGTGAGTTTTTTAAACCATGTTTATTTATTTTATTATTATTTTAATTTTATGAGTTTTGCAAAATCCAAGAATCTTGCAACTCATAGATCAGTAGGTTAGATGATGATTGCACAGTAGTTTAAGCTTCCAAATTGTTGTCTGCAGCTTGATTTCGACAGTGGTGCGCCGCCAGAACAGGCGTGGAGAAGAAAATTAAACAGCCATGCTGGTATTCTTAAAGAGTTTAGTATTACCTTCATGGAAGCATTAAAAATGGTAACTTTATGATCTTTGTTGAAAATGGGTTGTGCTACATCTTATACGGGGTATTTAATAACAGGGGTACTTTTAGCCGACCCCTTAAAAAATAACCAACATATCAATCCGATATAACCTTAAAAATATCAAATGCAGATTGGCCTTGGTATACGATTATGGTCATATGTAAGGGAAGAGGCTTCTCATGGAAGGGTGAGTTTGTGAATAATATCGCGTCTTTTATACTTTATATATCTTGAAGTGGCGATTAATGTTTGTTTTACAGCGAGCACCTATTGATCCTTTTAATAAAGAAGGCAAACCATCGGCCACACAAGGGGTCCCGCTTGGTGGGATGGGGTGAGTTACAACAATGGCTTCGGTTTATGATCTAGAGAATTACTTTTTTACCCATGCATGATGTGGTTCATTACGTTGTGTTCTTGCAGAAGCGGCAACATAACCCGAGGGTTTCGTGGAGAATTTCGGCAATTCCAAATAATTCCCGGTGCATGTGAGCCTTCTCCTATGATGGCAAATCAATTCTCCGTAAAGACCTCACCTTTAACTTACAATCTTATGATATAAATAATGTATACATTATTAAATAATTATGTTTTGAGTTCAGATTTTTATATCGCGGGATGGTGGGAGTAAAAAATATGCATCGGTTTTATCACCGGGTCTACACGATGGGACAGGGTAAGAAGATAACACAGACGTATATGAATCTTTGTATCTTGTTTTTTCATAGTTTAAGGTAATGACTAATGACTATGTGTAAATGTACTTGATGCAGAGGGGATCAAGGTTTATCATCATGGGGGTGGAATTTAAGTGGTCATAATTCAACGTATCATGCGTTATTTCCACGAGCATGGACAGTTTACGATGGTGAACCAGACCCTGAACTTAAAGTGTCGTGTCGCCAAATTTCACCGTTTTTGCCTCATAATTACCGTGATAGTAGTCTTCCAACCACTGTTTTTGTTTACACGGTATGCAAATCTGAACTTTATCGTAATTCTATGGTCATATGAATGGATTTTTTAAGGTTTTTGTTTTGTTTTTGTTAGTTGGTGAATACCGGAAAGGAAAGGGCACAAGTCAGTCTTCTTTTCACATGGGCGGTATGTCTGATTCTGCTATAAGATTTAAGCAAGTAGCGGATTTGATAAAACTTTAATGTATTCAGATAATATATTATGTACATTTTATGCAGAATTCAATTGGTGGAACGTCACACTTTTCAGGAGATCATGTCAATGAGCCTTTCATGTGAGTTGATTAACTTATTTTATCTATTTGCACTACTCTCTATTTTCTGATTCTATTAACATCTAAATTTTGAATTAACAGAGGAGAAGATGGAGTTTCGGGCGTGCTTCTACACCACAAGTAAGTTTAGATATCCAATTTCTGACCCGACATTAGACTAACATTATCCACGAAGTATTCTTTATGTAACAAAAAGATTTAGATTACAGTTAAGGTATAAAAATACATTGTCTATTGTTAGTTAGAGAATTCTGATGGAGAATATAATATATGCAGGACAGCTAAAGAACACCCTCCTGTTACTTTTGCCATAGCTGCATGTGAAACCCAAAATGTAAACGTGACGGTTTTACCAAGTTTTGGATTATCAGATGAAAGTTGTGTTACCGCGAAAGATATGTGGGGTAAAATGGCACAGGTAAAATCGGATCTTTTTGTAAAATTTTAAACTTTTTAATATACAACCGTTCTGAATCTTTGTATATATTCATGTAAAACTGGATCTAGCATATAAAGTTCTAATCTTTTTATTTTTATTTTTTATAAATCCTTTACGACCCGTTTTGAATCTTCATAATAAGTCATGTAAAACTGGATCTTGTTGCATTTAGGACGGACATTTTGATCGGGAGAACTTCTACAACGGAGCTTCATTTCCGTCATCAGCAGGGGAGGCTAATTGTGCTGCTGTGTCGGCTTCCACGTGGGTTGAACCAAACGGGAAGTGCACGGTTGCATTCGCTGTTGCATGGTCATCCCCAAAAGTCAAATTCATGAAGGGAAAATCATATCACAGGTTCGGTTTCCTATTAATTTCCAGATCTTTTAAATTAGGCTAAATTACACTTTTCGTCCTTTATGTTTATACTAAATTTCAGTGGACGTCCTTTAAAAAGGTCAGGAATCATTCTTTACGTTTTAAAAACCATGCACGGTTTGTCCTTTGACACTTGGTTTAAAATTTTCTGTTAAGTCTGGTCACATAAGGGTGGTTTAGTCTTTTTATGGTGTTTAGAGAGAGAAGGGGTGTTTATATCTCTTATTTTTTTTATTCTTTTTGATTTATTTTATAATCTTTTTTTTTAAAATGGATAAAATGACTAAATTGCCCAAACTTAACTGAAAATTTTAACTGGGATAGTGTCAAAGGACAAACCGCGAGAGGTTTTTAAAACATAAAGGATGATTCCTGACATTTTTAAAGGTAAGGAAATCCACTGAAATTTGGTATAAACATATAGGACGAAAAGTGTAATTTACCCCATAAATTATATGCATACATGTTTTCAACTTTGTGATCGGATATTTAATATCGTTTTTGCTCTTCAGGAGGTATACCAAATATTATGGGACCTCTGAGAGGGCAGCCGGGGATTTGGTTCATGATGCTTTAACGAGTATGGCATTTTTTATCGTGTTCTTGATAACTAATATCATCAAACTATTCTACCTGTTTATTGGATTCTAATGTTGAGACTATGCTTTATTTAGATTATAAGAGGTGGGAAGAAGATATCCAAAAATGGCAAAATCCAATCTTAAAAAACGACAGCTTACCAGAATGGTAACTTCTTGTCTTTAGTGCTTGCATCCTTTCAACATCAAAAATCATGTCAAACGGGTTGGGTCAGGTCGGCTTGACCCACATACAATTTTTTTTGCTTAGAACTTATATTACAAAACGATATTATTACAAAAATAATTTGACTTTACCAGTTACATGGATCTTATTAGGGTTACATGAACCTTACCAATCAATCTAAACAGGCTCGGGTCAGTTTCTGGTTGAACATGCGAACACGTTTGGCTAAACGGCTCGTGTTCGTGTAAACCTGGTGGCTTTGCGGGTTGACCAGATTAACCCACTTTTTTTTTAGTTTTAGAAAATGTGTTTTATATAACAACTTAAACTATTTGGGTATTTTTATGCCAATTTAAAATCTTAAAAGTAAATTGGCATAGTTAAAAAAAACATGAGTGGTGTTACATGTTTTTTTTAAGTCAGTCGGCGAATACATGTGTCATGTTTCGGGTTCATGTGACAGTTTTCGGGTTTGCGTAAAATTTTAGGGTTGTATCTGTGGTTCAACTAGTCAACCCATGAACACAACCCGTTCAACATCCCTAGTTCTTATATTAAGAGTGGTGTTACTATGGTGTTTGTCTTTAGGTACAAATTTACATTATTCAACGAGCTCTACTTTTTGGTCGCTGGCGGCACAGTTTGGATCGGTACTAATCTCTGTTAAACTGTAAATGGTTAAGCGCAAGTTTGTTGTTAATAGTTAATAATTTGAAGTTAATTTAACGATTGTTTTTAACTTCGATTCAGATACTCCAGTACCAGCAGACGACTCATCTGGTAGTGATCGGCATCTACCGAGGATAAAACACAAGAATGATTCAACATACGAAAATGGAACTTCTCTTACAAATTCAAGTGAAGATGATGAAACGGAGGTGGTTAGAAAAGATGAAAACCCGGTTTCAACAAGTCGTAATTCAACATCACATGACGATGAGGAAGACGTGGGTCGGTTTCTTTATCTAGAGGGTGTGGAGTATATCATGTGGTGTACTTATGACGTTCATTTCTACGCGTCATTTGCGCTTCTTGAACTGTTCCCGAAAATCGAACTCAGTATCCAACGGGAATTTGCAAAAGCAGTTTTGAGTGAAGATACAAGAAAAGTCAAGTTTCTTGCTGAAGGAAACTCGGGAATCCGTAAGGTTAAAGGTGCGGTTCCTCATGATCTTGGAACCCATGATCCATGGCATGAAATGAATGCATATAACATACACGATACGAGCAAATGGAAGGATTTAAACTCTAAATTTGTTCTTCAAGTATATCGAGATTTCGCTGCAACGGGAAATTTAGCGTTTGGAACGGATGTCTGGCCTGCGGTTTGTGCTGCCATGGACTATATGGACCAGTTTGACCGAGACGGAGACTGTTTAATTGAAAACGATGGGTTCCCGGATCAAACGTACGACACATGGACAGTTCACGGGATTAGTGCTTATTGTGGTTGTTTATGGCTCGCTGCACTTCAAGCAGCAGCAGCCATGGCGGTCGAGCTAAACGATAAGTTCGCTGCTCAAAAATACAAAAAGAAATTCTTGAAAGCTAAATCCTCGTTTGAATCGAAACTGTGGAACGGGTCGTATTTTAATTATGATAGCGGGTCGAGTAGTAACAGTAAATCGATCCAAGCTGACCAATTAGCGGGTCAATGGTATACGGCATCTGCGGGACTACCAAATCTTTTTGGTGATGATAAGATTCAAAGTAGCTTACAGAAGATATTCGATTTCAATGTCATGAAAGTAAGAGGAGGTCGTATGGGAGCTGTAAACGGTATGCATCCTAACGGGAAAGTGGATGAAACGTGTATGCAATCTCGTGAAGTGTGGACGGGTGTCACATATGGAGTTGCAGCCACCATGATTCATGCTGGGATGGAAGAAGACGCTTTCACGACAGCTGAAGGGATATTCATTGCCGGATGGTCAGAAGATGGGTTCGGGTAAGGCGGCGAGTTTGCATATTTCAGTTGAAATAGAATCGAGTCATGTCGTTATAAGCAATACATAAGTAATTCAATGTGATGAATGTTACCGTTTTTATGCAGATACGCGTTTCAGACACCGGAGGGATGGACAATGGATGGTAGCTATAGATCATTAGTGTACATGAGGCCACTAGCAATTTGGGGGATGCAACAAGCTTTGGAAGCACCCAAGGCGGTACTTGGAACACCAGGTGTGAACATAATGGATAGAATCAACACACCGCTTAGTTCACGAACATCTTTTAACGATAGGCGTGTTAAAAAGATTGCTCACAAGGCCAAGTGCTTTAGCGACTCTGTATTTCGTTGTGTTTGTTAAGATTCTTTGATCCGTGTTTGTTAACGATGAATCGAACATTTTACTTATGTTTCAAAATTCATGAGACAGTAATATAAAGAGTAATGGTACGTTGTTTCTTGCTTGACAAGCAACAAAGTTTAGAATGCAAATTGAGTACCGGTCTAGTCGAGCTTGACGTTAGAATACAAAAGGGTGTCCCTCGTGAGCGGCATATACATGAGGAACCATACCCCCATAAGAGTGGCAATTATAAGAATTATGCCGGTGATCCATGCTAAGGTCCGTCTGACAAGAAGCATTTCTGCGATCAATGCTGCATCACGGGAACCTTCTTTTTCCTCCAACCACCTTGGAGATGCTTTTGTGAAATTTAAGGTTGGCATCGTATCAGATTCTTTAGCGGGCGAATCAATAAAAACAACTACCCCAACAATACGACCTTGGGATCGTTGCAAGTAGTCGTACATCTTGGATACTGATGTCACCAACAATTCAGCACCTTTCTGAACGATGTCATCTGTTCCGTAGTGATGTTGGAAATCCTGCAACATGTTACGTTAATGAAAATGAAAGAGAGGAACACGAAATCAACAACTAAGAAAAACAAGAGTAAAATGCCATTTTCGTCCATGAGGTTTGGTCAGTTTTGCGACTTTCGTCCAAAGGTTTGTTTTTCCGCATCTGGATCCAAAAGATTTGAATTCTTGCCATTTTCATCCAGGCTCGTTAACTCCATCCATTTTTCTTCGTTAAGTCAGAGGCATTTCTGTCTTTTTGCTAACTTAAAGGGTAATTCGGTCTTTTTCCTTGTAAGTAAGAAGATTGAATACCCCTGAAAAAGACGAAATTGCCTTTTAAACTTAAACGAGAAAAATGGATGGAGTTAATGAGCCGGATGAAAATGGCAAGATTTCAAACCTTTTGGATCCAGATGCGGAAAAACAAACATTTGGACGAAGTCGCAAAACTGGCCAAACCGACGAAAATGGCATTTTACTCAAAAGATAATTATTTATAACCAACCTTAAAACCATCAAATCTTCCTTTCATCAATTCTGCTGGCATATTTTCAGGTGAACAAATGGGGACTGCTGTTAGTTCCCTGACATTATGGAATAGAGAAACGATGCTCGTTATAAATTCTCGGTCTGCGTTTTTTGACATGTGAAGCTTTAATTGAACATCATTTGCCAAAGGGATGGTCAATTCTCCACTCAATGGCTCGGGCGCGGTGTTAACATAGGATCCACCCAACCAAGAAGCCTAGATTTAAAATCAACAGATAGGATTAGATGTGGTAGTTTCTTACACGACGTGAAAATAATCAAGCTTTGGGTTGTCATATCTAAGGGCCATGTTCATGTTGTCGCGTTTAACCCGTTTAGCTATACAGATTGACCCACCGACCCATTTTAACACATTTATTACAACCCGTCAACCAGTGTGACTTGTTTAGATAAATAGGTTAACCGAGTCATGTTCGGGTTACACAAACTTAAGTGTATCCAGTTAAGGTTGATACCTTTGACACAAATATATACGTGGGTAGTGTTTAGGTTCAACGATTCAACCCGCCAACCCGACACGATTAACAAACACCCCTGGATAGGACTAACACATGAAGATCTTGGTTTAAAAAAGCGCGCCTTAAGCGCGAAGCGCACCTAGGTGCAAACTAGATCGCCTTGTGTCAGTGACACAAGGCGCAGGGTGTACAAGAAGCGCAGCTGAGGCCATGGGCGGTTCTTAGAAGGCGGCCGTAGTGCTAATTTTCCGCATTTCGATCGAAATTTTTTATATATACTATGTTCGGCCTGGGCATTTTTTAGTGCCGGTATCTTTTGGCCCTGGGACGTTCAACGGGCAAGATCCGCCACTGGCTGAGGCGCGCTTTTTAGGGGGAAAATCGACATAAGGCGCAGCTGAGGCGCGCGCTTTTTGTACATGGGGTGTTTCTATGCAGCTGAGTGTTGTACAACAGGCTTTTTATGTTGTACATTTATGTTTTTTTTCATTTTAAAACATATATAAAACTTAATTATAGCTAAATCATAGGTATTGGATGCTAAACACTTATGGGATATATAAAATAAATTATATAATCACTTTGCGCTTTGCGTACGAAAAGCTCACCGCTTTTGCGCTTCGCTTTTAAAAAATCGGTTTTAGACCTCATCGCTTTTGTGCGCTTCCCGCTTTTTTAAACCAAGATGAAGATATAATAGAACGGAGTGCAATATAATCCAAGTTAAAACTAACAAAATTGGTTAAATCATTGTCGGTCAGATCCTCGGGAAGTGGTTTATTCAAAGAGAATAGAGTCAACTCATCTTCATCTGCAATTATGTATAAAAAAGTTATCTCTATAAAAAGCCTTATTTATTACACAACAATGAAAAAATGCGATACCAGAAAATTGAATTTCAGCAGTTCCGATAGCAACTTCACTCTTATAGGCTTTACTGAAAATATTAATCTTGAATCCGAGCTCAGGCTGCATATCTGCATGATTTTTTTTTTATAAATCTTTTATGAAAGTAATTTATGGATTTGGATGAATTTGGGTACCTCGAAATCCAGTGATCTCTAGGAAGAAAACAGCATGAGGCCTATTAAAGGGGTTAGGCAAAAGCACCTCATTTAACTGTCAAATCAACAAGTAACTACATTTGAACAGAAGAAATTTAAACAAGAAGCTCAAATAATTTAGAACTAATATTGCCTTTTCTGAGCTGGCAGAGGACAACGTTGAAGGAGGTGCAAAACCAAGCAATACTGAAACAGCAGCACCTACTTCCGGAAGTGACATTGATTTGGACTGCAGAAGCACAAATAAAACTCACAATCATGGCATACCCTTAACTTTTAATTAAAACATAAAATTAAAAAAAGTTAATTACGTTTTTCGTCCCTGTGGTTTGTCAAAAATCACTATTGAAAAACATGGGGACGCCGGAGAAGATGGCCGGAAAAACTTTAATTTTTTTTAAAGTTCTTGTAATTTTTTATATTATTTTTTTACAGGGGTACTTTAGTCATTTCATCAAAACTTAACAGAATAAATAGATGTTAAAGTGAGTGGACTGAAATAGTTACGAAAGTGAAACCACAGGGACTGAAATGGCAAATTTTAAACTAATGGACTGAAATAGTGATTTTTGACAAACCACAGGGACGAAAAACGTAATTAACTCAATTAAAAAACAGGATCTATTATCCAAATGATAAAAGTTATTTGAGAGTTTAACATGTGGTTTGGTTAATCATGGGCGAAGACTGCATATTTGAAAGATAACAAACTTGTGCTTATGTTTGTTGCTATGTACAAAATTTGGTTTTGATGATACATGTACCTTTTCTTTTGCTTTTTTTAGAACGGTAATTCACACACTCGCTAGGCCAAAGGCCATTTGATAAAAGTCATGACGATTATATTCCAGAAGTATATGTACAAGTTCATATGAAATCAAGAAGACATTCAGCAGTGTTGTTCTTGAATTTATAAACACAAATTATGTTCTGATAACTTATATGCTGTATCTTGTACAGTAGAGTACCTCATTGATTGACTAAACCTTTTGAAGAGCATGAATAGATGGATGAAGATTGAAAATGAGTCTGTATATTATGACTAGGAGTTAATTGAGCTCTAAAAGGGGAAGACTAATCAGTTATTGTAACCATTTTGTACTTTTGACAGACTTTGAACATCATGCGTAGCTTTACTTTTTGTTTTGTAAATGTAGTTTTTGTAATTTGCCAACTTAGTAATCATTATTGAAGTTATGATAATGTCGTTGAATTTATATCATTGTCTTATATTTCTTTGTTTATAATATTCTGATTAAAGTTTGTAAGCATTTTTTATTGCGAACACTTATCAAACATTTTTTATTCAGCATTTACACTGTGGATTAAAAATTTAAAATGGCCATTTTCTGTCATTCAGATTGTTCCATCCGCCGCAAAAACAAGCAGCAAATATTCATTTGCCACTTAACAGCCCAACATTATCCATGTGGTCCCCTCTTACTCTCTTAGCGTATACACGGTCACACATGGTAATGCACTCCTCATTTAAGAACAATACAAATACGAACATGTGACACAAATATCAAATATAAATACTAATATGTTCATATACTACATTCTTAAATACCAACAAAAAATGTCCCAAATGAATATTGAGGAAAACGGAAAACCAATAATTCAATAATAGTGAACAGATATCATGTTTCGACCAGGCAAACCAATAAAGTCAACTTACATTTTTAAAGTCAACATCATGTTAGTATAAACTTGTTTCAAAGTTTTATAAATTACCACAATTTTTAAAACTAATCCTACTTTACAAAACAATTCAAAGTTTATAAAATGTCAGTTTTCTCATAAAATTTCTGGAAAGAATCTTCCATATGAAGATGCTTTGAATGGTCAAACGACTCAAACCCACCATTGTAAAAATGCCCTAAACTAATCCTAATTTTTAAAGTTCGTAAATACGAGTCTGTCATAAAATTTCTAGAAAGAATCCTCTATATGATGATGTTTTAGATGGTACAACACATCTTTCTTGAACAAATACCTGATGCAAACAAAGCTACTGCTCTATTGCTCTTATCTAGTTGATGTCAAATGACATCTTCCTAAAAGTCTCTTTACCAATGTTTCAGGACTTAAGAGAAAGCTACCAATCAGATTCTAGCTAACACAACTATAATTTTGTTTGACCAATTTGCCCAAGATAGGCTTGAGTGCTTGACTATGTCACATGGCTCCTTTTTCCAAAGTTTATTCACACTTCTATTTAACCATCCTTTCCACGGCACTTTGCATACTATAAAATCCAGATTTCTAAAGCATTCTTATGTGATCTTTGTTCCTAAAAAATTTCCTATAAATCTTTCAGTTTTATAATTTTTTTATTAAAGTTTTAAAACTCTATGAAAACTTATGTTATAGACATATTAATTATTAACTTTCAACTTGGCTTTGTTCACAGACTTTATACACCTTTTGGTTGAACTATTTGTAAACCACTATCACCTTCGCCTACCATCACCACAGACCACCACCTATCATCATAATGGGAAAATTACTAAAATAGTCAAAGTTGGACCAAAAAATTTCGAAAATAGACATGGAAATTTAGCCTTCACCAAAATAGGCAGCGCTCATTTTCTCCTATCAGAGGCCGCCACATCAGCTCCGCCAACTAAGACGGCTCGGATTTAGCCTACACTTTTGGCTGAGACGGCTAGGATAGCGCCGGCCGCGCTTTTGGTGAGAAGCACCGGCTAAGCCCACACTTTTGGGAATGGCTAAATTTACATGTCTATTCTTGAAATTTTTGGTCAACTTTGACTATTTTGGTAATTTCCCATTCTTAGAACTTCCATCAAGTTTTCAACTATACAAGGTAAGAAATGAAAATTAAGATTACAATCCCATCGAGTTTCGTTAATCAAACACCCCCTAAGAGTTACCTTTTGTCTACAACACCACAATAGGACTTGTGGTTATGCGTGCGGGGATAAGCAAACGACAACACATTTGAAAGATTAACCTTTCATCATTTCATGCCTCAACAACATTTTTTAACAGATTCAAATAACAAAAAAAAAAAAAAAAACTGTCTGACATGGTACTTATGTTAACATTGGAACAACTATTTGAACTTTGCAACAAATGCTTTTATCTTATGTACTGATAAATCATAATACTTTCATTTCCAACTATGTAAATGATATTTTCGATGGTATTGAACATAATCTCTTAGTTCAAACAAATAGATATTATATTGTAGAAATTAATAAGCAAAGACTTCAATCACAAACGTCATGACTATAACGTTACTGCAAAGAAATTCAAACAAGTTAACTCTATGATCTCTATACAGTGGTAAACTTTATGTAGTAAAATAAAATCTTAATCGTGTATTCAAGACATCTTTTGTTAGTTAGTTAGTTAGTTTTGTAATTGTTCTACAAGTACAAGACCAGTATAAATAAACTTTCTATCAAATGCTTGCAAATGTCATCAATATTGTTAGGAATTTGACTTTCATAAAGGGCTTTAATGAACAAGTTAAAACGTCATTACTAATCCTGAAATCATTTGCTACTAGAAAATAATATATCTCTCACCATATATTGCTGTAAATCTAATTATTAAGATAGTAGCGACCCAACTTTACAAAGACCCTCCATGTGCTATTAAATTTGAAGAACTATCAAAACATAATCATAGCAGCCATGGCCATATATATATAAAGGCATCCCGAAGGTTACTAAACATACTTTTAAGAACAGAGATTATATTTTTAAGTGGCTGCACATTCATTTTGGAACGATAACCTTGGTCCAACACAAATTCCTTTTCGGAATGCATCATTGCCTCATTGGTATTACCTTCTCATATAACCTTTATGATTCATAAAAAAGACATCAAAATCCTTATGTCTTGCATTGTTGCCTTCTCTCAATACCTAAAAACAATTTTCTTAACCTAGCTACAGAACATACAAACCTCTAATACTGAAGGTTCCAAATAAAATATACAAACTAAGAGCATGCTACTTGTATTATAATATCACTATATCAGAATCTAGCAAAGTTCCATTTCTATATTTCCTACTGCAAATCTATGTTGTCAAAGACGCAAGGCGCAGGCGAGGCGCATCGGCCACGCCCGGAGGCAGTTTTTGGTTGAACTCGTGCGTGCCTGCATGTCCTGCGGACATGAATGCGGCTTCAAAAACCCGAGGCAGTTTTTGCACGCACACGGTTTCGTTTCGTTTTTTTGTGCGTTACCTTTTGTTTCCTGCTTATGCGCTGCGCGCGCCTTTTTGCGCCTCAGCACCGTTTTTTAAAAAAAACCCATTTTTGCGCCTAGGCTACCACCAGGCGCTATAGGTGCGCCTCGCTGCGCCCGAGCGCCTAGGCGCGCGCTTTTTGCGCTTTTGACAACATAGCTGCAAATCACTTCAGCCCTATATATTCTCCACTTAGTCACCTACCTATGCGATAATTCGCTATAATAAGCATCATCACTAACTTCATAATGCACAATTACTTAGGCTCATTAAAATTGTTAAACTGATAACTTCACTAAAACCGTAAAATCGATAGAGACACACATCTAACAGCTATCTAAATCCAAATTTCACAAAAATGAAGCCACAAAAACTTCTTATAGTAATCGAAACATCATCGAGTTTACACGAAATCAACCGAAATCACTTAAGAGTAACGCATCTTCACATTTTAGGTCAAAAACCACGTAGGTTCAGTAAACAAAACACAAAATTACAGTAAACACCAGCAATTAGAACTAAAACAACTAAACAAGCATCAAATTCGAAACAAATTCAAAACAAACTGAACGAAACAAGTTACCTGAGACGATCGAGACTGAAAATATGAGTGAGATGAGCTATCGAGGAAGTAAACTGAGTGAGTTCCATCGGCCTGCATTCAAATCAAACAGACATGATTCATTGATCTGTTGTAAAATGAAATTAATGATGAATAGAAGTAGAATAGTGATTGAGCGATTACAAACCCTAGGTTGAATGCATAGAATTGATGAAGTAATCAGTAGTATCAATGAAAAGGTTTTTGAATCCATCGAGGAAGATGATAACCGTCTCTGTCTGATCTACTATGTGTTTTTTTAATTAGGAAGGTGAGGATGGGAAGTTATTTGAAAACGGTGTCGTGTTGTTGATCATGTGCTTCATGTGAAGGGTAGAAGTGTTTTTTTATGGGGCTTTTGGGGTTCCTCTTATGGGCCATATTTTATCTTCTCAAAATGGACCTACTATATATTGTAGGTGCATTTTAAATAGGCTAAATTGCACTTTTTATTCTGTTTCAATGTTTCAACAGACGCTCTCCTTTAACTTTAAAAATTACACTCTATATCTTTTTTGTTTACAATCATTAGCGGGCTGTGTCCTTTCAGCTAAACCTGGTTAACTTTTTATGTTAAAACCTCTCTTTGTAAAACTCCTTAACAACAGGGACCATATGTGTTAATTTTTTATGTTAAAACCCTTATAGACAGATTTATTGAGTCACAAGTTACCATCTACATAACAAATGCACGGTCATGTTCTACCAATACATAAGCCAATTTAAACTAGAAAACAAATCCTACCTCAAACAAACCTTGTACAGGTTCAAAGTAAAACAAACTAACACCACATAAATGATTCAAATCAAAACAAGTTCGACACCAAAAAAAATCCTAAATCATAGCACGTACATGAACCCTAGTTCTTTTAAGCACACGCCAAAGACAGAATGTCATAGCCTAAACAGGAGAACCCACCCCAAGATACTAGTCTGGTGGGTGACATATATGGGGTTTATAGTCCAAATGGGTGGTTCTCTGTCCTTTAACTTTAAAAATTACACTCAATGTCTTTTGTGTTTGCAATCATTAATGGGTTGTGTCCTTTCAGCTAAACCTGGTTAACTTTTTATGTTAAAACCTCTCTTTGTAAAACTCCTTAACAACAGAGACCATATGTGTTAATTTTTTATGTTAAAACCCTTATAGACAGATTTATTGAGTCACAAGTTACCATCTACATAACAAATGCACGGTCATGTTCTACCAACACATAAGCCAATTTAAACTAGAAAACAAATCCTACCTCAAACAAACCTTGTACAGGTTTAAAGTAAAACAAACTAACACCACATAAATGATTCAAATCAAAACAAGTTCGACACCAAAAAAAATTCCTAAATCATAGCACGTACATGAACCCTAGTTCTTTTAAGCACACGCCAAAGACATAATGTCATAGCCTAAACAGGAGAACCCACCCCAAGATACTAGTCTGGTGGGTGACATATATGGGGTTTATAGTCCAAATGGGTGGTTCTCTGTCCTTTAACTTTAAAAATTACACTCTATGTCTTTTGTGTTTGCAATCATTAACGGGCTGTGTCCTTTCAGCTAAACCTGGTTAACTTTTTATGTTAAAACCTCTCTTTGTAAAACTCCTTAACAACAGGGACCATATGTGTTAATTTTTTATGTTAAAACCCTTATAGACAGATTTATTGAGTCACAAGTTACCATCTACATAACAAATGCACGGTCATGTTCTACCAACACATAAGCCAATTTTGTGACAACCCGAAACCTCAAGGTCCTTTCCTTTGCGCATTATTTGTTCCACAATCTGTTTTATGTGTGCATGATATTAGAATGGTTAAAAGTATTGTTACGTTTGAGTGTTACATGAAAAGCTTGAGTGTTGTGTAATGTTTATTGTGATATGTTCATAGTTATGTTTAACCTCGATTGAGACTTGACGAAGGTTGATTCTTCGTCCCTCTCACTTCTCGACGAAGAGTAGAACTTCGTCACAATCAACCTTCAGCGAAGGTTGAATGTTCGTTACACCCATCACGGCGAAGAGTATACTTCGCCAAAGGAGAACCTTCGCCAAAAAGGGGCCTCGGCCCAGGATGTTGCGCGACCCAACTTTTATGTGATCTGTATAACCTTGCAACTAGTAGACGTAAACATAAGAAAACCCTAGCATCTCCTTTCTATTCAGTGATCGATGACAGCAAGGAGGATTGTCGATGGCAGCAAGGAGGACTCCTTTTCCCTTCTAAAGCTCTCCCTCGTTCTAGCATGATCTTCCCTCCTCACTTTACATATCACGGGTTAGTATACGATCGTTGTCTAGTCTCGTTATTTACTGATTTAATGTGTGAATCATGGCTGCATTTTCTGTCTTATAATGAAACTGGTAGCATAGGGTTGTTAGACGTGATGACTAGTGATATCAGTGTTGTATGTGTATGTATATGGTTGAATCGTGTGTCTTGTAAAGATTGATAAATGTTCATGAAAGAGTACATGAGAGTAACTTGGCTGTGTTATACATTCGCAATGGATATTAATGTTAATTTCCATGATGATTGATGATGTTAATTGTGAACCGTTATGCCTAAGATTCAAGGTTGATGTGCGATGATTAACCACTTGACCAATGTTTGATAGAGCATTGGGGAAGGGCAAATAATCTGGAGCCATCTGCGGTAATTGAGTTATTAACAACATCAAATCTCTGAAATGTTTTTAAACTCATATCTGGTAACTAAACGTGTTGACAAACTTTGAACTCACCAGTGTTGTCTGATACACTTGTCTGCATGCTTGCAGGTCGTTAGATTCATGGTTATGGAACTTGCTATCTGGGAGTGCTGGAGTGGTCATGGGTCGTGGCTCTTGAATACATGTTCATTGTTTTCGCACATTTGTTTTGAAACACTTGAGTAACGATTTACATTATGCTTCCGCTGAACGTATTTGTTTATGTTGTGATTTGAGATTACTTTATGAAATAAATGGAAACTTTTATTTAATATCTTGTTATAGTTCAATGTGATTGGTGGCTGGATCCTGGTACGTCACATGTCCCGCGGTGTTTCCGCATGTGGTATTTTGGGGGTGTGACAAATTTAAACTAGAAAACAAATGCTACCTCAAACAAACCTTGTACATGTTCGAAGTAAAACAAACTAACACCACATAAATGATTCAAATCAAAACTAGTTCGACACAAAAAAAAATCCTAAATCATGGCACGTACATGAACCCTAGTTCTTTTAAGCACACGCCAAAGACAGAATGTCATAGCCTAAACAGGAGAACCCACCCCAAGATACTAGTCTGGTGGGTGACATATATGGGGTTTATAGTCCAAATGGGTGGTTTTCTGATCACCCGCTAAATTAGTCTTTTAGGTTGAGTTATCCTGTTTTGGCTGTAACAGTGAAACAAAAGCATATTTAAACCAAAAAATGAACCAAAATGATACAACAAAATGAAATACCAACATGTCAAATCTACACAAATACATGCACATGTCTCAAGCAAAATTCACTAGAACAAAGTCCATGTTATATGTATAAATCGAAGGAAAAAAGGGAAACCCTGTAGTAAGCGCCTATGCGGGACTAGGGATGGGACGCGTATAATTCGGTACCAAAAATACCATAACCTAATTTGAAAAAAGCTGGGTACCGAATATATTGATACAGAACGAATATTTCAGTACGGTACTCGTACGGTACTCGCTTTGGTATCACTTTACTCGTACATGTACCAAATAGGTAAAATCGACATGAGTACCATTACGATAAGGGTACAAAATATGTAAGATCGATTAAACCTCTTGAAATACTTTATATTCAAAAAGATAAAAAAAGATATGCATTCCAAAAAACTCTTAAAATTCTATGTAAAATTCGGTATCGATGCCATTTCTTACCCGCACCCGTACCGATACCGAGAATACCAAATACCAAAAATTACCAAAATCAATAAAAATGGGTACCGATATATGTACCGAATACTCAAAATCACCACGGATATAGAAACCGGTATAAGTATGGTACGGGTACGGGTACGGATACAAGTATTTAAGAAAAAAAATCTCATCCCTAAGCATGAATTATTTATTATTGTTTTATCAAATCAACAAGATTAGAATTTGGGACCACAATTCCTAGCACGACCAAAACACGGCATGAAAATAAAATAGGTTTTAGGAAGGATGAAACGTCTCGTTATAAACCCAATCAACTCAAACACGGCCCGTTAGGAGATAAAAGAAGACATATATCCTAATTCTTCAATCTAGATCTCTATATGTACTATACATTAAAAAAATGTTAGGGGGCAATTGTCACCATAATGTCATCTATTTTTTGGTTTCTCTGTCTTTTTTCTAATTAATTATGAATAATTATAATTTAATTTCATATAATTATTCTTTTCATTAACAAGTGAGTTTGATATGAAATTGATTATGAATTTTCTAAATAATCTATTTTTACTTAAAAACTTTACTTAACTCTTCAGATATCATCAAATTTAAAATTATGTTCATTAAAATATTATAAAAAAAGAATAATGATAATAATTGTTTTTTAGTGGTTTCTAATTTTTTTTAAATATTTAATGTGTTCGGATGGTAAATATATGTCAAATAATAAAAATGTGGTATTATAAAATCCAAATTTTAGTCCTTAATTTTTTATATGTATTAATATTTTTATATCTATATATGTGTTAATAGATGACGTTATATTTTATTAAACCCGTATAATACATGGTTTAACTCAACCCGTGCAATACACACGTTTTTTAAAGACATAATTTTTTTTATACTAAGTATATAACATTACATTTATTCAACACATTTTTTAATAACAACTTTCATTAAAACGAACACTGTCAAGAAGCTAGGGAACACTACAAAACAAAAAAAACGAAATAATTACAAGGGGCGTCTAAACCTATCCGACCAAACTAAGCCATTTCGATATGTTCTATTCTCGATCCAAAGAAAGCGTAGGGATTTAATATCTTCCACGATTCTTGCAACAACGCTCGGCTCCTTTGACGAGAAGAGTACCTCATTCCTTGATCTCCAATTGCGCCAACATTTGAGAGAATGATCCCATAAAGGATCTCGTTTATGTTGCGACAAAGCCCAATTGACTTGTGAAACGAGACCATGTCAATAAACATGAAGGCGTAAATGGAAGGGATGTTGCACCATGTGGATATTGGCATATTGCTTGCCAGATCCGAGAGATAAAGAGAAACCAGAGTAAAATGTATTCACAAGTTTTATCTCGGAGCAGAAAAAAACATTCAACACGTATATTATATGAAATTCTAACTTAATACCATATATAATAATGAAAACATAGCTAATATGTAGTATTGACCCATTAGTTACAAGAGTACCTATAAATAATTAGAAAGAGGACATTAAGTAATCATAACTCCTAATTTTAACAAAAATAATTATTATATACTGTTACATCCTTTTTGCTATATGAGATATCCCATTTTCCTTTATTTTATATACAAAAAAATTTATTATAAACCAACGAAGACAAAATATGATTAAATAACAAGTTCTTGTAATTTATGAATTAGGTAAATCATAATAAATATAAATTAACAAATATATTAAGGAAAAATTACACGTTTTGTCCTTTATCTTAATACCATTTTGCAGGCGCTGTCCTTTTTAATGAATTTTGACAGGTTTTGCCCTTTATGATGAATTTTGTTGCATGTTACGTCCTTTGGCTCTAACCCAGTTAGTCTTTGTACCCATTTATCTATAAATCTTTTTTTAAAAATGAAACAAAAAGAATTTTAAAAAACTAATCTCTATATAAAATTTATAATCTCTCTCTCTCTATATATAAACCACACAGTTCTCTCTCTCAGCCTTCATCTGCCATCACCACCATCTCCCACCTCCCACCACCCCAAAGATTAGCAACAAACCTACAGCCACCTTCGATCTGCGACAAACCTAGCACCACCTACCCCAACCCAAATCAGGTGACGTCGGGATGGACACTCAAACCTACACCCTTCTCTGCCTTCATCTACCACCACCACCATCTCCCACCACCACCACCACCACAACCATCCGCCACCACCTCATTCTTCACCGCCACCGCCACCACCACCACCCGCAACCCACCTGCCATCAACACACCTAGCACCATCACCACCAACAACACCCCCCGCCCCACCCACACCATCTATCACCGTCCTCCAACCTCCTACCACCACCACCACCACAACCACTTCGTCGCCGCCCACCCCAACCCTAACCAAACACCCACAAACACCAAAAAATTTCAACCTTTCAACTGAAAATTGTCTTTACAGAAGCTATTTTCGTAACACCTACTAAATTGAGTCCAACCACCAACGATCACTGATAATAACCGTTGGACTGGTCCAGAACCTACTCTACTTACCACCGCCCTAAACAGCCGCTGAGTCACCATTACTAACACCACCAATCGCCGATGAAGACACCACAGGTGGTTATCCACAAATGGCGAGCTTAGGTTTCAATTTGGCACCTGGAGTCTTAATTTCGATTTAGAAAAAGACACATATGGTGGAGGAGAAGCATGCATCTGAACTAGATTTATATTTAGATAGAGAGAGAGAAGAGAGAGAGAGGTGGGAGACTTTAGAGAGAGCATGGATCTATTTTGTTTATTTATATTTTTTTTACAAAATAGTCACTCAATATAAATTATTTACAGAATAGTCCTTGAGATGGTGAAATGACAAAAATGCCCTCATGTGCAAGGCACATGACCTTATTTAACAAAAAAAAACTAACAGGGTTAGGGTCAAAGGACAAAACGTGCAACAAAATTCACCATAAAGGGCAAAATCTGTCAAAATTCGTTAAAAAGGACACCGCCTGCAAAATGGTGTTAAGATAAAAGATAAAACATGTAATTTTTCCATATATTAATCAAGGGGTAAGATCAAATAAAAAGTTGATTTTGCCTAAGTAGGATGAGAAGTAATCTTAACCATTCATTTTTCAAATCAATGGTTAAGATGAAAGTGTAGGAGAAAGGATGAGTGCAAGGGTATTTTGGAAAAATCCTATTTATGGACTTTCTCTCTCCACATGCAAGTCACATGAATATTCCACCCCCATTTTTTAAACGTTCATAACTTTTTTATACGACATTATTTTTTCATAAAAATTTCACCATAAAATCGAGCGTCTTTTTATCTTTAATTTGAGTACCATATTGCTATATAAAATATGAAAACTAAAATAACCCACTAAAATGTGTTGTATTTCTATGTTGTATAACATTTTTTGTGCTGGATTTTTGTACTATATTTTTGTGCTAAATTTTTGTACTATATTTTTGTGCTAAATTTTTTGTGCTGGATTTTTTTATCTTAAATTTTTTTTTTCTCAATTTTTTGTGCTGTATTTTTTTGTACTACATTTTTTTGCTAAATTTTTTCGTGTTATATTTTTTTGTACTAGATTTTTTTGTGCTATATTTTTTTGTACTACATTTTGTGCTATATTTTTTTGTACTAGATTTTTTGTGTTAGATTTTTTTGTACTAGATTTATTTTGTTGTATTTTTAAAAAACAAAAGGGGTGCCACATGTCATTTTCACTCCTATTTATAAGGACCAAAATGCCCTTCATTCCTACTTATTGGGAGTGCCATATGTCATCATCACAATCCTTCTTAGGCTACTTTGGCAAAATTCACTTTTTAGTGGATCCTTCCCCTATTAATCAATACTACTTTATGTTTTCTGCGGTTCATTAAAGTAAATACGGACATGCAAAAGATGCCAAACAATTTTAAAGCTCGTCATAATTTTCAACACCTTCTTTCTAATTAAGACACACAACTTGAGAGCGTTTCATTTGTCCCGACTCATACGGAAAAAAGCATGTACATTCATATAGTCGGGCACGGATATCATTGGGAAAACGACGTATTATTAATTTTTATTTTTATTTTTTACAACTTATAATTATAGTGATTTAAATCCGTTATATACAGAGCCACAATTAGATTAGCATTGTAATTTTTAACATAAAATACAAGTAAAACGAAATTGTGGGTTTGAGTTAACCTAAAGAGATAGGGGTGGTCATCAATCATCACTCACAACAACCAATTAAGTTCCGTCATGTCATTAACCATTATTCCATCACTCACAATTTTTTTTAGTGGAAATGGTCATCACTTGTGATAGAATTCCATCACTCACTACCTTTTTTTTTTAAATTATAAATTAACAATAAAATACTAAAAGTATAAATTTCATTTAAATAAAACCTAAATTACATACTAAAAAAAAAAACTGAACATTGCAAATAAAAAAAACCTAAAAAGACCGACTTAAACGGATGGCATCTCCCACCCACACTTTTCACATATCTCGCGTTTTTGTTGAATTACGACCGATTTAAACGGTTCGTCGAGATTGGTGTGCGGCTCTAATACGGTTGTGATTGAAAGGGTGGAAATTGTTGGGTTTGAATGGGTGGAAATTGTTGGGTTTGAAAATGTGGAATTTGGTCGGGTTCGTCTTGCAACCGAAAGCGTGCCGGCTCGCCAAGATTCGCTCGAACCTTGGGTCGTACGGGATTTTTCTTCGAACCCGAACTGTTGAACGGTTTTGTTTAAACGTAAGGGAAAACATGAAAACATATCTGTCACCGCAGACAGTGCAGTAGAGAATCCAGTGATGGAAGAAGCCATGGAGTTCGACATCTTAGTCAAAGTGATCTGGTTCCTCCTTAGGGTGCTGACTGATGATGGTGATGATTAAACCGAATAGGGGATTCGGTTATGGAGATGAGGTCGATGATGATGTTATGATTATCAGGTTATCTCTAAGTGTGTAACTGTGTAACCCTTTAACCTCTACATAAGTCTCCTTATATAAGCACACAGGAGGAAACCTAATTAGTTAATAAGGGTAATATGGTCCATCAACCATTACCAACTAATTATTTAATAGGTTGTTATATATTTTGATCTATATTATGTAAATGATTATAATGGCTACTAGAAAAAATATTAAATCATAATATATTTAATCTTACATTCTCCCACTTAGCCGAGTAATCATTTACCATGAGTATTAGATAAGCCTGATCAGGAGCTAACACTCATTTTAGCCTTAAACAAGTACTATAGCAGAGAAATACAGCCGTTGAATCATTATGCGACTCAGGACCCCCATTAGTCATACTATAGCCTTAATTTAAAACCTAATCGTCATGATCAAAATACGCATAAGCCCTTTGTTTGATTTGTAACTTTATTTGTCTATATGCCATTATACCGGTTGAACATATTCTAAGAGACATACAAAATCAAACTGAGGAAATTTCATTAATCATAAAACATAAGCTAGTACAATATGCTTAAATAAGGTCTTTACTAAATCCCATATTCCGAACATGTTCTTCGTAAACCTTAGGAGGGAGACCTTTAGTCATCGGATCCGCAAGCATATCTTTAGTACTAATATACTCAATACAAAGATTATTTCCTCAACTCGTTCACGTACGAACAGATATTTTGTATCGAGATATAAACCAGCTCCAGTCGAACTGTTACTGTTCGAGAAACTAACGGCAGCTGAATTATCACAGTAAAGCTTCAATGGTCTAGAAATGGAATTAACGATTTTGAGTCCAGTGATCAGATTTCTAAGCAACATTCCATGATAGGTTGCGTTATAAACAACAATGTACTCTGCCATCATTGTGGAAGTTGTGGTCAACTGTTGTTTATGACTCTTCCATGAGATAGGGCCGCCTGCTAACATAAAGATATAGCCCGAAGTGGATTTCTTGTCATCTTTGCATTTGGCAAAGTCAGAATCAGAATAGCCTACTACTTCTAAATGATCACTTCTTCTATATGTCAGTTTATAGTCTTTCGTCCCTTGCAGATATCGAAGTACCTTCTTAGCTGCTTTCCAGTGATCTAGGCCAGGATTAGTCTGATAACGGCCTAGCATTCCAGCAATATAAGCGATATCTGGGCGAGTACAGACTTGAGCATACATCAAGCTCCCGACTACTGACGCGTAAGGTATCTGGCTCATTTGCTCCTTCTCAACCTCTGTTGTCGGACACTGGAATGAACTGAAAACATCTCCCTTAACTACTGGAGCAACGGAGGGTTTGCACTGTTGCATGTTGTAACGTGTAAGGACACGATCTATGTAAGCCTTCTAGGACAATCCTAAGATCCCTTTGTGTGTATCTCGGTGAATTTCGATACCAATGACGTAAGAAGCATCTCCAAGATCCTTCATGTCGAAGTTATGCGAAAGTAACCGCTTCGACTCATGCAACATGTCTAAACTATTACTTGCCAATAGAATATCATCTACGTAAAGGACAAGTATAGTAAAGTTGCTCCCACTCATCTTGAGGTAGGTGCATTGATCCACTTGATTCTTTATAAAACCTTGTTTCTTCATGACTTCATCAAACTTGAGGTACCACATACGTGATGCTTGTTTTAACCCGTAAATGGATTTCTTCAACTTACAGACTAGATGCTCCTGACCTTCAGGTTTAAAGCCTTCGGGTTATTTCATGTAAACATCTTCGTCTAAGTCTCCGTTAAGGAAAGCAGTTTTAACGTCCATCTGATGCAACTCTAAATCAAAATGAGCTACTAGGGCCATGACGATCCTTAATGAATCTTTACGAGAGACAGGTGAAAACGTCTCTTGATAATCAATTCCCTCTTTCAGAGTGTAGCCCTTTGCAACCAATCTCGCTTTGTAGCGTTCAACGTTCCCATTCGGATCCAGTTTTGTTTTGAACACCCACTTACATCCTACTGGTTTGATACCGTTGGGTAATTCTACCAAATCCCAAACGTCATTTTTCTTCATGGATTCAAGCTTATCAATCATTGCTTTATTCCATTCAGAAGACTGATCACTGCTAATGGCTTCATTGTAAGAGATAGGATCTTTGAGCTTTCCGGGATCCATTTCAGTCAGGTAGGTAACATAATCATCCCAATTAGTAGGCCTTCTTTGCCTAGATGACCTCCTGAGTGGATTATCGGGTTCAGCATTATCTTGGTTTTGAGCGTTTGATGTGCCTTCGTCATGAGGTATAATGGGTTCTGATTGTAGAGGTAAATTTGGAGTTGGTGCAGTAGCTTCAGGTGCAGTAGTTGCATTGGGTACAAAAGGAGTAATAGGAGTAATGGTAAGCGACGAGTCTCTCCCCACTTTATTCCATTCAGAAGACTGATCACTGCTAATGGCTTCATTGTAAGAGATATGATCATTGAGCTTTCCGGGATCCTTTTCAGTCAGGTAGGTAACATAATCATCCCAATTAGTAGGCCTTCTTTGCCTAGATGACCTCCTGAGTGGATTATTGGGTTCAGCATTGTCTTGGTTTTGAGCGTTTGATGTGCCTTCGTCATGAGGTATAATGGGTTCTGATTGTAGAGGTAAATTTGGAGTTGGTGCAGTAGCTTCAGGTGCAGTAGTTGCATTGGGTACAAGAGGAGTAATCAGAGTAATGGTAAGCGACGAGTCTCCCCCCCCCCACGTCTTGTACTTCTTGCAATTCTTCGTAAGGGTTGGTACTGCTCCCACTGACCTTGAAATCCTCCAGGAATGCAGCACGCTTGGTTTCAACAATACGGGTGACATGGGAAGGACAATAGAAACGATAACCCTTTGAGTTTTCAGGATACCCGATAAAGAAACAGGTAACTGTTTTAGGGTCAAGTTTCCTTAGGAAAGGAGTGTATAGTTTTGCTTCAGCAATGCAGCCCCATACTTTCATATATTTAAGACTCGGTTTCCTTCCTGTCCAAAGTTCATAAGGAGTTTTAGGGACAGACTTAGAAGGAACTCTATTGAGTATATGAACAGCTGCTTTTAACGCTTCAGTCCAGAGGAATAATGGTAAATTAGTGTTGGCTAACATACTGCGCACCATGTTCATAAGGGTACGGTTTCTTCTTTCAGCGACACCATTCTGCTGAGGTGTACCAGGCATGGTATATTGGTTCACAATCCCCTGGCCCTTACAAAACTCATAAAATGGACCAGGAGCTTGACCCACATCAGTATGTCTTCCATAATATTCACCGCCTCTATCTGATCTTACAACTTTAAACTGACGATCTAATTGCTTTTCAACTTCAGTCTTATAATCTTTAAAAGTTGTAAGAGATTCAGACTTCTCCTTAATAAGATACAAGTACATGTAACGAGAATAATCGTCAATGAAAGTGATAAATGAAGTATGTCCTGTTATGCCAGCGATTTGGTAGGGACCACTAATATCAGTGTGAATGAGTTCTAATAAATTAGAGCTCCTACTGGCACCTTTCTTATTCGCTAATGTCATTTTACCTTTAAGACATTTGACAGATGTTCCAAAATCAGAGAAATCAAGAGGAGGTAAGACTTCATCTCTTACGAGACGATTTAATCGTTCTTTTGAGATATGGCCTAAACGTTGATGCCACAACATGGATGAAGTCTCTAAGTCTCGTTTCTCTTTCATCTTTATGAGTGATTCATTAATGTTATATGACAACAAAGATTTGAAAAAATTATCATCTAGTTCTAATCTATAGAGACCACCATCCAGAATACCAGTACCATAAAGAACAGAATCATAGAGGATAAAGAGTTTGCGATGACCATGGGAAACAATAAAACCGTCCATGTCTAACTTTGGTCCTGATACAAGGTTCCGAGTTACCTCAGGAACATATAAGGTATCATAAAGTTTAATACATAAACCAGTTTTCATAAATAATTGTAATGTTCCAATGGCCTTCACTTCTAATTCTCGATCATCCCCAACCTTAAGCGTTCTTTGGTTTCTTTCCAGCTTCCGGATTGTAAGGAATCCCTGAGTTGAATTGGTAACATGAACCATAGAACCAGAATCAAACCACCAAGAATTAGCAGGAACACTTAAATTATAGGACTCAAGTATCATAAAATAATCGTTACCTTTCTTAGCTAGCCATTCCTTAAAATCAGGGCATTCCTTCTGCATATGTCCTGTCTTTTTACAGAACTTGCAGTGGATTCTGCCTAAGGAGTTCTTAGAGCTGGAGGGTGCACTTGTATTAGGATTAGGCCTTTGGACTTTTGAAGCATCCTTCCTCTGATGATTTTTCTTCCTCTTCTTAGAGTTGGAGGTGGTGAAGTTAGCAACATCAGTAGTGCGATCCATCCTCATACGCTCTTCCTCTTGTGGTTGTGACAAATCAGCTTTGGCCAGAAATGAAACAATCACTTTAGTTATGCACTCGTTAAGTATGCAATCTATGAAGGAATTAAATCAGCTTTGGCCAGATATTAAGACATTCATGTTTATGATGCACACTTAACATAGCTTTCGTAATACTTGAACGATAAGTAGATGTATCAAATCAGCTTTGGCCAGAAATGATACATCAGAAACTCATTCAAGTTAAGCTATTTTAGGTTTTGTAAAACTTTATCTGATTCTGATTAATTAACTAAGTATTTACAAAACCAATTATTTAATAGCAAACCACCTGTTAGCGCGGATCGAACTCTGCGGTGAGTTCGCTAGGGGGTGCAGGGGGATAGCGTGCCCCCGCACGGGGTTCGGGGCAGAGCCCGAGCCAAATTTTAGTTCATATTAACTGCTTAATAAAGTAATAGGATTTCGGACAAGTCTTGGCACTTTATGAACACTCATGATTTCGGATTTTGAATGATCTCGGACTGTCCGAGATGAGTGATTTCGAATGATTTCGGATGTGTTCAAGACGTGTAAGTCGGATGATTTCGGATGTGTCCAAGACGAATGATTTCGGATGAATTACGTCTTGGAATTATTCGAAATGGTGATGCTTAGTCTGAAATGATCCGTGATGGTCCGTAATGATCAGGCAGATGTTGATCCGTAATGGACGCTTAGTCCGAAATGGTCCGTGATGGTCCGAAATGATCAGGCAGTTATTGATCCGTAATGGACACTTAGTCCGAAATGAGGTCCGAAATCATCATCCGAAATGTGTTCCTCAAGCTGTCAAATCCTTAATTTAGGCAGTTAATAATTGATAAGGTTTAAATCCGAAATTTAAGGGATTAAGTTTCCTGTTTAATTGCTAATTATATTTATCTGTTGATTTCGAAATTATATCCATTAATAAAATAATAGATTTCGAAAATTCTAATTAGATAAAAATAAATCAAACAGGAACAAACACCCAAAAATCCTAAATTCATTCCAAAACTAAGGGAATTTTTCGAATTTAATCATGAACTTATGATGAACCCTATAATAAAAAATATTCAAACATTCATCTGAAATCTGGAATTTATTACACATTTAAACATATTTTGAATATTCCGTTTTGGAACAATAACAAAGAATCAGCACATGATCCGAGACGGATCCGGAATGGCATCCGAGATGATATTTCGGATGACAGAAAACGGATTTTATTATGGTTTTCAATTCTGTTTTCCAGTTTTATTCCAGATTTACGGATACAAAACGGAACCGACTAATCAACATATGCTCTGATACCACATGTTGAACGGTTCTGTTTAAACGTAAGGGAAAACATGAAAACATACCTATCACCTCAGACAGTGCAGTAGAGAATCCAGTGATGGAAGAAGCCATGGAGTTCGACATCTTAGTCAAAGTGATCTGGTTCCTCCTTAGGGTGCTGACTGATGATGGTAATGATTAAACCGAATAGGGGATTCGGTTATGGAGATGAGGTCGATGATGATGTTATGATTATTAGGTTATCTCTAAGTGTGTAACCCTTTAACCTCTACATAAGTCTCCTTATATAAGCACCCAAGAGGAAACCTAATTAGTTAATAAGGGTAATATGGTCCATCAACAATTACCAACTAATTATTTAATAGGTTGTTATATATTTTGATCTATATTATGTAAATGATTATAATGGCTACTAGATTAAATATTAAATCATAATATATTTAATCTTACACAAACCTCTTTTGCTCGAACCCGAACCTCTCTTGCTTGAACCATCCATCTTTGTTTTGAATTTGGAAGAAGGTTTGAATTTGAAGGAAGAATGTTTGGATTGAGTTGGAGAATTTTTTTGAATTTGAAAGAATATTGTTTGTTTATATAAAAAACCTTTCAAACAATCAAGCCAAACGGTCAAGCCCAACGGTCGTTTTTATTTTTATTTTTAGCGTGTCATAAAGTAAACGCGTTTCAAAGTTAACGTGTGAAAAAAGTAGGTGGCGGCGGTGTGTTGTTATGTTTCAGGCGTGATGGGGGGTTGAAAACGGACCATCCCGGGGGGCCTAAGAGAGTTATGTTTAGTTTATGGCCGAGTTTACAAACATATTTAGCTAAATGAGTTGGACTCAATCAATCAGACGAGTGCATGAGTTAACCTGATTATTTTTAAGAAATTTAAAAGGCTGTTTCATAAAACTTAAAATAGAAAGTTATAATGCCATATCTTGTAAGAGAAATGAATGCCGAGGTATATAGTTTAAGAGCAATTGTATCGTAAACATTAATGTGTTTAGTATAAGTTTGTAATTATCAGAGTAATAATTATATGCAAAAACAAATTTGAAAAGTCATGTTCATGTTAAGCCGTATGCATATACATAACGAGGTGTGTTCGTGTTGATATGTAAAACATGATTTTCATGCCCATGCCATACCATGCTCTTGTCCATCCTACTAACTCGTAAACACAACTAGTCTAACATCTCTAGCTAATATATTAGACCACCCGGTGTAGGTGTGGAAATCTGGTGTGGAAGTCAGTCCACGCCAAGCTAACCACCACGTGTCCGGCGTGGAGCACAACGTTGTAGTTGGGGCTTGAGGATTTCCACCGGTGTGAGGGCAAATGTGTGGATGAGGTGGCAGCATTTCATTGGTGGGTGGATTTTGGGTTGGTTTATATTGGTTAATGTTTATTTATTATTTTTTTGAGTTCAATGCAATTTTAGTCCCTGTGGTTTCTGTCATTTTGTCAGTTTAGTCCAAATGTTTCATTTTTCGCTTGTGGGTCCAAAAAGGTTTCACCGTTGCCATTTTAGTCAACTGGGTTAACTTCATCCATTTTTTCTGTTAACGAGAAGGACAATCCGGTCATTCTATATGTAATTCTGTTATCTAGAAGGGCAATTCAGCCATATAAAATGACTGAATTGCCTTTCTCGTTAACAGAAAAAATGGATAAAGTTAACCCAGTGGACTAAAATGGCAACAGTGAAACCTTTTTGGACTCACAAACGAAAAATGAAACATTTGGACTAAAATGACAAAATGACAGAAACCACAGGGACTAAAATGACATTTAATTCTTTTTTTATATAAAAAACCACTTTCCCCACCCCGTTCCACTCCACACTTTTTTACACCATGTCACTTTTCTGACGTGACTACAATATGTCGCATAACGTCCCATTTTCATGCCCTACACACTGAATGTTCTTAAGTTCAGATACTGAATGGTCTTAAGTTCAGATATTCACTTTTAGGTGCTTCGGTACTTTTAGCTTCCTAATTACTTGCAATTATGATATTTAAACAATTAAAGAAATATATTGAGAAAGTGCATTCTGATTCTTTCTCACTTAACTCCTTTTCCCTTGATTTTTCAAACGGTTATAACTTTTTCATACGTCTATATATATATATACTGTGAGGTTCATTGGGGAACACTAAAAAAGTGGGGAACAGTGGGGAACCGACTCAAACGAACTCTGATTGGACTCATTCCAGCGGCGTTGGAACCGGCTCGTCGAACCCTAACTAAGATCTTTTAACCCTAAACCCTAAATCATAACCCCTAAACCTTAAATATATTAGGGTTTGGCTTTTAGGGTTTAGCTTTAGGGTTTAGCCTTAGGGTTTAGCTTTAGAGTTTAGCTTTAGGGTTTAGTTTAAGGGTTTAGTGTTTAGCTTTAGGGTTTAGCTTTAGTGTTTAGCTTTAGGTTTAGCCTTTAGGGTTTAACTTTTAGGGTTTATAGTTTAGATTTTACGGTTTAGCTTAGGTTTTAGCCTTATTTTTTAGCTTTAGGGTTTAGAGTTTAGGAGTTAGGATTTAGGGTTAAAAGATCTTAGTTAGGGTTCGACGAGCCAGTTCCAACGCCGCTGAAATGAGTCCAATCGGAGTTCGTTTGAGTCGGTTCCCCGCTGTTCCCCACTTTTTAGTGTTCCCCAATGAACATTCCCCTATATATATATATTTAAACTGTAATGCATTAACGAGCATTTCATTCACTTTAATTCGAACAACCTATTGCTTTAGTTTTCTTTAAAAAAATCAGTGATTTTGAATACCTTTGAATATCGCATTACGTGATTTCATTATAGTATTTTATTTTATTTGAAACTTCACTAAGTGATTACGTAATTACTTAACAATAGTTGACTATATAGTATTACATGACTACGTGATTTTGAATACCCGTTTAATGATTACTTGATTTCATTATAGTATTTTATGTGAAGCCAAACTGAGTGATTACGTAAAAAACATGTAATACATAATATTTCATATGGAATACCCAATATTTCAGGTCTATTAACGTATTAATGATAAATTGTATACAAAACATTAGTCAAATCAACCTATAATAACTATATAATGTCGTATATTAGAGATTAAATCACGTAATAAAGCATAAACAATCAAGTTATTATTATTGAATATCTAATCACGTAATAAGTATAATTGTAATAATATAAGTTATAACAAATCATATTGAATGTGTAATCAACTAATGGATTTATATTTGAATGTGTAATCACGCAATTGATATTCAAAATCGCGTAATGGACTAACGGGTATTCAAAATCCTGTAATTTTTTTAAAGAGAACTATAGCAATAGACTACTCGAATTAAAGAAAATGAAATGCTCGTAAATACGATGTAATTTAAAAATAGCAATAGACTACTCGAATTAAAGAAAATGAAATGCTCGTAAATATGATGTAATTTAAAAAAAATATTAACATATGAAAAAATTAGAGTCGTTTAAAAATCAAGAGGGGAAATTGTTCAAGTGAGAAAAGACTAAATTACCCTTCAAGCCAATAACACTTGTCCTTCTCTTATATTCGACATTGGCCATGTACACCATCCAGCCTCTTTTAACAAATTATTATAAGTATGATTGTATGAAAATTTGTGTAGATTAAAAGTATAACCAAAATTATATTCTTCCTAGTACTTTTTTTTTCTTTCTTTTAACATTGGGAGCCGAATAAGAGGTAGGCGGAAAAAAAAACATGCCGAATTTAGCTATAAAATATATATTGAAAACTTTGTACACGATAATTAAATAATGAAATAGCAACCATGCATATTCCATTTCATTACTAGAAAGAGTGACCTCGATAGTTATAAAAAAAGCTAGAAATCCATTGCAATGCATTTGGGACAAGAATATGAATCAGCTCTTAGAGAGATCCGGGATAGATTTAGGACACATAACAATATTCTCCCTAATCTGCGAGGAAATAAATCTCGACTAATAAGATTTGCAACGATCGTGTTCATTCTTAGAAATATATTTATACAAAAACATGATGACATGGTATGCCATAGGTGTAACATGAAGATTATGATTTTGAGCCTTTTGAACCTCCTATATACCATACATCCATCTCAACATGTTCTACAGTCGCTTAAATATCTCATCTTTTTATTCTTCAACTTATGCTCTACTCATAAGAGAAGTACAACTATAAATGCCATAAAGAATATTTCTTGGATGTTGATTATCGAAACTCCTCCCATACCAATTATCATATGTATCGGAATTCTGAATAATCTCTCACATAGGGTCAATATAAATGCCATAAAGAATATTTCTTGGATGTTGATTATCGAAACTCCTCCCATACCAATTATCATATGTATCGGAATTCTGAATAATCTCTCACATAGGGTCAATGTCACATAAGAAGCGTAGTTGAAAACAAAGGCGCTTGATACCGTGACCTTGTACCTATTTGAGGAACGGTTTTATAGTCTGCTTGGCTATATTAAGAGACATATGCATTACTCTGTGAGGTTAAATATATTATTATTATAATATTTAATCTTGTAGCCATTATAATCATTTATATTATATAGATCAAAATATATTAATAACCTATTAATAATTAGTTGGTAATTGTTGATGGACCATATTACCCGTATTAACTAATTAGGTTTCCTCTTGAGTGTATATATAAGGAGATTATTACAGAGTTTAAGGGTTAGACAATTACACAATATACACAACCCTAATAACATCAATCGGCTCTCTCTGCATAACCGATTCCTTCCCTTGTTTCGGTTTCATCATCATCATAATCTTACACCCTAAGGAGGAACCAGATCATCCTGACAAGTATGTCTAATTCAATGGCTACATCTCTGACTGGATTCTCTGCTGGCCTGTCTGTTGTAACAGGTATGTTATTCATGTTTTCCATAATGTTTAAACAGAACTGATCAACATGTGGTATCAGAGCATATGTTGATAAATCAGTTCTGTTTTCGTATCCATTATTCTGGGATCAAAATCTGGAAAACAGAATTTTGTAAATCTTAAAAACAGCCAGTTTCGAGTTCTTTTATAATGTCCCGAATCACTGTTTCGTGAAAGAATGTTTAAATATTTGACTCGAAATCATAATGGGTAAAACTTATTGTTCCGAAATCCATTACAAAACCATTAAAATTCAGGTTTCGGGTTTCCAGAATTATCTTTTAATTTTCTAGGGTTCATCATTTGTTCTAAGAAAACTCGAAAATTCCTTAAATTTTTGAATATAATTTGGATTAGTGGGTGTTTTTACTGTTTTTGATATGAATTTTATCTTTTAAAACTTCGAAAACTGTTAAGAGATAACCAACTATAATTTTCGAAATCTTTGATAAGTTTAGATCAGCAATAAAACAGGAAACATTATCCCACAATCCCTAAAATTTTGAGTTTTCAGTTATTATCACAATAACAGCTGTTAACAGTGGACATCAGATTGCGACTCGAGACCATCAGGTCTCGACTCGAAATCATAAGGGTTCTAAAAACTTTACAACTCGAGACAACAGTCTCGACTCGAGACCACTGAGTTTTCAACTAAAGGCTTCAATCTTCACAACTCGAGACCGTGGTTGCAACTCAAGATCTCATTATGGAGTCGAGATCTCATAAAACACAGTAGTCGAGACCATGATTACGACTCGAGACACTGAGATTGCGACTCGAGACCAAGGTTGCGACTCGAGACCTCATAACTGACTCGAGATCTCATAACTCAGTTGAGACCTGACTCGAGACCTCACTCGAAACCTCATTATTTTTGGCTGTTTAATGTGAACTAAAATTTAATTACCTAATCAGAATCAGATAATTTTTCCACAAAACCAAAATAGCCTAACTTGAATGAGCTTCTGATGTATCATTTCTGGCCAAAGCTGATTTAATACATCTATTTATTGTTTAAGTATTATAAAAAGCTATGTTGAGTATGCTGATGTGTGTAAAATGCAACATATAAATTACATCAAATGAGGCATAAAACTAACCCTTTTTAAGTACTAATATTGGAAAAAGAGTGTTTTTGTCTTCCTTTTGTATTTTCAGGATTAAATGAGCTCAAAAACGCAAAAGAAGCAAAAAGACAGCTAAATCCAACATAAATACAAGAAAAGGAATATTAGTGGACTGCCCGACCCCTCAACGGCACCTTCCAAAGCAAAGTAGAGAAATCAGAAGACTGAACACGCCCCGTGCTCAGCCAGCACGGGGCCGTGCCCAAGAAGCAGCAGAAAAGACAAACCTATAGAAGCTTCTATTGCCCACCACGGGCCGTGCCTAGCGGACACGGGGGCGTGTCGAAAGTACAGCAGGCGCATTTATTGTAATTGCGAATTACAATTAATGAGGAGAGAGATTGTCAGACGGACACGGGGCCGTGCCCAGCGGACACGGGGCCGTGTCCAGCTCTCTGTTCAGCCTATAAATAGGAGTGCTTGGATTCATTTCATCTCATCCCTTGGCACACCACCTCTCTCACACTTCATCCACCACCCACCACCATCACAACACCATCATCCACCACCATCATCCACCACCATCATCCATTGTCCATCGTAGAGTGTGTGAGTCGTCTCGGGATCCAAGATTGATCGTAAGAGTTCTTGACAATCAAGGCCATGTTTGCCTAAGTCTCTTACATCACTTGGTGAAGACAAAGTGTCTAGTATAATACTTTTTATTTCTAATCTTTTGCACTTTTTATTTGGTTTTGTATTAATGACTTTAATAACTAGTTACTTATGTTGAAGGTGATCTTTCCTTATCGTTTGTCCGTGGTGTCTTGGCATTATTTTAATGTCTATATAAAATAAAGGATTTTCACCATTCATATCTCCACGGTCTATATGGAGATATGTTGGCTACCTGGTAGGGGGTTAAGGGAACGGTTTGGTAAAGGTCTTGCCATTGTTCAGCGTTTAGAGGTCCTGCAATGGACCTGGGTCAAATTTAGTAGGACCTCCTTCAATACTTCACGGTATTGGATGGCGGGGGTCCAAACTCTTTGATCCCCTCATAAGTTAACTACTATTAATACTATAACCCGGCTATTTAGGACTGTATCCCTGCTGACTCAGACTACTTAACCGAGGGTAACGTCACCGCCAAAAGCGGGGCCTACCACAATACTGCATTAATAACTTAATTCATTATCTTCCAATAATCCACCCTTTTAGGATTGTATCCCTGCTGACTCAAACTACTGGGGTGAGGGTAACGTCACCTTCAAAAGAGGGGCCTACTACAATAACTAAGATAATCTCTTAATTATGTGCAAAGGTGCGGAAATAATCAAAGGTTATACTAGATACGAGTCGGAACCAAGTGATTCATCTTGTCTATCTGTTTTTCTTTTATTTTTATTTTCAGCATTTTAGTTAGTTTTATTTTTCTTAGTTTAAAACATTTTTCTAAACTTTTATTTTGGTTAGACGTTGAGGATAAACCGGTACTAAAAGCTCTTGTGTCCTTGGACGACCTCGGTATCTTACCAACGCTATACTACACTCAACGATGGGTGCACTTGCCCATATGTGTGTTTAGTGTTAGTGAAATATCGTGTTTTATAAATTTAAAACTTGGCTAAAATAAGTGTTAAAAAGGGCTTAAAATATACACCTAATTTATATAACACTTTAACGCACATTAAGTTTTTGGCGCCGCTGTCGGGGACACAAGGATTTTAAGAAAGTTAGGAATCAACGGCCTAATCATCTTTTATTTTTCTTTTTATTTTTTTAGGACTTTCTTAGTTTTTCAGCTTCTGCAGAGCTCAGCACGGGCCGTGCCCGCTGAACACGCCCCCGTGCTCAATCATTGGAACTGGCAATCCTGTTTTACGTCAGACAGTAAGCTGAACACGGGGCCGTGCCCACTCAACACGCCCCCGTGCCCAAGTTTCAGTTACTGAAAACAGAACCGTTAGATCCCGGCGGTTGGTAATTTCTGACATAAACATGAGTGATAGTAATTATTTTTACTTTCGGCACTCTTATGGTACGTGGTGTCAATTATATGGTGGCGAACATGAAGAAGTAAAATGCTACTTCCTAAATTATAGGCCCCACTACATGGACCCACCAACTTCTCACAACCTTAAGAGGGGCGAAAGTAAAAATAAGCACTATTTCTCCCTCGAATGCGCCCAGCCAGATATTCTAGGGGAAATGCTCCTTGGCGAGTTATTTCAACTAGAAGAGCTAATTCTGAAATGGTTAGAAGAGCTTGGGAAGGATTTTATTGATCCACCCCAAGACGATACCCATGAAGAAATGTTGGAACCGCATTCCGACAACCTCGTTGCTCCCGAAAATACCTTCGTACCTAGCAAAGACTTGGACGATAGTCGTCCCTGTGTCGATTATGCCGTGAAGGACTCTCCATCGACTTCGTTCGGTGCATACATAGACCTGAGCGATTCGGCATACACCTTCTTTAACAAGAGCCCGGGAAAGGGTTGGACTTGTCCACCTAGAATGAAAATAGGAATTACCCTCACCGACAACCTCTTGCGTTCTCGCCTTAGTCTAGGACAATTAAGGTATCTTAGGCACTTTGGGGTTGTTCCCACCAGTCAGGAGCCACCCGATACTAACAAGTTCCTTAAAAAAACTAGACAACTTCATAAAACAGTCCCTAGACACGGGGCCGTGCCCAGCCAACACGCCCCCGTGTCCATCGAAAGATTCCATTCTGATCAGTACGTCAGAATACGGACAAACTGTGTCAGAACTCCACCTGCACACGGGGCCGTGTCCACTGAACACGGGGCCGTGTCCAGGATGCTGTCGTTTTCTATAAATGCAGCCAAGAATTTTGCACATTTGGACCAACTTGGGGCAGAGATTTGCAGGAATCTTCTCTCAAACTATCCTAGGTAAGTCTAAAAGAAGGTTCCAACAACCCATCTTGTCCTTTCCTCTTTTAGCCATTTCCTTCTTCTCCATCTTTCTCCAAGAGCTACCATTGAAAGTTTGGAATTCCTCCAACTCTATGGTAGGGATAAATGAGTTTTGTTCAAAGAATCTTGGTAAAAACATGTTATGAAACATTGTTTTAAGTTATTAGTAGCTAAAAAGGCCCCACAAGTTCAGAAAATAACTTAAAAATCCAAGTTTCCTTGTTCCGAAACTCTGCAGAAAGATGAACACGGGGTCGTGCTCAGTGAGCACGGGGCCGTGTTCGGTCACTGTTTCATTAAATAAACTATTTTTAGTTTATTTTTCATAGGATGTCGAGTGAAAACAGCGAAACAGCTTCTGTGCATTCGTCAGACAGCCGAAGAGGAAGAAGACCCTCCATTGAAGCTACACTTGTGCACTATGTGATAGCATTAAGGGAGGCTCTCGACGAAATGACTTCAGTAGAGGAGGTCCTAATCGACCGTATTAACGATCTTACGATGGGACTTGAAAGCAGTTTCCAAGAAATTAACCTCTTGCACCAGAGGTTAAATATTCTTGTAGCACCTCCAATGGAACCAGTCCTTCCTCAACAGGATTGGAACCTGGCACTCGGAATCAACAACCCTACCGGCTGGGAAGACTTTCCGGCGGAACCTCCCGTGGAACACCAACAAGAGATCCCGGTGGAAGTTGAAACTCCTCAAACTAATGCCAATGAGCCTTCTTTTCTCCTTCCAAGGGAGGTGGAAGAATGGCTCGCCGACATTTGAGGAGAACCGCACTCGGAAGAAGGAGTTCAAAAAGGCCTTGGTTAACCAAGATTAATTACTTCTTGGAAATTTTGCTAATTAAAATAAAGTAATGGCTAGGACTCCATGGTTTGTTATTTCTTTGTTTTATCTTGTTTAATTTAGAATTATGTAAGTTCTCTCTATGATGAAATGAAATGATGGTTTTAAGGTTTGGATGGTTTGTAATGAATAAAACACACTCATGGTGGTAAAGGATGAAAAGGGGAACGAGAAAAATGATCCCATGCACAAGAACAAAGCAACCCGACAATTCTCACCAGTTCAGAAGGTTCAACACGGGCCGTGCCCAACCAACACGGCCCCGTGCCAAACCACCTGCAGAAAAACGCCCAGTTCAGGTACCTGGACACGGGCCGTGTTCACCCAACACGCCCCCGTGTCCAGACTTCTGTTTCTCTTATTTTAATTTTGTTACTGGTACTTGAACACGGGGCCGTGCCCGGATAACACGGGGCCGTGTTCAGTGCCCAGTAACACAAATTTTTGCTTTTTAAACACTATTTTACACATCTAATCAACCTAAAAATTTATTTTTGGGACACATTGAGGACAATGTGTAATTTAAGTGTGGGGGGGATGCTAAAACCTTGAATTTTGCAAGTCCTAAATACAAGCCTTACACAAAACTCTATTGGAACCGCTAATCACCCCAAATTTTTTCAAAAATTTCATTTTTTTTACTTGTCTAGGTTTAACTCGGGAAATTCAAGTTCTCAAAAAGGTTATATTTTTACAAATTTACAACCGATAGCGTAGTGATAAAAAGAACCAACATAAGAAAATTATGAAAAGGCATAGCAAACTTATTTAAAATTTGATTATATACTTGATCACATAAAAACCCATTCCCACAAAAGTGAGTTTTGAGCCTTTATTGAGCACAATTACATATCATTTGACTAAATGCTCATTTTTCGTTTCTTGTGTGAATAGCCGCTTGGGTCTTACGACTCTAGAACTTGCCATGACAATACATTCCCGGTCCTTATCAACTTAAACCCGAGTAAGTAAATGATGGAGGCATTAGGACTACCCCTTTTTTATTTCTACACCATTATTTTTTTCTTTTTCTTTTACCACATACCCAAAAAAAAATCCCCCTAGTTAGCCCCTTTGAGCCTAAACCTTTTCGTTTCATCACCCTAACAAAAACCCTTTTACCCACCAAAACCTTTTTCATTTTTAACCCTTTATTTTAGTAACAAGTTCGGTTCTTCGTGAAAAAAAAAATGTGTAATAATGATGAAGCAAAAAGAAAATAAACAAACAAGTTAATCAAAAATAACTTAGTTTGAATAAAAGCTTCATCAAAATAAAAAGTTGCAAAAATACGAAAACCGACACTTGTTACGCTTTTAGCCCTTTTTCTACTAACCACTAACCCAACCACCTACCTTTAACCCTAGCCTAACCCTTAACCCACAAAGTCCTCTTGATATCTACAAAGGTATAAAAGTTAAAAAGGAGGAGGATTGATTTCTTGGCAAGCCTATGGTAGGAGTAAGTCCCATGCCGCTCTCGAGTGATTCACTAAAAATACACCTTCGGCCGAGTGTGAGTGATTTCCCCGTGAGGTATGTGAACTTGTATATAAATAGAATTTTAAAAAAAGGCATGTTATGCCCAAATAAGTAATTTCTTTTATGAAAAGTTCTAAATAAATCATTACGAATAGGAGTGTAAATAAATAAAAATAAAACCCAAAAAGATCTTGGAAATCCCGACACTCTACGACAAGCCCAAAACCTTCTCTTCTACCTATTCCATTTGGGAGTGTAAGCCACATATTAAAGAGTTTTGCTTGAGGACAAGCAAAAGTTCAAGTGTGGGGGTATTTGATGTGTGTAAAATGCAACATATAAATTACATCAAATGAGGCATAAAACTAACCCTTTTTAAGTACTAATATTGGAAAAAGAGTGTTTTTGTCTTCCTTTTGTATTTTCAGGATTAAATGAGCTCAAAAACGCAAAAGAAGCAAAAAGACAGCTAAATCCAACATAAATACAAGAAAAGGAATATTAGTGGACTGCCCGACCCCTCAACGGCACCTTCCAAAGCAAAGTAGAGAAATCAGAAGACTGAACACGCCCCGTGCTCAGCCAGCACGGGGCCGTGCCCAAGAAGCAGCAGAAAAGACAAACCTATAGAAGCTTCTATTGCCCACCACGGGCCGTGCTCAGCGGACACGGGGGCGTGTCGAAAGTACAGCAGGCGCATTTATTGTAATTGCGAATTACAATTAATGAGGAGAGAGATTGTCAGACGGACAGGGGCCGTGCCCAGCGGACACGGGGCCGTGTCCAGCTCTCTGTTCAGCCTATAAATAGGAGTGCTTGGATTCATTTCATCTCATCCCTTGGCACACCACCTCTCTCACACTTCATCCGCCACCCACCACCATCACAACACCATCATCCACCACCATCATCCATTGTCCATCGTAGAGTGTGTGAGTCGTCTCGGGATCCAAGATTGATCGTAAGAGTTCTTGACAATCAAGGCCATGTTTGCCTAAGTCTCTTACATCACTTGGTGAAGACAAAGTGTCTAGTATAATACTTTTTATTTCTAATCTTTTGCACTTTTTATTTGGTTTTGTATTAATGACTTTAATAACTAGTTACTTATGTTGAAGGTGATCTTTCCTTATCGTTTGTCCGTGGTGTCTTGGCATTATTTTACTGTCTATATAAAATAAAGGATTTTCACCATTCATATCTCCACGGTCTATATGGAGATATGTTGGCTACCTGGTAGGGGGTTAAGGGAACGGTTTGGTAAAGGTCTTGCCATTGTTCAGCGTTTAGAGGTCCTGCAATGGACCTGGGTCAAATTTAGTAGGACCTCCTTCAATACTTCACGGTATTGGATGGCGGGGGTCCAAACTCTTTGATCCCCTCATAAGTTAACTACTATTAATACTATAACCCGGCTATTTAGGACTGTATCCCTGCTGACTCAGACTACTTAGCCGAGGGTAACGTCACCGCCAAAAGCGGGGCCTACCACAATACTGCATTAATAACTTAATTCATTATCTTCCAATAATCCACCCTTTTAGGATTGTATCCCTGCTGACTCAAACTACTGGGGTGAGGGTAACGTCACCTTCAAAAGAGGGGCCTACTACAATAACTAAGATAATCTCTTAATTATGTGCAAAAGTACGGAAATAATCAAAGGTTATACTAGATACGAGTCGGAACCAAGTGATTCATCTTGTCTATCTATTTTTCTTTTATTTTTATTTTCAGCATTTTAGTTAGTTTTATTTTTCTTAGTTTAAAACATTTTTCTAAACTTTTATTTTGGTTAGACGTTGAGGATAAACCGGTACTAAAAGCTCTTGTGTCCTTGGACGACCTCGGTATCTTACCAACGCTATACTACACTCAACGATGGGTGCACTTGCCCATATGTGTGTTTAGTGTTAGTGAAATATCGTGTTTTATAAATTTAAAACTTGGCTAAAATAAGTGTTAAAAAGGGCTTAAAATATACACCTAATTTATATAACACTTTAACGCACATCATATGCATTACAAACGTGAAATGTCTTATTTTCTGGCCAAAGCTGATTTTAATTCATTTATGTCTAGCATACTTGACAAGTGCATAACTAAAGTGATTGTCTCATTTCTGGCCAAAGCTGATTTGTCACAATTACTTTGCACACATACTTAAATGATTACACTTCTGGCCAAAGCTGATTTGTCTTCGTTTAAGTAGAATTTTAACTAAGTCTTTTATTTTGATGTTAGTAATAGACAATATCACAGCTTCATAATTAAAATGGTCATTATTTATGCCTGCCTTAGTATAACATGCCCTTAGATCACATTAGGAATTCTTTCTTAGTATCATAAATTGCTCATCTTATTTCCACTATCAGCACCAAATTACGGGATTCCACCTTTGACTGGTGATAACTTTGCTGAATGGAAGGATGCCCTCATGCTTACACTTGGATTGCTGGATTTCGATTATGCTCTTAGAGAGAATAAGCCAGCGGACCTTACTACTCAAAGTACTGCTGCTGAGCAGATAGTTCATGAAAAATGGACTAGGTGTAACCGCATGTCTCTCATGTTCATGAAGCAGTCCATTCATAATGCAATTAGAGGAGCTATTCCTGATTCTGAGGATGCTAAAACCTATCTGGCTTCTATGGAGGCTCGATTCAAAGGAACATCAAAGGAACATCAAAGGCACACGCTAGCACTTTTATCCTCAAGCTGGTGACGACTAAGTATGATGGGAGGAGCGGCATTCGCGAGCACATCATGATGATGCATGACATGGCCAATAAGCTAAAAGGGCTAGAGATGGAAATCAGTGAAGGTTTTCTTGTTCACTTCATCATCACTTCGCTTCCTTCGTCCTATGAAGCATTCAAGATCAATTACAACACTCAGAAGGACAAATGGATGATGAGTGAGCTGGTCGCTATGTGTGTACAGGAGGAAGAGCGTATGAAGATGGATCGCACTACTGATGTTGCTAACTTAACCACCTCCAACTCTAAGAAGAGGAAGAACAATTATCAAAGAAAGGATGCTTCTAAGGTCCAAAAGCCAAATCCTAATACAAGTGCACCTTTCAGCTCTAAGAGCTCCTTAGGCAAACCCTATTGCAAGTTCTGTAAGAAAACATGACATAAGCAAAAGGAATGCCCTGACTTCAAGGAGTGGCTGGCTAAGAAAGGTAACTATTTTTTCATGATACTTGAGTCCTTTAATTTAAATGTTCCTGCTAATTCTTGGTGGTTTGATTCTGGTTCTATGGTTCATGTAACCAACTCTACTCAGGGATTCCTTTCAATCCGGAAGCTGGGAAGAAACCAAAGAACACTTAAACTTGGGGATGATCGGGAATTAGAAGTGAAGGCCATAGGAACATTACAATTATTTTTGAAAATTGGTTTATGTATTAAACTTTATGATACCTTATATGTTCCTGAGGTAACTCAGAACCTTGTATCAGGACCAAAGTTAGACATGGACGGTTTTGTTGTTTCCCATGGTCATCGCAAACTTTCTATTCTCTATGATTCCGTTGTTTATGGTACTGGCATTCTGGATGGTGGTCTCTATAGATTAGAACTAGATGATAATTTTTCCAAATCTTTGTTGTCATATAATATTAATGAATCACTCACAAAGATGAAATGGATTTGAGACTTAGAGACTTCATCTATGTTGTGGCATCAACATTTAGGCCACATCTCAAGAGAACGATTAAATCGTCTCGTAAAGGATGAAGTCTTACCTCCTCTCGATTTCGCTGATTTTGGAACATGTGTCAAATGTCTTAAAGGCAAAATGACATTAGCGAATAAGAAAGGTGGCACTAGGAGCTCTAATTTATTAGAACTCATTCACACTGACATTAGTGGTCCTTACCAAATCGTTGGCATAACAGGACATACTTCATTTATCACTTTCATTGATGACTATTCTCGTTACATGTACTTGTATCTCATTAAGGAGAAATCTGAATCTCTTACAATTTTTAAAGATTATAAAGCTGAAGTTGAAAAGCAATTAGATCGTCAGATTAAAGTTGTGAGATCAGATAGAGGCGGTGAATATTATGGAAGACATACTGATGTAGGTCAAGCTCCTGGTCCATTTTATGAGTTTTGTAAGGGCCAGGGGATTGTGAACCAATACACCATGCCTGGTACACCTCAGCAGAATGGTGTCGCTGAACGAAGAAATCGTACCTTAATGAACATGGTGCGCAATATGTTGGCCAACACTAATTTACCATTATTCCTCTGGACTGAAGCGTTAAAAGCAGCTGTTCATATACTCAATAGAGTTCCTTCTAAGTCTGTCCCTAAAACTCCTTATGAACTTTGGACAGGATGGAAACCGAGTCTTAAATATATGAAAGTATGGGGCTGCATTGCTGAAGCAAAACTCTATAATCCTTTCCTAAGGAAACTTGACCCTAAAACAGTTAGCTGTTTCTTTATTGGGTATCCTGATCATTCGAAGGGTTATCGTTTCTATTGTCCTTCCCATGTCACCCGTATTGTTGAAACCAAGCGTGCTGCGTTCCTGGAGGATTTCAAGGTCAGTGGGAGCAGTACCAACCGTTACGAATAATTGCAAGAAGTACAAGACGCGGGGGGGGGGGGGAGACTCGTCTCTTACCATTACTCCGTTTACTCCTCTTGTACCTAATGCAACAACTGCACCTGAAGCTACTGCACATATTCCATATCCACAATCAGAACCCATTATACCTCATAACGAAGGCACATCAAACGCTCAAAACCAAGACAACGCTGAACCCGATAATCAACTCAGGAGGTCATCTAGGCAGAGAAGGCCTACTAATTGGGATGATTATGTTACCTACCTGACTGAAATGGATGCTGGAAAGCTCAATGATCCTACCTCTTATAATGAAGCCATTAGTAGTGATCAGTCTTCTGAATGGAACAAAGCAATGATTGATGAGCTTGAATCCATGAAGAAAAATGACGTTTGGGATTTGGTAGAATTACCCAACGGTGTTAAACCTGTAGGATGTAAATGGGTGTTCAAAACAAAACTGGATCCAAACGGGAACGTTGAACGCTACAAAGCGAGATTGGTTGCAAAGGGCTACACTCAGAAAGAGGGAATTGGTTATCAAGAGATGTTTTCACCTGTCTCTCGTAAAGATTCATTAAGGATCGTTATGGCCCTAGTAGCTCATTTTGATTTGGAGCTGCATCAGATGGACGTCAAAACTGCTTTCCTTAACGGAGACTTAGACGAAGATGTTTACATGAAACAACCTGAAGGCTTAAACCTGAAGGTCAGGAGCATCTAGTCTGTAAGTTGAAGAAATCCATTTATGGGTTAAAACAAGCATCACGTCAATGGTACCTCAAGTTTGATGAAGTCATGAAGAGACAAGGTTTTATGAAGAATAAAGTGGATCAGTGCACCTACCTCAAAATGAGTGGGAGTAACTTTACTATACTTGTCCTTTACGTATACGATATTCTATTGGCAAGTAATAGTTTAGACATGTTGCATGAGTCGAAGCGGTTACTCTCGCATAACTTCGACATGAAGGATCTCGGAGATGCTTCTTACGTCATTGGCACCGAAATTCACCGAGATAGACACAAAGGGATCTTAGGATTCTCTCAAAAGACTTACATAGATCGTGTCCTTACACGTTACAACATGCAACAGTGCAGACCCTCAGTCGCTCCAGTAGTTAAGGGAGATGTTTTCGGTTCATTCCAGTGTCCGAAAACAGAGGTTGAAAATGAGCAAATGAGCCAGATACCTTACGCGTCAGTAGTCGGGAGCTTGATGTATGCTCAAGTTTGTACTCGCCCATATATCGCTTATATTGCTGGAATGCTAGGCCGTTATCAGACTAATCCTTGCCTAGATCACTGGAAAGCAACTAAGAAGGTCCTTAGATATCTGCAAGGGACGAAAGACTATAAACTGACTTATAGAAGAAGTGATCACTTAGAAGTGGTAGGTTATTCTGATTCTGACTTTGCCAAATGCAAAGATGACAAGAAATCCACTTCGGGCTATATCTTTATGTTAGTAGGCGGACCTATCTCATGGAAGAGTCATAAACAACAGTTAACTACAACTTCCACAATGATGGCAGAATACATTGCTGTTTATAACGCAACCTGTCATGGAATGTTGCTTAGAAATCTGATCACTGGACTCAAAATCGTAAATTCTATTTCTAGACCATTGAAGCTTTACTGTGATAACTCAGTTGTCGTTAGTTTCTCGAACAGTAACAGTTCGACTGGAGCTGGTTTATATCTTGATACAAAATATTTGTTCGTGCGTGAACGAGTTGAGGAAAATAATCTTTGTATTGAGTATATTAGTACTAAAGATATGCTTGCGGATCCTATGACTAAAGGTCTCCCATATAAAGTTTTCGAAGAACATGTATCGAATATGGGACTTACTAAAGACCTTATTTAATGGCATATTGTATTAGCTTATGTTTAAATTAATAAAATTTCCTCAGTTTGATTTTGTATATCTCTAACATATGTTCTGCCGGTGTAATGACATATAGACAAATATAAATACAAATCAGACGCTAAAGGGCTTATGCTTATGTTGATCGTAACTGTTAGGTTTTAAATTGAGGCTATAGTATGACTAATGGGAGTCCGGAGTCGAATGATGATTCAACGGCTGTATTTCTCTGCTATAGTTCTTGGTTTAAGGCTAAAATGAGTGTTAACTCCTGGCCAGGCTCATTTAATACTCATGATAAATGATTACTCGGCTAAGTGGGAGAAAGTGAGATTAAATATATTATTATTATAATATTTAATCTTGTAGGCATTATAATCATTTATATTATATAGATCAAAATATATTAATAACCTATTAATAATTAGTTGGTAATTGTTGATGGACCATATTACCCTTATTAACTAATTAGGTTTCTTTTTGGGTGTGTATATAAGGAAATTATTAGAGAGTTTAAGGGTTAGACAATTACACAATACACACAACCCTAATAACATCAATCGGCTCTCTCTCCATAACCGATTCCTTCCCTTGTTTCGGTTTCATCACCATCATAATCTTACACCCTAAGGAGGAACCAGATCATCCTGAGAAGTATGTCTAACTCAATGGCTGCATCTCTGACTGGATTCTCTGCTGGCATGTCTGCTGTAACATGTATGTTATTCATGTTTTCCATAATGTTTAAACAGAACTGATCAACATACTCGTGTTTCATATTTTGAAAATACTTAATAAGATAACATAGGGTCCGGTGTGAAATTGATTAACCAACATATTGGTGCCATTTGAGCCGCGTTACATGATGTTTCACACAATGGTACAAGGCATTAGACTTTTCTTAGAATAAACTTCAACGGGAGAGTCTTCTAAAATATATTTGTCATCTACAAGACAATAGTTTATAGATTTGAAATTTTAAGGCTACATGTATTGAAAACTGTGTTTAATGTTTTAGTTAGTTATGGAAATGAGGGAAGACTCCTGACCGAAAGGTCTCGAGTTCGATTCTTGATCCACCCGGGTTTTACCGGCTTTGCATTGTCGTGCCCTCGGGCGGGTCCAGGGTCGGGTTTTCCCCGGAACTGGTGGCATGGTGGGCTAGGGGCTCCGTGCGTGCAGGTTGGGCTGCCGCGGGCTACCTTTCGGCCAATGGGTGCCGCGTACGGAGTACCCGGCGATTCTTATGTTGGACGTTCAAAAAAAAAAATGTTTTAGTTAGTTCCTTGTCTATTCATTATGAAGTGCATTAAAAGTAGTCGTAATTATATTTTGTACTTCATTGCTTATACTATTTTTCTTTAACCTAAAACTTTTAACCTCAAAATATATAACTTAGAAAAACTATTTTCTTGGATTTAATATACAAAAACAAAAGAACACGGGTGCCATTTGAGCCGAGTTACATGACAATTCATGTCCTGTCCAGATATTAGTTTGATGACATCTTCACCAAAGGCTTACCACGAGTTCTCTTTGAAGACTTCAGATCCAATCTCAGCATTCGATCACCTCCCGCTTTGACTGTGCGGGCGTAATAGCATACGTGTTTTAGTATAGTGTTAGCATATTTTATGCACAATCAATTGTAACATTATCCCAAACTATGGGATTGTAACATTGGTATATATTGTTTGGAATGGAGAGAATGGGATCAACGATCCTAAATTTACACACACAATGGTATAAGGCATTAGACATCTCTTAAAATGAGCTTCAATGAGAGGGTCTCTTAACTATTTTTGTCATCTATTATACAAAAGTTTATTAATTTAAAATTTACAGGGTTACAAGTATTGTGAAAAATGTGTTAAATATTTTAGTCAGTTCCCTTAATATTCAGTATGAAGTGTATTAAAATAACTAATATTTTGTACCACTTTGTGACATAACTCTAGTCACTACTTGCTCATACTAATTTTCTTTAACTCAAAACTCTTAACCTCAAAATATATAACTTAGAAAACACTAAATTCTTGGATTTGATAAACACAAACATAGTAACATGGGATGCCACATATGTAGCATGAAAATTACCAGAGCCGTCCCTGAAAATTCTTGAAAAAATTTAGGCCTTGGGCGACGAAAAAAATTGGGCCCAAAATTATGGTTAAGGGTAAATGATTTACAAAAATAAAAACTTACTGATGGAGCAAAGACTCGAACTTAATACCTTTACATTTTTTTGAGATGGTTTTGCCACTACACCACCAATATTTTTTGCATAATAACAAACGGATGAATATACTAAATATATAATTTAATAAATATATACAAGCTTATAAAGACTTTTCGGGCCCTTTGAAATTTTGGGCCTCGGGCGTCGGCACAGGTTTGCCGGGCCCAGAGCCGGCCCTGAAGATTATAAAAATATCCTTAGGAAATAATTTATTGTGAGTAATTTGAACCTGTTGGAAATTTAGATATTATGAATGGATATTAATTTAGTGAAATTATAATTTAATGAAATTATAATTATTTACTAGATTATTCATATGTAACATAAACAGTAGAGTTTTTATGTCAATTTATTATTTTTATTAGAGTTTATGTCTCTAATAAATCTCTAATTAAGTACTAGACTCTTCATATGGAACATAAACTCTTAAGTAGAGTTTTTATGTCAATTTATTATTTTTATTAGAGTTTATGTCTCTAATAAATCTCTAATTAAGTGAGACTTTTCCCTACCCTATGTCTCTTGTATTAAAAGTAGGCTATGTGCCTAACTTGATGGGTTTTACAAATAAAACTAAAAGAGTAAGAATACAAGAAAGAGATGTAAAGATATGCATGAAGAGTCCTTGAAGAAGAAGTATTTGATGACCCATATGTTGGGAACATATATAGATAAGTTTCTCTACATGATTCAACTACATTTCTATTCTTAATTTCCAAAAGGTCTCACACTATGTTTTTATCCGGTGTAACCTCGGGCGTGTGGCCTTCTCCGGCAGTACAAACTGTTTCGGCTGTTGTACCATAGGAGACAGACGCGTCGTCTTTAGTAGAGGCGCGAAATCTGTTTTAAGGGAAGCGTGTTGAACACGTGCCTCAACCAAAATCGTCAACGTTTTAGTGTGCTCTTTGTTGCAGTCAAGGAGTATTTTTCAAGACTCAAGATGATTAATAATCGAGTCTAGGATGCTATCAAGTGCGCGTGAAGGACCCACCAGAGATGCGACTTGAATCAAGATTGGTATATATAATTACATTTTATATTCTTTTTATTTAGTTATTGCAACCGGTATTGTACTATGATATTTCCTACGAATAACGAGAGTCTCGTTATTATATATTTTGTAATTATATTTTATAAAATGTGGACCTAGTTCCTACAAACTTAAAACAGATTTCGGGAGATTGTTGCTACAATCTTAAAATCTTATTTATAAGGATTTTGGGTTCACGAAAAGATTTATAATAAAAAATAATATTTTTAGAGATTAAGATCTTATAAATATATATATTTTTTGGAAATATGTATGTAGTACAATTTGTTGTGTTTGGTTTTCTTGAGATTGAGATACAATCTTAAATCCTATACCGTGGTACAAAACAAATAGTTTTGGTTCAAACGTTTGGTTTTGAAATGATTTTGGGAATCGTTAATTTTTCTAACCTTTGTGTTAGATCGGGTTTATTAGTGTAAACCATACATTTTTTGTAAACGTTAAATTCTCTAACATGTGTGTTAGACCGGAATTATTGGTGTAAACCATACGTTTTTTGTAAACGTTGAATTCTCTTAAATAGAGTTTTTTATGTATTTAAATAAGAGTTTTATGTTACTTGATTAGAGTTTTATGTCTCTAATTAAGTCTCTATTTAAAGTAGACTCTTCATCCACCCATGGATTGATATGAACAAATAAGTCTTATAATGATTTTTGTAATCATTTGTCTTCTAACATGTGTGTTAGAAACGTTGATGAAAAGCGTTAGTTTGGAAGCAATTTTTTAATTGTTTAGTTTCTAACGTGTGTATTAGAAATGACTTATTTATTTGAACTATATATGTATTTTTAGCAAGTCGAATTAACATTTTGTGGAAATGTTAATATTTCTAACGTGCGCGTTAGAATTTCTTTCACTTTAACATGATTGTTAAGAATGGTTAAAATACAAATGCTTTGAAATGTTTTATGTAAACATTTTATATAAGTAATTTGTTGTAGCATTGATTTTAATGCTTTGTATAATTTAGAAATAAAAAGTCGTAGATTGAAGTTGATGTTTGATTGGCTTCAAGAATTAAATCACCATAAGTGATGGTGTAGTTGTGTGGGATTTATCACCATCTTTAATTTGTGATTTCTAAATCCATTTGAGTGAAATTATAATTAATAATTAAACTCTTCATATGGTGAAATTCTTGAGTAGAGTTTTAATGATGACATTTGATGAGTTTTATTAGAGTTTAAGTCTATAATTACTGAGACTCTTAACTCTTCATATGGTGAAACTCGTGAGTAGAGTTTTATTGATGACATTTGATGAGTTTTAATGATGACATTTAATGTTTTAATATGGTCATGTTTTGTACATATAAAATGAATTAAATTTTCTAACACGTGTCTTAGAAAATATGTATCACGAATACGAGGTTAGAGATTGTTCATAATGAACAGAAATGTTTTATGTAAACATTTAATTGCCTATGTGTGCATTAAAAATGATGAGAAATGGTTTATTTTATAAACTATATCTTTGGAAAACGTTTTATGTAAACGTTCGATTCTATAATGTGCTCGTTATAACATTTTTTTTCTAACATGCGTGTTAGAAAACGTTTAGTACATGTGTAGTAAGACTAAACAATATAAAACCATTTGATATTTTGGGTTTGATCTATGTTTTCATAACCATAATTGATATTGCAAAATTGTTTTGAAAAATTTTTAAAACAAAGTTTTGCATAACATTGATAATTCAAATGGTTCGCTACTCTTACTAGAAGTAGCATGTGGTGAATAAAAGAGAAACTCTTGAGTAGAGCTTCTTGATGACACTTAATTAGTCACTTATTTGGTGAAAAACAACTTAGTGCTGTTGTGAACAAATTTAATTGTTCAAGTTTACTACTTAAATGTAGTCTTTGTAACAACTTGGTGTTGTTTTGAGCATAATTGTCTAAGTTTAAAGTTTCAAGATGAAATGGGGAACTTGTACTTACAAGTGCATGGAGTCTTATTGAGGGAGTAACTCAATACATGGCATAGGACGATATCGTTGAGAAGTTTTCGGTCAGATTATAAAGTGTTGAAGATCAAAGAAATTTGATATTTGATGTCTACATATCGTCTATGCTTCCGTTTAAATTTCAAAAGTGTTCGGCACTTGTGTTTTAATTTCCAATGTATTTTATTGTTTTGTGTTCAATATCTTCAGATAACACATACAATTTTTTTACAAAGAAATAAATCACTAATGTTTGTGACGTATAAATTATTTTTGTGAAAATAACTATAACGCCAATTATACATTGTTTAACAGAATATGGTTTTAAACGGATAGTACATGAAAATTCTTGGACATAAACAACTTAAGAGTTGTTGCATTGACTAAATGTCAAAGACGAGACATCAAATGTGTAACCACATCATGAGAGAATAATGAAATAATGTACTGAGTGTATTGAGATGAAATACACAAACGAGATTCATGTCGACTTACTTCGTTAGAAGTCATTGGAAAATTCACAAGTGTAAATAATAAATCTTGCGAGATTTGTTCCGAGTGATCTACACGTAGATGCGTCTACCACTTAATTATTGTTAGAACTATATGGAGATTTTGGGAGAACATCCTAAATATACATATCTCGTAATGAATAACAATAATTGTGCGCAAATCACTTATGGCAAAATTATGAATGCCATGTTGTTGAGTGTCAATCTAGTTGACTCTATGTTACACATAATAGTGATTGTAGATGAGGAACATTCATCTTGTTGGTGATGAATATGTTCACCAAGTGACTTGGATTAAGACTTATGTTTAAGTCCTTATTAGTCAATGGTAAAGTGTTGGAGATCAAAGGTAAACAAGTTAAGTTCCTTAAATGAATTATAAAATTTAGGTATGTGCTATATACAATAATTTGTGAGACCTTCCTAAATATTGATGTTTTAGGATTACGAATAAGTCTCACTATTTTGTCTTAACAAGGGATGAATGTTGCAAAGTGATATTATGATATCCTTAGAGCTGTGAAGAATTAGAATGATGCATCTTCTGTTCACATGCTAAAGTATTGTAGTCTAAAGCATGCTAGACTAGTACTTGGTTAATTATGGGTCTTGACGGAGACTAATTAACTCTAAACATTCAAATGTGTATGAACACAAAAATAATTTGTGTATGGACAAAGTTGAGGGAGAATTTTCATTCATTATAAGGAAAAGACATGTAACTTTTGAAGAGTTTGTTCGAAAAGCTAATGAGGAGAACTCATTCTCTAGGCTTATTTCGTAACGCCTGCGTCCCTAGACTTTTGCCTATTTGACACTTTTAGCCCCTATACTATGAGTTATGTGATACTTCTGATACTTGGTAAAACTTATGCTATGATTTTGATACTTATGCTATGATTTTGATACTTGATGCTTGGAAACTATGATTCTATGATACTTGATACTATGTTGCTTGACTCGTGAGGCTCGTGAAACTTGAGACTTGGTTGAACAAGGGACTGGAGTCTTGTCACTGGCGGAAACTATGAAAGCTATGGAAACTATGGAAACTTGTTTTAATAATGTAATCTAGTCACATGATACTATTACCCAATAAATACGCAACGCAACGCTTGATCTAACGCGCAAATCGAATCAAAGACGGAAACATGGAAAAGATGGATTGCCTGAGTGGCAATCCGATCGGATGACCACCCGATCGGATGGCCACCCGATCGGATGGCCACCCGATCGAGTTGCCATCCGATCCGTGGACACCACCTTAACCCTCCTTCTCACACTATAAATAGGCCTGTCACATCACCATTCTCACTGATGTGACTGCCTCACTCGACCAGACGCACGCACTCCTCTTTTCCTCCATTTCTTGGCGATTTCGGTACGTTTCACACTTGATTCTTGTACTTTCTTGATCTACACTTCTTTCCATATGTGATTCTCCTTTGAAATCACACTTTTCACTGTAAAATCTCTTAGATATGAGTTCTTGAGGATGATGTCATCATGGTGGTTTGTACAAACTACTATATGATGTCATTCCTGGTAGAATCTAGCTCAGATATGAGGAATTCCATGTGTTTTTCACCGAATCTAAGCTAGATCTAGGATTTTCATAACAAAACTTAAGTTATCTTCATCTTTTCTTCAATCCTTCACTTTAAACGGCGGAATCCATGTCTAAACGGACTGTAGACTTGATGGATAGTCTGGAGTTGGTTTGGAAACGGATTTTTACCAGAGAAGACGACCATAGTACGGATTCCGACATAAACCCGTTATGAACAGATGACTGAACGGACAGGGGTGATCCCCACCCGACCAAAACGGCTGTGTGTTGATGAGTTTACCATTGTCTCAGTGCGTACCGTGCCGTCATCGTTAACCTAGAAACTTAGAAACTTTACAAAATCATAAACGGAACAAGGACCCCTCGATCGAGCGGCAATCCGATCGGATAGCCATCCGATCGAACAACCACTCGATCGGGTGACACTTGTCTCATAGTCTTGAACACTTGGGACTTTGAATCTTTGAAACACGGGGAAATTACCATCGTCGAATGGTAATCCGATCGGATAGCCATCCGATCGAACTGCCATCCGATCAATATAGCGGATGCCTCTAAACCCTTCAAACTTTTTCAAAAACTTGAAACTTGGGAACCTTGATCGAATGCCAATCCGATCGGATAGCCATCCGATCGAACAACCATCTGATCAAAGCAACCAATACACTTAGCAACACTTACACTTGAATCGAGTGGCAATCCGATCGGATAGCCATCCGATCGGGTAGCCATCCATTCCCTCACACATTGCCACCCCAATAGACTGGCAATCAGATTGGATGGCCATCTGATCAGACAGCCATCCGATCCAGTGGTTAATCCGACCCTTGTGCAATCTCTTGTTATGTCCGACACTTATTCTTTCCAATCTAATCAGGCTAAACCTAAAGAGCTCCCATTTGATCCAATAACGGTTAATCTGTTAAGCAATCACTGTGAGTATTCTCGATCCCTTTTTGTTTTAAACTTTGGGATGTAACATGTATTCTACTAAACTACGATAGTTGAGACTTTTGCAAACTAAACTATATCCTGCGTGTATGTGAAACTTGTGATTCTTGTATTCTATTTGTGCTATGTGAACATTTAATCCAGGGTGTGTAGTTCCGCCTTAACAATAGTAGCGCTATAGGAGATGCACCTCCCCACTATTCTCGGGGGTATTGTTAGGAGGATTCTAGTTTTCCTTGAGACTTGGGGAAACAACAAAGCATCGGGATACTTGGGCTATCACTTGTTGGACTGTGAACACTAGCATGGCTGAAACTATTTTGTTACACTTACATACGGATATGAGTTGTATTAATCTATTATGCTATTTCTCATACTTGTATACTCGCCGGTACATTTTTGTACTGACCCTATTTTAATACATGTTGCAGGCTGATAGTATGTTGTGGAAACAAGTGAATCAAGCTAGGGTGATGCTTAGAAACCCAAGTAGTTAAATAAACTTTGAACAATATTTGATATTTGGTGTAATTTGATACTTGATGTGATGGTTATTCATTTTAGACAATGTTAAATCAATTTAATCTATTATGAAATTTCTAGTGTTATGGAATCTCATGAGCAATCTGAACGCTTAGAGCTCGCACCCCGATGTTTCCGCCATTGGTTGGGGTGTGACAGATTGGTATCAGAGCCATAACTATAGGGAATTAGGATGAGTAGGAACACTTGCCCTAGTCTATAGTTCTAGGAATCTTGATTCTTATCTGTTGTTTAAGACTTATGCATTCTACCGTACCTGCTTCCTAGCAGCACATGTTCCTGTTAGACTTACATGCCTTTCCTAAGGCTGACACAATGTACACTCGATACTTGAAAAACACTACTAATCAATGTTTGCATTTTGCACGAAATTGCCCTCAAGTCAGGAGTGATATCCAAACCTTGATGGGAAATTTCCTGATTAAATTCTAAGTAGGTCTTATCTGCTGATAAGTACCGACGCTATTAGGGTACGATGTTGTCAAGATAGAGGTGAAACTCAGACCTTGATAACTAGTCCCACTCCTTGATTTTTATGCCTCGCCAAAGTCTCGAAACTCTCAATCAATTAGGAACGTGAAATGATCAAAAGGACGAATATCATAGGCCTAACATCGATGACATATTTGTTTGAGTAAGTCAGGACACGTTGCCTCAATTCGAAAGGGGTTCGAATCGCTTTGGTTAGTCGCCTTTCTTCTACCCTGAACAATCTATATTTTATGAGCTTATCTTTTATGTTATCTCGATTTTACATGTGGTTTTAAACTCGATTCTTCGTCTATCTTGATTCTTCATTTATTTGAGACTTTTTACACAATTCACACGTATGTCCGCAATCTAAAACCTTAATTCTAATCTCATAATCAAACTAAATTTATGAAGCTTTATTCTATCATGATAGCCTATGTGGGAATCTTGATCGACTATGATACTATGTGAATCTACCTGGTGAATCTATGCGTTAATATGGTTGTAAAACACTAAACGGAACATGGCATAGAAATGCGAGACAGAAGTGACGTGTCTAAAACATGGTGGATACGCCGCTGGTACTTCCTATATATAAGTGTTTCAGACATGTTACCAACTTCCGTACTAAGTGCCATGCGAAACTTAGTGTTTTGCAGACCGATGATGAGATGGTTGAAATCTAAAGCTAAGGGAAACTACTTGTGTAATCTATGGGTAATCTATGTGTACGCTAGTGTAATCTACGTGTAATCTAAGTATGTGTTGTTTTGAGAAACAAAATGCAAAACGTAGCCTAGCACCGAAGACGAGGGGGACGTGGCATGTCCGAAGCATGGTGGATACGCCGCTGGTACTTCCTATATATAAGTGTTTCTGGCATGTTACCGAGTCTTCGTACCACGCGCTAAGTGAAGTTCGTAGTTTTGTAGGCTCGTGTTTAAGTTGTGAAATCTATTTGGTTAATCTATGTTGAATCTATTTAATCTATGTCGAATCTATTTGGGTTAATCTACGTTGTGAAAAATGGTGGAATCTAATGTTGCGATTAACGAAGCATAACACCGATGACGAGGGGAACATGGCATGATTGAAGCATTGGGGATACGCCACTGGTACTTCCTATATATAAGTGCTTCCGTCATGCTACCGAACTTTCGTAGCACGTGCCATGCGGGATTTTGTTGTTTATGGGTTGTTAACATGAATCTATGAGGATCTATTGGAAACTATTGAATCTATTGGAGTCTACGAATCTATTGAAACCTGTGGAATCTGTTGGAATCTATGTGAAGCTATTGGAGTAGTCTATGTGAATCTATGATGATGAGAGTGTTTTACGACACGTAACATGACACCGAGTACGAGGCGGAAGCGATATACCCGAAGCGTGGTGGATACGCCGCTGGTACTTCCTATATATAAGCGTTTTTGACATGTTGCCAAACTTCGTACAACGTGCCATGCGAAGGTCGTGAGTTGTGGTGTTAAAACTAATGTGAACTATGTGAATCTTGTTGAATCTCGAGTCTTTAATCTATCGTGTGTGAATCTATGCTGTGAGAGTTTGTGAACCCAGACTTATACGATCCTCTTGTTGGATCAATAGGATGTCTTCTCGAAAGCTCTCCGACACTCTCAAGAGATCCAGGGAAAGGTCTCAGAAAAAGATGATGTCCTTCATGGCAGACCAGATCGCTCGAGTCGTGCCAAAGATCGTCTCTGAGATCCATGGATCGAACACTCCGCCCTCTTCTGTTGACTCTAAGACGGAGAAAGAAAAGTCTACCAAGTTCACCTATAAGCATTTTGTCTCTTGTAACCCTAAGTCTTTCACGGGCAGTGATGGGGTGACTGCTATGCTCGAGTAGTTTGACAGCAACGAGGTTACCTTCATTAACCGCGAGTGTCTTGAACATCTAAAAACTAGGAGTGCAACGGGAATGTTTCAAGGCAGAGCGTTAGAATAGTGGACAAATGAGAGAAACATCCGATCGAATGAAGAAGCCTATGCTCTTCCATGGGCTGAGGTGTGAGAATTGATGATGCTTGAATTCTGCCCTCCCCATGAACAACTGAAACTTGAAGAAGAGTCCTAGCACTTGAAGCAGATTGGTGATGATAATCTGGCCTATACTACCCGCTTCAAGCAGCTCAGCTTGATTGTTCCTCACTTGGTTTCTACCCCTAAACGCATGATAACCAAGTACCTCAATGGTCTACCTCCTGCTATGCGTGATTCTATTGAAGCAGCCCAACTCGAAAATATTGAGGAAGTCTACTGTCTTGCAGCTAGTCTTAACAACAACCGCATTCGTGATAAGCAGTTTGCTAATCCTGCTCCCTCCAAGTCTGCACACCAAGTTACCCAGCAGCCAAGTGGCAGCAAGAACAAGAGGCGAAAGTCACAGGGTTCAGGATGCAATGCTATTGTTCTTGCTGCAAATCCTGCTACTAAGCCTGCTCCTGCTGCTACTATTCAGAACACTGCTGGCCCTGAAGTCAAGAAACAGTACTCTGGGTCTTATCCCAAGTGTACCACTTGTTTTTCATCATCCTGTTGCCTCTGCATGTCGTCTGTGCACCAACTGCAATAGCTATGGTCACACGACTCCCTATTGTCGTCAAGCTAACCCTGCTCAACCAGCTCAGCAAGCCCCAGCTCAGGCAGCCCTACTAGCTCTTCCAGCTCCTCCGCAGAACCCAAAGCCAGTCAACGCTGTTCGTGCATGCTACAAATGTGGAGATACCACTCATCTTTGTAACCAGTGTCCTCAGCTGAACCAGGATCAACAGCCAGCTGCTCGTGGATGAGCATTCAATCTTAACGCCAACCAAGCTCGTAACGACAATGACGTCGTTAATGGTACGTTTCTTGTGAATAACCTTTATGCTTCGATTCTATTTGATACTGGTGCCGACAGAAGCTTTGTGTCCGTAGAATTTGAATCTTTGTTAAACTGTGCACGCTCTATGTTACCTAAGTCGTTTTCGGTGGAGATTGCCGATGGGAAGTCTATTCTAGTTGATTCTATACTCTGTGGTTGTTCCTTGACTCTTAACGACCACGTGTTTACTATTGATCTAATACCCATGCAGTTGGGTAGTTTTGATGTCATTATTGTTAGTGCATTACGTCTATTGACTTCGTCTTGTATCTTGTAATCAGATAAAATAGGATTATCAGTGCCCGAGGTTTGAGAAATAGTTTTTCAGGTTTAATATGTTGATTCCTCTCCAAAGTGCATTTTGGACATTAGGAGCGAAATCAGAAGGTTCTGATTCCGCCCGAAATGACTCAATGTCATTTGGAGCGAAATCAAGTCTAGTATAAATAGGGCTGTTGTTGTTTCATTCGGTATGCGACTTCCAGAACTGTAACGAAGTGCTGCCAAAGTCTGTTCAGGTTGTAATTGCTGTTATTATCAATATAAGTGACAGATTAAAGATTAACAAGCTGTTATCAAGTTCAGTTCACTGATTCCGCCTTTGAATTGGATGTAAAGCTCTTCTGAACGACTCAGTCGGGTCAAACAACGATCCAACAAGTGGTATCAGAGCTAGTTGGAGGAGTTTTGCAGTTTACAGCTGATTTTCATTGAAATTTCTAGTTTCTACACATTCTTTCTTCATTTGAACAGAATTTCACGGTCCGAATTGGTTCAAATTTTCACAGTACACTTGGAATTGGACATAAACAAACCCTTGAAAGTTTCATGTTAAGATACGGACTAAAAACGGACAAAATTGAACCCCGATCTGATTCCACTCGAACTGGATAGGTCCTGATTTCGCTCCAAGATCAGCTCCAAAAGGCTGATTCCGCTCCTGATCAGTTCGAAATCTTGATTCCGCTCCTAAGTGTTGTCTAATTCCGCTCCTGATCACATTCTGATTCCGCTCCAAATGTTTAAAAGCTAATTCCGCTTCAAAGTTCAAAAGCTAATTCCGCTCCAAAAGTTCAGAAACTAATTCCGCTCCAAACAGTTTTCAACTAATTTCACTCAAAGTGTTTATCATCTGATTCCGTTCTAACTGTGATTCCGCTTCAGTTTGAGTTTTAGCCTGAAATCTGATTTCGCTTCAAAGTGTTTTGTGTCAAGATTATTTCACGACGATCGAGTGTCAGTATTGTTTCAGAATATTTGATATTAATTGTACTAATTGTGTTTGTTTTCTTGTGACTGTCAGGTTTACATCATGGCTGAGGAATTCTACAACACGTTTTTCAACGCATTCACATCCGAATCGTCCGAGGTTGCAAATGTTACACCAAAAACCATCACTAAGGTGCTTAATGAGAACATCAAGCACGATAACTTTTACGGAACTCACTCAAAGCCACCAACTCTGGAAAGCATTGAGGATTATTCATGGTGGAAGGAACGGTTTATTAACTGGGCAAAAGCGTATGCTCATGAAAGCTGGTTCTGCTTGGAGTATGGATATGAAAAACCAAAAGATGAAAAAGGCAAAGATCTTGTATTCAACAAGTTTTCCAGAGAAGATAAAGCTGAATACGGAGCTGAACAGAGAATGATAGCATTGATCCAGTCAGCAATCAGAAATGATATTTTTGCTTTACTAACTCATGACGGGTCATCTAAATCTGTTTGGGAAGCTTTACGAATTAAAGCTGAGGGGGGTAAACAGATTAAAAAGAACAAAATCGCTTTATTAAAGAAAGAATTTGATTTGTTTGATAATATTAAAGGAGAGACAGTGAGACAAATGATTGAGAGATTCTGTCATCTTAAAATTGAATTGGAGAGATTAGAGATAAATAAAACAAGAGAGGAACTTATAGATAAAGTGATTGAAGCGTTACCACGAGCAGATCAGTGGCAAACGTTTGTTTTTATTTTGAAAAATGATGCTTTGTATGATACAATTACTCTTGATGCTTTGTTTGAAAAGACTGAAAGTCATGATCTGGAGCTACAAAAGCAAAACAAGATGACTGATTCTTCACATCAACAGAACGTTGGCTTGTACTACAAAGGCAGTGTGCTTTCTGATAAAGGCGTTGGTTCACCAAAAACAGCATTTAGTGGTGAAAAGATGAAAGAACCACCAACAACGTCAACAAGTCATCATTCTGGATATCATTCATCTTCAAAGACAAATTCTGATGAATCTGAAGAAATTATGTGCAACATTGCTCTTAAACTGAAGAATTCTCCTGCAATGAGCATAAATGCAGCTAAGCAGCAAATGAGTTTCCTTGCTTCAGTTCTGGAGTCATATGAAGGTCTTGTAGCTGGCAAAATTGGAAACTCTGAATTGACCAAAGAAGATTACGACCAGATTGATCCGGAAGAGATGGAGCTCATTGACATCCGTTGGTGTTTAGCTAGTTGTATTCGAAGAGCTCAGAGGTACATGGAGATTACTGGGAAACAATCGCTGGGAGGTGCTTCAACAAAGCTTGGATTTGACAAATCCAAAGTGACTTGCTTCAGATGTAGGCAAAAGGGTCATTTCAAAAGAGAATGCAGAAACTCTGAAGTTGCTGAAGGAAATGAACGTCCTTTCAATGATGATTATTATCGAAAGGCGATCTACCATCGAAGCAGAGAAGAGCCAAAGTTGATTGAAGATAAACCAAAAGAAAAGTCAAGAGCATATGCAGTAATCTATCCCGATGAAGGATTTGACTGGAGCACAGTTTGTCCAGAAGAAGATCGTTTAGAGAATGTTCGTAAAACAGCTAAAGGGAGAGCTATGACAGAAGAAAGAAAGTTTGTTTTTGTTGCTGAGATTCAAGATGAAAACAAAGACACTGCTGAAATCCGTGAAGAAAAAGTTGAGATCAAAGAGAAAACTCGAGAAGAGATCTTGAGTGAGAAGACCTACAGAGAAAGAAACGTGGTCTACAACAGAATGGATGACATGCAGGAGGAGTATGAGATGGCTGTCGGTAGCAAAAGATGGGATAAAAAGAGAGAATGCTATTATAACAGAGAAGGAGAACCGATTGTTCCCAAGAAAGACATAATCTTCGATGATGTTCTTCTCAAAGTCCCGTTGAGAGCTGAATACTATAGAAATGTATTGAAAGATGACACATATGTTAAGAGATTTGAAAAGGAGATCAGATATGCTATGTTATCGTGTTTGAGAAAAAGGGATGAGGAGAGAATGAAGAAGAATGTTGAAGAAATGGTGAACAATCTGAAGAAAGATGCTGAAGAGGTTGAAACAGAAACTGTTGAAGTTGAAGCTGTGAAGGAAATCAAAAATGAAGAGGTTGAGAAAGCTGTTACTGAAGAACAGCAGATTGAAGAAGAGGTGAAGAAAGAAGAAAAAGAAGAAAAGAATGAGAATGAGGAAGCTGATAATGTTGGTGATGAAGTAGGTGTTGAAGAAAAGCATAAGGTTGCTGAGCAGACAAAGGTTGCTGAAAACACCGAAGTGCCAATCACTGAGGTAAATTCTGATTCTGAAAACTTGAAACTTATTGATCAGTGCAAGAAATGCATGGAACCGTGCAGAGCTTGTACTGAAAAAGATGAGCAATTCAGAACAAGAGATCTTGAATTCACAAAAATAGAAAATATTTTCAAAGAAAAATGCAAAGAGATGTTAGAAAAAGAAAAAGGTTTTTAAAGAAAATGATGAAAAACTTTCAGAAAAAAGTAACAAATTAGAGAAAGAAAATGAAGTTTTGAAAGAAAATGTTTTGAAAATGACAAATGAATGTGAACAAAAAGAAATTGCTTGTCATGAAATGAAAAAGGAATATGACTCAATGAAATTATCATATCACATTACAAAAGAGTCATATGATAAAGTAAAAGATGAAATGAAATATGCTCAATCGAGAATGAATTGTCTTTCTGAAACAACCAAAGAGCTTAAACGAATGTATGCTATAAAACAAGATGTTGTTAATTCCTATACTGAGGATGTTGCTAAGTTAAAGCGACAGATTGCTGATTTAGAACAGGATAACAACAAGTTAAAAAGTTACCACGTGTCGTCATATGTGCTTGAACGAATTTTCAATATAAAACCGGGTGATGGTGAGTCTGAGCAGAACAAGAAAGGCATTGGCTCAGAGTTTCATCAAGTTCCACCACCGGGAAAATTTGCATTTTATGATGAGGAAAAGGTCGAAAAAGCTTTCAACATGGTAGACCAATTGCCAGACAACATTGACACAACCTATTCCAAATCTGATGATTCTCATGATTCAGAGGTGGTAGGTAAAGTCGTTGAAAGTGTGTTGAAAGAAGAGTCAGTTGTTACAGGTAAATCTGAATCACAGGATGAAGATGAAGGAAATTTTCATGATGGTTATCTGAAAAACACAAAATCTGAGGAAAGTTTGAATGATGATTCAAAAGGATTGGTTTATACCATGATTGGATTGGACAAATTGTTCTTAGATGTTATATTCCCGATTCAGAATGTGATTTCAGAAAAGGTTGATAAAGTGTTCAAAATGGTTGAGATTGAGAAGTCTGAGATTTCAAAGTTTGTTGGTAAGAGTCATAAAGGTTCGTATAACAAACCTGGTTTCAAAAAGAAGAACATGAAGGCTGGGTTGGATTATAAAAAGAAACAAAATCGAAACAAAAATGAAACTCAAAATTTTCAGACAAAAATGAGTTTTGTTCAAGGAGGCAGTTTAGAAGAAGAAAAAGAACTTAAAATGAGATAGTCTAATGATGAGTTCTTTGCTAAAAAGCAAAAGCAACAACCATAGGTCAAAGATGTGTCCATGAGAACATGTTTCAAATGTGATCAAAAAGGACATCTTGCACGCAAGTGTCCTAATCTAAAACCTGTGGATGTTGACAAAAAGAAGATTGATGCTGAGAAACAAAAATCTGAGAATGTGAGACAAAGGTCAACCAGATTTGAATCAAAACAAACTTGGAGGTACAACACAAACAAGTTTGCTTCGAATCAAAACTGGAAATTAGACCCGAACAGGTTTGATTCTAGACAGACTTGGAATTTTCACACACCCAGAATTAGAACAACACAAAGTTGGAAAACAACAATTGATATGTCAAAACCACAAGAGTTTTGGAAACCAAGAGTTGTTGTTCAAAATCAAAATGTTCAAAAAGATTCACATTTTTACAAACGAGGTACACCAAAAGGTCAGACATGGTCTGTTAAGAAACATGTTGAATTGGTAAAAGATGAGAAAGTTGAAGTTAAAGATGAAAAAGTCTTTGTTCAGAATGACAAAGAGTTTCCAGCATTGAATGAAAATTATTGTGTTGAAATGCCTAAGGTTCAACAGACCTGGGCTAAATTGTTCAAGTAATTCAGTTAGTTGAATGTGCAGGTGCTCAAGAATACCAAAGATTGCGAGAATGGAGGTTGGAGCAGCCTGGCACAACGAGGAGAGGAGGCTGCTGGATCCTGTGTTGGTTGAAACAGGAAGTTTATTTTCATTTTGTACATAAATAAACAATATTTTCAAAAACCCTAAAAATTAAAAAAAAAATTTGAAAAACCAAAAATATGTTTGTTTTTAATTTTTGTCAAATATTCAAAAATATGTGTTGATTGAATACGCCGAAACCCTCACGGCTGAACAAACATGATTACTTTCACTAGATTGAAACACGGTTTTCAAACTGTAAATATCAATGTGTTGTAAATCATGGGGGTATGTTATATTTTCTGCAAAACAGAGCATGAGATGCAGAAAATGGATGGCGAGACAAAGCTATCAGTATTGGTTGTCAAATTTTCTTTAAATGGTTTTACATTTTAGGGGGAGTAATGTTGTTAGAAAATACAAAAACATTTGAAAATTTGAAAAAGTAAAAAACATGATAAAATTCAAAAATTTGAGTTTTTGCGTAAAAAAAGGAAATGATAGTACATCAGTAGACAGTTACAGTATGCTAAAGAGTTGGAATGTTTAAATGCGTTAAACAGTCTCACTGATGATATGCCGATAGGTTTTTATACATTTAGTAAACTTTTTCGGGATATAAACCTAAATTCATACACTTGCTTATTTCGTGGGGAACACTACTTGGATATATAGGTAACCCCTGAAATCTCGTTTGAAAGGTTCCTTTTTCTGATATACTAGGTCTTTATACTCAGTGATATCTGGGGTATTATTCCGGGACTTCTGCTGAACGGTAGTTCTGACCTAGTCCTCGAATAATACTTTCTGCATTGCTTGAAACATAGCACAGCCCTCAGCAAATTGATGAAACAATAAAATTGATAGTCATTGCTGTTGTAATTCAAAAGATCCTCTAAAGGGGACACACCAAAAGTCGAGCCGTCATCTCTCTGCTGAACGGAAGTTCTGACCTGAGCTCTCACGGTCTTGTACTATAATTTATTCCCCTTACAGATATCATCTAGGTATACTCACCTGTAAGACAGAATATTGGGATCTGGATACGGGAGTATATTCAAGAGGTGAGACACATGAATGAGTTTAAGTTCTTAATACATCTAATTCATATCCTGAATTAGTTGAAATTTGTATGAAAATTTAAGTGGATCAGTATATCGACAATCTAAGTGAATTGTTTAATACTTACTGTGTAACTAAGCTCAACGGTACTTGTGACTTGTCAGAAACTGATATGATCCTCTGACGCATACTCAAACAAAAATATTGTCTGTAAATATGTTTGTACATATTTCTTTACTGCGTTATATTTTCAGAAAAAATTCAAAAAGATTTTTGATTCTGCTTTATTTTCGACAACCGATGTCTGAGTGCTGAGATTCAAAATCTAAGTAAGCTGATTGTGTTTCTGAAAATAAAACAAGTTTATTAATTTGAAACTTGAATTAAAATTAAAAACAAAAACAGTTTGTGACATCTCCAAGGTCATTAGTTTGGACTTGGATGATTTTCTGTGAGGATTTTGGATACTTAACACTGTTAAATCTGTAAAAATTGTAGATAGAGGGAGTGTTTTAGAGAAGATTGAATTGCCGGGTTATGATTCCTGGTAGTTTAAAATGTTGTTACTTATAAATGTATGAGTGATAGCAGATAGTCCAGATTACGATCCCGAGAGCAGAGTCTAAGGGGGAGTCTGAAGACAAGCCTGAAGCAAGAAGAGCTTGTAGATGGAAAGCTAGGTGTCGATCCCAAAGCATGGAAGCTTGACGAAAGGGGGAGCCTGAAGCTGATAGCAGAGAAAGATTGATGGATGCTTATAATGTTACAACTTGAATGAGAAGGCAGATTGATCAAGACTGAAGATGTGTCATACTGAAGACTAGACACTGAAGACTTCGTCAATATCCGAGGGGGAGTCTGTTAGTGCATTACGTCTATTGACTTCGTCTTGTATCATGTAATCAGATAGAATAGGATTATCAGTGCCCGAGGTTTGAGAAATAATTTTTCAGGTTTAATATGTTGATTCCGCTCCAAAGTGCATTTTGGACATTAGGAGCGAAATCAGAAGGTTCTGATTCCACCCGAAATGACTCAATGTCATTTGGAGCGAAATCAAGTCTAGTATAAATAGGGCTGTTGTTGTTTCATTCGGTATGCGACTTCCAGAACTGTAACGAAGTGCTGCCAAAGTCTGTTCAGGTTGTAATTGCTGTTATTATCAATATAAGTGACAGATTAAAGATTAACAAGCTGTTATCAAGTTCAGTTCACTGATTCCGCCTTTGAATTGGATGTAAAGCTCTTCTGAACGACTCAGTCGGGTCAAACAACGATCCAACAATTATCGGTATGGATTGGTTGCGTAAGAACCATACCAAGATTGCTTGTCACGAAAAGTTCGTTCATCTGCCTCTACCGTCTGGTGATATCTTGCATGTCTATGGAGACCGACCTTCGAAAGGACTAAGGCTAATGTCATGCACACAAGCGAGCAGGTGCTTACGTAAACATAACCTTGCTTTCTTGGCCCACGTGGTGGAACAAAAGAGCAAGGGGAAGAACATAAGCGATGTTCCGGTGGTGTGTGACTTCCCCGATGTCTTTCCTGAAGATCTACCCGGTCTTCCACCTCCTAGAACCGTCGATTTTCGTATTGATCTCATACCTGGTGCGACTCCTATCGCCAAGGCCCCGTATCGTCTTGCACCTTTCGAGATGCAAGAGCTATCTAGTCAGCTTCAAGAACTACTTGACAAGGGATTCATTCGTCGAAGTACCTCTCCGTGGGGTGCTCCTGTGCTATTCGTCAAGAAGAAAGATGGTTCTTTCCGTATGTGTATCGACTACCGTGAACTTAATAAGCTTACTATTAAGAATCGTTACCCTGTTTCTCGAAAATCGATCTTCGTTCTGGCTATCATTAGCTTCGTGTACTCGAGGATGATGTACCCAAGACCGCATTTCGTACTCGTTATAGGCACTACGAGTTCGTGGTCATGCCTTTTGGATTGACCAATGCACCCGCTGTGTTCATGGATCTCATGAATCGTGTTTGTAAGCCTTATCTTGATTGGTTTGTGATAGTTTTTATTAATGATATTCTCATTTATTCTAAAACTAAAGTTGATCATGCTCGACATTTACGCTTGATGCTTGAACTCTTACGTGGTGAACGTTTGTATGCTAAATTTTCTAAGTGTGAGTTCTGGATTAATGAAGTACAATTTCTTGGTCACGTCGTTAGTAAGCAAGGTATTCATGTTGAACCGTCTAAAATCGAAGCTGTGAACAATTGGAGTGCGCCTAAATCTGCATCAGAGATTCGTTCCTTCCTAGGGTTGGTGGGCTATTACCACCGATTCATTTCGGACTTCTCTAAGATCGCTGTTCCCCTCACTTCGTTGACTCAGAAAGAGAGACCTTTTGCTTGGGGTCCCGAGCAAGAGGAATCTTTTCAGACTCTTAAGACTCTTTTGTGTAATGCTCCAGTTCTAACTCTCCCCGATGGGAATGATGATTTCGTGGTATATTGTGATGCCTCGAACCGTGGATTGGGCTGTGTGCTCATGCAGCGGGACAAGGTTATTGCTTATGCCTCCCGTCAACTCAAGGTGCATGAGAAAAACTATACTACTCACGATCTGGAGCTTGGTGCAGTTGTGTTTGCGTTAAAGATATGGCGACACTACCTGTCACGGCCTCCGACCCGGTTCGACCCGTTTCAGGAGCCGCGAGACAGAAAATCCCGTGGTATTTATTTAATTTATTTGACAGCGGAAGTTTTTCTTCAGGATCTTTTTAAATCTGAAATTTCCCGATTATTTTATTTCACAACTCGGGATAAAACCCTTGTAATTTACAATCATATGATTTCACGGAGAAATCTTTATTTTACAAAACATGTTTCTTTATTTTATATTGAGCCACTTCCTTAAGCTTGTAGTGCTACGCGGCACTTTTCCTGGATCACAACAGATCACCTGAAACATGTTTGAAAAAGGTTTTGTCAGCGGGAAATACTGGTGAATCATTCTATTTATTAAAATGACACGTTTGTTATAATTTACAGTATTAAGAGAGATTACAATGTTTCCAGATATCAACCAACTACCCACAGTATTTGTCACTCGACCATCCATCGGTAACCTCATTGTCCAATGGTGTCTGTGACTATGGTCATATCACTCATTGGCTAACCCGTTGTCCAATAGTGACAGTTATCAAGTAATGTATACAAAACCCCACATACCGGCTGTAACTTGGTGATTACATAAACTTAATCACTGTAATTATAACCTTTGAAAATAAACATGATTTTGAAAGTAATTTGATAAAAAGAGAATGACTCACATTGCAGATTTATATGAGCAGAGCTTAGCCTACTGATTAGCCTTTTAACCTAAATTTAATAATATGCACACAATTCGGTTAGTAACTTAATACAGCATTTACGATAACTCACGAGATTAAACCCTCACATTGAATGACAAAGTGCGATACTTAAACATCCATTGAATTAACAACGAATGACAAAGCATAAACCCTAATGTGGGCAGCACTTAAACATCCATTGGATAGTTTAATCGATCGGACATTGAATCGTAGCAGCGATCGAGTTATTACCCTGTTTTGCGGCAGCACTTCGTGAATCGTGTGTGTTTTAGAACTGTTTCTACGATATCTCAGTGTATATTTTGAATTTCTACGTCGTTTCAACTCCAGAATTCAAGTCCCAAACACCCCTATTTATACATAAAATTTGACCCCCTCGCGTGACGCGAGGGGTACCCCTATGGGCGTCGCGTGGCGCGAGGGGTCACTACCTACCATAGGGTAGCCCTGTGTGTTTGTAGGCTTGCCGAGTCGACGGAATTGTAAAATTCGATTTTGACAGCTTTTTATTTGGATAATCGTAACTAGGGAAACCCCCCCCCCCCCCCCTGAGTTTTAGGGGCCCTAATCCTGATTCCGATTGTTTCTGAAATTTTTAGGGTTTATACAGAATTACTTGAGTGTCTCAATTAGGGTTTCCTTTTGGATAAACTAATATAATAATTAGGACTTTTGATAAGAGTTGTTACATCCTCCCCACCTTAATAAAAATCTCGTCCTCGAGATTCATTGGAATAAATGAGGATACTTTCGCTTCATCTCTGATTCCAGCTCCCAAGTGTATTCAGGTCCTCTCTTTGAATCCCACTTGACCTTGACAAGGACTAACCGTTTGTGTTTGAGAAATTTTACCTTTCTGTCTTCTATCTGAAGAGGTCTCTCAACAAATTTCAATTTCTCATTCACTCTTATATCTTGGAGAGGTACTACCAAAGATTCGTCTGATAGGCATTTCTTGAGGTTGGATACATGAAATACGTCATGTACTCCAGCTAACTCCTCTGGTAGTTGTAAACGATAAGCAACTGGTCCTATATGTTGGATCACTGAAAATGGTCCTATGTATCTTGGACTTAGCTTTCCCTTCTTACCGAATTGAACTACTCCTTTCCAAGGAGAAACTTTCAATAGTACTTTGTCTCCAACTTGAAACTCAAGTGGCTTGCGTCGATTATCAGCATAACTCTTTTGACGATCTCGAGCCGTCTTCAGTCTTTCCTTGATTTGTGTGATCTTATCAGTCGTCTCTTGCACAATCTCCGGACCTGATAATTGACTTTCTCCTATTTCTGCCCAACAAACTGGAGTTCTACATTTCTTCCATACAGTGCTTCAAATGGGGCAGTTTCAATGCTTGCATGATAACTATTGTTATAGGAGAATTCAATTAACGGTAAGTGATCATCCCAGTTTCCACCAAAATCTATTACACATGCTCGGAGCATGTCTTCCAGAGTTTGGATTGTCCTTTCACTTTGTCCGTCTGTTTGTGGATGATATGCAGTACTTAGATTTAGTCGGGTTCCCATAGCTTCTTGGAAACTTTTCTAGAAGTGGGAAGTGAAACGACTATCCCTATCCGACACAATGGAGAGTGGAATTCCATGTAGGGATACTACTTCATCTACGTATAATTTGGCTAACCTTTCCATACTAAAGGTTTCCTTCATAGGTAGAAAGTGAGCTGATTTGGTTAATCGATCCACAATTACCCAAATCGTGTCATTACCCTTTCTGGTTTTGGGTAACTTAGTAACAAAATCCATTGTTATGAGTTCCCATTTCCATACAGGCATTTCTAGTTGTTGTGGTAGACCTGAAGGTTTCTGGTGTTCTGCCTTAACTTATGAACAAGTAAGACACTTAGAAACATATCTAGCTATATCCTTTTTCATTCCTATCCACCAGAAGTTATTTCTTAAATCTTGGTACATTTTATTGTTTCCAGGGTGCATGGTATACCTAGATTTATGAGCTTCTTCTAAAATCTTATTTCTTAATTCTCCCCGCTTAGGTACCCAAATTCTTCTTTGGTGGAATCTCCAAATTCCATCAGATCCTTGTTCTAATTCTTTTATTCTTCCTTTCATTCCTTCAGCAGCATCCTTAATTGCTGTTTCTTGAAAATGCTTCAGTTGTTCCATTAAATCTAACTGTAGATTTAATATAAGAGCACGAACCCGTCATTGTTTCTCATGGTATTTACGACTTAAGGCATCTGCAACTACATTTGCCTTTCCTTCGTGATACTGAATATCACAGTCATAGTCACTTAGGATTTCCATCCATCTCCTTTGCCTCATGTTTAATTCTTTTTCCCCAAATATATATCTTAAACTTTTGTGATCCGTATAGACAGTAAATTTACTTCCGTACAGATAATGTCTCCAAATTTTAAGGGCAAAAATTATGGCTCCTAATTCTAAGTCATGAGTTGTATAGTTTTCCTCGTGCTTTTTCAATTGCCTTGAAGCATACGCAATTACCTTCTTGCGTTGCATTAGCACACATCCAAATCCTAGTTTTGAAGCATCACAGTAAACTTCAAAATCTTCTGTTCCTTCTGGCAAAGCTAGGATGGGAGCATTTGTTAATTTCTGCTTTAAGATCTTAAAGGCTTCTTCTTTTTTAGGTCCCCATTCAAACTTAACTTCTTTACAGGTTAGCTTAGTTAATGGTACAGCTATTTTGGAAAAATCCTTAATAAACCGCCTATAGTATCCAGCTAAACCTATAAAACTTCTAATTTCCATTGCTGATTGCGGAACCTTCCATTTAGTAATTGCCTCTATCTTAGCAGGATCTACATGAATACCTTCATGATTTACCATATGTCCTAGGAATTGCACTTCCTTTAGCCAAAATTCACATTTTGAGAATTTGGCATAAAGTTTTTCTTTTCTTAACAAAGTTAAGAGTGCATGCAAATGCTCACAATGTTCTTCCTGATTCTTGGAATAAATGAGTATATCATCTATGAAGACAATTACAAATTTATCCAAATACGGTTTACAGATTCTATTATCATGTCCATGAATGCGGCAGGAGCATTCGTTAACCCGAAGGGCATGACTGTAAACTCGTAATGACCATACCTAGTTCTGAAAGCAGTTTTAGGTAGGGCTGAGCATTTAACAGGAACCGGACCGACCCGAGAATTAACCGACCTGACCCGATACCCGATTTCAGCCTAAAACTGGAACCGAATATAGTACCCTATATGATAGTCGGGTCTCGGTTCCTACCATGTTCGGTGTTCTCGGTTCCTAGGTAATACCCGAAACCGATAAATCACTGTTACATCCATTCCATTTCAGAGTTACTGCTATCTATTTTGGTGCTTCTCAAGTGTCTCTTAGCTTTCACAATCTGATTTACTGTCAAATGCTCAGCCCCATCATCCATTTCATTCGATTTCCATTGTAGGCAGCCACATATTCATCAATAGTTTGCTAAACTTTGGTAGGTGCATCACAACTTATGATATCATTACTCAGTAAACAATAAAAAAATGGAAAACAAATTTACTTAGCTGATGTTCACATAATCACATTTATATAGGTTTCTAAGGTAATAGCACTAATCATACCTCAACCTCGTGAAGCAGCTGCAGCAATTATGAACAGTATTGAAGATTTATTGAAGTATGGATTTAGTTCTGAGATATCTTACCTACTGTTTGATATATCACGAAATAGGTTAACTCATTTTGATGGGCTTTGGCCCAGATTAGTTGTTTGTACATAATCCATATATTATCTCGGTTCCACAGGTTTGGCTTCGGTTCATTGTTGTTCCCGACCCGACCCGATACCCGACATACTTGATTTACAGGAACCGAACAAATACCCTATATCCTATATTAGGGTCGGTTTCGGGTATTTTTCGGTTCGGTTCTCGGTTCTAATCGGGTCGGACCTATTTATGCTCACCCTTAGTTTTAGGTATGTCTTCTTCTTGTACCTTCAATTGATGGTATCCGGAGCATAAGTCGATCTTAGAAAAGTATCTAGCTCCTTGAAGTTGATCGAAAAGATCATCAATCCTAGGTAATGGGTATCGATTCTTAATTGTAACCTTATTCAATTCTCTATAATCAATACACATTCTCATCGAACCATCCTTCTTCTTTACAAACAACACTGGTGCTCCCCAAGGGGATGAACTAGGTTGTATGAAACCTTTACTTAGTAATTCCTCTAATTGCTTTTTCAGTTCTAACATTTCTGTAGGTGCTAACCGATAAGGTGCCTTAGCTATCGGTGTAGTTCCTGGAATTAGATGAATACTAAATTCTACTTCCCTATCGGGTGGTAATCCTAGTAATTCTTCTGGGAATATGTCTGGGTATTCTGAGACTACAGGAATCTCCTTAAGTTCTTTACCCTTAGTACTAGTGATTACTGAAATCATATATACTATTCCTTGCTTTCGTTCACAACTAGCAACTTTCATTACTGATATGAACTTCATGGGTTTACGTGGTTTATCTCCTGTAATCATGATTACTTCTCCAGTAGGTGCCTGAATTTCTATAGATTTTTTTATCACAAATGATTCGAGCATGGTTGGTTACTAACCAATCCATTCCTAACACGACATCGAATTCAGTTAAATTCATTGGCAATAGGTTTGCATAAAATTTATGACCTGAAAGTTCTATATTTTCTTTTTGCAAAACCTTATCTATATTAACAGAATTTCCATCTGCTGTTTCAACTGTAAAAATCTGCCTAAGGTTGGTTAAGGGTAAATTAAGAGCTTGGCAGAATGAAGTATTGATAAAACTTTGGTTTGCACCAGAGTCAAATAATACTTTTGCGTACACGTTGTGAACTAAGAACGTACCAGCTATCACATCTGGAATGAGTTCTGCTTCTTGAGTGGTCAGTTGGAATGCTCTGACATTCTTTTTAGTAGCTCCGTCGGCCGTCTTGGTTTTGTTGTCTGCTGGTTTGATCAATTTAGGACATTCTGTTTTGAAATGCCCCGCTTCTCCACAGTTAAAGCAGACTATGGTTTTCTTTCTGCAGTTCTCTTCACGATGTCCTACCATTTTACAAAAATTGCAGGTTACACTACATCTTCCAAAATGTTTCTTTCTGCAATTCCTGCAGAACGGCGGATTTGAAGATTGCCATGTTCCTCTTTTCTTGAAGTTGCTATTATTACCCGTACGAAATCCTTGGGTAATTTTCTGAGCCAGTTCCTTTTTCCTATTTTCATCTCTTGTGCGTACCAGTGCGTCAGTTAGGGTGTTAGCTAATTCTACCGCATCGTCAATAGTGCGAGGTCTCGCAGCTTTAACGATATTACGGATTTCGCCAATTAATCCCCAAATATAGCGAGAAATGAGTACCGGTTCTGGCGAAGCCAGTGTTGGTACCACTCTAGCATATTCAAAGAATGTCGAAGTATAACCGCGACAATTTACACCCATCATACGATGATTTAGGAATTTATTTGCCATTTGATCTTTTTCATATTCGGGACAGAATTTTCTTTCTACAATACTCTTAAATTCTTCCCAGTTCATGGCATATGCCACCATCCTTCCTTTTGCTTGTAACACCGTGTTCCACCATTCTAGCGCCCCTTCTTTGAAAAGATTTGACGCATACATGACCTGGTCGTCCTTGGCACATTTACTTATTGTAATCACTGCCTCGGTTTTCTCTAACCAACGCAGTGCCGCAGTCGCTCCTTCATTGCCTGCAAATTCAGCGGGTTTACAGGCAAGAAATTCTTTGAAAGTGCAACCAGGCGTTGCAGCTTTCATTTTCTTAGGGAGCGGAGCCTGTCTTGGATCATCATCGTGATGATTACCGCCTCCGTTTATGCTATTACTGAAATTATCTTCAGATATACGTTTACTAGGAACGATTTGTTGAGCTTCAACAGGTTTCTGAGCAGCAGCAAGTATTGTTGGAATAGTATTGGCTATCCCTTGAGCAACAATATTTTCTATATCTTGCCTAGTCATAAATTGATCCTCCGGGTGTTGTTCAGAATGGTTAACCTCATTTACTGGTTCATTATTAGCGTTTTCCATCTGATAATTAATATATATAATTTATTAGTATCAAATAAATAACAATCATACACAAAATCAATCATACTATTTCACAACACACATATAGCCAAAACTATCGATTTCTCGATTCCATTTTTATATATATGCGTCATTACACACCAGGTATCTTACAAAGTTTTATTTTGAGTTATTTTACAAGTTTATAGTTTATTTTTATTATTATACAACCACATTTTCATAGTCCTACTACCCCTCGTCAGTTTGGTATTTCAGTAACGACGTTCCCTCTCGTCGTATTTCCAGGAGATCTGTTCTCCTACTTCCCTGATCCTATTTCCGGCATCCACCAGTTCCTCGCCAAAGTGGTGGAGTTCAGCTAAATTTTCAGTGCTCATGGGTGGATTTGGTATAGGCTCCGGGTCAAACTGAGGGAGAAAGGAATAAGGACTGTTGAGAAGGTTTTGGAACTGCCAATCATTAGTCCACCACTCATCCATTCCTAGAGGTTGGGTGTGGATTATTGGTTTTGGGATTGCTGGTTCTAAGTTTATAGGGAGTTGATTTTCGACAGGATAAGAGTAGAAATTATTTTTGACAGGCCTGACTATATCACAGCTTGCCAATGCACGATCTAATTCCTCCTGAAATGGTAACTCCTAGATCTGTCTAGAGCTTTCCCCAATTTCTCTCTGGGTTTGCCTAGGACCTTCCCCAAACTCCATTTCCACCTGCCTAGAACCTTCTCCAAATTCCATTTCCACCTGCCTAGAACCTTCTACAAATTCCATTTCCAGTGGCCTAGAATCTTCCCTGACTTCAATCCCCTTTCCTTTATCTAAAGGATTTTCTATTTTGGGAAGTCTCTTGGCTGGCTTTTTCCTACGTACACGCCTTCCCCATACATATCTCTTTCTTTTCTGAGGTTTTGGCTTTTCCGGAGGTGGAGCATTGAATTCCATAGGTTCTTCTAAATCTGGTATGTACCTATTAAAATCTCTCGAAACCTCTATTTTCACCGGATAGAGATTTAGATTTTGAAGGGCTTCAGACAAGTCATTCATGCTGTTTAGCATATATGCAAAATACACACAAAATGCTAAGTTAAAAATTTTATAACAAAATTTCATAAATAACCTTTAAATATTATTTCATACCAGATGACTAATTTAATACAAAGAACAAATGACAATTAAAACATATTGAGGTTTACTTGTAAACTTATTTATTTACTGGATAAGGTTTCTGGTTTGTAGGTGATAAGGGTGCTAAAATTTGAGTCAGAATATTTAAAGATTTGTATTTATGGCTACAGTGGCTAGCATATAAAGATCTGTCCATTTTTCATCTAACTTGTCTTCCCATGGTGGTTTACTGGTTAATTCCTGGGTTTCCTGGTTAACTTTCTTTTCTCGGGATTTCTTTATTTTCTCCTGACTTTTCTTAATAATCAAACTTCTTTTATCAGGAGAAAGTGGTTCCTCGTAGTGTGCATTTCGAACAAATATTCCTTCATCAATATTTGTTGGGTATTTTGAGGATTTTGTTTGGGATGAACTTCCCTTCTCGTTTGATGACCTATCTAATTTAAGATAGATATTTGAAAACTTTTGCTTACCCATACTATAACTAACAAATAGTCAATTAATAAAACACATAATCATAGAATGAAAATCAAGAAAATTAAGTATTTCTAAATACTTAATAGGCTTAAATCAGTGGCTCTGATACCACCTTTTTCTGTCACGGCCCCCGAACCGGTTTGACCCGGTTTGACCCGTTTCAGGAGCCGCGGGACAGAAAATCCCGTGGTATTTATTTAATTTATTTGACAGCGGAAGTTTTTCTTCAGGATCTTTTTAAATCTGAAATTTCCCGATTATTTTATTTCACAACTCGGGATAAAACCCTTGTAATTTACAATCATATGATTTCACGGAGAAATCTTTATTTTACAAAACATGTTTCTTTATTTTATATTGAGCAACTTCCTTAAGCTTGTAGTGCTACGCGGCACTTTTCCTGGATCACAACAGATCACCTGAAACATGTTTGAAAAAGGTTTTGTCAGCGGGAAATACTGGTGAATCATTCTATTTATTAAAATGACACGTTTGTTATAATTTACAGTATTAAGAGAGATTACAATGTTTCCAGATATCAACCAACTACCCACAGTATTTGTCACTCGACCATCCATCGGTAACCTCATTGTCCAATGGTGTCTGTGACTATGGTCATATCACTCATTGGCTAACCCGTTGTCCAATAGTGACAGTTATCAAGTAATGTATACAAAACCCCACATACCGGCTGTAACTTGGTGATTACATAAACTTAATCACTGTAATTATAACCTTTGAAAATAAACATGATTTTGAAAGTAATTTGATAAAAAGAGAATGACTCACATTGCAGATTTATATGAGCAGAGCTTAGCCTACTGATTAGCCTTTTAACCTAAATTTAATAATATGCACACAATTCGGTCAGTAACTTAATACAGCATTTACGATAACTCACGAGATTAAACCCTCACATTGAACGACAAAGTACGATACTTAAACATCCATTGAATTAACAACGAATGACAAAGCATAAACCCTAATGTGGGCAGCACTTAAACATCCATTGGATAGTTTAATCGATCGGACATTGAATAGTAGCAGCGATCGAGTTATTACCCTGTTTTGCGGCAGCACTTCGTGAATCGTGTGTGTTTTAGAACTGTTTCTACGATATCTCAGTGTATATTTTGAATTTCTACGTCGTTTCAACTCCAGAATTCAAGTCCCAAACACCCCTATTTATACATAAAATTTGACCCCCTCGCATGACGCGAGGGGTACCCCTATGGGCGTCGCGTGGCGCGAGGGGTCACTACCTACCATAGGGTAGCCCTGTGTGTTTGTAGGCTTGCTGAGTCGACGGAATTGTAAAATTCGATTTTGACAGCTTTTTATTTGGATAATCGTAACTAGGGAAAACCCCCCCTGAGTTTTAGGGGCCCTGATCCTGATTCCGATTGTTCTAAAATTTTTAGGGTTTATACAGAATTACTTGAGTGTCTCAATTAGGGTTTCCTTTTAGATAAACTAATATAATAATTAGGACTTTTGATAAGAGTTGTTACACTACCTGTATGGTACTAAGTGTGTGGTTTTCACTGACCATAGGAGCCTTCAACATAACTTTGACCAAAAGGAGCTGAACATGCGACAGAGACGTTGGGTGGAATTGCTAAACGACTACGACTGCGAAATTCGCTATCATCCTGGCAAGGCCAATGTAGTGGCCGATGCCCTTAGTCGTAAAACTCATGTGAATGCTATTCGTATCTCTAATGATCTCCATGCGGGTATTCGTGACGCTCAGTATTCGTCTGCAAATGAAGGAAGTCTAGAAGTGGAAATCCAAGGCGCTAAGATCAACTCGAAACAAAACCTGATGGACTCCAGTACTACCTCAATCGCATCTGGGTGCCGGATCGCGATAACCTCCGTGAGCTCATTATGAATGAGGCTCACAAATCCCGTTACTCTATTCATCCGGGCGCTGATAAGATGTACCATGATTTGCGTGCAACGTATTGGTGGCCTGGCATGAAGAGGGACATTGCTGTATATGTTTCCAAATGCCTTACTTGTATGAAAGTTAAGGCTGAGCGTCAACGTCCTTCAGGACTCTTAGAACAACCCGAAATCCCAGTTTGGAAATGGGATAGCATCGCTATGGACTTTATTACCAAGCTACCTCGAACACCTTCTGGTCACGATAGTATCTGGGTGATAATTGATCGTTTGACCAAATCAGCCCACTTTCTTCCTATTCGTGAAGATTATAAAGTGGAGAAACTTGCTCGAATCTATACTGATGAGGTTATATGCCGTCATGGCATACCTCTTGACATAATCTCGGACCGTGATGGTCGTTTTACTTCACGTATTTGGCAAACTTTTCAATCCGCTATGGGTACACATTTGAATCTTAGCACGGTCTTTCATCCCCAAACGGATGGACAGACCGAGCGTACTATCCAGACCCTAGAGGATATGCTCCGTTCTTGTGTCATCGACTTTGGTGGTAACTGGGATGTACATTTACCATTGATTGAGTTCTCGTACAACAACATCTATCATTCCAGTATTCAGATGGCTCTTTTCAAAGCTTTGTATGGCCACAAGTGCCGATCTCCTCTCAGTTGGCATGAGATTGGTAACAAGCAGTTTACTGGCCCTGAAATCATTCAAGAGACAATGGATAAGATTCTTCAGATCCGTGATAACTTGATCAAGGCCAGGAGCAGACAAAAGAGCTATGCGGATAATAGGCGTAAGCCTCTGGAATTTGATGTTGGTGACCGAGTCCTTCTCAAGGTATCTCCCTGGAAGGGAGTAGTTCATTTTGGTAAGAAGGGAAAGCTTGCTCCTCGCTATGTGGGTCCTTTCAAGATACTCGAAAGGATTGGCAAGGTGGCGTACAGACTCGACCTGCCACAAGAACTAAACAATGTACATCCAGTGTTCCACGTATCCAATCTACGTAAATGTCTAGCCGACGAAGAACTACAGGTTCCCCTGGAAGATTTGCAAATAAATGAGGCTGTACACTTTGTGGAAAAACCGGTCGAAATCATGGATCAGGGTGTCAAGCGATTGAGGCGCAGCAAAATTCCCATCGTCAAGGTTCGTTGGGAAGGAAAGCGGGGCGCCGAATTCACTTGGGAGCTGAAAAGTGAGATGAAGACCAAGTATCCGCAGCTCTTCGAGCAGTCTTCTTCCTAGATTTCGGGGACGAAATCTCCTAAAGGAGGGGTGACTGTAACGCCCGCGTCCCTAGACTTTTGTCTATTTGACACTTTTAGCCCCTATACTATGAGTTATGTGATACTTCTGATACTTGGTAAAACTTATGCTATGATTTAAATACTTGATGCTTGGAAACTATGATTCTATGATTCTATGATACTATGAGACTATGAATCTATGAGACTATAACTCTATGATACTTGATACTATGGTGCTTGACTCTTGAGGCTCGTGAAGCTTGAGACTTGGTTGAACAAGGGACTGGAGTCTTGTCACTGGCGGAAACTATGAAAGCTGTCGAAACTATGGAAACTTGTTTTAATAATGTAATCTAGTCACATGATACTATTACCAAATAAATACGCAACGCAATGCAACGCTTGATCTAACGCGCAAATCGAATCAAAGACGGAAACACGGAAAAGATGGATTGGCCGAGTGGCAATCCGATCGGATGACCATCCGATCAGATGGCCACCCGATCGGATGACCATCCGATCAGATGGCCACCCGATCGGATGGCCACTCGATCGAGTTGCCATCCAATCCGTGTACACCGCCTTAACCCTCCTTCTCACACTATAAATAGACCGGTCACATCACCATTCTCACTGATGTGACAGCCTCACTCGACTAGACGCACACACTCCTTTTTTCCTCCATTTCTTGGCGATTTCGGTACGTTTCACACTTGATTCTTGTACTTTCTTGATCTACACTTTATTCCCTATGTGATTCTCCTTTGAAATCACACTTTTCACCGTGAAATCTCTTAGATCTGAGTTCTTGAGGATGATGTCATCATGGTGGTTTGTACAAACTACTATATGATGTCATTCCTGGTAGAACCTAGCTCAGATCTGAGGAATTCCATGTGTTTTTCACCGAATCTAAGCTAGATCTAGGATTTTCATAACAAAACTTAAGTTATCTTCATCTTTTCTTCAATCCTTCACTTTAAACGGCAGAATCCGGGTCTAAACGGACTGTAGACTTGATGGATAGTCTGGAGTTGGTTTGGAAACGGATTGTTGCCAGAGAAGATGACCATAGTATGGATTCCGGCATAAACCCGTTATGAACAGACGACTGAACGGACAGGGGTGATCCCCACCCGACCAAAACGGCTATGTGTTGATGAGTTTACCATTGTCTCAGTGCGTACCATGCCGTCATCGTTAACCTAGAAACTTAGAAACTTTACAAAATCATAAACGGAATAAGGACCCCTCGATCCAGCGGCAACCCGATCGAATAGCCATCCGATCGAACAGCCACTCGATCGGGTGACCCTTGTCTCATAGTCTTGAACACTTGGAACTTTGAATCTTTGAAACACGGGGAAACTACCATCGCCAAATGGCAATCCGATCCGATAGCCATCTGATTGAACTGCCATCCGATCAATATAGCGTGTGCCTCTAAAGCCTTCAAACTTTTTCAGAAACTTGAAACTTGGGAACCTTGATCGAATGGCAATCCGATTGGATAGCCATCTGATTGAACAGCCATCCGATCAAAGCAACCAATACACTTAGCAACACTTACACTTGAATCGAGTGGAAATCCGATCGGATAGCCATCCGATCGGGTAGCCATCCATTCCCTCACACATTGCCACCTCAATCGACTGGCAATCCGATCGGATGGCCATCCGATCGGACAACCATTCGATCCAGTGGTTAATCCGACCCTTGTGCAATCTCTTGTTATGTCCGACACTTATTCGTTGCAATCTAATCAGGCTAAACCTAAAGAGCTCCCTTTGATCCAATAACGGTTAATCTGTTAAGCAATCACTGTGAGTATACTCGATCCCTTTTTGTTTTAAACTTTGGGATGTAACATGTATTCTACTAAACTACGATACTTGAGACTTTTGCAAACTAAACTCTATCCTGCGTGTATGCGAAACTTGAGATTCTTGTATTCTATTTGTGCTATGTGAACGTTTAATCCAGGGTGTGTAGTTCCGCCTTAACAATAGTAACGCTATAGGAGATGCACCTCCCCACTATTCTCGGGGGTATTGTTAGGAGGATTCTAGTTTTCCTTGAGACTTGGGAATACAACAAAGCATTAGGATACTTGGGCTATCACTTGTTGGACTGCGAACACTAGCATGGCTGAAACTATTTTGTTACACTTACATACGGATATGAGTTGTATTAATCTATTATGCTATTTCTCAAACTTGTATACTCGCTGGTACATTTTTGTACTGACCCTATTTTAATACATGTTGCAGGCTGATAGGATGCCGTGGAAACAAGTGAATCAAGCTAGGGTGATGCTTAGAAACCCACGTAGTTAAATAAACTTTGAACAATATTTGATATTTGGTGTAATTTGATACTTGATGTGATGGTTATTCGTTTTAGATAATGTTAAGTCAATTTAATCTATTATGAAATTTCTAGTGTTATGGAATCTCATGAGCAATCTGAACGCTTAGAGCTCGTACCCCGATGTTTCCATCATCGGTTGGGGTGTGACATATTCTAGGTGTTAAATTGGAATTATTCTAAGTTGCTGACAAACTTATGACAATGGCATGTGTTGCTTTGGTTAGCTCGGAAGCTTATGTAAGCTAATGCAATATGAGTTGAATTCAGTGATACAATGAGGTTGATCTTATTCAATCATATGTGTATAAGTGTCGTCATAAGTGAAGTTACGGAAATGTTGATCAAATGGCAAGAAATGTGGGGAGGATCCATTTAGAAACAACCCTATAAGGGTATGTAGAAATAGTTTTCATTACCCCATCTGGATGATATCCTATAACACTTAAATGTGGGGGTGTCTTGCATTTGTATCATAAAATTTTGGCAATAAGGATTTTGTAATCCAATCTAACATTGCAAACAGACGACTATGTGGAGGACACAAAGGTCGGAGTGCATAATGGAGATGTGTTTGCCTGAAATGATAAGCGTATCTTACAAAGACATATATTATAACCAGATCAGATGGCCACTGAGGTTATAGTCTTAGAAGTTGACAATAGGCAAAATTAACTTACGAGTTAAGAGCACATCATGACAACTGATCTCAAATACGCAAAGTTATTTGTTAATGTTATGGATCCAACAACCTGAGGGTTTATTAGAGATCAAGTTGTGGAATGAGACTGAAGCCCATGGAAAAAGGGTATGTGAAGGACACCTAACTTAATTGACTGGAGATCCCAAGATCTAAGTTAAATAGGACAACTAACTCATATGCCTAAAGGTGGTCACTGTGGGGGCATAAATGATATGCATAAAGTAGTATATATGGTTATACATACCCCCAAAGTATAAAAGGGTGTTTAAATACGTCCTAGTCTATTCCTATGATATTCAGTGACAAAGAGTGAGGCTAAGCATAATATGTGGTAAATGATTTGGATAAATTACGATAACGACGATGCTTTTAATGATCTAAGAGGAATCACCTATGTTAGAGAGAAGTGGGGTCGCTTCGAATGGAATTGAGGGTACAATTCCTAGAGCTCTCGCAGAACCAGGAAAGTGTTCCACGACCATTATTAGACACGACTATGAGGAGATGTCCCGGCAAAGGAGAGTCTCGTGTGAAGTGTATTGTCGTCTACACAAACGGTAGACAAGTTCAAAGACATCGAGATCTACTCAGAGCTAGTGGGCTAAGTGCATTTCATGAGCGAAGGTTCAACGGGTAACACCTACCTATCGTATGCAAAACTCAACTGTCGAGGTTCCATTGGAAACTTTTTGTGTTTTGATCAATCTCCATTCATGTGGGGGATTGTTGGAAATTTAAATATTATGAATGGATATTAATTTAGTAAAATTATAATTTAATGAAATTATAATTATTTACTAGACTATTCATATGGAACATAAACAGTAGAGTTTTTATGTCAATTTATTAGTTTTTATTAGAGTTTATGTCTCTAATAAATCTCTAATTAAGTACTAGACTCTTCATATGGAACATAAACTCTTAAGTAGAGTTTTTATGTCAATTTATTAGTTTTTATTAGAGTTTATGTCTCTAATAAATCTCTAATTAAGTAAGACTTTTCCCTACCCTATGTCTCTTGTATTAAAAGTAGGCTATGTGCCTAACTTGATGGGTTTTACATATAAAACTAAAAGAGTAAGAATACAAGAAAGAGATACAAAGATATGCATGAAGAGTCCTTGAAGAAGAAGTACTTGATGACCCATATGTTGGGAACATATAGAGATAAGTTTCTCTACATGATTCAACTACATTTCTATTCTTAATTTCCAAAAGGTCTCACACTATGTTTTTATCCTGTGTAACCTCGGGCGTGTGGCCTTCTCAGGCAGTACAAACTGTTTCGGCTGTTGTACCCTGGGAGACAGACGCATCGTCTTTAGTAGAGGCGCGAAATCTGTTTTAAGGGAAGCGTGTTGAACACGTGCCTCAACCAAAATCGTCAACGTTTTAGTGTGCTCTTTATTGCAGTCAAGGAGTATTTTTCAAAACTCAAGATGATGAATAATCGAGTCTAGGATGCTATCAAGTGCGCGTGAAGGACCCACCAGAGATGCGACTTGAATCAATATTGGTATATATCATTATATTTTATATTCTTTTTATTTAGTTATTGCAACCGGTATTGTACTATGATATTTCCTACGAATAATGAGAGTCTCGTTATTATATATTTTGTAATTATATTTTATAAAAGGTGAACATAGTTCCTACAGAACCTTGCTATACATTTCTACAACATATATCTACATTTAAAGAGTTATTTAAATCGGGGTCCGCTCAGCCTTTTTGAGGTCTCAAAACATATTTTAATATCAGGGCCGTTTTCATTAAAAAAACATTTCTTTTGCCTAAGATCCTAACATGTGGAGATATGATGACACACACGTAATGTATTCGATTTCTATAAGGCACATAGTTAAACATATTAAAAGAGTTGAGTGAGTTTGAATGATACTAATCATTTGTCCTTGTCAAAACTGAAAATCAAACAAAATGGAACCATATAAACGAGAGGTTGTCCTTATCCCAACACTTTCTAATATGCTAACTAAAGCGAAAATTTGCATAACCATATTCAAATATCAAAGACTGGTGTTCGCTTTTAGTATATGATCAAGAAAACTGAGGGCCTCTTAGGTGTGGGGGCTCTAAGTTGAGGCTTATTTTTTTTTTCCACATTCGAGCCACCTCTGACTTGAATATCTCATCCTTTTTCTTCTTTCCCTATATATGATGGACTCATAAGAGATGTTGAATGTTTTATGTTATAAAGAGCATTTTGTGGATGCTATTATCGAAATTGCTCCCGTACCATTTATTACATGTGATTGAATTAGGCTACATCTATCCGGACACCCTCTGCGCCTATTTGGACCCTTTTTTTGCCCTAGACGCCTCGTATAGGGCTATACGAGGCGTCTAGGCACTGAATTCAAGGGGGTCTTCGGAGATGTCAGGCACAAAGTTTTAGAAACCCTAGACGCCTCGTACAGCCCTATACGAGGCGTCTAGGGCTTGGGTTTTTTTTTGTTGAAAGAAGGGGTGTTTTGGTATGGTTTTTTTGATAGTTTTTGAAGATGTGTTTTGTTAGCGAAAATTTTTTTGGTTTTAAAAAAAATTTTGTTTTTTTTTTTTGTTTTTTACACTATAAAAGAATCAACTATTTTAAAAATCGGCTCTTTAAATATATTAGATCGATTAAATATTATAAAGTTTTTAACATTTTACTTTTTTAAATATTATTCTTCCGATTAAAATTTTATCTCGTTCAAATATTGTTTCCGTATTATAATCAGGGAATATATTGTTTCCGTATTATATTCAAAACATATATTGTTTCCGTATTATATCAATTTAAGACAACAATCATTAAGTAACCGAATAACTGAAAACAAATATAAATATGACATATATAAGATAAGTTTGTACATCCATAACAAAAATATATAAGATAAGTTTGTACATCCATAACAAAAATAAAAAAAAACAACATGTCTATGTATTTGTATCCACGGTCTCCTCCGTATCCATTGTCTCCTCCGTATCCACGGTCTCCTCCGTATCCACCGTCTCATCCGTATCCACCGTCTCCTCCGTAAGAATATTCACACCCGTATCTATAATCCGGATACCCTTGTTGCTTCGGATAACTTGGTACACCAGCATGGTATGAGTCATCTACAGGGGCTGTTTCATCAACAGGGGGATGCGTGTTCAAATCTAGAAACGGTCTGTTTTGTTTTCCTTGTATACTAGACACAACCTTCTCTTGCTCATTAGAATCGGGAACGCCAGACTCCTCCAAAATAGACTACCGTATCATCATTAGTAAATAATAAACTAAAACAACAAGTAATTAAAACATTTAAGCTAATAACTGTTACCGGAACGCTTTCGGGCACCCAGTTGTCGCTAGAATACTGCCCGAAGACATAGTTGTCGTCCCAGTATGATGACATTTCAACACTTCGGGATTATAAGAACACAAATGCAAAACAATAGTTTCTTTCGAAGAAATAGAAGAAGAAACAGAATGAAAGGAATGTTGAATGTTCGGGTGGACCAAGAATGCACTGTATGTTGCACTTTTGTATGAGATATAGACGCCTCGTATAGCTCTAGACACCCCGCATTGCTTTAAGTCACATGTCAGACACATAGTCAAATCAGTCTCTAAGACGCCTCGTATAGGCCTATACGAGGCGTCTAGGTACCCTCGTATTGCTCCCTCGTACAGGCCTAGACTCACTGTCTGATGTGACTGATGTGACGTTGTACGAGGTTCAGAAGTTGGTCGGGAAAAGGAACCCTAGACGCCTCGTATAGGCCTATACGAGGTGTCTAGAAGGGTGTGAAAATAGGCATTAAGGTGTGTAAATATATAGACCCTTAAATTATGACTAAACTCGAACATAGGGTCTTCGTGCTCACATATAAGGAGCAATGTTGAAAAACAAAAACTTAAAAAATGTGACCTTATGCCTAATTTCCATTATCTAGTTGTATATATGAAGATACATAAATTTTTAGTGATATCCTTTTTTTTTCTTCTAGATTAGATATGTCACTAGAGAGCCATTGATAATTCTAGGTGGGACGATTACCTTAGAAAAAACTTACAATTCAGTAGCGACAATTAGGGCTGTCCAAAAAGCTCGCAGCTCGGTTTGAAAGTGAGCCGAGCCAGCTCAGCTCGGTTAGAAAGTGAGCCGAGCCAGCTCAGCTCGGTTAGAAAGTGAGACAGCTCGGCTCGGCTCGTAATGAGCCGAGTTGGCTTGGTTTGGCTCGCTTGGTAGCTCGGCTCGACTTAGTTCGAATTATTTTCTTTATAATATATTTATTTTTATATACATTATAATATATTACAAAAAACTTGTGATTATTTATATTTATTTAGGCTTGTAATTTGATATCCATGACATATTTGAATTTTAATTACCTTGCTAATTAACTAATATTGTATTTCATTGAAATTAAAACTTATTTTTCGTTGTTGAACATGATTTTGGCTTGTAATGTATTAGGATAAACTTATTTTGGATATGTTTTTTTATGAAGTATTGAATAATATATTAAGCTACTGAATTTTGAGAGCTATATATTATATTTTTCTTTTTAAAATCGAGCCAAACCAAGCCGAGCCGAGCCAGCTCGATTTAAAACCAAGCCGAGCCCGAGCTTAGATTTTCAGCTCGGTTTTAAATTCGAGCCGAGCCGAGCCAGCTCGGTTTATAATCGAGCCGAGTCTGAGCTTACCTTGGCTCGGCTTGGCTCGGCTCATGAACAGCCCTAGCGACAATTGTCACATCGTTAGAGACTTAATTGTTACGTTGATTAGTAGTTGAGGCACGAATTTTACTCGTTACTTCAACTCTATATCTTTAGCTTTGTTTTTTTACTCAGTTGGATTATATTCTTAGGTAATTAACTTATAGAAGAACTTTGCTTCTTCAGAGTGATACATTAATGATGATGAACTTGTTAAAAGTGAAACCAATGTTGATAACACTTAGCCAGAGCATTCTACACTAAGTTGCTTCCTTTAACTTATACGCTTAACACACGATCAACATTTATTCCTGCACTTCAATGGGTCATCGTTGTGTATACCAAGTATTCACACATATGGAGATATGATGTAGATTAATTCATATACATGTTTGAACTTTTAAATGATACTTAACATGTAGATTAATTCATATACATGTTTGAAAATTTAAATGATACTTAACATATAGAGTATCAACATATAAATTACACTTGATGAAAATGCTACATATCATAAACTTATCTCTATAATTAAATATCCTTGATATTTTTCTCTATTTCAAACATTTGAATAGTAGTGAAGTAGATCTATTTGGACGTCTATAATATAACTGGCCCCAACATAGGAGCCATGTATAGGTGATTAGTCTAATCAGAGTTCAGAAACTTTGGGACTGCATTGTAACTTAACAACAAAACAAAAGGGTATTATAGTCATTTTCTTAGTGATTCCCAAGCTCTTCATATCAACAACAAAACTTCCAAAAGCCACACACCAAAGCAAACTGCAACTGAAGCTTTGTTTTCATCAAAAGAAACCTCCTTTTTTGGTATATAAATGTGTCAAGATTTTCAAGAAACCCTTTTGTTGATCCAAATATGAAGAACCCTAATCAGAAACCCTAATTTTCTTGATTTCAACATCAGGGTTTGCTCATTTGGTTCATGGATATTGATCTTTTGCATACTTCTTGGGGGGTGTTGCATTGTTTGACTTCAAATCTCCATGGCAGATGTAACTAGCAAGAAGCTTCTTCTCTTTGTTGGTTTCCTTCTTGTTTTTCCTCTCTTTGTTCATCCTCTCGAAACGAATAGCTTTACGCATGTAAGGCGGTTGTTGAAGAACTCTCGGCCACGCGAAACCACCATGAACGTCACCACCGGTGCCGCCACTCATGCAGAGTTTCATGCAGCTGCTCATGAAGTTCCTAGTGGTCCGAACCCAGAATCCAACAGGTAAATTTATGAGGGAAATGTTAATGTACTCTTTTGCTTGGAATATACTGTGGGACTTATGGTTTTAAATGTTTAATTGTTTTTTTTTTCGTTTGTCATTTGTGTAATGATAACTGAATTTAATCTTCATGTTATTAATTAATTTACAAAAAAAAAAAAGAAACTTATTGTACCTTTTAATGTTTATATTGCTAAAGATATGTTTATGTAAATAATACTTTTTAACTTCTTATAAAAACCCAAGAAATAATTCTCCAATTCTTTATATATCATGTGAAATTTGTTGATCTGTAAAGAACAAAAAGATCATGTATATCTAAGAATAAAATAAATGGATGATATCTAATAGTTGTAATCCAATTAGCCCATCTGGTTATGTATAGCATTATTGTATTCATTCAAATCATATAATGTACTAATTTTTATTCATTCATTATATTCATTCAAATCATTTAATCTGCGCATGTACCACGCTTTAATAATATTTAAATTAATATATATTTATATTTCAACCAAAATAGATATAAAATTAGTAGTAAAAGTTGAATATTTGTTATAAAACCAAAAGGATAGATACAAAAAAGTTAAAAAGGGTGGGGTGAGTCTGGTGGTAATGGGGACATGGCATGGTCGGAAATCTTATCAAATGTGACTTCTCCTTTTTGGTATCATGATTCACAAATAATTGTTCTGTAACTCTCATGGATTTTAGCACTTGTCTTTGTTCAATTTGTTTTGGACATTATTATTGTGTGAAACCAACACATTCAAGCAACCATTATTTGTAAATTCTATTCAACCAACATGGTCATTTGTAGGTCAAATTTTAAATGGCTAGTAAGAATGGTAAATGATGTATTGTCTCAAAAAGGAAGTAATAGAACATATAGTAATGCTTATCGATGAAGTTTAGAGTACATGAAGCATGTCATTATGAGTAGAAGTAATTTAGTACAACATAAGTATATACTTGAAGGACATAATATAAAGCGGAATTGAGAAGAATTCTAGTGGCTGGATGGTCGATAAGCATGCATAGAATGGGTGTGGTTGAGGTAATAATGTGAGCTTCTAATGACCACCACCGGCACCACCTCCAAACCCGCCTCCACCTCCAAAGCCTCCGCCAAAACCACCGCCTCCTCCAAAACCACCGCCACCACCACCTCCTAGCCCTCCACCACCACCAAGCCCTCCACCACCACCACCACCCAGCCCTCCACCACCACCAAGCCCTCCACCACCACCACCACCCAGCCCTCCACCACCACCAAGCCCTCCTCCGCCACCAAGTCCACCACTGCCACCAAGCCCGCCACCTCCTCCTAATCCACCACCGCCTCCTAAGCCTCCATGGTGACCTAATCCACCACCAAGTCCATTACCACCTCCTAAACCTCCTTTGTGATCAATGCCACCACCAAGTCCACCACCACCTCCTAAACCTCCCCCACCACCAAGTCCAACACCACCTCCTAGACCTCCTTTGTGACCAATCCCACCACCAAGTCCACCACCACCCCCAAGCCCGCCACCTCCGCCTAACCCACCACCACCTCCTAAGCCTCCATGGTGACCTAACCCACCACCAAGTCCAACACCACCTCCTAGACCTTTTTTATGACCAATCCCACCACCAAGTCCACCTCCACCACCACCACCAAGCCCACCACCTCCTCCTAATCCACCACCACCTCCTAAACCACCTTTGTGACCAAGTCCACCACCACCTCCAAGCCCGCCACCTCCACCTAATCCACCACCACCTCCTAAACCACCTTTGTGAACAATCCCGCCACCAAGTCCACCACCACCTCCAAGCCCGCCACCTCCACCCAATCCACCACCTCCTCCTAAGCCTCCATGGTGACCTAATCCACCACCACCTCCCAAACCTCCCCCGCCACCAAGTCCACCACCACCTCCGAGCCCGCCGCCTCCTCCTAATCCCCCACCACCACCTAAACCTCCCCCGCCACCAAGTCCACCACCACCTCCGAGCCCGCCACCTCCTCCTAAACCTCCATGATGACCTAACCCAATACCAAGACCACCCCCTTTACCAAAACCACCTCCAATACCCCCTCCAAAACCCCGTTTAAAGCCACGCCTAAATTTCCCTAATAAACCTTTCTCATCTTTTAATCCCTTTACCCCATCTGCCAAAACCATACCATGTTCACCAATCAAGACAACCAAAACCACAACCACCACTATGTACCATCTTACTACAACAAAACCCATCAACCCTCCTTCAAATACCCACAACAATGTGATCAGGAATCATTGGATAATGTATAGAGTTACCCAACTACACATTATATAGAGAGAGCGGCAAAAGGAAGTGGATCAAAATGTTTCAACTTTGGCTGAAGCATCTCATCAAGCACATGGTGGGTCAAACGTAAAACTCCCAAGGACTGACATTAACATTGAATGCTGCACTGCCATTGGCCATCAGATTAAATTTTTTCAACTACCCACGGTCCTTTTTAGCAGAATCAAGAACATAACATTACTATTTGCCATTATGCTCGTTTTAGGAGTACATGGAGGTAGTTAATGGGTTGGCTCCTCCAGAAACTTCATATATACCTTAAAAGTTTTAATATTATTAACAATGGCAGAAATGTATCTATCAAAATCATGAATAAGGAAAAAAATAATAATAATAATATTGAGCCTTCCTCTTTATGAGTGAGTGATAATTATCTGGATCAAATTGTTTTAAGAAACATAATTTGAGTTTAATTTTATTTAAGTATAATATATAATATATACACAGAATAATACTAAGGCCGGACGGTGTGGAGGGCGTCACCCCTGCCACCTCACCAACGATAGTGTCGGTGGGGCGCCACCTTCCATACCCACCGATTTAAGAGGGGGCGCCATGGTGGTTTCGCCAACAAGGTAACGAAGAAGATTTGGCAGGATCGAGGGGTGATTGGTTGCAGGTGGGGGCGCTATAGTTTGAAGGGGGACTTTATCCCACACTCTGCAAGTTAAGGGAAGGTGTGATAAAGCCCCCTGGCTGATGTGGATCTGAAGTGACGCTGACATGGCGTGATAAAGCCCCTAGGGGCTTTATACCACACCACATAACCTAAGGGTCCAAGTTTTTAAGGGTGGAAATAGTGCTTGCCTCTTTTGCCGCATCCCCTCTCTCCTCAACATCAACGTCACATCACAAGAAATGGTATAAGTTTCGTACTTTAAAAAAAAAAGTGGATTAGCATCATTACTAACACTAATTAGTGCGATAACAAAAAGAACAACTTTAAATCACTAAATTTTACTATTTAAGATTTATATTTTTAAATTTTATGTTTGTTACATTCATATATGTATTATATATACATAAAAAAACCATATATTTTTACCTACACAAAGCCTACATGCGTGTAGGTAATTTAACATACACATAACCTATATATGTGTAGATTATATAAAAACTAGAAAATTTTCATATTTTGTTTTGAATTCTAATGTGAGAATCTTACATTTGTAACATTTTCATTTACTTTTTAGGTTTTGAAAAAAATGGTGATTTATTTTGTTCTACGTGTTCTTGCAATATTTAGTGTTCTATATAGAAACTTCCCCTATATATATATATATATATATATATATGGAGAAGATCATGCGAGAACCACCTCTTATTGCGAGAACCGCGAGAACCAATGTGAACACAACCAAAAATGCCTAAAAATAGCTAAAAATCACACAAATTTTTTTTTTTTGAATTTTTTATAAAAAAATCGCTAATTTTCGAAGCAATAAAAAAAATTTTTTTGCTTCGAAAAGTAGCGATTTTAACATAAAAAATATTAAAAAATTCAAAAAAATTTTTTTAGATTTTTTTAGGTTTTTTTGGGGTTTAGTTTTTAGCATTTTAGCTTGGGGGGGGGGGGGGGGGTTAGGTTTTGGGGGGGGGGGGGGGTTAGGTTTTTTTAGGTTTTTTTAGCTATTTTAGGTTGTGTTCACATTGGTTCTCGCGGTTCTCACAATAAAGGTGGTTCTCGCATGAGCTCCTCCCTATATATATATATATATAGGGAGCCGCTAAAATGAGAACCACCTCCAGTTGTAAGAACCGCGAGAACCACTCTCAACCAATCAGAATATGACAACCTAAAGGGTATTTTGGTCATTTACCCCAAATGTCAAATCCCTCCTCTCTCTTCATTTAAATCACTGAATTTTTTATTACCTCTCTCCTCTCTCATTTAAATCTCATCTCTCTTGTTTCTTTTGAGCATTTTTCGAAATCTTCTTATCTGGATCTCAAAATGAAATAACTTATCTCCTTCACCTCCATTTTTTGGCTTCAAATCACTGTGTAGAATGGAATCAAAGGGTGAGGATACACACACCCCGAATGCAACCCCCCACTCTCGTCTCCCTCTCGTTTCACCGGTGAAGTTTCCGGCAGCAGTTGCAGAGCCGTCCCCGCTACGACGGCGGTGGAGGACCATCACCCCTTCCGCCGCCACCTGTGACCTCCACTCCTTCCGCCGCCACCTATTCAGGTCACCTACACCCACCTGTGATTGATTTATGTTGTTGATATTGGGGGGTTTTTTGCTGATGATTTTTAATGTTTGTTTTTGGTTGGTTTTTCTGGTGCCCTTTTGCTTATGTTTTTGAATGTTTGGGGGGTTTTGCTGGTGTTTTTTTGTGATGAAGGTGGGCGACGGTTGTTGGTGGTATTGAACGTTTGCAGAGGTGGGCGACGGGTGTTGGTGGTGCTGAACGTTTACGGGGCATAAAAACGCCGCGAAAAAACGGGACGTAAAAAACGCAAAAAAGGTTAACGTAAAAAACCGGCACGTAAAACGTAAAAAAACGTTAACGTAAAAAACCGGCGCGTAAAACGTAAATAACGTTAACGTAAAAACGGCGCGTTGAAAAAACGGCGCGTGAAAATGCCGGGCGTAAAAACGGCGCGTCAAAAAACGAGGCGTGAAAAAGCCGGGCGTAAAAACGTAAAACGTTAAATGTAAAAATCTGTAAATAAATCTGAATTTAAAAATGCTTAATAAAAAAACTATGTTTAAAAAATAAAAATCTAATATAATAATACAATAAAATAATAAAAAAACAATAAAGACAAAAAAACAAAATAGAGTAATTTTACTTAAATACCCTTTTAGATTAAAATATTAAAAACATAATAAGATAAAAAATACTTAATATTATTTTTAAATAACTTTAATCTCATCCATCCATCTACTTGATCTAATGGCTAGAAAGTGGTTCTCGCGGTTCTTACAACTGGAGGTGGTTCTCATTTTAGCGGTCCCCTATATATATATATATATGGTAAATGATTTTTTTTGAACTGTGAACTTCAATAGAAAAAGGAGCAGACCCAAAACGGGCCGCCAACCAACCAGACTTCATATCTACAAAGTTATTCCACATATCCAAAGTTTAGGGCTGAGCAGTATACGGTTTAGAACCGTCAGAACCGGGGAACCGAACCGGAACCGCTAGATCCAAACCGTATTTTTGTATATAGGGTCCGGTTCTGGTTCTTAAATTTGGGTAAAAACGGTTCCCGGTTCGGTTCCGGCTAAAACAACGATTCCGGTTAAAGAACCGCTAGAACCAATTGGGATTATAAATATTTAAAACCCTATTTTATTAATGGGCTTTTCAACATCATACTACCATCCTAATTCTTATTCCCTCCTCTTATATTCCTTCCACGATCTCATCTTTCATCTTCTAATTCTTCTCCATCTCTCAACCCTAACCCTAATTGCTATCATACAAGTTCATCTCCATCAACACCCTGCAAATACAGGTACGCTATTCTACATGACCTTTTTTTATGATTACATATATTTTCTTTCTAAATGTTTGCTTTCTGATACATATAGTTTTCTGTATGTGAAAATAAAAATTAAACAAAAATAATGAAATCAATGTTGATCAAATGATAAATGTGTATATAAATAGTGTATCGCTTGGTAAATACAGTAGATGCATTACTGATCAATCTATTCACGTGAACCAAATACAGTAGATGCATTATTCGTTTATTTTTTTAATTGCTAACACTTGGTTTCATTTAGATGTTTATGAGAAGATTGAGAGGATGAAGATAGAATGAAGTTTGAAGATTTTTGTTTTAATTGTTAACACGATGGTTGTAATAGTTTTATTTAGAGTTTGTTTTATGGCTTGAAATTTTTTATTATTGTTTTGCTACTTTTATTTTGATTGGTTTGAACTTTGAATGTTGCAACTCTTAGTTAATGTTTTAAATGGTTTGATTCGTTTTTATTGAATTTTTAATTTACGATTTAATTGTCAACCGGTTCCCGCGAGAACCGTTTACACGAGAACCGTTTAACCGGTTCGGAACCGAACTGGAACCGTTATAATACGGTTCGGTTCCGGTTCTTAAATTTAGCATCTAACGGTTCCGGTTCGGTTCCAGTTCGGTTCGGTTCGGTCCGGTTCTGAACCGTTGCACAGCCCTACCGAAGTTACATCTTTATATCTAAATCTATTAGAGAACCACAAGTAGCTGAGAGCCTTCACTTCGCTGCACAACGATTCAAACTTTAGCCTTTTATTTGAGAACACGATCTCATTCCTTGTTCTCCAAAGCACCCAACATCCCATAATCATGATGCCTTGCAACGCCTCCTTAGCCTGACTCGATATGCTGCAAAAAGAGGCAACATCTAGCAGATCTTTGACCGAAAACGCGTAAATAATTGGCACCTTAACCCAAGTACTCACCCGATGCCACAAGGCCGAAGCAACGAAGCAAGCTGTGAAGATGTGATCGACTGATTCGTCCCCGTAGTTGCATAACAGACACGTAACCGAATCAATATTTATATTCCTTTTCCTTAGTTCTACCCTGGTGGGTAATTTCCCCATCTCGGCCCGCCATGCGAGAACACTGCATTTAAGAGGAACCCACCTGCACCATTTCATAACGTAATTGTTGCTCATGTCGGATCCAAGATTTAGAAGATTTTTGACGTTGCTGACAGAAAAGCCTTAAGAGCTGTAAGACCCTTGGTCCATTTTATACTATTATCAAATAAATTTCTATTATATTAGTGTATTTAAAATTTATCATACACTTAAAATATGAGTTTATTAAAACATTATACTAAATAAAACGTTACAACATTTTGTAAACTTGAGTCGCCATTTAAAATATGACAACGAAACTATTCACGGAAGCTTTGTTCTTTGTGTGTTCGGTTCATCGCTTAGCTTGATCGTCGTCCGGTAACTCGGTCAGCACCTACATTTCATAAAACATGAAATGAGTTACTCATATAGCGTTTATAACATGTCTAAACAAGTTCGTGAATCAAAACGGAACCGACAAACAATTTTTCGCAAAACCTGCACCCCGTCGCGTCGCGCGACGGCCCTTGGGCCATGTCGTCGCGTCGCACGACGCCCTTAAATGGGCAAAAGGTTTGCAGCTCGTTGCTGCATTTTCCCAGTTCCGATTCTTTTTATGAAAACGTGCATAACTTTCAATCTACACATCCGTTTTACACGATTCTTTTTCCTACGCGTCCGTAATCAAATTACGGACCCGTTTATCTCCTTGGTTTGCATAAAAATCTGATTTATCCAATGTTGGCTCATAAATCCTTTAGGTGATTATTCGACCCGTTTGGCATTATTATTTCACTACATGCTCTAAAAAAGAAAATAGTTAATTCCTATCATTTTACCCATCCCGGGCTTGTCAAACCTTAACGTTTTCGCTCCCATCCTAGAGTTTACGTAGGCGTTTATATTCACCAATTCATTTGTATCTATCTAAGCATTTAACCACAATTTACTTCTTAGTCTATTTTGACCCGTTTAGCGGACTTTTAAGCATCTAAGCATCGAACTCGCTATTTTCTTTTCGCACCTCGTCTTTTCTTGCTAAAAAACTACATATCTTCCACCACAACTATTTTTGTGGTGGATTTAACATAAGGAACCCAAAATCCCAAATTTTACCCTTCGGCTAGTCCTTTTTCGCAATTGACTATTTCTAGACATTCGTCCCACAACGTTTTTGCCTATACTTTTTATATGTATCTAAGGGTTTCAAAATCAATAAATAAGTTTCTAAACAAACTCTAATGGTCGTTTACCCGGTTCGCCCGTTAAGGGCTTTTTGGTCAATTCTAGTCTCTTATTTTACGATGAAAGACTATCACCAATTATTGACCAAATTAGCACTTTTAACTACAACATAATTATACGTACCTGGCTCGGATCAATACATTGACCCGTTTTAATACCTTGTCTCGAAAATTTGCTAATTCATAGCAACGCTAATTCATAAGCCGCTTTATCCTGTAAGCATAACACTCGACAAGTGCTTATTAGTCAATATTTGTCAAATGGTATCCACATTACCATTTGACCCGTTTTACTCTTTTTATTCATTAGTCTTACTTATAGTAACCGTTCAAAAACCTATTTTTATAATTAGCATTTCATGGCTAATTTACCGTTCTATCTCTTTTACCATTAAACATGGTTTTTATCATTTATATTAGTTCCGACCCGTATTATTTCGCGTCGGGAACCATTTCTTGAATATTATCCTTATTGTATTTGAAACTTATAGGATGAACATTTATTTTACTAAAAGGTGTAAGTTTCACTTACCTTGCATCCGGTTATGTCATTTTTCCGCGTACTCGATCCGTTTGACCCGCTTCTTTCCCAAGTCTTCATCTAGCTTGTCTAGAGTCAAACTATCATCATCACAATTCGTAAGACGGTTAGATTAGTCATAATTGTTTACGACTATTCCATCCTACGGGTTTTATGTCAAATTTATCATTCGACCATATCAAAATTATCATTCGATCTAATCATTGGTCGGTTTGACTTTTTGAAAGTCAATTGACTTATCAACATATTCAAATGCACATTTGGTTCAATGAACTCACTTAGGCATATTTCATCCGAACTCTTAACAAAATCAAATTTTACATACTAACTAGTAGGCCGCGATTTCATTTAGACATTTCATATCACTGAAAATGGGCTGTTTTTTGTGACTTGTTTAACCTATTTACAAGTCTTCAAAAATTATGATTTTTTTATGTGGCGTACCTCTCGGAGGGTTAGACCTAGTGTTAAAATTTGAAGATCTAACTCTTTACCAAAAATTCGTAAAAATTCATTTACTAAGCTGCAATAAGATTCGTCACTTCTGACTGCAGCTTACGGAAAAATTCATTAAAAATTCCTCGTTTATCCGATTGACGAAATTTCAATTGGCGATTCTTTTAATCGCTTAGAACTATCTACAGTAAAAATTTGAGATCATAACTAAATTCCTAAATTGAGTTATGACATTCGTAATGGGCTGCAAATTCTACCAGAAAACGCAGCTTGAACCTTTGATACGGAAAAATTCATAAAACGCTCAATTTTCGTTGAAAAAATGCGAATCCAGTGGGGTTTCAAAGATATTTCCTGGAATTACATTTTAGACTTAAGAAACACACGTTTTTGTCAAGTTTTGTTCAGGTTACAGCCAATACAAGTTGACTGTAAATTCTGATCAGGAGCTGTTTGAATTCAGCTTTCAATTTAAGCATGTTCTTGACATCATAACACTAATTTTTAGCAGTCAAAACCCTAAAAACATCTCATACATGAATTTAGCATCAACAAAATCTGAATTTACTTGAGCTAGGCATGATTTCAATATATTCTTGTCTAGGGTTTACTCCTAAACAATATTTCACTTCAATATCATCCATACCACAATCATGCAACATCAATTTCGAATTTCTTATGTACATCAAGAATTCTCAACTTCATAAATATCAAAAATTCGACATACCTTACGATCCCCTTAGCTTGGTGATCACGATTTTAGTTAAAGCCCTAATTTCTTTGCTCGATTTCTCCTTGATTTTGCTGGATTTCATGAGCTTTAGGGTTTTGAAAGAACCCCCTGGTGCTCCTGATCGTTCCTGCGCGCACACACACACTTACCAAGTGTGTGTTGTGTTTTATTTTTAGTTTTAATAAATAAGTTTCCTCCACTTGGCACTATTAGCCCCTCATGTTTTGTTTTTATAAAATGTTTAACTATTTCTAGTTTCCTTTATTGTTCTAACAACACATAACTAACTAGGTTAATATTCCTAGTCACTTAGTGGGTTCGGGAAGTCATAACCCGTTTTATTTTAAGTCCCGTTAACTCGAGCCTTCTATATACTTTGTTTTCTCAAAGTATTTATCCTCCTTTTTAATTAACATCAAGTTTATTTATTTAAATCCTAATATTTACCGGGTTAATTTTTACCACTAACGGTATTTTACCCGTCTTTACTATTAACGTGGTTTGATTACCAAATCCGTTTTTTGGGTGTTACAAGAGCCTTGCCCTATCCAGCTCCAACGATCCATCCTATCTTTCAACTCGAACCCTCTAAGCATCCCGAGCAGCAGCTGCAACTCGGAAAACTCACCTGGCAGCGTGGGTTGCCGAGACCAATCCCAAGAAAAAACGCAGCCCATGTCAGAGGCACCAGCCCAATCGCTAACCTTACAACTCTTGGCATTTTCGAGACTGAAGAGGGCAGGGAATTTAGATTTGAGAGGCTCATTGCCTAACCACGAATCGAGCCAAAAAGCCACTTCATTACCGTTTCCAACCTCTCCTTTAAATCAATTATGTATAGGGTCCCCGTTCACCAACGTTTTATTACATAGATTGACTATATTGTTCCAAACACCTCCCAATGTCTTTTTGACCGGAATACTTTCCCAAGAATTTCTGTTCCGATGAAGAGCGAAAATCACCTTCCTCCATACGCTTCCCCCTTCGGTTTTGCAACGCCAGTCCCATTTGACAAGCAGCCCAACATTAACATTTTTGAGCTTGCATAACCCCAGCCCCCCCTTTTTTGCAGCGCCACCCGATCCCATCCCACCCAGTGCATCTTTTTTTCTCCAACCGAACCACCCCAAAGGAATCTCTTAATCTTAGATTCCAGGTCCCGAATAACCTTAACGAGGGCTTTATATAACGAGAAGTAGTGTTGTTTAGTTCAAATCAACGTTAATTTTAGTTAACCTAACTCATTAATTGCATGTCCAGTTGTCTCGAACATTTACGAAATTCATATAAAATAGAGTTAATTACATAGATAGTTCTTGTGATTTATTTAAAGTAACACCTTTGAGTACTAACTTATTTTTTTAACAGGTTCAAGTTGTATGGTTTCGATTTTATAACACCTTTTCATTTTGTTGTTAAATACATGTAAATTGACTAAAATACCCTTGTATAGCTTTCTGTTAATTCTCAAAGGTGTTACCTTCAATAAGCCAGAAGGACCATCTGTGTAATTAACTCTAAAATATATAAAAACTCGTTATATTTGTTAAAAAATAATATTATAAAATATGCTACATAAAAATATTTAATAATTATATTTTTAAAATTAATATGCATACAATTACCAAACGTCAATTATGAGAGAAAACATTGTAGTACGGAGAATGTTTAGTTTTTTATTAATTTTTTATATAACTAAATTCAACATAGAATTATGATAAATATAAAACTCATGCATATTATCTTTAATATAATATAATTTAAGAAACACATTGTTTTTTTTATCTTTTATTATATTCGGACCTACAAATTTTTATTACGATTCTTTTTTAGTTTAATATAATATAATATAATATAATGTTATTCTTTGTTTATTTTAGTTAATATTATATTAAAATAAATATTATGTTATGTCTTATGTTATATTATTGTGTGTTATATTATATTATAGCATGTCATATTATATTATACCATATATTATATTCTTTGTTTAGTCTAGGTAACATAACATGATAGAATCTAATATAATATAATGTAACATTATTTAAACTAAACAAATAATATAATATCTAACATAACATAATATAACACAACACAACATTTATATAATAGGGTTAATGGATTTAAACACCCTCAACTATTGTCATTTGGCCGCTAGCACTCTCAACTTTGACTTTGGTTCACACCACTCCCAACTTAACACTTGGGTTGCTGTGTCACCCCGTCGTTAAATAAACACTAACTGGGTTAGTTCTTTTTGCTGACGTGACCATTTTGTCCAACGTGGCATGGTGACATGGCATGTTTTTTATTCGACGTGGCCATTTTTGCTGACGTGGCCATTTTGTGGCCAATGGTTGTTGAACAAGACTGAATCGGACCTATGTGAAACCTGAACCGAACTGAACCAAGCTCCGTTCCAAAACTGAGCCACCCCTCACCACGGCCGAACTGAAACCTGAACCTGAACCGAACTGAACCCAACTGTTTTTCGACGGCCGGAGCTTGTCTCCGCTGTCCGTATCCACTACCACCTGGCTCACCGTCACAGCCCAACCCACCCAAAACCAAACCAATCACCGTCGCATCAACACCCCCCCCCCTCGGCTACTTCCTGAAAAACACAAAACGGTCGGAACATGCGTGGATCAACAAGATCTAAAAGAAAGAGTGAACAGAGGGGCTTACCAGGGAGTTCGGTGGCTGCCTTCACAAACGTCGTCGTGTCACACCCCGATTTCCACGTGTCACCGGTGGGCCCGGTGGGGGAGTATCGTGACGTGGTTGGCAACATAATAGTCAAACAACACAATATAATAATGCACAGCGGAAGCAAAATTTAAAATAAGATACAACCGAATTTATTTATTGTAAACAAAGTCACAATTATCCGGTGTTTATCCACAGTAGGATCGAATGATAAAAATATTGTTTATGGTTCAACAGACTTCGGCATCTTAAGTTTGCGAGACTTCTAGTGATGCTTAGGAGACTCTCAGCCTATTACGCCTAGTACCTGCATTTAATCTTTTTGGGAAAATACGTCAGTTTACACTGGTAAATACATTCAACTGACTCATTTTATAAAATGATTGAAAATTGGTTTGGATGCACATGGCATAAACATTTTTATTAACCTGGGAGAATTATTTAATATTATAATCTTGTTAACGAATTACATGTTACTTATGCGTTCAGTAGCCCGGAACGTATCCGGTTTAAGGATCAATAGACACACCACAATTCTAGAGTTATACACCGACAGGTGTACGCCTACACCCCGTGCTCAGGTCGTGGCTATCTCGTAAGATAATGCCAAGGATATCCGGGACATGGTCATTAACCCCCCCAAAGGCGGTAAAGTAAACAATACTGTTTAAACGAGCCGATCAAATTATTCAATTAACCACCTAAGCGATGGAAGATTTGACGCCCGATCAAGCGGTACGCTATGTACCGTAACCCAAGCCCGTATAGGGAAAATAAGTTAAAAGTATTTACCTTGATGCAAAGTATAGTCACAATAGTCAAATAGCAAGTAGCTTTTACTGTTTCTCCTAATCTGGAACGAAGGTTAAATATAACCTATTAGAATCCTAGCGGGTCTTTAATTATGCTTAAGCTTAGACCGGCTAGTTTCGAAGATACGGTTCGTACGCACGATTAAGCGAAGACCGGATAGAATGTGATTCAGACCCGACAAGTCTGAAGACTTGTTTAATATGGGTTTATTATTCACATTCTGGATTTTGAGATAAAACCGATAAGGTTTGACCCGTTTCGGCTAATTTATGTAAACTTGTTACATAAACCGAGCCGAACGCGTAATATGCGTAACGGGTATTCGTAAGAGCCATATACAGGTTTCCTAAGTTAATATGCTTCAAATATGTTGTAACATCAGTAGGATGTCTTTCGTTATGCCCCGAACCAATATAAACACAAACTATGCCCCGTAGGGGTAGTTTGGTCATTTTAAAGTTTGTAAAAGAGTTTAATTGTTTAACTGAGTTATAGGTCTGATGTAAACAGCAAACATACTCATTTTTATGTGTTATAACAGTAGGCTAAGGCACATATGTGAAATTTATCATAATTAACCAAACTATGCCCCGTAGGGGTATTTTGGTAATTTCACATAAGCCGCAAAGCTCAAAAACGAAGTCTGAGTTTATAAACCTTTGCTTACTGTTAAGTTATCATAATTTGCCTCATATATCAGTAGGTATCAACCCGGGTATGTCCAATATGATTCTAAGACATACTATGCGTTAAAACGCTAATTATGGCGATTAAAGGCCATTACCGGGTTCGATACTTAAATCTGATATTTTTATATTTCCAGAAGGCTTAAAATAATTTATTTATCATAACTAATCAGTAGCAAAAGGTTTGGAGTCGTTTAGATAAGTAAAACTCATTTTATGGCCCGTAAGGGCAAAACCGACAATTACCGGATTAAGTCTACGACTACTAGTTATGCTCAGCCTAAAATTAATTAAAAATCTTTAAAAATCCCAAATTAATATATAACATCAGTGGGTAAAATATTTGATATCAAAAAGTATGTTTAACTAGTCTTTACGCTAATTACGCCATGTTGTTAACATAAAGCCTTAATTTAGCGACAATGAGCATAACTATTAATCTACAAGTCAAACTGATGTCAAACTTTGCAACCAAGTCTTTATATCAGTAACTAAGGTTTCTACACTTTTACATTTTCATAATTCATGATTTAAGGCAATAAGGGCATAACGGTCCACGTATGAGCATTTAACGGAAACTTGCATATTAATTGGATAACTAGTGAACCAAGGTGTATGATCACAGAGGGTTGTTCTAACATGTATCCTAATCCAATTTAAGCTCTGAGGCATTTCTAAAATATGCCCAAACGGGTCAGAACTGAAAGTCAACCGAAAAGTCAAACTATGTGACTTTCGGTTCCGAACCGGGTCTAAACAGGAAATAGTCGGGTTGTATAGGTTTGAACATGTTATTACACTAATTACTAAGTTATAACAATAATCAAACAGGTTATATATGATCTAGATAGCTAATTATGCATAAAAGACATTTTGAGCATTATGTTGACTTTTTAAGTAAAGGTTTGACCCGACATTTAACCTGCTTAGGATGGTGATCAGGGGAAACCCTTTTGGGGTTTTATTTCCCACATAAATACCATTCTAAAAATACTTTTAATTCGAGATAAGACTGAGTCATTAGTGACTAATCTCGAAGTCAAACCGTAATTACGACGGTTTGACTTTTAGCTAATTAACTAAGCTAAACACAACCAAATAAGAACTAGTAGACTTACAATAGTCCAATGCACGAATTTTGATCAGAAGGGAGAGTTCCTTAGCTCCAGGAATGCTCCAAAGATCAGTTGCAAGTGTGAAGAATGTTGTGATCTTGGAGTTCCTTTTATAGTGCAATGGCTCACCACAATTGGTTGACAACTAACTCTAGAGCTGACCACAATCATCCAACAAGTGTCCTAGTGCTCTAGGGTCGTTTAGGGGTCTTTAAATAATGATAAAAACCAGTTAAATCGGTCATAATCGCGAGAAACAGGTTGCAGCCCGTTTTGCTGGAACTGGGCATCCCTAGCGCACCGTTACGCTACACTTGTAGCGGTGCGCTAGCCTGATATAATGGGCCAGTTGACTTATCGTGGTAGCGCGCCGTTACGCTACACATGTAGCGGTGCGCTACCCCTTCTCAGAGGCAGATTTCATTTGTTTGTTGGTGTTTCGATCATGTAACCCACTTGCACGATTTTTAGCCATTCTTTTACATGGAGGGGCCTCTAATAAGTGTCTACTCCTGCACATTACCCTACCATGCACCTTTGTTGCATTTGAATGGACTTTCAAGACCCGAGAACAACGGTTTATCATTCGTTTTCTTCTTTGAGTCAAATCATACTTTTCAAGATCCATTATTGTAAATCAAATTCTGAATTGAGGGTATAAAAGATGTGTATAACATTTAATCGGGTCTTGGGATTTATAATTGAGGTCGTTCAGAGGTAACAGTTTAACATGACGCCACTTTAAATCCTGCCGAATCATCTTCATCAAACCCGGGTTTTCAACGCGTTTTGTCAGACATGACACGTGTCGTTTTATTATTGAACCCGAAATTTTCGAGGTGTTACATCCTCACCCCCTTAAAATAAATCTCGACCCGAGATTTACTGAAATAAGTAAGGGTACTTTTCCTTCATCGTGGATTCGACCTCCCACGTGAAATCGGGACCTCTACGGGCATCCCATTTGACCTTAACAAAAGGTATATGCTTTCTCCGAAGTTTTCTTACCTGTCGATCTTCGATCGACACAGGTTTTTCCACGAATTTCAAGCTCTCGTCAATATGCACATCTGTATGTGGCATGACATGTGATTCGTCAGCGGAACATTTCTTTAGATTGCAGGTGTGGAACACGTTGTGAATCCCACTGAGCTCTTCTGGTAAGTTCAATTTATAGGCAACTGACCCGACACGTTCGATAACCTCAAAAGGTCCTATGTATCTTGGGCTTAGTTTGCCTTTCTTACCAAACCGCATCACTCCTTTCCAGGGTGACACTTTAAGTAGGACTTTTTCACCCACTTCGAAGTGAAAATCCTTACGACTTGGATCCGCGTAACTCTTCTGCCTATCCCGGGCAGCTTGGAGATTTTTACGGATTTGGACAATCTTGTCTGTCGTTTCGAATACGATCTCTGGTCCTGATAACTGGACTTCTCCAACTTCCGCCCAACAAACTGGCGATCTACACTTTCTACCGTATAATGCCTCAAAAGGCGCAGCCTTTATGCTGGTATGGTAGCTATTGTTGTAGGAGAATTCGATCAATGGTAGGTTCTTATCCCAGCTACCTTCCAATTCGATCGCACATGCACGTAGCATGTCCTCCAACGTCTGAATAGTACGCTCACTCTGACCGTCAGTCTGAGGATGGTAAGACGTACTAAAGTTCAAACGTGTGCCCAAAGATTGTTGGAAACTCTTCCAAAAGTGTGACGTGTACCTAGTATCCCGGTCAGAGATAATAGCTACAGGTATGCCATGTAAGGCCACAATCTTATCAACATATAACTGGGCTAACATATCGGAGCTATAAGTCTCCTTGATGGGTAAGAAATGAGCTGACTTAGTCAGTCGGTCAACTATAACCCATATCGTATCATTGCCTTTCCTCGTCTTGGGTAACTTGGTAATAAAGTCCATAGTTACCATTTCCCACTTCCACGTAGGAAGCTCAGGCTGTTGTAGCAAACCTGACGGTTTCTGATGCTCGGCTTTGACTTGCGCACATGTCAAGCATTTTGCTACATGGGCGGCTACAGACTTTCTCAAGCCTATCCACCAATAATTTGCCCTTAGATCCTGGTACATCTTATCAGCACCAGGATGAACGGAATATTTGGAACTATGGGCTTCCTGGAGGATGACATCACGAAGTCCTCCATAAATTGGAACCCATACTCGTCCATTCAACCTCAGAAGTCCGTCCTTGCTAAGAGTCAACTGCTCCTCAGTTACTCCTAACTTTTCATTAGGATAGTTAGCTTCCAGCACAGCTTCCTTCTGTGCAGCTAACAACCTTTCCATCAGACTGTTCTTTAATTCCATGCGCTTGGCATTGATTCGGATAGGTTTAACCCTTTCCTTCCGACTCAATGCATCGGCGACTACATTCGCCTTGCCGGGATGGTATTTGATTTCACAATCATAATCGTTCAACGTTTCCATCCAACGGCGTTGCCTCATATTCAACTCCTTCTGATTAAACAGATGTTGGAGGCTCTTGTGATCAGAATAGATCACAAACTTGATTCCATAAAGATAGTGCCTCCACAGTTTTAGGGCGAACACAACGGTACCCAATTCCAAGTCATGGGTGGTGTAATTCTTTTCGTGCACCTTCAACTGTCGTGATGCATAGGCAATCACCTTGCCTTTCTGCATAAGCACACACCCCATGCCAGTGTGTGACGCATCACAATAAACTACAAATTCTTCAGCGCCTTCAGGTAATGTAAGCACAGGAGCGTTGCTCAACTTTTGTCTCAAAACATCGAAGGACTCTTGCTGCTTAGGGCCCCAAACGAACTTTACTTTCTTCTTGGTCAGGGAAGTTAGGGGGGGCAGCAATCCTTGAAAAATTTTCAATGAAACGCCTGTAATATCCTGCCAATCCCAGGAAGCTACGTATCTCCGTAGGTGTCTTTGGCTCTTGCCAATTCATAACAGCTTCAACTTTAGCGGGATCCACCTGGATACCACGCTTACTGACCACATGTCCAAGGAATTGGACTTCTCGTAGCCAAAATTCACACTTAGAGAATTTGGCATAGAGCTTCTCCTGATGTAGGAGTTTGAGAATACAACGAAGGTGTTTCTCGTGGTCAGCTTTGTTCTTAGAATAAATGAGAATGTCATCGATGAAGACAATAACAAATTTATCTAAGTAAGGTTTGCAGACGCGATTCATGAGATCCATGAATGCGGCTGGTGCATTAGTGAGCCCAAAAGGCATCACTAGGAACTCGTAGTGACCGTAACGAGTCCTAAATGCAGTCTTGTGAACGTCTTCATCCTTGACCTTCAACTGATGGTAGCCAGACCTCAAATCAATCTTTGAGAAGTAACTTGCCCCCTGAAGCTGATCGAACAAATCGTCGATTCTGGGCAGAGGATACCTATTCTTAATCGTGACTTTATTAAGCTCGCGATAGTCGATGCACAGACGCATCGACCCATCCTTCTTCTTTACAAACAGGATTGGCGCTCCCCAAGGAGATGAACTGGGTCTAATGAAACCCTTAGCCAGCAATTCATCTAGCTGCGTCCGCAACTCCTTCATTTCAGTGGGTGCCAATCTGTATGGAGCTCTAGCAACTGGTGCCGCTCCGGGGATGATGTCGATCCTGAATTCCACTTGCCTATCCGGTGGCAAACCAGGTAGATCTTCAGGAAACACTTCTGGGTATTCAGAGATGACAGGAATGTCTTCTATCTTTGGTTTGGGCTCATCGATGATTACTTGCGCCATGTAGATGACACATCCCTTCTTCAAACACTTGGAAGCCTTGAGCATAGTCACCTGCTCAGGCAGTCCGTACTGGGTATCTCCCCGAATGGTAAGTGATTCACCAGACGGAGTCTTTATTACCACTTGTTTCTGATGGCAGACAATTTGGGCTTGGTTATGAGATAACCAGTCCATACCCAGAACTATGTCAAAACCAGCTAATTTAAACGGAAGTAGAGACAGAGGAAAAGAATGGTTCTTAATGGATATAACACACCCATCTAACACAGTAGAGACGGTTTCTACGGTACCATCTGCTAACTCTACCTCATAGTTCACTTTTAGGGTTTTGACAGGTAAATTTAACAATTCACAAAATTTATGATCTACGAAGGACTTATCTGCGCCTGAATCAAAAAGTACTCTTGCAAAAACATCATTTACAAGGAAAGTACCTGTTATGACGTTATCATCCTGCACGGCCTCCTTCGCATCCATCCTGAAGACTCTGGCATTAGTCTTCTTAGCCTCTTCAGGCTTCTTGTTGTTCTTGGGGCAGTTAGTACTTATGTGGCCCTTCTCGTTGCAACGATAGCACGTCGCATCTTTCATCTTTTTGCAATCCAAGGTTTTGTGTTCCTTGGATTTGCACAAACCACAAGCAAAAGACCTTGACTCGTTATTCGAGTTTGATTCGAGTCTGCACTTTCCAAAGTGCCGTTTCTTGCAAGTCTTGCATGTGGGCTTCTCTCCAGAACGATGCTCATCTTTCTTCGAATCTGAACCCTTCTTGTGATCACCGCTCCCACGGTGCTTCTTGTTCGACCTACGCGAACCATCATCTTCTCGCTTCCTCTTCTCAGCATCCTTATTCCTCTTCGATCTCTGTCGGACCGCGTCCAATGTGAGGGATAAGGAAAGGTCAGTTACAGACCTGAAGGTAACTGGCCGAGAAGCTTTAACACTAGCCTTGATCTCTGGTTCTAAACCACCAATAAAACGAGCAATCCTTTTAGGCTCCGGGGTTACCAGGTAAGGTACCAACCGGGATAGTGTATTGAAGCTTGTCAGATAAGCCTGACAGTCGAGGTTCTCCATCACCAGTGCTAGAAAGTCTGATTCGATCTTTTCCACCTCATGCTGAGGGCAGAAATTTTCCTTGATCAAGGCGATGAATTGATCCCACGTCATACTATACAACGGGATCTTTCCGGAAGCCTCCATCAGAGCTCTCCACCAAGCCAACGCCTGACCTTTGAAGGACTGTGAGACAAATTTAACCACATCACCTCCAGCGCATCCGCTGATGTCCACGACAGTGTCCATCTCATCGAGCCACGTCATACAGTCGACGGCTCCTTTCTCGGCCGTAAAATCCCTGGGTTTACAAGACACAAAATACTTATACGTGCAACCCCTGTTACGGTGTCCTTGATGCAGTACTAAATGCTGAGATGGTTCACTTTGGTGGTTGGTGGACTGGCGGTCATCATCGTTTTTCTTTGACCCATTCTTTTTAGGAGGAGGCTTGCCATGAGCCTCAGAGTGAGTCCTGGGCTTTGATTTTGACGCTGAGTGGGTCCTACTTCGAGTACCACTGTAATCCTCATACTGTCTATCCAAAGCCTCAGTGATAGCACCATCTACAATTGCTTTTAATTTAGCGCCCGTTAACGTAATCTGGGCGTTCACATTTGGCTCCACAGGAGGGCTATTAACTTCATTTGAGTCAGCCATTTAATTGAACTGTTGCAGAAAAACAAGAACAATATTTTTACTATGGAGTTTAGGTATAGAATTACCCCTTAGGGTAACTCGTTAACCATGGTGAACAGAGACCATATTTGGTTAACTTATTAAATCATATTTATTTAGGATTTCTATTAAAATTTATCCTAATTATAAAACATTAATAGTTTTATTTGTGGCACAAAAAGCCTAGTCACGTGGACAATATAAATTATAAACTATGATTTCAGAGAATCAAGGCTTTTGAGGTTTGAACCTAGTTCATTACCTTTGTTTGACAGGGAGTCTATACTACCACTGTCTTTTGGCTCATATAGAAATGAGCAGGGCCCGTAGGCATTATATTACCAACGTATGGTAAAAATACGATCATCTTTATTGATGATGTAGACCCAAGATTCAGAGATCATTAAACTGGGTTTTGGAATCTTCTAAAGACTCCTTATACATATAAAATGACATGTGATTTTTAACGAATCACTTCTGCCAGGAGTGTTAACATGTTTTAAGATGTTAACAGGAATTTAAATCTTTTAAACAGGTCTTACCATCTTGGCTCGGTCTTATATTTGACACTAAGCTAGGTTTTACCCTTTAAGATTTATAATTTCATAGGCAGATTATTTTAAAAGGAAATGATTTTTAATTATTTATTTCATTTATAATTTATACATGCACATAATGGCAATATGAAATTTATAAAATAACCATTCCATTAATTCATTTAGAATATTACACATTTGCCCTAAACGGGTCCTCCAAATACAACTTACCCTCGTAGGGGTTAAACAGATAGTTACCCTCGCAGGGGTTAATTAACACACATGCCCTCGCAGGGGCTAAATATAGTACATGTCCTCGTAGGGACTACCTATTCAAACCATACACCCACGTAGGGGTTTACAACAAACAAACAAACATGCATGCCCACGAAGGGGCTTAACAACAGCAAATGGAAGGATTCAACGATCCCTCTTGTTCTTCCCCTTAATCAGACCCATCAGTCCTTGGAAGAATGTTTGCTTTTCCCTTCGTTCCGCGTGAGCTTCCCGTTCCACCCGCTCCAACCTCTGCAAAATTTCCTCCCTTTCTGGGGGAGAAAACCGTGGTGGCTGCGACTGCGTCCTGATAATGGGTCGAGGAGGTATCGAGTATCCCTGAGTCGGGTAACTCACTCCCCAAGGATCCCCATATGGTTCTTGAGTACCGTAGTTCGCTGCTACCATGTATGGATCAGCCTCTCCGTAACCATAGTTATGATGCGTTGAGGGTTCAAACGGGTTGTAGGCCATACCACCCGTGTATGCAGGTATCGGTTGGTCAAAACCCATTGGAGGCGGCTGCAGTATGGCAGGGTTAGAGGGTCCACCCATTTGCGGGTCCTCATAGTGCGGTGGGTAGTGACTAGCACTAGACTGTCGTGGGGAATCGAAAGTGAAACCCCCCGGTCGTACTGATATGCGGGCACCTGTTCTTCTTCGCCTTGGCGGTTGAGGAGGTGGCGGTTGAACTGGTGGCGGTGGAGGTGGTGGCGTAACTGCCACAAACCGATGATCCTCAGATGAATCTTGATGATGCGGCTGAGGCTGTGGCTCCTGTTGCTGCTGCTGATACTGCTGCTGCTGATGCTGTCCATGAGACGATGAGTGGTGTGATGGTGTATAATACCACTGGTGTGGTTCGAACAGTGCTTGAAAACTATCTGGACCACCGTAGGGTGATCCGTGAAAGGAAGATCCGTCCGAGATCTCTATCGGGTGGTTCGGAGTGCCACTCGCAGGCATGACGGGGTCCGTGTCCTCGTCCATGTCATCAGCTTGATCACCAGAGAAGTGATCGTCTGGCCCTAGTGGGTTGAAGCCCACGGGTTCTGGTAGGTAATCGGCCGGATTAAACTGGCCTCTGAAGATAGGTGTGGGGTCCCCATAGGAATGATGGGACAACGACCTCTACAGTGGTACATAGGACGGTTGAGGGTTATGGGGTTCATAAGGATTTAGAGCAGGAGGTGTGGAAGCATGTGAAACCGATCGTCTGGCCGGCTCGTACTGGTTTCTTCGGTTTTCCCGAGGGTCGTCACTCTCGGTGTTTGATGGAGCTCGCCTTCGTGAAGGTCCAGCTTCGTGGTCGTTGGGGGCGGATACTGGCCCCTTACCTCGTCCTCGTGTCCTAAAAAATCTTGGAGGCATCTTTGATGTTCCTGTCAATAAAGCATGAGATAACAATACAAAGATACATGCAAATTTTAATTAAAGGATAATAATAAAAATGGAATTTATCCTATGTTATAAGTCTAGACTCGAAGGTTTAGATATGTGCAAATTGTGTAACTGAGATTAAACACAAAAGGCTAGTGTTTAATTCACTCAGTGTTGGCTCTGATACCAACCTGTCACACCCCGATTTCCACGTGTCACCGGTGGGCCCGGTGGGGGAGTATCGTGACGTGGTTGGCAACATAATAGTCAAACAACACAATATAATAATGCACAGCGGAAGCAAAATTTAAAATAAGATACAACCGAATTTATTTATTGTAAACAAAGTCACAATTATCCGGTGTTTATCCACAGTAGGATCGAATGATAAAAATATTGTTTATGGTTCAACAGACTTCGGCATCTTAAGTTTGCGAGACTTCTAGTGATGCTTAGGAGACTCCCAGCCTATTACGCCTAGTACCTGCATTTAATCTTTTTGGGAAAATACGTCAGTTTACACTGGTAAATACATTCAACTGACTCATTTTATAAAATGATTGAAAATTGGTTTGGATGCACATGGCATAAACATTTTTATTAACTTGGGAGAATTATTTAATATTATAATCTTGTTAACGAATTACATGTTACTTATGCGTTCAGTAGCCCGGAACGTATCCGGTTTAAGGATCAATAGACACACCACAATTCTAGAGTTATACACCGACAGGTGTACGCCTACACCCCGTGCTCAGGTCGTGGCTATCTCGTAAGATAATGCCAAGGATATCCGGGACATGGTCATTAACCCCCCCAAAGGCGGTAAAGTAAACAATACTGTTTAAACGAGCCGATCAAATTATTCAATTAACCACCTAAGCGATGGAAGATTTGACGCCCGATCAAGCGGTACGCTATGTACCGTAACCCAAGCCCGTATAGGGAAAATAAGTTAAAAGTATTTACCTTGATGCAAAGTATAGTCACAATAGTCAAATAGCAAGTAGCTTTTACTGTTTCTCCTAATCTGGAATGAAGGTTAAATATAACCTATTAGAATCCTAGCGGGTCTTTAATTATGCTTAAGCTTAGACCGGCTAGTTTCGAAGATACGGTTCGTACGCACGATTAAGCGAAGACCGGATAGAATGTGATTCAGACCCGACAAGTCTGAAGACTTGTTTAATATGGGTTTATTATTCACATTCTGGATTTTGAGATAAAACCGATAAGGTTTGACCCGTTTCGGCTAATTTATGTAAACTTGTTACATAAACCGAGCCGAACGCGTAATATGCGTAACGGGTATTCGTAAGAGCCATATACAGGTTTCCTAAGTTAATATGCTTCAAATATGTTGTAACATCAGTAGGATGTCTTTCGTTATGCCCCGAACCAATATAAACACAAACTATGCCCCGTAGGGGTAGTTTGGTCATTTTAAAGTTTGTAAAAGAGTTTAATTGTTTAACTGAGTTATAGGTCTGATGTAAACAGCAAACATACTCATTTTTATGTGTTATAACAGTAGGCTAAGGCACATATGTGAAATTTATCATAATTAACCAAACTATGCCCCGTAGGGGTATTTTGGTAATTTCACATAAGCCGCAAAGCTCAAAAACGAAGTCTGAGTTTATAAACCTTTGCTTACTGTTAAGTTATCATAATTTGCCTCATATATCAGTAGGTATCAACCCGGGTATGTCCAATATGATTCTAAGACATACTATGCGTTAAAACGCTAATTATGGCGATTAAAGGCCATTACCGGGTTCGATACTTAAATCTGATATTTTTATATTTCCAGAAGGCTTAAAATAATTTATTTATCATAACTAATCAGTAGCAAAAGGTTTGGAGTCGTTTAGATAAGTAAAACTCATTTTATGGCCCGTAAGGGCAAAACCGACAATTACCGGATTAAGTCTACGACTACTAGTTATGCTCAGCCTAAAATTAATTAAAAATCTTTAAAAATCCCAAATTAATATATAACATCAGTGGGTAAAATATTTGATATCAAAAAGTATGTTTAACTAGTCTTTACGCTAATTACGCCATGTTGTTAACATAAAGCCTTAATTTAGCGACAATGAGCATAACTATTAATCTACAAGTCAAACTGATGTCAAACTTTGCAACCAAGTCTTTATATCAGTAACTAAGGTTTCTACACTTTTACATTTTCATAATTCATGATTTAAGGCAATAAGGGCATAACGGTCCACGTATGAGCATTTAACGGAAACTTGCATATTAATTGGATAACTAGTGAACCAAGGTGTATGATCACAGAGGGTTGTTCTAACATGTATCCTAATCCAATTTAAGCTCTGAGGCATTTCTAAAATATGCCCAAACGGGTCAGAACTGAAAGTCAACCGAAAAGTCAAACTATGTGACTTTCGGTTCCGAACCGGGTCTAAACAGGAAATAGTCGGGTTGTATAGGTTTGAACATGTTATTACACTAATTACTAAGTTATAACAATAATCAAACAGGTTATATATGATCTAGATAGCTAATTATGCATAAAAGACATTTTGAGCATTATGTTGACTTTTTAAGTAAAGGTTTGACCCGACATTTAACCTGCTTAGGATGGTGATCAGGGGAAACCCTTTTGGGGTTTTATTTCCCACATAAATACCATTCTAAAACTACTTTTAATTCGAGATAAGACTGAGTCATTAGTGACTAATCTCGAAGTCAAACCGTAATTACGACGGTTTGACTTTTAGCTAATTAACTAAGCTAAACACAACCAAATAAGAACTAGTAGACTTACAATAGTCCAATGCACGAATTTTGATCAGAAGGGAGAGTTCCTTAGCTCCAGGAATGCTCCAAAGATCAGTTGCAAGTGTGAAGAATGTTGTGATCTTGGAGTTCCTTTTATAGTGCAATGGCTCACCACAATTGGTTGACAACTAACTCTAGAGCTGACCACAATCATCCAACAAGTGTCCTAGTGCTCTAGGGTCGTTTAGGGGTCTTTAAATAATGATAAAAACCAGTTAAATCGGTCATAATCGCGAGAAACAGGTTGCAGCCCGTTTTGCTGGAACTGGGCATCCCTAGCGCACCGTTACGCTACACTTGTAGCGGTGCGCTAGCCTGATATAATGGGCCAGTTGACTTATCGTGGTAGCGCGCCGTTACGCTACACATGTAGCGGTGCGCTACCCCTTCTCAGAGGCAGATTTCATTTGTTTGTTGGTGTTTCGATCATGTAACCCACTTGCACGATTTTTAGCCATTCTTTTACATGGAGGGGCCTCTAATAAGTGTCTACTCCTGCACATTACCCTACCATGCACCTTTGTTGCATTTGAATGGACTTTCAAGACCCGAGAACAACGGTTTATCATTCGTTTTCTTCTTTGAGTCAAATCATACTTTTCAAGATCCATTATTGTAAATCAAATTCTGAATTGAGGGTATAAAAGATGTGTATAACATTTAATCGGGTCTTGGGATTTATAATTGAGGTCGTTCAGAGGTAACAGTTTAACATGACGCCACTTTAAATCCTGCCGAATCATCTTCATCAAACCCGGGTTTTCAACGCGTTTTGTCAGACATGACACGTGTCGTTTTATTATTGAACCCGAAATTTTCGAGGTGTTACACGTCGTCTTCACCTCATCTTCAACAACATCACCGGCGGCGGGTCACCGCACCTGAATTAGAGAGAGAGTTGAGTGAGGGTGTGAAGGTTGATGTGCGACCGCCGGAGTGGGAGGGGCGCCCGAGTCACTCCGGTCGCAGGTCAGGATCGAGAGAGCAGAGGGGTGTTGGCTGCATAAGAGTAGAGTGTGTGTAGATTGATTAGGTCGGGGATGATGATGATAAATGGGTTGGTAAATCTGTGTGTGGGTATTTATAATAAATGTTATAACGTTTCACGATATATGTATATCACATAATACAATACATCATCAAATCATAGTTAGCTCAAGTGGTCAGTGTGCATTTAATGGGTTGTTGGTTATACGGACGCGGGTTCGAGTCTTGTTAGTCCCATTTTATAGTTTTTTGGATCCATCAGCATGCCACGTCAGCAAATATTGGCCACGTCACCAAAAAGAACTAACCCAGTTAGTGTTTATTTAATGACGGGGTGACACAACAACCCAAGTGTTAAGTTGGGAGTGGTGTGAGCCAAAGTCAAAGTTGAGAGTGCCAGCGGCCAAATGGCAATAGTTGGGGGTGTTTAAATACATTAACCCTATATAATATAATATTAGCTAAACAAAACAAAGAACCGTAATAAAAATATGTTGCTACAAATATAATAAAAGAGAAAAAATGTGTGTATATATTATATTTGAGATAATATGCATGAGTTTTATATTTAATATATTTATTTTTGAAAATAGTTATATAAAAATTATTAAAAAAAGCTAAACATTATCCCTAGTACGGTTTTTTCTCTCATAATAGACGTTTGGTAATTATATGTATATTAATTTTAGAAATATAATTATTAAATATTTTTATGTAGCATATTTTATAATATTATATTTTACAAATATAATGAGTTTTTATTTTTTTAGAGCTACTCACATAGTCCTTGTGGTTTATTGAGTGTAACACATTTTAATACTAACAAAAAAATATATAAAGGTATTTTAGTAATTTTACACTAATTTAATAAAAAAAATTAACGGCAGATAACCTTGATACACAAAAGTGTTACACTATCGAAACATAGAGCCCAAACCTGTTAAAAAATTAGGTAGTACTCAAATGTGTTATTTTCAATTAACCATAAGAACCATCTGCGTAATTAACTCCATAAAATACACAATATAAAAGGGTGACAGACTAAAGAACTGGTTAAATAACCTACTAGTAAAATAATATGATAAAAAGAATAATGAACTATCGATTACTTAATAGCTCATAGTTAGAAGAGTTAACTGTCATTTTCGTCCTTGTGGTTTGTCCAATTATACCAGTTCAGACCAAATTTCAAATTTGTACTATTTTTGTCCCTGACATTTCTTAAAACATGTCAGTTTCATCTAAAAAACTAAGGTTGAATCGAATAATTGGACAAACCAAAGGGACGAAAATGGTAGTTAACTCTTGTATTTTTGGACGAAACTGAGAATGTCAGGGACAAAAATGGTATAAATTTGAAATTTGGTTTGAACTCACATAATTGGACAAAGTACAAGGACGAAAATAACAGTTAACTCGAATTAGAATAACTAACCACTACTTAATACCAGTGTTGCAAAAATCGCGATTACTCGGCGATTAATAGCCGACTAGTCACTAGTCGGCCTCCTACTGAGTAATTTTTCACTAATCAGTCAAAAAATCGCTAGTCGGTCAAAGCCGGTCCAAGCCGCCCTAGTCGGCCCATTTGAAATCCTTACAAAACAGGCCCAAGATTACAACTTTAGCCCATTTTTTTTATCCCTTACCCTAATATGACTAAGAATTTGAGTCGGAGAAAGAGGATGTAGTAGACGAGGAGATTGAATACAAGTCGGATGGCGTCGAAATCATTGAACACTACGGGGATGACGATTACATTTGAGCTATTTGTTAATGTGTGAATTTTAAGTACTGAAACTTGTTATGTTATGACTTATATGTAAGTTTAGTTTGTATTTTGAACTACTTTTACCTTTTTAAGTATTATATTGATATTGATGTGTGAATATATATATATACATATTTATAAAAGTAATAAAATTTACATATAAAGTTCCGATCCGATTAATACTCTTAGCATGCCACTTCAATTTTAAGTATTATATTGATATTGATGTGTAGTCGCTAGTCCCCACCTCACCGGCCGACTAGCGACTAGCGAGTTCTCCAACCTTGCTTAATACTCTTAGCATGCCACTTCAATTTTCAGTTCAATATTTAGCTTTTTTTTTATATAAATTTAATTTCATTTAATAACATACTTGCCAAGTTACATCAAAACAGTAGGTAGACGGACAACAAGCTGCGCCGCCACCCCTTTCTGAATTGCAAACCCTAATCTACCAAAGACAAAACTCTGCCCCCTGAGGCTGAACAATTGCTGTAGATGACCCGTTGGGCCCTGGTCAGAAATTGGATAGCTTCTGGCGTTAGGGAGCCAAATGCGGCAAAAGAAAAAGGGTCAAAAATATGCCGGTTCTCTGCACAAGCTTTAGCGTGCTTATCAACTTTCTTCGATTCTGCCTTTCTTGCTTCTTGTCCAACTACAACCCGTTTTCTCTTAAACCAACCAGAGGAAACACCCCCATAAGGTTCACACAAGCATGTTCCCCCGCGAGGTCCACACAACCCGTTTTGCCATATTTAGCTTGAAACAAATAACAAGAAAACAAAAGGTAGCTCCATCAATCTTGATGGGTTCATCTACCAACAAGCCATCTACTGAAAGGTTTGGAGGCTCGGTTATTTGCTTAACACTACATGCACGTTAGATTTGCTTAACTTTACATGCACGTTAGATTTGCTTAACATTACATGCACGGGGTTACGTGATTGTCAATTTTTTATTTAATATAAAGAATAGTTCAGGTTATATGGCCTATATATAAAACATAACTTGAGAGAGTGGGGTACACACCGGTCCGATCTTTATTACTTTGGGTTCAAAACCGGTTCAAGTTGTAAACCGACGTTAAGGTTAAAAACCTCAACCCACTCAAATTGGCTAAAAATACTGGTGTGGTTGGGTTCAAAACTTGTTGGGCCCAAACCGGTTTGGGTTGAAAGTTGAAACTGATTCGACACATAAAAAACACAAACATGTGCCAATCCGCCGGATCGGTGCCGGGTTCAATCAGTTTGGTCCAAACTGGTATTTTGGGCTGGCTCTGAACTGGTTCATCAAGCCCAAACCGGTTTTTTTACACCTCAAACTTGGAGGATAAAGAAGAACGTCAGCTTAACAACTAAAAGTTCACCATGGTCGTATTTAGATTATAAACAACTTATCTGGCCCAATCCACCAACTTGCTAAGTCAATATTTCAAGGGCCAACTACGACAATCTTCAGCTTTTTTTCTACAACCCAATATTGCTAGTTTATTTGTTTATTTATTTTGTTGGGCTAACATGTGTAAACGAGCAGCATTTTTTTATAACAAAATTAGTGTGCTAAAGGTATGTTTACAACTTGGGTGCGTTATTTTATTGTGTCACATATTTGTTACAAATACATTAAGAGACTTGTTTCTTCTAAATTTATTAATAGAATACCTTTCTTTTATTATTTTATAAAAGACACCCCCGTTCTCTGGGGCTGAACAATTACAGTATTTATATGTTTTTAGAAAATAAATATAATTTATAATAAGAAAAGATATTTAAAAAACATGGTCTTGGGTTACTTCGAATAACTAGGAACAGAAACAACAAAATACCTACAGAAGACTAGAAGAGTTTTAATTGACAATGCATTAACCATGAATCTCCACAGTTGATCGTGAACATATCATGCTATTTGTCATCTTTTTTCAACACAAGAAGCTTTTTTTTTTTTTTTTCAAGTTTACATACTACACTTCACAAGCTTTATACTTAACCTTCTTCGAACACAAAAGGTGATTTTATATATTTTATAAACATTCTTAGGTAAAACTTTTACTATCTTGTTCTATATGATGAATATATAAGATTCATGATAAAGGATTAAAGAAATAATGAAAAAGGGTGAAGCCGTGTGAGAATTATAGTAAACATTCATAAATACACGATCATCAGCACCTTAGTGAGACAAGTTCGAGATCACTATCATCTTAACATGATAAAAAAAATGTGGTGTCTACCTTATATGTGAGACATAATGAGATGATGTTGACCGACTTTTACATGCATCTATATATATTCTAAAGTTTAGTTATATGTTCTATTTTAAAACCAAAATTTATGGTTGTTTTAAATGCACCAGCCTATAAAAATCCTATTAATTGCATTTAATTTACTTAATAATAAGTAGATGTTAAAAGTTCATATTAATATTAACATTGTTTAATTAACTGAGCTTTAAAAGTTCATATTAGAATTCAACTTAAACTAGAAGGTCTATTCTGCAAGTAACTTATTAATTAAGGGATTGATTTGAAACATTGTAATAAAAATCATGAATTTGATTCATTTGCTAATGGGCGATGCATTTCTGCTTACCAACAACAATCAAAACAAGTTAGATGATGAAAGAGACTGGTTGACGAACGATGTGTTGTGGCGAAGCTTTTGTTGCGATTGAAGCTCCTTTCAGATTTAGATACAGGTTCGTTATGCGCTTCACCTGATTCGATCTAGGGTTTGTCTCTAGGAAAATCTTTATATTTTGGCTTTTAAGACAGTTTTGTATCTGCCCTTCAGTTTCATTTCCCTCTTTTTTTCTTCATCGGCATCTGGTTATAATATAATTAGGAAACTTTACCGACTTAACCAATTTGTCAGATTTAGTAATGCAATTACTTATTTATGACCATGTTAGTAATGAGGAATTTTATTGTTTGGGGTATTCCCAGGTTTAACATTTCAAAACCAGGAAGAGAGATGGCGGAAGAAGAGAACGGGGCGGCGACGGGCGGCGGCGCTGGAGAGTTTTGCCTGCGGTATTACGTAGGGCACAAGGGGAAGTTCGGTCACGAGTTTTTGGAGTTTGAGTTCCGACCAGACGGTAAACTTCTTTACGCCAATAATTCAAACTACAAGAACGATACCATGATCCGTAAAGAGATCTTCCTTACTCCTTCTGTTCTCAAGGAATGTCGCCGTATTGTCTCCGATATCTTAACAGATCATATGGAAGCTACCGGTTTATACTTTGTAAGGTGAGACCTCAAGTTTTTGTATAATCTTTTATATAGAATAATGTAGTTTATACAATTTAAAGTTTTGTAAAGTTGTTAATACCGTATTTAGTGATTTGTTTTATAAACTTATGCTTATGGGGCCAAATTGAGTGTCACTTTGCATTGTTTCATTGTCTTTCAAATTTTGCATACAAGGTGCTCGATGAAATGTCTGTGTGAAAATCAGCAGCGACGGCCAGAGCCAGCGCAGGAGATGGAGCCGGAGTGGCAGCAGAAGAGCCGAAAGGACGCTGTTGTTTATTTTCTTTGTAAAGATCGACATCTTGAACCTGCACACTTCATCGAACCTGCACACTCTGTGAGGAAATTCCTTGCATCTCTGCGGTTGTTGTTGCGTTACTTTCTGAGGTACACCCTATGAATCCCACCAGTTTTCTTAACATCCATACATAAGAATATATTTGATTTAAAAAATAATCAGCTACAAATTATCAGACAGAGCCAAAAATCGATTATACATTAAAAGCTGTTGGTGGAAGTTTAACAGCCATTCCTGGACTTTCTGACCTGATAGATGTAAGTTTCTTTATGATGTGATTAACGTTGTTTTGTAACTAAGTTTGTCTGAATTGTTGACAGTTTCTATGCAGGTGAAGAGCTAACACTAAATTACAATTATATCCCTAATTACTAATGTGCCTATTTACTAATGTGCCTTTACATTGACTTGAGGGTTATGTTAATGTGATTAATAATCACATTAATAACAGACTGCACATTAATAACATCGGCTAATCATCTACCCATAACAGTTCTGTATTAAATTTTGAATTAAACAACATTATCCATTCCAAAAGACTATTTTAAATGACTATATAAATAAGTCTCCACATAGCAGGTCATACTCACCTTCTCTTCAACAACCTGTAGTTGCTGGATCTACACGTGACGCCATGTCAGGGAACAAGACTGTCGCCGGCTATTCAGAAAAATGGACCACCCTAGAAGCCATCTTGAACCACGGAAGAAGAAACATGCAACACACGGTATGCCCCCTACGAAACTATATGCTTTCTTTTAACATAGCGCATCCAAATAGCATATTTACAGAGTGCTGGTAATTTATGCAGAGTGCTGAATTCACCTGTCATGTTCAACTTAAGCGCATACGCAATAACCGGGAGTGGTTCACACTGACATGTGGCGGTGGAGGCTGCATGAAAGGTGTGGTCCGTGAAGACAACAATATGTGGTGTGATGGGTGCGAAAACCCTGTTCTCTTCCCGAGAGTAAGGTTAGTTTCTGAAAGTGTGTAGTTATGTTAATTTGTGGCAATCTTCATGCAGACAAATAAATTGACCCTTTTATTACAAACCTTGCACAGTTTCAGGCTAGAACTCGAGGTGTTTGATTCAACAGCCAAAGCTGTCGTTGTCTGCTTTGATGACACCGCCCAACGCTTGACAAAGGCCACTGCTCATGGTATACTCACAGCAGAGTCTGGCCTATCAGGCGTCTACAACCTTTATTCTACCGACATCCAGGATAAGTTCACTCCAGGATAAGTTCACTCCGGTGGTCTCAAAAGGGAAAAAATGATGTTTTAGATTTTTACCCTGGTCTCAAACATCATTTTTGTTTATTTTTTTCTTTTATAACTAGATGTGTTACAGGCATCTGAAAATGTTACCCAGGAGTCGGTACACAAGATTCGCAAGCTGGAGTGACATACGTGTCCAGCTAACACTTTTTAAGTCCTACATACCCTATTTATTAAGTATTGGGTTATTTGTAATAAATTTTAGTAAATAAATATATAGATTATATAACTAAACACTTGAAGAACTGTTAGGGTTTGTTAATTTTGTTGGTTTATAAACTGCTTTCTCATCTATAAAAGGGAACAAAACCTGCAATTTGATTTTTAGATGTCAAAACTGAATTTATATGTATATGTGTATGTAGTATAATATATATATATATATATATATATAGGGGACCGCTAGAATGAGAACCACCTCGAGTTATGAGAACCGCGAGAACTCCTTGATCCGTGGCGAGGTGGACCAAATTTTTTTTTCAAAAACGTAGATGCATGTATTATAAACACATTCGTAAAAAAAAATTTTTAAAAAAATGCCGTGTGTGTAGTTTTTTACACCACAAACTTGTGGTGTAAAAAACTACACACACGGCATTTTTTTAAAAAAATTTTTTTACGAATGTGTTTATAATACATCCATCTACGTTTTTGAAAAAAAAATTTGGTCCACCTCGCCCCGTACGGTGTGGTTCTCGCGATTCTCATAACTCGAGGTGGTTCTCATTCTAGCGGTCCCCTATATATATATACATATATATTAAACATCTATTTTACACCATCTAAAACAATGAAAAAGGAAAAATAAAAAAAAAAATTTGAAAACTGTGACGTCTTTTGAAGAGGGTTGAGAAACCACACGTCCATAGATTTGAAGTTTTGTGAGACCACATGTGGTGGGGCGCAAACCTCTCTCAAAGCGTCTTAAAAACGCGGGGGAACACTGTACCCTCGGGCGTTTTGGCCCTTTTTTGACTGGTGGTGCTACCACAAAGCGCCGAATGAGGAGTGGACTTTGGTCAAAATAACCATGGTCAAACGGCTAACTTTAAAAAAAATGGTTTTTGTTTTGAAAATCTATACTATATTCGCACTTTCGTACCGTGTCACGCACTATCTATATCAGTCGTCGTTCCAGAAAAAAAACAATAACTATTATGCATGTCGTGCATCGCACAGGTGTTCCCCTAGTATATATAAAAGAGAACTCTTAATTGATGATTAGTAACCAACGTAAGAATGACTCATTTAATATTTAAGCTGCAAATATACAAGTTCTTTATATTTAACTACAATGATTATTGCATTCAACAATTTGTCAATAGGCATTGCAACAATCAAACATACTGATACAACCGAGATTGTGATTATTAGTCCAGTTGCTTGGAGTGGGTCGTGGATGGCAAGTGCGTTGTTCTACACTTGCAACCCGTGTTGCAGCCATGACTCATTTAAAATTTTAATTTTGGTCCCTGTATATTTTTTATCTTATACATATTTTTCGTGTTACGCTTTAGTCTAAATTTTGCAAGTTAACACGGCACAACGTGCGTCTGTCTTTCGACTTTTTTCCCATTTAACAGCCCTGTCGCAGCGTGCGAGTCATAGAACTTACTTATTGTTTTCTATCTTTTAAGTTTCGCGTACGTGGTTAAACTTTTTTACGTCTACTTTTCATTTGGTTTTTTTTTTTTTTGTATTTTATATGAACTTTTTTGGTGTTTGTGGTCGTTGGCGGTGGTGTGGCATTGGTGCTACTTGGCACGGTTTTATGCCCTCAGTCGCAACGCCCGTGGAGAGAGGCTTAATATTGACTATATATTAAAAAGAAACGATGATTAACAGTATACATAATAATTTAATATAATTATAGTAGTTTAATATTAATTTAATAAACTTGTTTATTTTGTTTCATATTAATTTCATATTTTGTTTATCAGTTTAATATTAATTTAATAATTTAATTATAAGATATAATATGCGTTTTTCGTCCATTTATTTTCCATTAAATTTGATTTTCCTTTGATACCTTGTGTTCATTTACCTTAAAAATTGAATACGTAAGTGTGTTGTGCTCTTTAATCTTAAAAAAAAAACTGAATACGTAAATGTGTTTAATTTTTTTTCTCCACGTTCTGGTATAAATTTTGTTTGCAACGAAGTTGCATTCAACATAGAGTGTTTTTATGGTATCGTATGTTATACGAGTGTTGGTACCGTGATGAAACAAACTGATTACAACGAATATTGGTACCGGTATCGCTTTTACCCTTACTGATATCATTGTTCGTTTTTATAATTTTCGATCATTGTGAAATATGACTTTCTTTTTGTTTTCTCTTTTAATTGGCTAACAAGTGTGTAACACCCCAAAAGTCGAATTATTAAATTCGTTAGTAGGTTACCTTGTATAATTAGATGAAGTACAATAACTAAGTTATTAAACTTAGTTAAATGACTAATAAATAAGTAAAGGAATGAAGTTTGTGGCAACTATGATGATGTGTTAAAGTTGAGGGACCTAGATTGCCAAAATGTAAACTGAAATTTATTAAAAAAAAAAAAGAAAAATAAAACCACAACACACACTGTGCGTGTGTGTGGTCGATCGCACAAGGCAGAGGGAAAGGGGTAAACCCTAGTTCTCAAGAAATCTCCAAATTGAAAAGGGAATTGAAGGTTTTTAGGATGCATGTATCAAGATTATCGATCTCCTAAGTGTTCTTCACTATCAAGTAAGTTAAATTTTATGATTTGGTGATGTTGGGTGAAGTGGGTGTTGATGAATTCGTGAATCTAAGTGATGTTAGGATGGATATGTGATAGAAATGCCTTATGAAACTTGAATTATACTTAAATTTCTGATTGTTATGTATGTTTATGAACAACCCACTTGTAGTGGCTCTTGTATAGAATGATGATGATGTATTTTATGTTAATTTGATGATACTTGATATTTATGACAATGGATGTTATAGGTTATTGATTTTGAATCTAAATTAAAGTGAAAGTTATGTGAAGAATTAGTAGGAATCATGCTTTAAAAGCTTGTAAATAATGTCTTACAAATGTGAAACCCGCCAAGTGTTTGATGAAATGCCTAAGAGAGCAAATATGTGGAATTGTATGCAAGTTGTAAGTTTATATGTATAGAAAGTGATTATGATGAAATTGTTAGCAAACTAACACGTGAAGTGTGTTTTAGATGGAGTTCATGTGGATTTGTAGTAAGAATCATGTTCGGTTCAAGGATAGTGTTAAATTAGTTAATTTTGAATGATGTTGTTAATCGTGAATTATGAGATGACTAGTAGGAAGGAATTGTTTATGTTGTGTACATATATGATCTTGTGGTTGTATATGTGTTTTTCTATGCGAGTAGGGAATGAAAAGATGCGATTCTAGCTTATACTTTGTGTTGTTGGAAATTGATGAGCAAAGTTAAAATAAAATACGAATGTGAAATGAATGCAATATTAGAATGTGCGTTTATACTAATGAAGTAGTAACATTGATGGTATGAAAGTATAGGATCATGTTTAGATGGGAAAGCATGGAAGGCAAGCGGAAAGGATATGAGGAAGCATGTACGAAACAGGCACTCGAGGTGAGGTAATGTTCGGATGTGTCACACCCCGATATTTCCACGTATTACCGGTGGGGAGTATCGTGACGTAGTTGATATCATCATGGTCAATAGTCACAGTTTAAATGCACAGCAGAAGTCTAAAAGTAATAATTATACAAACCGATTCGAAAGTAACATAAAATATTACAAACGGGTTGTATGATGGATCCACATGCGGATCTAAAATAAAAAGAAATATTGTTCAACAGATTTAAGCATCAAAAGCTTGCAAGACTCTTTATTTGATACTAGGAGTAGTCAGCCCATTTCGCTTAGTACCTGCACTTAACCTTTTTTTGGAAAATACGTCAGTTTACACTGGTAAATACAATTAACCGACTCATTTTGAAAATGTTTAAGAAAATTGATTTAAATGCACAAGGCACAATAATCTTTTATAACTTGGGATAATTATTTAAAAATAATCTTGTAAAAGAATTATATGTTTATTATACATTCAGGATCCGGGATAGAAGCCGGAACAAGATTAATAGACACACCACGTAATATAAACCCACGGCGAGTTATTCTCAACAAGCGGGTATATCTTTTTACATACGCACCGGCAGGTGTATGCCTACACCCCGTGCTTAAGTCGTGGCCATTTCAATGAATGAGCCGAGGATATCCAGGACATGGTCATTAACCCCCCAAAGGCTTAAAATAAACAAAACAGATTAAACGGGTTATCTCAATGATTTAACCATTATTCGATTAAAAATTCAATACCCGACCAAGCGGTATCATTAAATACCGTACCCCAAGCCCGTATAAGGGAAAATAAGTTAAAAGTATTTACCTGAGCAAAAATGTAATTTTTTTTATCCCAGCCGTATATCAATTAGCAAGTACAGATAGCTTTTACCGGGCTCCTAATCTGGAATGAAGGTTTTAATAACCTATTAGAATTCCTAACGGGTCTTATTTAAGCTAAAACTTAGACCGGTTAGTTTTAAGGAAAGGTTTACGGTTCAAAACGCAAGATTAAGCGAAGACCGGATTAGAATGTGATTTAGACCCAACAAGTATGAAGACTTGTTTAATATGGGTAAACTACACACATTCTAGATTTTGAGGTAAAAACGATAAGTTTTGACCCGTTTCGGTTAGTTTATGCAAACTAGTTACATAAACCGTACCGAACGCGAAAAACGCATAACGGGTAACCAAATGAGTCATGTACAGGTTCAACAAGTTAATATGCTTAAAATATGTTATGATATCAGTAGGATACCTTCCACTATGCCCGAAACGAATTTAAAATCAAATTAAGCCCCGAAAAGGTATTTTGATCATTTTAAAATTTATAAAAGAGGTTAAATAGAAATCTGAAGTTCTGGTCTAAAATAATTAGTAAAAATATTTATTTTAATAAGTTATATAAGTAGGATATCATATATATATGAAATTTATCTTTTATGGCCAAACTATGCACCGTAGGGGCATTTTGGTCATTTCACATTTGTTAAAAGGGTCAAATTTGGAAATCTGAGTTTAAAACTTTTACTTACTGTTTATGTATAAGAATTGATTCATAACATCAGTAGGTAACAAGCCTTAGGTGCCTAATATGGTTTTAAACCATACTATGCGCCTAAATCGCATAAAAGTCGCTATTTGACGATATTCAGGTTGATTTAAGAATTCTGAGATTTTGACCAGCCTTTACAGTTTAATATAACTTATTTATTATATAAAATCAGTAGAAAAAAAGTTTGATATGTAAAGGATGTGTAAAATTCATTTTATTAGCGAAAAGGGCATTATTGTCAATTACCAAGCATATGCAAGAACTCTATGTTATGATCAGTTTAAAATTTCATAAAAACTTCCAAAAATCCCTAAATATTATATTACATCAGTGGGCAAAAGGTTTGGTGTCAAAATTTGGGTTTAAATAGGATTTATGTCGAAAATGTCGTTTAATTAATAAAACTCTTTCATTTACGATATTGTGCATAACTCTCATTTTAGACAATGAACTGATGTCAAATTTTGAGGACATGTTTATAAATCAGTAATAAAGTTTTTTGTCCTCTCACATTTTCAAAAATCTCGTTTTAATATCAAAAGGGCATAATGGTCAACTTTTAAGCATTTAACGGAAACATACAATGAACTAGGATTTCTATGGAACCAAGTTGTGTAACCTCAGGGGGTTATACTAACCTATAACACGGTCCTAAAGGAACCCTGAGGCATATCTAAACTAAGCTAAATCGGGTCAGAACTAAAAGTCAAAGCAAAGTCTACTTTTGCGACTTTCGGTTCCGAACCGAGCCTAAACTCAGAATTGTCGGGTTGAACATGCTTAGACATGTTCTTACATTATTTACCAAGTTATTTTAGTGTTAAAACATGTTCCATAACCTCTGCATTGCTAGTTATGAATTTATTTGCAAAAATAGATTCTTTTTACTTTTTATTAATAAGTTTGACCCGACAATTGACCAAGTTAGAGTGATAATCAGTAGATGCCCTTTTAAGGGTTTATTACCTACATAATTACCAAATCATAACCACTTTCAATTCAAATAATGGCTGGACCATTAGTGATTAATCACTAATTCAAAGCTTAATTACGATGGCTTTGACTTTTGGCCATTAAACTAATAAAACTTAAACTAGAGAGGCTAAGAATGCTTACAAGGACACTTAGCACGAAATATGAACTTAAGAAAACTTCCTCTAGTTCCAAAAGGCTTCCAAGAGTAAGCTTTGAAGTAAAACTTGAAATGAGCAAATGAACTCATGAACACAAGTCCCTTATATAGCAAATTCCACTTCACAAGATCACTCCACAGGCCCCTATATTGATTCCTGATGATTCCAGGTGTCCCTAGTGCATGAAAAACCATTGGCAAAGTCCCTGGTATCGATTTGAGGCATGCAAAGGCGGTGGAACTGGTTAAACATGCAGCTATCCTTATCTTTCTGCATCTGATGCTTCCACGCGGGCCGCGTAAGACTCTTATGGAGTCTACGCGGGCCACGACGCTCCCTGACGACCGGAAAACAAGTTTCAAAGTTTGCAGTTTTGGTCCCTGGTCCATAATAAGTTTATTTAACTTTCGTTTATTGCACTTATGACCCCCATAGTTAACTTTTAAGGACCTTGGGTCATAAACTAACTCCGTTAAGCTCCCGGTTAGTTGTACGATCACCCGAAAAGTCTTGTTTTCATCGAAACTCCACAAAATTAATACCCAATATTCTTGAGAGCAAAATATACAATTATTACAATATTTTTGGGTTCGTTAAAAGGTCATTCAGAGGTATCTTTTAACATGTTGACACTTTTAATCCCTATGCTTCGTAAGATCCTCATTTCAAACACAAACGACTTTCTATGTTCGATAATTTATTCGCTAAAGAATACGAACGTCGTATGAGGTCAATCTGAGGCACAAGAATATCATGTTGACACTTTGGATCCTTTTACTTACATATTCACATTGTTTGACAATTTTAGTCTCTCGGAAACAATTCCTTACACGTTTAAAGTCCATGACACGTGTCTTCATTATATTAGTCGTGATTTTACGAGGTGTTACATCCTCGCCCCCTTAAAAGAAATCTCGACCTCGAGATTTACTGAAATAAATGAGGGTACTTCTGTTTCATTGTGGATTCTACCTCCCACGTGTATTCTGGGCCTCTACGGGCATCCCATTTTACCTTTACAATTGGCACATGCTTCTATCGAAGCTTCTTAACCTGTTGATACTCGATCGACAAAGGGTTTTCAACAAACTTTAAGCTCTCATCTATCTGCACGTCCTTATGCGACATTGCTAGCGACTCGTCAGCTAGACATTTCTTTAGGTTGCAGATGTGGAACACATTATGTATTCCACTGAGCTCTTCTGGCAGATTTAACTTGTAAGATACAGTCCCGACACATTCAATGATCTCGAATGGTCCTATGTATCTTGGGCTCAACTTGCCCTTCTTGCCAAAACGCATTACCCCTTTCCAGGGTGATACCTTAAGTAGCACTTTGTCACCTACATCGAATTTCAGAGGTTTACGCCTTTTATCTGCGTAGCTTTTCTGCCTATCCCTGGGAGCTTTGAGATGATCATGGATCTGCACAATCTTATCTGTCATCTCCAGGACTATATCAGGTCATGTTAGTTGGACATCTCCAACTTCCGCCCAACAAACTGGCGTCCTTCACTTTCTTCCAACAAAGCTTCGAAAGGTGCAGCTTGAATACTTGAATGATAGCTATTATTGCATGAAAATTCAATCAACGAAAGATGATCATCCCAACTTCCACCTAAATCAATAACACAAGCTCGTAGCATATCCTTGAGTGTTTGAATTGTACGCTCGCTTTGACCATCCGTCTGAGGATGATAAGCTGTGCTGAAGTTTAAACGAGTGCCTAAAGGTTTCTGAAAGCTTTTCCAAAAATGAGATGTGTATCTTGTATCCCTATCAGAGATAATAGAAACTGGCACTCCGTGGAGAGATACAATCTCATCCACGTACAGCTGAGCTAACTTGTCGGAGCTGTATGTTTCCTTAATAGGTAAGAAGTGGGCTGACTTAGTCAACCTATCAACTATAACCCAAATGGTATCATTTCCGCGCTTCGTCTTTGGTAACTTAGTGATAAAATCCATAGTTACCATTTCCCACTTCCAAGTGGGAAGTTCAGGCTGTTGCAGCAAACCTGACGGCTTCTGGTGTTCGGCTTTAACTTGCGCGCATGTCAGACATTTAGCCACATAAGTGGCTATAGACTTCTTCAAGCCTATCCACCAATAATTTGCCTTTAAATCCTGGTACATCTTATCACTGCCAGGATGAACAGAGTATTTGGAACTATGAGCTTCTTGAAGAATCACATCTCGAAGTCCTCCATAAATTGGAACCCAAATTCGTCCATTCAATCTTAGGATCCCATCCTTGCCATACGATAACTATTCAGCAGTTACGCCTAACTTCTCATTCGGATAGTTAGCTTCTAATACAGCTTCTTTCTGAGCAGCTAACAACCTTTCATTCAAACTGTTCTTCAATTCAATGCTTTTGGCATTGATTCTAATAGGCTTAACCCTTTCTTTCCTGCTCAAGGCATCGGCGACTACATTCGCCTTGCCTGGATAATATCGGATTTCACAATCATAATCGTTCAGTGTCTCCATCCATCGACGCTGTCTCATGTTAAGATCCTTCTGGTTAAACTGATGTTGAAGGCTTTTATGATTAGAATAGATCACACACTTTGTTCCGTAAGGATAATGCCTCCATAGTTTTAGTGCAAATACAACGGCACCCAACTCCAATTCGTGGGTGGTGTAATTCTTCTCGTGCACCTTTAATTGTCGGGAAGCATATGCAATAACTTTGCCCTTTTGCATAAGCACACATCCCATACCTGTGTGCGATGCATCAAAATAAACCACAAACTCTTCAATCCTTCTGGCAATGTCAACGCAGGTGCATTGCTTAACTTCTGTTTAAGAACATCAAAGGATTCTTGCTGCTTGGGACCCCAGTCAAACTTTACATTCTTGCGGGTCAGCGATGTTAGAGGTACAGCAATCCTTGAAAAGTTTTCGATGAAACGCCTGTAATATCCTGCCAAACCCAAGAAGCTGCGAATCTCTGTGGGCGTCTTTGGTTCTTGCCAATTCATAATTGCTTCAATCTTAGCGGGATCCACCTTGATACCACGCTTGCTTACCACATGTCCAAGAAATTGGACTTCACGAAGCCAAAACTCTCATTTAGAAAACTTGGCGTAGAGCTTCTCTTGCTGTAGTAGTTTAAGGATACATCGAAGATGTCTTTCATGATCGGCTTGATTCGTCGAGTAGATAATAATGTCATCAATGAAGACAATGACAAACTTATCCAAGTAAGGTTTGCAAACGCGATTCATGAGATCCATGAATGTTGCTGGTGCATTAGTGAGCCCGAAAGGCATCACCAGGAACTCATAGTGACCATAACGAGTCCTGAATGCAGTCTTATGTACATCTTCATCTCTTACCTTCAGTTGATGGTAACCTGACCTTAAATCAATCTTGGAGAAGTAACTTGCCCCTTGCAATTGATCGAACAGATCATCGATCCTGGGAAATGGATATCTGTTCTTGATTGTAACCTTGTTCAGCTCACGATAATCAATGCATAAACTCATTGATCCATCCTTCTTCTTTGCAAACAGAATTGGCGCTCCCCAAGGAGATGAGCTAGGTCGAATAAAACCCTTTGCCAAAAAATCATCCAACTGAGTCCTTAACTCTTTCATCTCGGTTGGAGCCAAACGACAAGGTGCTCTTGCAATTGGTGCTGCTCCAGGAATGATATCGATTCTGAACTCCACTTGCCTACCTGGGGGTAAACCAGGTAGTTCTTCAGGAAATACATCTGGATATTCAGAAATAACAGGTATGTCTTCGATCTTGGGCTTTGGTTCATCAATAGTTACATGTGCCATATAAATGACACAACCTTTCTTCATACACCTTGATGCTTTAAGCAAGGACACTTGCTTAGGTAACCCGTACTGAGTATCTCCTTGTATTGTTAACGGCTCACCATAAGGAGTTTTGATAACCACTTGCTTCTTGTCACAAACGATCTGAGCTTGGTTATGAGATAACCAATCCATGCCTATTACTATGTCAAATCCCGCCAATTTTAACGGAAGCAAAGAAAGTGGAAAAGAGTGGTTCCTAATGGATATAAAACATCCATCTAACATGGTTGAAGCAGTCTCTATAGTTCCGTCAGCCAATTCTACTTCATACTTCATGCTTAGAGTCTTAACAGGCAGATTTCATAACTTTCAAAACTTATTATCCACAAAAGACTTGTCTGCACCCGAATCAAACAATACTCTAGCATAAACATCATTGATAAGAAAGGTACCTGTTATCACATTGTCGTTCTGAACCGCTTCTTGAGCATTCATTTGAAAGACCCGAGCATTGGTCTTTTTACCCTCTTCAGGTTTCTTTGCAGACTTTGGGCAGTTGGACTTGATATGCCCCTTCTCGTTACAGTTGTAACAAGTCGCATCCTTTATCTTCTTACAATCCAACGTTTTATGCTCACTTGATTTGCAGATCCCACAAGCTCTAGGCTGTGATTGGGATTTTGATTCGAACCTACATTTCCCTAGATGACGCTTCTTGCAGGTTTTACACTTGGGTTTCTCACCCGACTGCTGATTATCCTTTTTAAATCCGGAACCCTTCTTGCTCTTAAATTTCCCCTTATGTTTCTTATCAGAATGGCGTGAGTCTCATCCTCACGTTTCCTTTTCCCCTCGTCAGAATTCTTAAGCGATCTCTGCCTGACCGCATCGAGAGTAAGAGATAACGACAAATCAGCCACATACCTGAATGTGGTAGGTCTAGATGCTTTCACACTTGCTTTAATTTCTGGAGCTAAACCTCCAATAAAACGAGCTATACGTTTCGGTTCTGGCGTGACCAAGTACGGAACCAATCGAGACATGGTGTTGAAACTTGTAAGGTATGCCTGATAGTCTAAGTTCTTCATGACCAATGTCAAGAAATCAGTCTCAATTTTCTCAACTTCATGTTGAGGACATAAATTTTCTTTGATAAGAGCAACAAATTGATCCCAAGTCAGATTGTATAACGGGATCTTCCCAGTAGCTTGGATTAGCGACCTCCACCAAGCTAGAGCTTCACCTTTGAACGATTGTGACACAAACTTCACAATATCCTTATCAGCACAACCACTGATATCAACCACGGTATCCATCTCGTCGAGCCAAGTCATACAATCAATGGCTCATTTCTCCCCTGTGAAATCCCTCGGCTTACAGGAGACAAAGTATTTATAAGAACAGGTTTTGACCCGAGGCTCCTGGTTAAGCACAACCTGTCTAGATGGAACACTTCTCTGATTTGATGAATGATGAGAATCGCTCTTGTGAGCTGTATGAGTCTTGGAGGGTGGTTTTGAATGCGGTACAAACTGAGTTCTGGCACGAGTACCACTCGATTCGTTAAACTGTCTGTCGAGAGCTCGAGTAACGGCATTATCTATTAATGCCTGTAGTTCTGCACCAGCTACATTAACTCTGGTAGTATCATTATTCTCCCTCGGGTGGCTGTTAACCTCATCTGATCCAGCCATGTAGCTTGATTGCTACATAAATATTGTCAAAGATTTATTCAGAAGTTTATTATGGAATTGTCATTTATGGCAATTCACTAACCATGGTAACTATAAACCATATTGGTTAATTTAATTTATTTTAAATTTTATTATATTTTATCCAGTTATAAACTATTAAGGATAATAGGGTGGCATACAAAAGGCCTAGTCACAAGGACAATTTTAATTCATAAGCCATGATTTTATAGAATCAAAGCATTTAGGTTTGAACGTAGTTCATTACCTTTCTTGACAGGGAGTCATAGACTACAACTGTCTTTTGTCTTATTTGACAATTATTATGGCCCGCAGGCACATCATCACTAATGGATATTTAATTAATAAAGGAAAGGAATTGGAAGAATCCAATATAAGGATGACTTGTGTGATTTTATCGAATCACATTTGTCAGGAGTGTTAACATGTTTTCAGATGTTAACAAGGATTTGAATCTTAAAAAGGATCTACCATCATGGCCCTATCTTAGAATAACACATGGGCTAGGTTTTTACCTGTAAGATTTCACTTAATAATCAATGGCAGATTAATTACAAAAAGGAATGATATTTGATTTATTTCATATATTATATTCATGCATATGATGACAAATGAAATTTTAAAACATTCTATAAATAAATAAAGAGAAGTACATAGATGCCCTAAACGGGACTTTTACATAAATAACTTGCCCACGCAGGGGCTAAAATGAAAATACAAGTCCTCGCAGGGATTAGGTACTTAAATAAATGTCCACACAGGGACTTAATTGAAAATTAAAAATTACAAAACAAACAAATAAGGAATTTCAATAATCCCTTTTCTTCTTTCCCTTGATTAAATTAGCCAATCCCTTAAGTAGACCCCGGCGGCTCCTACGCTCCTCCTGCACATCCCGCTCCACCTGGTTCAACCTCTGAAGGATCTCCTGCTGCTGCGGTGGTTGGATCAATGGCGGCTGCTGCTGCTGCAGAGGTTGAGGAGGTGGTGGGTATTGATACCCATATGCTGGGTACCCTGTTTGGTATGAAGCTTGAAAGGGTCCTTCAGGATGAAGAGCATTGTAGTTTGTCGCTATGAGATACGGGTTAACATCGGGGGCATTGTAATAGTGGTAACCTGGGTAAGCTGGCTGCTCAAAAGGGTTATACGCCGCTGTACCGGCGTATGAAGGAATTGGGTTATCATAACTCACGTGTGGCGGTGGTGGTGCGACTGGCGGAGAGTTGACCTCTGAAACTGGGTTTGAAGGCCCACCCATCTGTGGGTCTTTGTACAGCGGCGAGTAGTGGTTGTTGCTGTTGTATTGGGGGGAGCTGAAGTTGAATCCCCCTCGCACGGACATCCATGCACCTGATCTTCTTCGCCTCGGTGGTTCTGGAGGTGGTTGCTGCACTGGCGGCGGCGGTGGCGGTGGCGTGACCGCTTCAAAATGTGGGTCCTCAGAGGGGACCTGCTGGTGTGGTGATGAGTGGGAAGGTGTGTACTCCCAGTGATAATTGCTCCACCATTGAGCAAATGGATCGGGACCTCTATAAGGCGAACCATACAAAAGATGATCCGTCTGAAATCTCTATGGGATGCGTGGGCGTCCCAGATGGTGGCTCGGCAGGCTCTGGATCTGGATCCTCATCCATATCCATATCATGGGCTTCAGGAAAATGGTCTTCTGTTCCCAATGGGTTATGGCCCATTGGTTCTTCATTCATGTTCGCCGAGTTGAACCGGCTTCGAAAGTATAGGGTCGGGTCCTGAAAAGCCGGATGTGAACTCGACCGCTGCAATGGAAGGTAGGAGTGGTGAGAATCATTGGGCTCATTCTCTGATTGTGGCCCAAAGGAGTGGTGATATGAGGGCGAAGAGCTAAGTGAGACTGAACGTCTCGCGGGTTCCAAATACGTCCTCCAGTCTTCTTGAGGACTAGAGCTCATGGTTGCTGAAGGAGTTCGCCGGTGTGACGGCCCGGCCTCGTGGTCATTAGGAGCAGTGAATGGCGCCTTGCCTCGTCCACCTCTTCTGAATCGTGGCGGCATTGTCTTGTTCCTGCCAAAACAAACAAAAAGAAACCAACAAAAATAAAACAACAAGATTAGGATTAGTTCCTATGTCGTTAGCCTAGACTCGGAGGTCAAGGAATGTGCAAACTGTGTCATTGAGATTTAACACAAAAGACTAGTGTTTAATTCACTCAATGTTGGCTCTGATACCAACCTGTCACACCCCGATATTTCCACGTATTACCGGTGGGCCCGGAGGGGAGTATCGTGACGTAGTTGATATCATCATGGTCAATAGTCACAGTTTAAATGCACAGCGGAAGTCTAAAAGTAATAATTATACAAACCGATTCGAAAGTAACATAAAATATTACAAACGGGTTGTATGATGGATCCACAGGCAGATCTAAAATAAAAAGAAATATTGTTCAACAGATTTAAACATCAAAAGCTTGCAAGACTCTTTATTTGATACTAGGAGTAACCAGCCCATTTCGCTTAGTACCTGCACTTAACCTTTTTTTGGAAAATACGTCAGTTTACACTGGTAAATACAATTAACCGACTCATTTTAAAAATGTTTATGAAAATTGATTTAAATGCACAAGGCACAATAATCTTTTATAACTTGGGATAATTATTTAAAAATAATCTTGTAAAAGAATTATATGTTTATTATACATTCAGGATCCGGGATAGAAGCCGGAACAAGATTAATAGACACACCACATAATATAAACCCACGGCGAGTTATTCTCAACAAGCGGGTATATCTTTTTACATACGCACCGGCAGGTGTATGCCTACACCCCGTGCTTAAGTCGTGGCCATTTCAATGAATGAGCTGAGGATATCCAGGACATGGTCATTAACCCCCCAAAGGCTTAAAATAAACAAAACAGATTAAATGGGTTATCTCAATGATTTAACCATTATTCGATTAAAAATTCAATACCCGACCAAGCGGTATCATTAAATACCGTACCCCAAGCTTGTATAAGGGAAAATAAGTTAAAAGTATTTACCTGAGCAAAAATGTAATTTTTTTTATCCCAGCCGTATATCAATTTGCAAGTACAGATAGCTTTTACCGGGCTCCTAATCTGGAATGAAGGTTTTAATAACCTATTAGAATTCCAAACGGGTCTTATTTAAGCTAAAACTTAGACCGGTTAGTTTTAAGGAAAGGTTTAAGGTTCAAAACGCAAGATTAAGAGAAGACCGGATTAGAATGTGATTTAGACCTGACAAGTATGAAGACTTGTTTAATATGGGTAAACTAAACACATTCTGGATTTTGAGGTAAAAACGATAAGGTTTGACCCGTTTCGGTTAATTTATGCAAACTAGTTACATAAACCGTACCGAACGCGAAAAACGCATAACGGGTAACCAAATGAGTCATGTACAGGTTCAACAAGTTAATATGCTTAAAATATGTTATGATATCAGTAGGATACCTTCCATTATGCCCGAAATGAATTTAAAATCAAATTAAGCCCCGAAAAGGTATTTTGGTCATTTTAAAATTTATAAAAGAGGTTAAATAGAAATCTGAGGTTCTGGTCTAAAATAATCAGTAAAAATATTTATTTTAATAAGTTATATAAGTAGGATATCATATATATGTGAAATTTATCTTTTATGGCCAAACTATGCACCGTATGGGCATTTTGGTCATTTCACATTTGTTAAAAGGGTCAAATTTGGAAATCTGAGTTTAAAACTTTTACTTACTGTTTATGTATAAGAATTGATTCATAACATCAGTATGTAACAAGCCTTAGGTGCCTAATATGGTTTTAAACCATACTATGCGCCTAAATCGCATAAAAGTCGCTATTTGACGATATTCGGGTTGATTTAAGAATTCTGAGATTTTGACCAGCCTTTACAGTTTAAAATAACTTATTTATTATATAAAATCAGTAGAAAAAAAATTTGATATGTAAAGGATGTGTAAAACTCATTTTATTAGCGAAAAGGGCATTATTGTCAATTACCGAGCCTATGCAAGAACTCTATGTTAGTTTAAAATTTCATAAAAACTTCCAAAAATCCCTAAATATTATATTACATCAGTGGGTAAAAGGTTTGGTGTCAAAATTTGGGTTTAAATAGGATTTATGTCGAAAATGTCGTTTAATTAATAAAACGCTTTCATTTACGATATTGTGCATAACTCTCATTTTAGACCATGAACTGATGTCAAGTTTTGACGACATGTTTATAAATCAGTAATAAAGGTTTTTGTCCTCTCACATTTTCAAAAATCTCGTTTTAATATCAAAAGGGCATAATGGTCAACTTTTAAGCATTTAACGGAAACATGCAATGAACTAGGATTTCTATGGAACCAAGTTGTGTAACCTCAGAGGGTTATACTAACCTATAACATGGTCCTAAAGGAACCCTGAGGCATATCTAAACTAAGCTAAATCGGGTCAGAACTGAAAGTAAAAGCAAAGGTCTACTTTTGCGACTTTCAGTTCCGAACCGAGCCTAAACTCAGAATTGTCGGGTTGAACATGCTTAGACATGTTCTTACATTATTTACCAAGTTGTTTTTGTGTTAAAACATGTTCTATAACCTTTGCATTGCTAGTTATGAATTTAATTGCAAAAATAGATTTTGTTGACTTTTTATTAATAAGTTTGACCCGACAATTAACCAAGTTAGAGTGATAATCAGTAGATGCCCTTTTAAGGGTTTATTACCTACATACTTACCCACTCATAGCCACTTTCAATTCGAATAATGGCTGGACCATTAGTGATTAATCACTAAGTCAAAGCTTAATTACGATGGCTTTGAGTTTTGGTCATTAAACTAATAAAACTTAAACTAGAGATGCTAAGAATGCTTACAAGGACACTTAGCACGAAATATGAACTTAAGAAAACTTCCTCTAGCTCCATGAACAAATGAACTAGAATGCTTAATCACTGAAGTAAAACTTGAAATGAGCAAACGAACTCATGAACACAAGTCCCTTATATAGCAAATTCCACTTCACAAGATCACTCCACATGCCCCTATATTGATTCCTGATGATTCCAGGTGTCCCTAGTGCATGAAAAACCATTGGAACAGTCCCGGGTATCGATTTGAGGCATGCAAAGGCGGTGGAACTGGTTAAACATGCAGCTGTCCTTATCTTTCTGCATCTGATGATTCCATGTGGGCCGCGTAAGACTCTTAAGGAGTCTACGCGGGTCGCGACGCTCGCTGACGACCGGAAAACAAGTTTCAAAGTTTGCAGTTTTGGTCCCTGGTTCATAATAAGTTTATTTAACTTTCGTTTATTGCACTTATGACCCCCATAGTTAACTTTTAAGGACCTTGGGTCATAAACTAACTCCGTTAAGCTCCCGGTTAGTTGTACGATCACCCGAAAAGTCTTGTTTTCATCGAAACTCCACAAAATTAATACCCAATATTCTTGAGAGCAAAATATACAATTATTAAAATGTTTTTGGGTTCGTTAAAAGGTCATTCAGAGGTATCTTTTAACATGTTGACACTTTTAATCCCTATGCTTCGTAAGATCCTCATTTCAAACACAAACGACTTTCTATGTTCGATAATTTATTCGCTAAAGAATACGAACGTCGTATGAGGTCAATCAGAGGCACAAGAATGGCATGTTGACACTTTGGATCCTTTTACTTACATATTCACATTGTTTGACAATTTTAGTCTCTCGGAAACAATTCCTTACACTTTTAAAGTCCATGACACGTGTCTTCATTATATTAGTCGTGATTTTACGAGGTGTTACAGAATGGCAACGTGTTAAACGAATGATAAAGCAACAACACTCCTACGGGCGAAGGTGAGTACTCGAATGTGTTTGGAGTCGTGTTGATTTAAATAGTCTTATTGTTGACTTGAAGTTCTTTTTATAGTTAAGGTGGTTTAATACAAATTATTGAATATGTTTCAACTTAACAATAGCGTATTGTTTTGGTGATGTTTTAGGGGTTTAAACCCATCAAAAAAGAGTGCAAATTGTTAATGGGTCGAGATACCCCAAGTGCTGAAAATTCAGCTTATTTCCAGATTTTTGCTAGTCTTTAAAAAATCATAGAAAATCAATCGAATGTCCGTTCGGGGAGTATTTTATATCCACGGAAAGGTCTCGGAGTCACCGTTACTAAGAATTTTAGTTTGAAGTGAAATACTCAATGTAAAGATGGGAAAATACTAAATTACTACAGCTGCATAAAGCTGAGTGAAAAACATAAATTTTATAGTATTGCATAATCTTAAGGAATTTATAAGGAACCAATCGGATGTGATTATATTGTTGTTTTTAACCTCAATGTAGTTATATATATTTACATGAGTTGAAGTGATTGATTCCTTGAATATGTGATACGTATGCTAAATTAAAAAGTAATGGGTGTTGTAACCTGTATGTGCAAATACATGTGTTCATTTAGTAGTGCTTATGAATGAATGAAACTTGTGTCGTTAAAACTATATAACCTATTTGAGTATGTTATGAATACATGTATGAACTATGTTAGGTAATAATGATTGTTGAAAATCGTATATGTTGTCTAATGAATTACAACATAGTTATGTGGCGGTTTACCATTTTATTTATATTGACTGAAGCGTTTTGATAATGGTTTAGTTTGAAGTGTCCTTGATTCTATATTAGCAGGGATATACATGAAATATGGATAAAAAGGGCGCCCAGATTAGAATGAGACAGTCACGAAATGCGTGACTCGAGATGATGAAGTGGTGGCTCGACATTGTTTCGTTAGGTGTTATGAGCATTGAGTTACTCCGTTATGTTTGATACAAAATCATATTATGAGTCCTCACTTAGCAAAAACTAATTTTTTTGGTGTTTTCAATGTAGGTGATAAGTCATGAGAATCAATGGGGTGGCTTGAACCGGAATCATGAAATAAGAAAAGAGCTCACGAGTCATTCACCAATAATCCGGTTCAATCAGTATATTAGTTATTATTATGCTTACCATAGTTTTCCGGTCGACACTAAGGATATGGTAATGTTATATGACAGATTGGGGTGGTAGAAAGGCGAAAGTGATCAAGTCTTGGAAGCGGGTCAACGATAGGAGGATTTAGTGATATTTTGTTCACTAAGTATATGGGTTTCTTTATTGGGCCAATTACATTTAATTATTTGTATTTTGGAGTTTAAGTCAAACATTTGTTTTAGCGAAATGTTAGTATGTCAATGTGGTAATGTGTTATGCTTCTTTTGTAAAAACTTTGGTTGTTAAGCAGGTTTTGTTTTCGTAAAGATTTGTCGTTTTGCAAATGGGTCATGACAAAATTTTTCTAAACACTTGTTTGCAAATGTTTTATTAATCCAGTTATGTGGATTCATATATTTTGGGAATATTATCCTTTATTACGTAATGTCAAAAAAAATATGGGCCTATTTTCCGCAAAGTATTCTAATATTGGTTTTTAACGTGATGGCGTTACAAAGTGTCGATGCTGTAACAATAGACAAATACGCACCGAATACTCACCATATAGTGGAAATAATTCCACTAGTTGTATTGAAACATAAATATCACGAATCAAGTTATTTCAACTTGACCTTTTTTTTCCATATATATTTTATTCGAAATAATTCTACTAGTTGTATTGAAACACAAATATCACGAATCAAGTTATTTCACCTTGACCTTTTTCTCCATATATAATTTATTCAAAGTTAGAACATTATTATGTATATAAATTATAATCGAAGAAGTTGTTAGCTACACTAAAAATTATATTAACATGTAGGTGACGTATAAACACATTCATATCTAATCATGTGGAATGTGATATCATCTCATATATTGATACGTGAAAAAATCTAAATTAGGCCATGTGTAGTCATAAAGCCCCTTTGGGGGCGTTATGCAACAAGTGGCACGCCACGTCATAGAGGGGTTTTATGGTGCATTATATCACTAGAGGGTGTAGTCATAAAGCTCATACCTCATCATTACTCAACTATTAATTTTCAATATTTTATTATTAATTTCTAACTTTATAAAATTAAAAACCATTTCATTAAATTAAAAAACATTACACTAAAAAACATTACAATAAAATAAAATAAAAAACTCAAAGATTATATATTTTTTCGATTCGCTCATTTTGTGCCAACGCCATCTTCAACATTTTTCCGGTTAGGTGGTCATGCGGTTTCGAGTAGAATTCAAAGTCATGAGCCCATTGTCTATCATGCATAATCTCGGTCACTTCCCGGTTCTCTTCCATACGTTTAGTCCCTAGTTCGTGTATGTCTTGAAGGCGTCGGTTTATCTCCGAAAATGCATTAGTCATTTCGGATCCAATCGACGATGACTCGGGCCTTTTCGATCTTGCACCGCTTCTTCTTCCGGCGGGTCGTGGTAGCTCTTCCGCCAGCTCTTCCTCCGGAATATCATCGTTTACGTCTGTGTTTCGAGCGTCGGAGGTTGGTGTTTCGGGTTCACCCGACTCGTTGGTTTTGATCTCTTTGACGACCTTTTATTTGCCGATCGACCGGTATTCGTAGGGACGTCGGCCCATTTGGGTCTATTCCGAAGAAGTTGCCAACACTTTAAGTACGGGAAATTACCTTGACTAGCTTTATACTCGATAAAGGCCGTTTGTGTAATATCCTCGTCCTTGAGGCCATTTTTCCATCCGGTTCATATCCTTGTTGATATCCTTGTTGATATCGGTCCACTTGCCCGATATTGAATCCGCCGGCCGGTAATCTTCTCCCCTACCCATGAGCCCGAAATAAAGTTCTCGGATTCGGTTTCAAAAGATGATTTTACTTTGGTTGTTTGCTAAAAAATAAACAAATAATTAATACAAAAACAAAATACAAAAAAATTATGCAAAAAAGTAATACAAAAATTATTACCTATTTTGGGGTCCTCCGACACGTCGATCCAAGATCGGGTTAAGACCTACTCCTCTTCATCATCCCACGGTTTGCACATTTTTTTTGCTAGGGTTTCGGTTTTCTTTTGATGTGGGCGTTTTGTTTTTCCTTTTTGCGTCTCCTCTACTTTCTCTACTTCCGATTGTGTATCCGGAACGACCTCGGGCTCGCGTAGTGGCGAGTCGAATGCTTGTGCCGATCCAAATGCTTGAGACGACCCCATTCCGTCCATGTTTTGATTCGTGTTCCAACCGTATAGATTTGGGTCATATGAGAGTAGTTGGTTCAACAGGTTCATGAACCCGGTTTGATGTTGATTAAAATCGACAAAACCGGATCTGAAAGGGGTGGGACAAGTGGGAAATGGAGAAACGGGACGACTAAGATTGCTACTTTGGTTCGTGTCCGCACTCGAACGCGGAGGAATAAAACCGCGGTTGAAGGGATGCATTGTATAAAAATTCTAGATTTTTATAAAAAAAGGTAGAGATAAGAGGGTTTGAGAGTGTGTTAAGTGTGTTGGATTTTACAAAAATAGGAGAGATGGGGGCTTATTTATAGGAGAGATGATATTTTAAATTGATTTTTTTTTTAATATATGGCCGTTTCAAACGGTCAAATTTTGAAAATAACAATTCTTCACGCCGCGATGTTGATAACGGGAACAAGATTTCAAACCCCATAGCGCCGCCCGTAGCGGTGTTCCGCGGCGCTATAGGGCGCTATGGTGGGAAAAATCGTGATATGGCGCTGCATTACACAAGGTCTAAGTAAAGGAAAAGCGTCGAAAAAAATTAAAAAAAAATGATTTTTAACATGTTAATTTAAATTTTTAAGAGTGTTCACCGGTTCCCCACTTTTTTAGTGTTCCACAATGAACCTCACACTATACATATATACATATATATAAATTATTTTGTCATTGTCTATCTTTTAAATATAGCTTTTATTTAAAGTAATTGAAAATAATTTATTGTTATTTTTTTTTTTTTGGAAGGTGACTTTCTATGTACTGGACCTATTGGTCACCGGGTTCATGTCGAAGACAATCCCCCGTCAGCCCCGCACTCTCGGACGCGATGTTCGATCGGACCCCGGCCGCCGCACAAGCTGACTTCATAAATTAGATTTTTTTATTCTTATTAATAAGTATTATTCATATTTAATTAATGATTAGTTATTATAAAATTATGATATATGTTAACGGTTAATATATGACAAATAAAATATTTTTATAATTTGGTAAATGTATTAAGTCACAAATAAGTAAACAGAAAAAAAATAATAATGTTAAAACAGAATTAAGTTTCTCTTTCTTAATTTATAAAACATTTTTTTATTTAGTGTGATGAAGGAATTTTGGGAGAAAATTTTGATGAGTTAAATATGATGGTGATACGTGTATAACTTCGTTTTTATTTATTATACTCCAGAAGATAGAAAATAGATTAAACAAAAGCATTTGATTTCTAAAGTTAATGCTAATAACAAATTCATTGAAAAATTTGTAAACAAAATCAAACAAATGACTCATTTATTTATTTTTGTTATGAATGCAACATAATGTGGTGACTCTCCACATATGTAACCACCATCTCTTCATGTCCTTTGTATTAATGTAAGAACACTATATATAGAGTTCTTTGTATTGTATGTTGATATCTCAATGAAAAAGAATTCATATTCACTTATTCTCTATAGTCTTGTTCTCTCATGTTTAGTATAGTTGTATATGGATTGCTAATAGACCATTGTTTTACAACACGTTATCAGCACAAATTGCTGCAAGATCTTCATATCCATGATTCGAATCTTCATATCCATGATTCGAATCTTCATATCCATGATTTGGTTTTTCTTTCATCAATTCAGGTAACAATACACAAAGCTCATATTTCTACTTAGTAATTGTTTTATTATTTTAGACATCTTGAAGAATGTTATCGTATCCATGAAAAGTGAAATTAAGAGTAGAAACAATTGACCTGCAGCCTTTCACCTTGGACTTCATGGCTCCATGTTTTGTCCTCATTTTATTGTTTTTGTATATAATCATAACTAGAAAATTTGGATTTAGTTTTGTGAATATTTTGATGGCATGAAAGTAACTGAGGAGAAAATGACTGAAACATAAATTATATTTGATTTGTTTTCAAAAAATAAATAAATAACAACGTTTACAGCCTTTGAAGATTATTTTTTTTCATGCAATTGCTTACGTTCTTCATTGGCATCAAATCAAAAATGTGTGACTTCTACTTTATAAAATCGGACTCTTTCATGCCATTTACTACATTTTAGATTTGTAGTATTTCAGATTTCCCCCAATATCATCATTAAGTCATCATGACTCGTGACCTCATCATTTTTTTATGTATATTTTTTCTTTTGGTTGTTCTTATATGGGCTCGATGAAAATCTTGCTTAGGTTAACTAGTCATAATCTATTATTCATCCATTATAAATGTATGAAAGTTTAAATGTTATATATAGTATTTACATTTGCTAGTAACGGGTCAATATGATCATCAACATGCACATAAATTATTTGTTTGTATTAAGAATTATTTTGACATTTTGATTTCAACTAAGAAATTGTATTTAAGATGATGAGTCTAATAAACTTTGTTTGAAAACAAGTTAATTTGCATATATCGAATTAATATTTGTCGAAGAAACCTGATTTTCTATGTATTTAATCGGCCATATACTTCACCGGTTGAAATCTCGTTGGAATTGATAATTTGATATACATGATCTAGAATTATGCTTTTGTGTTTGGTCGATTGCTTTCTAAAACCACCAAAGAAATTGAAGGGGGTTAAGAAGAAACGGGATGGTAACTAATTACTATAATTCAATTTTTAAATTAGCTATAAAGAGCTATAAAGAAATCATTTAAAGTGATAGTTAACATTCCCTATTAGTTTATATAATTAATAAAAAGTTTGTTAGCAATTTAGATAAGTTTTACATCTTTCCCACTTCATTATATTCTTTCAACACTTTTATGTATTATTTTCATTTACGTTTTTCATCATAACACATGTTTTAAAGGTAAAATAACTCTTGCACGTATGATTAGTTACATTAAGCATCAATCATCTTTATTATTATTATGATTATTCATTCTGATATTCAAAAAGTAAAAGTGTGACACTTTGTTACCTTCTAGTTCATAAAGTAATAGCCTATAATAATATTAAATTTCTACATATAGTGACAAACTCTTGAGTAGAGTTATTTATGTTACTTGTTTAATTTTATATTAATATAATAAACTTTTCATGTGGTGTATTGATGTCTTTTACGACAATTGATTAGAGATTTTATGATAAAATTAAGTACTTTTCATGAGGTGTATTGATGTCTTTTATGACAATTGATTAGAGATTTTATGACAAAATTAAGTACTTTTCGTGAGGTGTATTGATGTCTTTTATGACAATTGATTAGAGATTTTATGGCAAAATTAAGTACTTTTCATGTGGTGCATTGATGTCTTTTAAGACAATTGATTAGAGATTTTATGGCAAAATTAAGTACTTTTCATGAGGTGTATTGATGTCTTTTATGACAATTGATTAGAGATTTTATGGCAAAATTAAGTACTTTTCATGTGGTGTATTGATGTCTTTTATGACAATTGATTAGAGATTTTATGGCAAAATTAAGTCTCTAATTATGTTAGACTTTTCACCACCCATGACTCTTGCATACTTAGTAGGCTATGTGCTTCTTTTGATGGAGCTAGTTGAGGTTATGTGATGAAAAGACTATTTATATTGGTTGAATAAAACAATTTCCATTTATCAAACCTCAAATATGCTTATAAATAGTAATATATATATATATATATATATATATATATATATATATATATATATATATAAGGTTTGAAACAACCAGAATGAAGGTTGTGTGGCTCTAAGCCATTCCTTAAGGTAAATGCAATGATAGATTAGTGAAAGGTCGAGATCATGTACATAACAAAAGCAATTGTAATGATAGCACTAAGAAAGTTGTGTGGTTATAATCCATTCCCTAAAAGTGAACGTGATGATATAATGATCGTTATAAAGGTCATGATCATGGTAAATGATGAGGGAAATCTTTTTCTTATGTTTGTTCTCTTGTTCATAAGTAAACTACTCTGATGTTAGTTACTTAAAATTGATAGATAATAATTCATTTGAGTTAGTGTTGATGCTCATTTATACTGAATTTCACATGAATCCTAAATCAATGTTGAGAACCCGAAGTTCTCCCAAATGTATACAAAGTCCCGTTTGTTTTAATAATGATTTTTCAAGTTCAACCCAAACTTTAGTTCATCGCACTTGGCGTTTTTGGCTAACATATAGCCTAGTGATGGAAAACCTTATGAATAGTACATGTTTTCCCTCTAAACAAAGGCTAAAACTATATTATTTCACGTGGTAGAGACGATATTGATACTATTTCACGTGTTAATAGCATATTAAATGCTCCAGAAGAGCATCGATAGTTTACCCGCTGATATCGAATTTTGTAATTCATAATGCATCATATTCTAATGTATACCGAAGAAATTTATTAAGTTTCCACTATGTTTGAATGAAAAGTCATCACATTGGAATGGTGTAAAGGAAAATGTACTAAATATCTAAAATATATCATATAGTAAATATGGCCAAGAAGACTATATTAGAAGTTACTATAAATGATACTAATTTTCAATAATATTCCATTATATCAAATATGGTGAGTAACCAGAAGTTACTAGAATATTTATACGTTCACCACATGGCATGACCAGATAGGTCATCAAGATAGCATCATGATATGCTAAACAATCAAACATGCTAACTGGTACCTTAGCACCTCTAAGTAATCTAAAAACATTGCTCCCAAAATGCCTTATCATATGTCTAGTTAGTTTTTTTTTTTTTTTTTGTGGCAAATAATTTTTTATGCCCTTCTAAACAATAAACTCCTACAAACAATCCATCTTATATGGGACCATTGAAATGTACCGTTGTGTGGATTGTGGCATTCATACATCATGTGAGTTTTTAGCTACCTGTATGTAGCATATGCCCAACACTATGGAACGTTGTTTTTGTTGACATGGTTTAACACGGTTCTTTGACAACCCAATTGTAGGGATCATTGTTGGGCACAATGTGAAATATAGTGAGAGGCATACGTAGTCGAGACGGAATTCGTCGATTGATTATATCAATTCAAAACCAACTGCTTATCACAAATACTCCCCATTACAACCGGTCTCCTGAAGAGAACCAAGTTTCTATTTTTTTTATATATATTTTGTTGTGCAGCCTATGTACCAATAGCACCACCATAACATATAAAATAGGATATGTACATCGTATTCCCAGTCTTAGGGGGAGACAAGAAAATGAAAGACTAGTAACATAAAAAAAAATGCATCATATTATATATCGACCCCTGAAGTGGTCAATGCAAATCTGAAGTCCAAAAGAAAGAGCGTGTATTTGCAAATAATAATAAATGAAATACAAGATGCATTCACTAACACAAATAAGGTGACAAAGTCACATATACCAGCTTAAACTTATCTGCTCGAATGGAAGTACTCACAAAATGATTATCATATTAATAAATTGTGAGAGATAAATCGGTTCCAAAAAGATAAAACCCACAAAACACAAAAAGAGCACAGTAACGCAGTTGGTGTAACCCCAAAAGAGGTGGCACATAAAACACCATAAGTGGTTACATACAAAACCCCAGAAGTGGTTGCATACTAAACCTTAAAGAAGGTTGTTGTCAAAACCCCAAAAGAGGCTAATGGAGTTCTAAAAGAAACTCTAGTACCAAACAAATATGAGATCGCGATAAATTATATACAAAATAAGTACAATATGGAACCGTAATGAAACACGTGTAAAATGATATATTTGATTATGCTATAGCAATAGATGTAATCGATGAAAAAAAAAAGATTACGTATATAGAAAGTGTGCAAGAGTGTACGCACACAAATAGCCAAAATGGCTACATGACTTAAGGTTGAACTAAATTTGCTCGACAAACTAAACGTTTTCGAACCAGCAGTTCGAACACCCATAGACGTCAAACCAGTAGGTTATAAATGGGTGTCTTTAAATAAAAGGAAACGTAAATAATAAGTTTTTGCGATGTAAGGCACGCATTTTAACATAAAGATTTTTTCCCAAATCCCAGCAGTTATTACGAGGAAACGTATACCCCTGTAGTGGATGTGATAATCTTTAAATGTTTAAGCGGCCTCGCAATCTCAGAATGACTTCAGATAAAACAACTTATGGATGTCATCACCGTATACATGTACGAGACAATTGCAAATGACATCTGTATGAAAACCCCCTGAAGGATTAAAAATGCTCAAAGCATTATGAAACAATAACCCCATAGGTGTTATATATATGAATCTTAAACGAAACTACTCGTATGTGGTACAGTCGACTATACTAGGTATAATTTTGATAAAATGAGCTACATCTATTTAACAAGATTTCACTCTTACAGTGATAATGTAAACATCATCGAGAAGGAACTCTCAAACTAAAGAGGAAAATTTTGAATGACCTTTACAAAGTGTAATTATTCTCGACCTGTAGTTCGAGTATATATGTACTATTTTTGCTCATCAATCTGACTACATCTAGAAGATGTTACATAGAAAAAGCTCATTCGTTGAGTACATGAACGATTGTCTGATCGCTTGACATAGAAAAAATATTCTTATCAACCCCAAGAAAGGGATATTGAACTACTTAGTCAAGAAGTACCATACTTAATTGTAATCAGAGCATTGACGTATATTGCAAACAAGACGACATCTGATATTACGTTCTTGCTAGATGTATTGGTAAGATTACAGTTCTAATCTCAAATGTTGCACTCTTTTTCCCTTCACTAAGTTTTTCCCATTGGGTTTTCTTGGTAAGGTTTTTAATGAGACAACATAACTGATCCAGTAGTATCAGTTTATCTTATAGGTCCCGAAGTACTAATTTAACATCATCATAAATCATGTTGTTAATTATGTATAATGCGTAATGCACTATTTTTCCATTGACTAAGTTTTTCCCATTGGGTTTTCTTAGTAATGTTTTTTTTTATGAGGCAAAATATCTGATCCAAAAGTATTAGGGGGAGAAAATACGCGCTGCACTCTTTTTTCCTTAGCTATGGTTTTATCCCACTGGGTTTTCCTAGCAAAGTTTTTAACGAGACAGCATCACCTAGCGTATTAAAAGAATAGTAGACTATTATATTTCATCATGTGGATAGTCAAGGGGGAGTGTTATGAATGCACCATAATGTGGTGACTCCCACATATGTAACCACCATCTCTTCATGTCCTTTGTATTAATGTAAGAACACTATATATAGAGTTCTTTGTATTGTATGTTGATATCTCAATGAAAAAGAATTCATATTCACTTATTCTCTATAGTCTTGTTCTCTCATGTTTAATATAGTTGTATATGGATTGCTAATAGACCATTGTTTTACAACAATTTTTTATTTTTTACAACAGCTCACATATTTCCTATACATACATTTATCAAATGGGGGAATAGTGTCAGGCAGCTGCCTGGCACTCCTCCATTGGACCAACCGGTTTATTATATTTATCCATTTTAAATTATGTTTTTGCCCATGTTTAAAATTACCGTTTTGCCCCCAGCTCAAATTAAAATTACGCTTTCGTACCCATCTCAAAATTACGATTTTACCCTTAATTCAAAATTACGATTTTGCTTGGCACTCCCCTATTGGACCAACCAGTTTATTATTTTATATCCATTTTAAAATTACGGTTTTACCCCTATTTAAAATTACGGTTATGCCCCCAGCTCAAAATAAAATTACGCTTTTGTCCCCGGCTCAAAATTACGATTTTCCCTTGATTCAAAATAAAATTGTGGTTTTGCCCTCAGCTCAGAATTACTTTTTCGCCCCAGTTCAAATAAAATTTTGTTTTTGCCCCCAGCTAAAAATTACGATTTTGCCCTCTGTTCAAAAATGTGATTTTTCCCCGTTTAAAAAATTATGATTTCGCCCTTAGTTTAAAATTACGTTTTTTCCACAGTTCAAAATAAAATTATGCTTTTGCCCCCAACTCAAAATTACAATTTTGTCCTCGGTTCAAAATAAAATTGTGATCTTGTCTCCAGCTTAAAATTACGATTGTGCCATTAGTTCAAATTTATATTACGCTGTTTCCCCAAGTTCAACATTACGAATTTGCCCCTGTGTAAATTTACAATTTTGCCCCTGGTTCAAATTTACAGTACTACCATCACTTTAACTTTTGACAAATTACGATTTTACCCCATTAAAAAAATACAACTTTCCCTCAGTTAAAAATTACAATATTGCCATTGTTTTAGTTTTTTTTTTATCAAAACTATAAAAGTGTTTTCTTTTAATTGGTTGACTCGATTTAATTGTTTTTCGTGTCAATGAGCTGCCTAACACTCGCTCATTATTCGGCCATCGCCCCGCAACGTGAGCGGGGTATTAACTAGTTAGTTAAACATACTTCTAAATCCACATATTTTATCTACAACGAGACTTGAACACTTACTATTAAAAATTGACACATTTTTCTAACATATTGGGTACAGGAGATTGATTAATAAGATATAACAAGTTAAATGCCTAAATCAAGATTTATTATGCCATCTGGTGTTTTTTGTGACTTAGGTTCGACTCCCACTCTCCTAATTATTTTCTGCGGCATTCAGATGAAAGGCGAATATGGGTGGCGCCAGTTCGTCTTGGATGAGAGGCGAGGTTTTACCGATTATTCCACTTTCATGCCTTTGGGCGGGTGGAGGTCGGGTTTCCGCGCATCTGGGAGATTCAAGGGGCTGATGGCGGTTGAGTAGTCGATCTTAGCCACAGCGCCCAGTGTCACGGTGATTGGCATGTTGTTCCTTGTCATTCAAAAAGAAAAATTATGTCAATGTGAGACTAGCTCATTTAGTAGAAAAATATAGGGGCGGACCTAGCATATAAGAATGGGCAACCTCCGCTACGGCTTGGCGTTTCGGCGGTAGTGTAAAATTAGTGTAAATTTTGGAAAAATTTGACGTTTTTACGATTTCGTTACGGCTTTTTTATAAAACGTTACGGCTTGGCGGATTTTCTAGATCCGCCACTGGAAAAATATACCTTTTAGGGAGGAAAGCCTTAGATTCAAACCTGTGAAAAAAAGAATACTTTAAAATAATTAATGTAAAGTAAACTAGGAGTAATTTTTACCGTCAAAAAATAAAGATTTATTATCACGTATGTCTAAAGAATTTATTTCATCACAAAATTTCACCATTATATACAGGTTATTGGATTTTATCATCCTAAACTATTGGATATTGGCCGCTGCCACCCCTAACAATCACTTTGACGTCCGTAACCCCCCCCCCCCCCCCCACAACTTAACACTTAGTGAGTTCTCTCACCACATCGTCAGCTGATCATTAACTTTAGATCCCGTTACAATACTTTTAGGGGTGTCATAGGGATCTTAGGAAGATTTTAGAGATCTTAGGACACCCCAAATGTATAGTAACAAGATCAAAAGTTAGTGATCAGTTAACGACGTTTTGGCAGAACACACTAAGTGTTAAGTTAGGGGTGGCGGGCGTTAAAGTGATAGTTGGAGGTGACAGTGGCCAATAGCCAATAGTTACGGGTGATAAAATCCAATTACCTTTATAAATATATTCAACTTTAATCATTATATTAAAAAAATCCAAATTTTGAGATGTTATATCAAGTTATTAAACAAAAATGTTGATTTCCAAGTTAATATATGCTTATCAAGTTTAACCGTTATAGATTAAAAAAAAATCCAAACTTGGAGATGTTATATCAAGTTATTAAACCAAAATATTTGATTTCTAAAATTAAAATATGCTTATAAAAATTCAATAAAAGAACTGTAAACAAAAATCAAACAACCAAGTGATTAATTATAAGATACAACAAGTTAAACTATCTTAATTTTTTTCAAAAGATGTTAAACCAATTTAGAACACCATTCTAGGAATATTTCGTTGGGGTGTGCATGAGTTGGTTTTACTCTTTAACCGAACTAGCGATTATGGGATTTACCGACTAGTTTTGGTTTCAGTTAATCGGTTAGTTACTTATTTGTAATCGGCTCAGTTAACCATAATGTGTGTCACGAAAGCTGGATTGCCAATGGACTGATAAGGCTGGATTAGCTAATGGGACAAACAAGCAAAACCGAAAATAGCTTGATAACACATATGTATATGTATGTGTCTCCTTCATGTTTATTTAAATCTGGTACAGTCAAACTTGATTTCTATAATTAGAATTGAACAAGTAGTACTGAACGAACAATAGGCCTAGAACTTATTTTGAAATGATGTTAATGAATGAACAACTTAAATGACACACACACACACAAAAACAAGAAAGAACAAAAAACCATTTCAACTGTGTGAGTTAATTTAGACAAGAAGCCAATTTTATAAAAATTGACATATATAAGTGAAACTCGTGATATGTATCTACTGTACTTTTGGAGTGAGTTATCACTCACGAGGAGGTCGAATTGGCCGGGTATAAACTATTCGAGTCGATTTAAGCTATCCTTATTTAACTTAAGAGAGCTTAAGCTCTCAAACTCGACTTATTTTAAGCTCATGTAATTTGAAATTAGCTCGTTAAATGTTTATTTAATATTTAATTATTTTATATGTATAAATGTTTTTAGATATAACTATTACACATAACATAATATATATTATTTAATCTGTAATAACTAATATTCATGCATATATATTTAACGTACTTGAAAAACTCATATAAGTATTGAGCCATCACTAGCCTAGTCTGACAATGGCTCCTTTGTAAGATGAGATTTAATTTAAACGTGAGGTCAACTCGATAAGAGTTATAGTGAGCCTATCATGTGCAACTTGGCTAGTTTACACTCCTAACTTAAGACTGGTTGAGACACTTTGTGAAAGAGACGCGTGATGGCCGTGAAACACTGTAGCAAGTGCGGTGATCATGGCATGGTGATTATTTTCAATGATGGTAGTCACGGGTGTGAAGGGATGGTGAATGTTGTGCAAGAGTCTTTTGGCCGTTAAATTTATAAGAAAAACAGTATAATAATAAACCCCTTTCCCACTATATAAACTATTAAAATTCTTTTAAAATTTTCACACATTTTTACTCTTATGTGGTGTTTGTTTTTTCAGATGTAAAAGGTCTGCAGTCTGCTGACCACATCTGTAAACGTCTGCACTAGAAGAGGTAGACCAAATGTCTGCATAGTGTAATAAAAAGAGTTTGATTATTCTCACATCTTTTTAAAACCCCACATTTGCAAACAAACAAAGCTTCAGCTTCATCTACCACCACTCCCGACTCCCCCACCACCACTTCAGCCTTCACCGACAACCTACCACCCTCACCGAAACATCATCATCGTCAACCCTACGCCACCGCCCACAACCAGCAGCTTCAAATATAAAAAAAACCCTAATTTGAAAAACGAAAAACCCTAATTGTAATCCCCAATTAATCAAAGTTTCAACCTTTAATCATACCCTGATCACATTCGTTTCTGAAACTTTAATCAACAGCTTCAAATATCAAAATCTTGACAAAAACTCGTACCTTTAACAGTCGAATTGAGTTGAAATTTGAGGGGGTTTTGACTTCAACTGAATCATGTTGACTTTTAAGTGCATAATCTTGATGACGATTATTATTATGATGATGGGTGTAACGCTCCGCATTTTCGAACTTCTTGTTTTAGCAAGTCATGTTGTACTTTCCATATTTAGATACTTGTACTCTCTTTGTAATCTGCATTCGTTTCATTTGTAATTCGAGACTATTGATCATAATGAAAACGAAGCTATTTTATTCATGTTTGCGTTAGACTTATGTGCAATTTTCACATTTGAACGATATATTATCCTAGACTCTCGATTCGTTAAACTAGTTGAAACTCGTAAAATAGTGAAACTCGAAAGTTTCGTGAAATGAATAATTGTTTAAAGATTTTTATTCGTTATAAATATGGTCATTATTCAAATTATTTAAATTAATTAAATTAATTAATTTTGTTATTTAAAAGGTTTATTTTTATAATAATCTATTAGTTTCGTTAGATTTTAAAGGTTAGTAAACTAACCTAGTTAGTTTAACTATAAAAGTTAGTTCTTTTCTTTTTTTAAACAACATAACTTGAGTTCCTTAAAGTTAAGGGTTATTTTGAGTAAATAACTCAAACTTTAAGTTACAGGGTCTTTTTTTTGTAACTTGCTGAAAGTATATGGTTGAGAAACAAAAAGGAAATTAAATCACAAAAAAAGGGCATAGCCGGGACTCGAACCCGGGTCACCGCCTCACACACACGCGCTTAACCAGCTGGACTCCGGCCTTTTATTGAACAAACCTGGTGTGTATTTTATTTAACCACTCATTCAAACAACCTGATTCAGCGCAAACAGACATAAACAGACGCGATTTTAAGCGGGAATTGTGATCTTTTTGTGTTTTAAACATGTTTTAACATTAATTACACAACTACAACCTAACCCAAACCTTCTCCTATAAATACCAAGCTAATCCAAGCTCAAATCACTTTACAAACTCATCCAAATCACTCTCAAATCATCCAAAAACGCAGCTGCAAATTGATGTTCGAGCAGATTCATCCTACTTCACAAAAGTGAGCATATCTCACTCGTTTCTTGTCCGTTTTTGCTCATTCTTTTTCCTATGTGCTTGGTTTGACCTTAGCTTCGATTCCATGGGTTTTTCACAGTAAATAAGTACCTGAAACGCCGGCAAAAAGGCTCTAAAGTCCACTTATTATTTTTGTTTTCATGAAATCTTTGTTAAACTTAACCAAACTTGAGTTTTCTCATCTCAAACCTATGTCCTAATGCTCATAATCAAATGAATGGTTAGTTGGGCTTAAAAACAAGGTTGAGACACTTAAAATCAGAGGATTAAACCTCATAAACTTTCTGTTTTAGTTAGGGTTCTACCCACAAGAAGTGTTCAAGCTTGAAGCTTGGTAAAAGTGTGATGGTTAGACTAGCTTGAGCTATCTTTCATGAACATCCACTCACTTCTTGATGTTTTCTCATAGAATAGTTGTTCATTTCATTTCTTATGTAAGTTCAAGACCCTCCTTGAATGTTTTTACATCAAGTGTAGTGGTGAACATTGGAGATACCTAAATGGGAGCTTGTTCTTCCTACCTCATGTATGATTTCTATGACACTTTGAGGTGCCTAAATGAAGACCTTAGTCTTCTACCTCATGCTTGACATATATGATATACTATAACCTAAGTAATACTTATATAATATTCAAACAAACCGAACCCTTGATGATGAACAAGTGGTCATTGTCAAGTTAGTAAGTATACCATCTAAACATCATATGTAATGGATGGTTATTTTCCTATGTTATGTTCTTGCACTTTTAAACTCCAAATCTATAATCTACCGTTATCCCCAACTCACACACCTATGTTCCTTGTGTAGGAGGACAAGGTGCTTCAATCTAAACAACTAACACTCACGGAACATCAAGTAGGAAAGCTTGCAAAAACCGTGAGTATACTCGATCCCTTTTCACTTTTATCTCTTTGGGATGCAACATGTACATTATACAAAATGATACTAAACCATTTTAAACATACTCTATCCATGCTTAACATGAAACTATTTGTGATACTTGTTATTCTCGTATGCTATGTAAACTAATTGGTCGATATATGCTCATTAACTTTGCTAGCCTCCCTTAACAATTATAGCGCTATAGGATTAACGCACCGCCCGTTAGACTTGGGGTATTGTTAAGTTAAACATGTTACCACCCGCTACTCTATTGGGATTAGGCTATTTTAACGCGTTATATACTCGGGTTTGAACATATTGTACGCCATATTTGCATACTAGTACTCACATATTATGAATCATGTTGGATATGAGCACTTTTTATTCTATTTATGCTATGTAACAAAACTTGTATACTCGCCTTTGCTTTTGCATTGAACTCTATTTTAATACATGTTGCAGGTTAATTGATGAAGTGATGTTACAAGATGAAACAAGATTTAGGGTGGACTAGATACACACCTAGATTAATCTATCTTTCGTTGATTATGTTACAATTTGAACAATGTTGTTATTTTTATTTGAATCTTGTATGACAATTAGTTTTGAAATGAAATTTGAATTAAATTAATATTGTCACATAGTGTTATGAAGTCTCTTACAATCTACACACCTCGTCTCATCCCGATGTTTCCGCCATCGGTTGGGGTGTGACAATGGGGTTGTGGGATTAAGAAGCTTAGAGGAACACAGGGGAAGAGGGTGGCGGAGGAGGTGGAGGTGGTGGCGAAGGAGGTGGAGGTGGTGGTGGAGGAGGTGTCGGCTGGGATGAGTTGCTAGGGTTTGGAGAAGTTTTGTTTTGAAGAGTAGAGAAACCCTTGAAGACCCTTGAAGATGTGAGTCCACATCTGCCCAAGGAAGAGGTCTTGAACACCTTTTTTAATGAAAGCACTTCCAGAAAACAAACACACTGCAGACTCAAACGTTTGCGCGTGGTCTGCATGAGGCAGACATAAGATGTTCTGAAGTGCTTTTGATAAAAAAACAAACACCCCTTACTATACATGAAATATATATATATATAGGCTAATTATAATGACAAAACCCACTCCAGATGAGAAAACCCAAGAAACCCACATGTGTGGCTAGGATTCAGCCACGTCACATATGCATAAAGATGAAGAGAGGGGTATTTACGTCAATTTACCCATAGCCTGAAAATGTAACAGGTCTTCCTTTTTGAGAATGATGACAACTTTTGTACATTTTCTCTCTCTAGAATTTATAAGAGCAACACTTTTAAAAAAACCCATCAGACCTCATTCATCTCAATTAACACTACCTCTCTCCTCATTCATCTCTCTCATCTACCAAAAAACCCACCACCACTTTGTTCAGATCAAAGAAATTCGGAACAAACCCACCACCCATGGAGAAGCTTTTGTGCTGACATCCCCTTAACCTTCATCACCCTCACACTTCTCTACCTCATCCCACACACTTCTCTCTCTCTCTTTCTCTCTCTCTTTCTTTAGATAACCATTTTCAAGATCTAAGATCTGAAACAAAAAAAATTCTTTTTCTTATCAAAATCCTTCATAATCAACCACCAAAACTCCAGATGCTCCGAACAAAAAAGATGCTCCGAATAAAAAAAGATGCTCCAGATGCTCCGGTTGAAGATGCTCCAGATGCTCCGGTTGAAGATGCTCCGGGAAGATGCTACCGGATCCAAAAGATGCTCCAGATCCGGCTGAAGATGTTTGATGATGTTTCAGATGACGGTTCGATGTTGAAGATGATCCAAAAGATATTTGATGTTGAACATGATGTTCCAGATCTATAAGATCCTCCAGATCCATAAGTATGTTTGTGTTTTTGTAGATCTTCATTTTTTTTGTGTTTTGTAGATCTTCACTTTTTGTAATTTTCAGATTTGAAATTTTTTTGTGTTCCAGATCTAAAAGATCATCCAGATTTGCAATTTTTTGTGTTTTGTAGATCTTCATTTTGTTGTGTTTTGTAGATTTGCAACTTTTTTTATTTTCTTGTTTAAGAAGATTAAAGTTATTAAGTTTTTGTTTTCTGGATATATTGTTTTTTTATTACTGATTTTATGGTTGAATCTAAAAAATCTAGTGTTGTTGGATGTAACAATTCTTTGCATCTTAGTTACGAAATGTAACAATCAAAGAAAAAAATGCATGTTGCATTTTTTCGTGTTACATAAATAATGTATGTTACTGAAAATAAAGTGCATTGTTACACTTTTTTGTGTTACATAAATAATGACAGTTACATTTTTTTGTGTTACATAAATAATGTCTGTTACATTTTTTGTAACAATCAAAGAAAAAATGCCTGTTACATTTTTTTGTGTTACATAAAAATGTAACAATCAAAGAAAAAATGAATGTTACATTTTTTTGTGTTACAGAAATAATGTAAAAATTATATTGTGTTACATAAAAATGTAACAATCAAAGAAAAAATGAATGTTACATTTTTTTTGTGTTACATAAAAAAATGTAACAATCAAAGAAAAAATGCATGTTACATTTTTTGTGTTACAGAAATAATGTAAAAATTATATGTTAAGTTTCTATGTAACATTTGATCATTGAAAAATTATATGTTACGTTTCTATGTAACACATGTAACAAAACCAAAAAAAATATGTTACAAAAATATATTGTCATATACACATGTAACAAAACCAAAAAAAATATACAAGCAAAAGAGAATATTGAAAGGTAGTTGGTATATCATATTTGGAGAAAAAAGAAGTGTAATGATGAATATTGATGTGAGGGTTTCTTACAACATGCAGACTTTTGTCTGATTGTAAGAGAAATTATGTTTATGTTCCAATATTACCCTTCAGTACATGAAATATATTAAAAAATTGAGACAAAATGACACAAAAGCATCTGATGGGCAAAAGTGAATCCTCGCCATCCATCAAGTATGATCAATGGTTGTTATTGGATTTTCAGGGTTTATTCAACTCAAGTGGGTTTTCAATTTATCCTTGCCCTATATATATACACGGTAGGGTTCATGCGAGAACCACGAAAACCAATGTGAACACAACAAAAAAAAACCTAACCCCCACCCCCAAAACCTACCACCCCCCCCCCCCCAAAAAAAAAAAAAAAAAAAAAAAAAACTAACCCCCATCCCCCACCCCTCACCCAAGCTAAATGCTAAAAACTAAAATACCAAAAAACCTAAAAAAATCTAAAAAAACACACAATTTTTTTTAAATATTTTTTAATGAAAAATCGCTACTTTTAGTAGCCAAAAAAATTCTTTTTTTAATAACGAAATCTAGCGATTTTTCATTAAAAAAATAAAAAAAATTGTGTATTTTTTTTAGCTATTTTTAGGTATTTTTGGTTGTGTTCATATTGGTTCTCGCGGTTCTCACAATAAAGGGTGGTTCCTAAATGATTATTCTATATATATATATATATATATATATATATATATATATATATATATATATAGGGTGGGGTTCTAGAGTGAACACTAGTGTATTTGTGAACTGAGTGAACAAATCCTGGCCATTGATCTACACACATGTATGGCCAGGATCTCATCATCAAATCGTAAAATACACTAGTGTATTTCAACATAAAATCCTGCCATTGATTTACACACGTGTATGGCCAGGATTAGTTCACTCAGTTCTCAAGCTACACTAGTGTTCACTCTTGAACCTAATCATATATATATATATATATACACACACACACACATATGGGAAAGGATAAATTGAAAACTCACATTAGTTAAGGAAACCCAAAAAACTCCATCTCCACCATCAATCTCATGTGATCAATGGTTGATATAAAAATGTACAAAAAGTTACCTTTTCCGTGAATGTTAGAGTCTGACAAAAAGTGTAACAACTTTACATTTTTCTCTTTATCTCATCTACACAAAAAAGTGTGACAACTGCATTGTTAATAAAAATCTTGCTATAAAAATTGTAACAAGTTTTTTACGCATGTTACAAAATAAAAACTTCGTAAATTATAAGTTCTAAAATTCATATAATCTAAAAACTGCTGTCAAAAAACAATAAAAATTGTTACATGTGAGTTACAAAAAATGTGAACAATTAAAAACATGTAAAACATTCTCTCTCCTCTCTCCACTGTTACGTAATGTGTGTTGGTGTCAGAAAATGTTGCAGGTGTCAGTAAAAATGTTGTAATTAAAAAAGTGTAACATGTGGCAGCATAATGTCCATTGATTAGGTTTTCAGAGTTTTTGTAACTCACACGGGATTTCTCTAGAAAGTGTATGAAGTGTTGGGCCATTGGATGTATGGTTTTAATGGTTGAGATTAGATGAGTGACATTTTTCCAAAATTTTTGTTTTAATTACTAATTGATTTGATTGATGGAGGGAATTTTGGTAATTGAGCATGTTTTAAAAAAGATTCAACCATCATTCTACAACACACCCTTCTTTCTGGCACAACTTCCCTCTCGTTCTTTCACCGCATTAAACAAAAATCTCCTAAAATCATAGATGTAAATGAAGATAAAAGGTTTGATTGCGTTTAAAAGCTAAATTCTACTACATCGGTGTTCAATTTTGTTTTTTATCTAAGGACGAGAATCGGAGTTCAATTTTATTTTATTATCGGTCGTATGTTTTATATTGGTGGTGTGTCATATGTGATAGTGTGTTTATAGCATAGGATGATATGCTTAGTGTAGTGGGTGTGTTATATAGTAAAAACACAATACAACCTATTTAGTAAACCACAATACCAACATGTTCAGGATAACACGTAACGACATACTATTTAAAACACAATATCACAAACTTAGCAAAACACAATATGATAACAAAACTATATTAGTGGTCTGAAAAAAAAAACAAGTTGACAATATATATAATGGCTATTGTGTTAAAATATGTAAACATACAAGTTAAAATACCATACGATCATCGTAAAAAAGGTAAAACAGATACCATATGATCGTTGTAAAAAAAGGTAAAACAGGAATTCATGAAACCAAAAACAGATAAAAAATTATGTGAAGAAATAAAATCATGTGCATGCATAAAATGATAATCTTCTGGATCAGAGATGAAGTATGCAATGAATGTGATATATGTTGTAGTTTTAGAATAAGAGTTTGTGTGTATAACAACCCTAAAAAATACCCTAAAACGCTCCATAATCACAAAACCGAACCCCGCGTAAGATTTATTTTAATTAAAAAATGAAAAATCAAAATTTTTATACCTGTCGCGGCGGTGAGTCGGTCGTGGGGCGCGACAAGCCCTTGCTTGCCGGAAACGTTTGTTAACACGTGTCGGACACGTGTTGGACCTACTCGATGACCAGGCAACCCTAGCCGTAGCTAGGGTGCCCTCGCAGGGCACGACAGACAGGCCTTGGGCCGGTCGCGGGGCGCGAGAGACCCCTGAAAAACCTATAAATAGAGCAAACATTCAGCAGTTGTAAATCGTTCAGTTTCTTTCTTTCTCTCTATAATTTCGCACGAAAATACCAGCTAAAATACCCCCTAAATCACGAAGCTCTGCCCCATTTTAAGTGTTTTAACCCCTGATCATTGATTCGATACCATGCCCGATTGATCTTGAACCCAACAACTGATGCCAAAGCGCTGCTTGATAAAGGTTATGCTTTGTAAACTAAGTTGGGGTTCTGTCTCGTGATGTATTGATAAAGTTGAATTGGGTTATTACACTAATCACGAGTGCATTATTTATTTTATTAAATAGCTCAGGAGTTATACCCAAGATTATACCAGGAGGCTTTTAGTTGAACCCTAAAGTTACAAAGTGAGTCATTCTCCTTTTTATCACCTTTTTGTGATACATTTATATTTAAAAATGCTTTGCAAAAACCATGATTATTATAAACTTATATTTACCCTATAAAAACTTATATTTATCAACTTCTTTGGGCAAACATAAGTTTTCCTAACACTGTACTCTAGTTGAAATATATGTTTATAACAATCGCTCTAGTCGAAATATAAAATAATTCTAAAATAATAACTTATGTTTAAAACGATGTGCATTGTAATTATATAAGTTTTATATTTAATATTTAATATTTAAAATAGTATATTATAAATTATAAACCTTAAATGTATATCATTAAACGATATATATTATTTAACTTTTAATATACTAAGATATACATCGGGAATTATATTTTAAATCTTAGTCCCATTAATATATTAAATGATAATGTCATAATTATTTAATTAATATATTATATTTAATAAAGTTATAGCTACTAGTTTGACAAAAAACGATATATTTCATTTTCTCGGCAAATTTGTTCTATGCCATAGGAAATATATTTGACAAAGTGATATCATGAGTTTTATAGTATATACTTTATAGAGTTAGGTTAACGTACAAGAGCCTTTATCCTACATTACGTATGCGGTCATCTCAGCCGTCAGATCTTCATCCCACATTGAAATCGTATGTTGGGTTTTTGTAACAATTTCGCATGTTAGTTTTTTAACATGCGGTTTCATCTTACCACATGCGAAATTGTTACAAAAAACCAATATGCGATTTCATCAAAATTATCACATGGGAAATTGTTACAAAAAACCAACATGCGATTTCATCAAAATTATCACATGCGATTTCATCCATGCTATTTATAACATGCGATTTCACATCGCGTACGTAACGTACGTTAAGCCATTTTGTACAATACACTTTTTCATACTTTATATATAAATATATACACTACTAGTTCAGCGTCACTAGTTGAGAGAATGATCAACAGTGATATGACCAAAGTCACTAGTTGAGAGAATGATCAATAGTGATATGACCAGAGTTACTAGTTGAAAGAACGATCAACAGTGATACGACCCCAGTCACTAGTTGAAAGAACGATCAACAGTGATATGACCAGAGTCACTAGTTGAAAGAATGGTCAACAGTGATTTAATCACCGTCACAGGAATAGCCTAGTGACAGATACCTTTGAATAATAGTAAGATATACTATATATCTATTACTTGATAAACTGCACTATTGGACGGAAGTTAGCTAATGAGTGATATGACCATCGTCACATCGGAACTGCCACCATGTGACAAATACTGATTGAGTCTTAGGTAAATATAAACAAATATAAAAATCCTTAATGCTGTAAAGTATAACAATATATTTTTATAAAAATGGAATGAACTCGCTAGTATTTATTACTGATAAAATGTTTTCAAAACGCGTTTCAGGTAATTTGCTATAAAGATAATAGAAGTCAGCTATGGAGCACTGAAGGCTTAAATAAAGTGGCCATAATTACCTAAATAAAAGAAGAAATTTATGTTTTATTTATTTGGGTTTATCCCTATGAAAACAATTGAATTGAATATGAGTTTTAGCCCATTTATGTAATATTAAAAGTTGGTGTTTTTATATACTCTGAAATTATTTCCTAACTACGATCCTAATGAAAAAATTTTCCGTTGCGTATTTAATAAACACCGGTACCACTTAACTGGTTCACGGCTCCCGCTCCCAGGGTGGGGTCGGGGGTTGTGACAGTTTGGTTCGTGGAATCCAAGGGAAATGTAATTAGAATTAGAAAGTTTTCCGTCAAAAATCTTGTTTGGTTGGTTTTTGATGGAAATGGAATTAGAAAATATTCCATCAAATTCCCTCAATCTTAGGAATTTAAAAATCCTTCCTATGTGTGATGGAATTCAAAACTTTCCAAAGGAATGTTACTTGATTACGTAAATACCCTTTATCGATCCAATGTTTATCATATCTCTAGATCATTTACTTCTAATAAACTTTTCTCTGCTCATGAAGAACTACCAGTATCAAAAGTACATAGGAAAATCGAAATATTAAATCCAAGATTACACCAATATTGGTAGTAGAAACAACAGGCTTCACACTTCAAATTGAAAAATCATGCAAATAGTTTATAAACAAAAAAAGATAAACAAGAATTTCAGAGAAAGATTGGAAAATCACATAGATAGTTTTTAACATAAGTTGTTGTTTGTTGGTGTAAATCTATTTTATACATGGAAATGATTAATAGAAAAACAAAAAAAAAGGTGTGGGCATGGAAGTCTCGAGAGAGAAGTCGGGTAATGACCGGAGAGAAATTTGGGGTGAACATGTGAAATGCAGATTTAACTTTTCCACTTTTGAACATTACAATTTCATTACTAAATTTATAAACCAAACAAAACATTAATTTAAATTGGAATTAATTCCAATTCCAACGAATTCTAATTCCTATCAAAATTACAATTCCTTTAAAAAAATCCGCAAACCAAACAACCCCAAAGGGTTTCCATAAAAATCTCAATTAATTAAACAAAATTATATATCCCATAATTTACTTATTTAATCAATTACAAATATACCATTTTATTATAATACTAGAGATGACACATGCCATCATCAAAATACTTCCTAAACTATCAAATTGACGCTTCGAGCACTTTGTTTCCACCCACCAACTTCTTACAACTCTTCCAATTCCACACTTGAATTTCTGGCCATGGTTGTCGAAGCAACATAAGAACTTGAAGATATGAGACGACCAAAGAAAAACATTGTGCACCATGGTCGAGAAGGGGCTCATGAAGTTCTAATGAATGATTACTTTGTCGAAAATCCAAAGTATAATGTTGAGACTTAAAGCGAGATATCGTTTATCTAAAAAGTTATTTTTAAATATTGTGGGATATATAGATGCTCGATTTGAATGGTTTCAAATAGGTTACGACGAGAGGTACAAATAAAGTTTCACCCCGCTACAAAAGTGCACATCTGCAATTCTTCAACTCGCAACTGGTAATGTTCCCAACGAATACGATGAATATGTAGCTATGTCTGATTGGACTTCACATGCATGTCTAATATATTTTTGCAATGCCATTATTAAGTTATACGGTACAAAGTTTCTACCAAGACCTATTAACCATGACATTGCATGTTTGTATGCCACACATGAAGATAGATGGATCCTTCTAGGGATGCTAGATAGCATTGACTATGCAGATCTTGTTTAGAGAATGTGTCCGACAAGTTTGCGAGGCCAGTTTATGAGAGATGATCACATAAAACCAACGATCATGCTCGAAGCGGTGGCGTTGAATGATATATGGATTCGACATGCGTACTTTGGTGTTCCCGGTTCAGACAACGACATTGGTGTTTTACATTAATCCTCGTTATTCAATAATGAAATGCATGGAACCACACCTAGGTGTCTGTTTGTGGTTAATGGGAGACAATATATACGCAACTATTATCTTGCTGATGGCTTTTACTCACCTTGGTCAGTTTTTGTAAAAGCCTTTTCATATCCAACCGATGACAAAGAATAAATGTTCAAGAAGTTACGGACATTAGCATGAAAAGAGGTTAAGCGAGCATTTGGTGTTTTGAAAAGTAGATGGAGTATACTTGTGAGTTTATAACGTCTATCACTTCCGTCAATCGTCCATCGTAGCAGAAATAGAACAAGACAAAGTTTAATGAATGAAGATTATAGGGGGATGGAGGATTGCCCATCTGGACGGATGGAGCTAATGAGCTAAAGGAGCCTTCATTTAAATGTTTCCTATAAATAGCTAGGTCTTGAGTCATTTTACAACTTTTGCTACTTTGGTATTCTTAGAGCTTTTGAAGTCTAGAGAGAGAAAGTAGAGATTCAAGGTGATTTAAGGTGTAAACATTGTCAAATTTCTAATAGAATCATCATTATATTTTGTTCTTGTGTTCGATCCACACACGTGCACGGATTCCGCACGTCGTACGTGTTCTTTGCAATTGCTCGGGAGTTCAATTCGATCCTAAATCACGTTCACAAGTGGTATCAGAGCGGGATATTGATTGCACGGATCAGAGATACAAGATTACATGTTATTTCATCAGATTCGGAGCTGATTTTGATCAGATTTGTCAAAATTTCTTCTTCTACACAATTTCTTAATTTTTTTGAGTCTAAAACGCAAATTAAAGGAGATTTCACGGTTAAAATTGATTGTGTTGTGCGAAAATGGTGATTTTATAATCCTACAAATTTTCACGGTTTAATTCGAAGTTTAAAAGGTTCAAATTGATGAAATTTTATTCGAAAAATGGCCAGGTTAGCTGCTGTTCATGTCCATCCGGAGGCCCATCCGGACCAAAAGCTCTTTTGAAATTTTGTTGTTTTGATCATCCGAACCCAAGAATATTAACCCATCCGCTCAGATAGGCCCAAAGAGAGCCCATCCGGACCAGATATCAGATATCAGTCTATCCGAACAAGTATCTCAGGCCCATTCGGGCGTATGAACTATATCCGGACCCAAAGCTCTATACTGAGTTGAGTTATTTGCAAAGCTTTGTCCATCCGCCCGGTTGTAGGTTCTCAGCTCATTCGAAGACTTATAAGACTAGTCCATCCGGACCACTTTAGTAAAGAAAGTCCATCCGAAAAAATTGTATCAGTGTTATTGGGCCATCCGAACAATCAGTATATAGTCCATTCGTAAAGGTTGAAAGTCCATCTGGACCAACTTGTTTATCCGAATTAGTTTTTTAAGTGCATTCGATCGGATAGGGAATCCAGGTAGCTCATTTATAACTATAACTGTTCATCCGGGTCCAATACATAAGTCCATCCGGGCCCAACATAAAAAGTCCATTCATTCGTTCATCTGGATAGTCCATTCGTACCAGATAGTCTGTGTGTTAACAAGCTCATCCGAACTGATAGTGTTGGGCTCATCCGCTTGTATGAAGGTTTAAAAGCCCATTTGGAGAAGTTGTTTCAAGTCAATCCAAAGATGTGTCATAGTTTATCCGGACCACAAAGTCTATTCACATCCAAAAAAATGAGTCCATTTGTCAAAGAAAATCTATTCAAGATATCATCAAGTGCTCATCCGGGTCATTTTGTGTGAAGTCCATACATATTCTCAAGAATTCACAATTGATCATCATTCACATATTTTAAGTGATAAATTGCTTGGTTTAAAAAAAAACATTACTCAATTGTGTGTTTAATTATTTGGTTGTTAATCAAGATAATCAAGGAGATATTCAAGGAAATTTTCATGGAGATTTGAAGATTTCAAACACGGCAGACGAATTCTAGAACACGTTTTACAACGCGTTTACATCTGAAACGACATCCGCAACGACAAGCATTTCGAAAACGATTTTGGATAGTCTGAATTACGATAACGTGTATGGAAACCATCAAAAACCACCGAGATTAATGAATATCGAGGACTATAATTGGTGGAAAAAGCGATTTAAGGGTTGGGTAAAAGCGTTCGCTTATAATAGTTGGGTAATGTTAAAATTGGGATATAAAAAACCAACTAAAGATGGTGGAGTTTTATTAACACTAGAAGAATGTACTAAAACAGAAGTAAAAAATGTTTCTGCTGAACAAAAGATGATTGCACTGTTATATCAATCTGTTCTAGACGATATTAGTTCACTACTTGATTATGACAACACTCCAAAAGGTTTATGGGAAGCATTAGAGAAAAAATGTGTGGGTGGTGATGAAATTGTTAAAAACAAACGATCGTTATTGAAAAAGGAATTTGATTTGTTTACATGCTTAAAAGGAGAAAACGTTCATCAAATGATTGAAAGATTTTGCCATCTTAAACTCGAACTGGAGAGGTTTGGAGTTTACAAAGACAATGAAGAAACCATTGACAGGCTGATCGAAGCACTTCCAAATGAAAACGACTGGCCATACTATGTCATGATACTCAAAAACAGCAATGATACGAAAACAATAACCCTTGATTGGTTGATTGAAAAGCTTGAAGGCCACGCACTGGAATTACAAAAGCAGAACAAAATGGCCAATCAAAATTATCAACAAAATGTCGATTTATACTACCGAAGAAGCATGCTGTTGAATAATCAAGCACCAAAAACGACGTTTAGTGCGGGTAGCTCAAACAATTCATTACAACAAAGTCTTCCAAGTATGATTCGGGTTATCATTCATCCTCTGCATCAAATCCGAACATAGTGAATGCAATATCGCCATAGACCTGAAAAACTCTCAAAGCCTGAATGCAGAAGCTGCCAAGCAACAGATGGTATTTCTAGCATCAATTCTAGAATCATATGAAAGCCTGGTCGCGGGTAAAGTTGGAAACCTAAATATGACGAAGGAAGATTATGACCAGATCGATCCAGAGGAAATGGAGCTGATCGATATAAAATGGTGCATGGCTAGCGTTATGAGGAGAGCACAACGGTTTATGGAGATTACAGGAAGATCTTGTTTGGGAGATGCTGATACAAAACTGGGATTCTATAAGTCGAAAGTTACCTGTTTCAAGTGCAAACAGAAAGGGCACTTCAAGAAAGAGTGCATAAACAGGCAAACTGATGAAGCTGTGAATCCATTCAGAGATGATTATTATCAGAAAGCAATCTACCATCGCATCAACGAGCCCTCAAAGGTGAACCAAAAGCAAATTGGTGAAGGTTCTTCAAGAGAAAGAAAACAAGCAATGGCTGTAATTCACGAAGATGAAGGATTCAATTGGAGTAAATATATTCCAGATGAAGACGGTTTTGCATTCGTAGCCACGACGACACCATTGACTTTTAACCGTGAAAGAGAAAATCATGCGTTAGTTGCTGAAGTTAAAGTTGATAAACTGTGGCAGAGAGATTTAGCTCGACATGAGATTGAAAAATTATATGTTCCTTTTAAGGAAGCACAGAGAGCAAAAAGATGGGATGCTGAAAGAGAATGCTATTTGGATCCACAAGGCAATCCAACGGTTGATCCTAAGAAGGTGGATTTCAATGCAGCGACAGATGTCTTCCCAACTTGTGACACGTTCCATACGAGGAGGTCTAAAGAGAAATATTATGAAGCGAATTTGTATAAGTGTTTAAAGGAAGTATTTTACGCAAGTCTACCAAAGGTGATGGAATTGAACAAGAAGAAAGAAGAGAATGCTGAGAAGCTGGTTGAAGAGCTGAAGAAGACAACAGGAGATACCGAAGAGAATTAGCAGAAGGTTGAAGAATCAAAGAAGACGACTGGTGAAATGACAGAGAAAGATCAAAACAAGGTAAATACTCAATCTGAATCTAATGAGTCGTTAAGTCAAGTCAAATCAGCAAATAAATATGTTGATAAAACTGAAGAACAGTGCAGGAAATGCATGGAAACGTGCAAAGCCTGTACTGAGAAAGACGAAAATTTAAAATAAAAAGACATTGAGTTTACCAAAATAGAAACAGTTTTCAAAACTAAATATAAAGAAGGGATTGAAAATGAAGAAGTTTTGAAACAAAATGTTGAAAAGCTGACACTGAAATGTCAAGATTTTGAAAAGGAAAAAGAAATTTTAAAACAAAAGTGTTCGGAAAAATGTAATGATTGTGATCAAAAGGATAATATTATTCAAGAATTGCAAAAAGAGTATGATAGAATGAAATGGTCAAATCATAATGTACAAGAAGCTTATGATACTATGAAAAGACAAGTCAAATGTATGGACAGTAGAATGTCAGAAAGTTTAAAAACAACAGGAATTTTTTAGGCCAAATCTCAAGAAAAGCAACAGGAGTTAAATAAATGTATTGATGTAACACCCCAAAAACGGGTTTGGTAAGCAAACCACGTTAATATTACTGACGGGTAAAATACCGTTAGTGGTAAAAAAAATTTACCCGGTAAATATTAGGATTTAAATAATTAATCCTAATAATAAACAAAAAGTGAATAAAAAGCTTTTAAGAAATAAAGTGATAGAAGGCCCGAGTTAACGGGACCTGAAATAAACTTGGTTATAGATTTCCCGAACCCACTAATTTAACTAGGAATGTTTAACCTAGTTAATAAGTGGGGAATATTGTTAGAAATAAGTAGGTTGTGCCCTACTTAATTAACTAACCAAATTAGAGGGGCCAATATTGTTAAAATTGAAACTTATATTATTGATTTTAATTAAAAATAAAAACAAAACACCCCATTTGGGGGTTCTGGTCGATCAAGAATGAGCAGGGGCGACACCCCACTCTCAAACCCTAGAAAAGTTCACTAAAACTCTCAATTGGAGGTGCAAATCTGGTCCAAAAAGAAATTCGAGCATAGATTATTGATCCTCATCACAAGAGGATTACAAGGTATGTAAAATTTGATGAAAACTCTCAACTTGAAAATCTCACGAAATTAGGAAATCTGAAAATTGATGATGCATGTTTGTTAATTGCATGGAATAGGAACAATATAGTGTCTAGGAGTAAGCCCTAGACAAGTATATGTCGAAATCATGCTTAGCTCAAGTTTTTGTTGATGCTAAATTCATGACCCGTGGGTCGTTTTAGTCCGTAGATCTCTCATTTGTTTATAACCCTAAAGGTTATGTTGATCCCGTAGATCACTCTTTTTACTCGTGTCTTATTAAAATATATATTTGGTGTCAAAGCACTCTTTTTACGTTTGAAAATCATTTGTCTCAAGCTTACCGTTATCCGGCTTGCGCTTACTTATGCCTTCAAGCATTATACTTTATTCAACCCGTTCAATCTCAAAATAGTTGAATATAATTATCAAAATTTCTGTTTACGAAATTTTATGGTCTTTTAGTCATAACTCATAATCCGAGTCTTTTGACTTTAAATTCGTGTTCTCGTTTCTCGGTTTACGCATGTGTTTAAATCCTTACCCATTAACCGGGTACTTTACCGAAGTCATTATTAGTGCAAGCATTCCGGTATACATCAAGTTTTCGTTTTAATTTGTTTGGTTGTCTTAGCGGAAGCCCTCGCTTTTATTCATCCAAACCTTTATTCTTTATTTGACCATCCTTGACAGTCTTTTAAACTATGAATGATGATTATCATCATCATCATTTCTTTACTACGACCAAAGTCAACGATTTTGATCGTTTTTCTCGTGTGGGCAATACCTTTGTTTCTATGACCCCGCGGGTCATTTATACTTTGGTTTTACAATGCCCTTTTTGTCTACCATGGTTTTCGATCGTTTTTCCCCATGTGGGCAATACCTTTGTTTCTATGACCTCGCGGGTCATTTATACTTTGGTTTTACAATGCCCTTTTTGTCTACCATGGTTTTTTTTTTCATAAAAAATGACTTATGTCACGAATTTCCTTGGGTCTTTTATTTCTATGTGCGCCATACATCGTTTTTATGGTTCCCGCGAAAACCATTTATACGAGCACGCCCATGAGATTTCTTGACCCTAAGGATCCTTTAAATTTCATTCATCTTGACCTTACTACATCGGACATAACTGCGCTCATTATAAGAAGCTCATGCTATCATGTGTTCACTACTTACTTGGCCAGAGTAAGCGATCAACACGTGGTACGCGTGACCTTATTATAATTACCACATCACGTCCTATGTAAGTAACTCCTCAAATTATCTCCATGTTTATGGTTTCATTTGGTAAAACTTTATTTAATTGTTAGTTAACAATTATTAGTTTTAGTCGTTTATTCCTTGAACATGTACAATGTCCCTTTTTATAAACATTTATTCACATTCATTGATGTGATCATTACTTTTCTCAATAGGATTTATATTGAGAATATTTACTTGGATGATCACTCTCGTCCAAGTTTCTATATAAACAAGTCTTGTTATTCATTTGTTATTCATCATTGTGAATAACACATTTCCTATTAAATTTCTCTTGGAAATCAGGTTTTCCAAGTTCTATCATATGTGTATGCAACCGTTATTACTTACGTGTTTGTTGCATATAACGACTCGTACGATTAAATTTAAAAGTGTGCACCTGGTAATGCTTGCCCTAACGGGCTTCTCTTGTCATTAGTCTTGTTCGCGACCGTTACGCGATTTTGGTCCTTGATGAGTATGCTCTTCCTATCATACCTCGGACCGTTCCATCATCATATCTGTAATTCGTTCAACTCCCGTCATCTTCAGACGCGAGTGTCCTTCAATTAAAACATTCACAAGAGTTAGTAATGTCAACTTCAATAATCGCCCGTATTATAATACAAGGCTTTTTCTACTATACGCGTCAACGCGCGTATTTTCGTCAACCATATCAATCATTTAAATTGGGGTAACATATACCACACGATAGCCCTATGTGTTGTTTACAACACTTTAGCATACTAACTATTAACGTACTTGTACTTACCGGATTTGTGATCAAGCCTCGAACCGAACACTATTCTTTGTCAAGAGCATAAGGTTTAAGTCCAAGCATGGTTCCTCCCCACCATACTCGAATCTCTTAAACCAAGGCTCTGATACCAACTTGTAGCACCCGTTCTTATAATTTAAGGTTTAATGAATCTTTTACGAAAACAATCATGTAATTACGATTACATATACATCGGAAATACGGGTTTACTAAAAGTTTTACAAATCATAAGTTATTCTACATAACGTGATCGAATTCGTTGTTTAAAATTTACAACGTGGCAAAGTGCGGAAGCGTGTATCTTTATCGTGTTCGGTTCTTCGCTGAGCTTGATCGTCTTCCGGCATCCAAAAGTACCTATATTCCATAAACATGAAATACTTTAGTCAAACGGGGTTTAAAACGTGTCTAAACGAGTCCGGGAATTTAAACTAAATAAAATATACTTTGTTTCTGGGTCCACCGTAACTCAGTATGTAACCATCGTAATCATATCAGCTCCACCGTAACTTACGGTGGCATGACTAAATCAAGTATACGCAATCATATGTCTTTTTCTGGATTAATAATGACATTATTAATGTGCAGCGATTTTCTATACAGCTGCTGTAATTGACCATTATGACCCATTCAAAGTCCGAACTAGATTAACATGTTCAAAGATGGATCGTAGAAAACTTCAATACCTTCGCAAGCATATAAGGTACACCTTCTAACGAATTTTCTATGATTTTATATGATTTTTATAAAATCAGCACAACAACTATATTTTCATTTTTCAAACAGCTTTCAAGGTTTTGAACAGCTGTTTAATTCATTCTTTTGGCCTATTTAACAACCACATTTGTTTCTTATGATTGAAAACAGTAAAAATTTACTTCATAAGCTTTCCGAAAAGGTATAGAACACCCAAATCGGATAAACGGTTGATTTTATATGATTTTTTAAAGATTAGTCGAAATCCGTATAAAAAGCTGCGGAAATCATGTTTAGGGTCATTTTAAATTCGAACCAAACCATCAAATGCAACCCATTTCCATGGCTAAAACCCTTATTAAACTCTTGGTAATGGTTAGAAACCTATAACAAATATAATGACCATCGTCCGTAACATTTGGTTTACCTATTAAGGTAACCAAAAACTTATTTTAGACTTCGTTTAACTCTCATTAGCCTTACATTTAAATGAGAGTTATCTTATTATGTGTACCTGGCTCGGATCATTACATTGACCCATTTAAGTACCTTGCCTCAATATCTACTAAGTAATAGCGATGTAAATATCCACTCGATATTTATTTCTGAAATCAAACAACTCATCAAACCATTAGTCGATATTGTCAAAAGTGATATTTTCACCTTTTGACCCGTTGGTCTAAATGACCGATAATATTGGCGAGATAAAGCTTATTGCCATCTCGTCTACACGACTCGTTCCGATTTACACTGCACGGTCGTTTTAACTATAATTCACCTCTTAACGCTTTTTGGCCTAATAAGGCTTACGAAATATGTATCTTTCAAAACCAATAATTATTGTCAACAAGTGTCCAAATTTCAATTTTACCCTTATTGGTTATCTTGTTCCGTACGACTACACGCCGGAAACACCATATCTCAACTTTCCATTTGTCTTGTTCGAAATCAAAACAACAAAAGGACATTCTAAACTATATGACTAGTGTAAGCTATACTTACCTCGCATCCGAACTATGCTTTTCCTTTCCTTCTTGATTTGTTTGATCCGCTCCCTCATCAAGCTTCCGCCTAGCTTGTTACGCGTCAAACTATCATCATTCACAAGGTGGTTAGATTAGTCATTTCAATTCACGACTATTCCACCTCACGTATTTTCTATGTCGAAACTACTATTTGACTTTATCATTGGTTAGTTTGACTTTTTAAAAGTCAATTGACTTACCAACATATTCATATGCACATTTGGTTCATTGAACTCACTTAGGCATATTTCATCCGAACTCTTAACAAAAATCAAATTTTTACATACTAACTTAGTAAGCCGCGATTTCATTTAGGCATTTCATATCAACGAAAATTGGCTATTTTTGGTGACTTGTTTAACCTGTTTACAAGTCTTCAAAATTATGATTTTTTTTATGTGGCGTACCTCTCGGAGGGTTAGCCCTTGAGTTAAAATTTCAAGATCTAACTCTTTACCAAAAATTCGTGAAAATTCATTTACTAAGCTGCAATCAGATTCGTCACTTCTGACTGCAGCTTACGGAAAAATTCATTAAAAATTCCTCGTTTATCCGATTGACGAAATTCCAATTGGCGATTCTTTTAATCGCTTAAAACTTTCTACAGTAAGAATTTGAGATCATAACTCAATTCCTAAATTGAGTTATGACATTCATGATGGGCTGCAATTTCTGTCAGAAAACGCAGCTTGAACCTTTGATACGGAAAAATTCATAAAACGCTCGATTTTCGTCGAAAAAATGCGATTCCAGTGGGGTTTTAAAGATATTTCCTGGAATTACATTCTAGACTCAAGAAACACATTATTTTATCACTTTTTGTCCTGGTTACAGCCAATACAAATCGGCTGTAAATTCTGATCAAGAATCGTTTGAATTCAGCTTTCAATTTAAGCTTGTTCTTGACATCATAACACTATTTTTTTTGCAAAATTACATGATTGTTTTCGTAAAAGATTCATTAAACCTTAAATTATAAGAACGGGTGCTACAATTGATGAAGTTGCTAAACTAAAACAAGAATTGGCTGAAAAAGAAAAGACTATTACAAAACTTAAAAGTTATCATAGTTCTTCATACATTCTCGAACGTATTTTTAACATCACACCAGATGACAAAGATTCTGAAAATAATAAAAAGGTATGGGTCAGAATATCATCAGGTGCCACCACCATTGAGGGATAATTACATGTTCTATAATGACGAAAAGGTGGCAAAAGGTCTGAACATGGTTGACCAATTACCTGAAAACATTGATGTGACTTACACCAAATCTGATGATGCTAATGATTCAGAGGTGGTAAGTAAGGTTGTTGAAAACGTTTTGAGACACGATTCTACCGAAAATGGTAAGTCTGAATCACAAAATGAAGATGAGGAAAGTTTCCACAAAAACTACTTGAAAAATTCAAAATCTGAGAAAAGTGCGAATGATGATTCAAAAGGATTGGCATATACCATGATTGGATCGGACAAATTATTCTCAAATATCGAATTTCCGATTCAAAATGTGATTTTGGAAAAGATTGACAAAGTTTTAAAATTGGTAGAAATTGAGAAGTCAGAAATTGCAAAATTTGTTGGAAAGAGCAAGAAAACTTTTTATAACAAACCTGGTTACAAAAATAAAAACATGAAGGCTGGGTTGGGTTATAAAAAGAAACAAAATCAAGGAAAACGTTTTGAAAAGTCAAATCATCAGAAAAAGATGAACTTTGTTCACGGAACAAGTTTAGAAGAAGAGAAAGAACTCCAATTCAGACGACAGTCTAATGAAGAGTTCTATGCTCAGAAAAAGCAACAACAACAGGCTAAAGATGTTTCGAAGAAAACTTGCTTTAAATGTGATCAAATTGGACATGTTGGTCGCAAATGTCCAAATCTGAAGCCTGTTGATGTTGAAAAGAAAAAGAAAGTTGAGGTTGTGAATCAGAAGTCAACCAAGTTTGAGTTAAAATAAACTTGGAAACAGAAAACATTCAAGGTTGAATCACAACAAACTTGGAAACCAAAGACACCAAGATTTGAGACAAAACAAAGTTGGAAAACAACGGCTGATTTAACAAAGCCACACCAATTTTGGAAACCAAAAGTTGATTTGTCAAAACAAAACGTTCAAAATGAGTCACGATTTTATCAAAGGAATATTTTAAAAGGACAAATCTGGGTGGTAAAGTAAAAGACTTCTGTGAATAAGGAAACTAAAGAGAATGTTTTTGAGAAAAATGAACGAAATTTTCTGTTTTTCCTGGAAAAACATATGTTCAGCTACCTGAGTAGAAGTAGGCTTGGGTTGCATATTCAAATGATTGAATTAGTTGAATGTGCAGGTGCTCTTGAAGATAGATGAATGTCAACTTGTAGAGCGGAGTAGCCTGGCACAAAAGACGGCAGATCATGAGAACGAAAAACAGGGAGTTGGTTTGTTTTTGTATATAAATAAACCATAATTCAAAAACCCTAAAAATAGAAAAGTTTAAAAACCAAAAATATTTTTTTAGTTTGTCAAAAATTGAAAAAAATATGTTTGTTTTTAAATTTGATAAAAAAAAATAAGTTGATTGAATATGCCGAAACCCTCACGGCTGAACAAACATTAATATTTCACTATTGAAAATGGTTTTAACATTGTTAAAAATCAATGTGTTGTAAATCATGGGGGTATTTTCAGCAAAACAGAGCATGTGATGCGAAAATGGATGGCGAGACAAAGCTATCTGCATCGGGTTTTCATATTTCTTTAAATGTTTTGAGTTTTAGGGGGAGTAAGAATTTTTAAAAACAAAAACATTTGAAAATTTGAAAAAGCCAAAAACATGATAAAATTCAAAAATGAGTTTTTATGTAAAAAGAGGAAATGATAGTACATCAGTAGACAATCACAGTACGCTAAAGAAGTGGAAAGTCAAAGGTGATAAACGTCTCACTGATGATATGCCAGTAGGTTTTTGCACATTTAGTAGATTGATTTTGAGATATAAAACTAAATAACAATATCTTGCTTATCTCGTGGGGAACATCTCTCAGATATATGGATAACCTCCGAAATCTCGTTTGAGAGGTTGCCTGATTTTGAGATACTAGGTCTCTATACTGTTTGATATCTGGGGTATTATACCTGGTCTTCTGATTTTGCTTCAGCAATGGCCTAGACCTCGTATAATACTTTATGCGCTTTAAAAAGCTTTCCCTCTGCATAAAATTGAGAAAATATCGAAAGATATAAATCAAGTGCAGTTGTAAAGAAGATCCCTAAGTGGGACACGCCTCAAAGTCGATCCTTCATCTCTTTGACTGAACGGTAGTTCATATTTGAGCTCTCAAGGTCTCACACTAACCCAGAATACACATATCAATATAGTATATTCACCTATAAGACTGAATCTAGGGAATCTTGATACTGGAGTATATTCTGAGATGGGACACACGAATAAGTTTATGTTCTTAAAACACTAAATCTCGTATCTCGAATCAGTTGAACTCTGTGTGAGAATTTAAGTGGATCAGTATACTGACAATCTAAGTGAATCGTTTAGAACTTAAAGTGTTTATAGCTCAATGGTGCTAGTGATTTGTCAAAAACTGATACGATCCTCTGACGCAAACTCAAACAAAAATATTGTCTCTAAATATTTCTTTACTGCTTTACTTTAAAGAAAAAATCACAAAAAGATTTTCAGAATGTTTTAGCATAAACTTTGTAAAATACAAAAAGATTTTGTTTCTACTTTAGTTTCGACAACCGATGTCTGAATGCTGAATTTCAAAATCTAAGTATGCTGAACATGTCTCGAAAAATAAACAAGTTCATTAATTTGAAACTTGAGGTTTTTAAAATGAAAAATTTCAAAAACAGTTTGTGAAATCTCCAAGGTCATTAAGTTGGACTTGGATGATTATTTGTGAGGCTTTTGGATGCTTTCATTGTCAAATATATAGTTGTTTGATAAGGGAAAGAGCCAAGTTATTCCTGAAAAATTACATATTGTTATATCTTTGTTTAGAGCTAGGATATCATTCAAAAAGCTTTCATTGTTAAGTATTTGTGATTTTCAGATGTAAAAGCCAGATTACGATCCCAATAGCTGAGACTAAGGGTGAGTCTGAAGACGAGCTCGACGCAAGGGGGAGCTTGTAATCGAAGAACCATGTGTCGATCCTAAAAAGCACGGAAGCTTAACGAAAGGGGGAACCTGGAGAAAAAGTCAATCGAAAGGGGGAGTTGATTTAGAACGCAGAATCAAGAAGAGCTTGAAGAGGGAGTCTGTGGTTTCTGAAAATGTCAAAGCTTCGTGAAGACTCAGAGAGAGAGAGAGAGAGAGAAGACAGAAAGCTACGAGATTGACTGCAGTAATATCCAATGGGGAGTCTGTGAGTGCATAATGTCTATCACTTCCGTCAATCGTGCATCGTAGCAAAAACAGAACAAGACAAAGTTTAATGAATGAAGATTATAGGGAGAAGTCCATTCGGACGGATGAAGGATTGCCCATCCGGACGGATGGAACTAATGAGCTAAAGGAGCCTTCATTTGAATGTTCCCTATAAATAGCTAGGTCTTGAGTCATTTTACAACTTTTGCTACATTGATATTCTTAGAGCTTTTGAAGTCTAGAGAGAGAAAGTAGAAATTCAAGGTGTAAACATTGTCAAATTTCTAATAGAATCATCATTATATTTTGTTCTTATGTTCGATCCACACACGTGCACGGATTCAGCACGTCATACGTATTCTTCGTAATCGTTCAGGAGTTCAATTCGATCCCAAATCGCGTTCACAATACTTAATTAACGGCACACCCAATTAGGAAAGCAGAAATAAGGAGTGTGGTATACGTGTGTATCATATTGCCCAATCAATCTTACCGAGGGAATCCCACCCATAGCTAAAAGCTATTGGTAGGGTTGGACGTAGGTACACCTTACCTCTATCCTAGGGAATAAAGAGGTTGCTTCTAGTGAGACCTTCGACTCTAAAGACATATCCTGATATAAGAGGCAAAACATGTAGAAACACACAACAACCCCATAAAATAAAAATAAAAAATATATATTATATTAAAAATATTTCTAGTGAGCAATCAAACTGAGAAAAAGATAACAAACACAATCCTATAAACACACAAAACCTAAGCTTTTGAGACAAGACCCTAATATAAAATGGTACCACCCCTTAAAAGTCCTTAACCGTGATCATACGTCTCCATTCCTATCCTTGACCAAGTCCTTAGAGAGGTGTAAGTCTAACAAATCCTTTCTAATACGCTTTCCCAAGTCAGTTTTGGCCTTCTCTTACTCCTTCTCCCCTCCACAATGAGCGTTTCTACTATTCTAACCGTGGTCGTTACTTGTCTCCTGTTGACATGCCACAACCATCTTAACCTCACATCCCTTATCTTAGCTGAAATACTAGCCACTCCTAATTTTACTCTAAAAACCACATTTTGTTGGTGCATATGTCTGTCGACTTCGTCTTATATCGAGTCATGTAATAGATTAGATAGAACAAGACACGTAGTACGAAAGAAACGGGAAACAGGGACGAACAAGCAGGTTCACATGAAGTGGCCAGTTCGTACAAATTGACCAGTTCGTGCGAACTGGCACATGCTTGGTTCGTGCGAACTGGCATCCCTATATATATGTGTCTTGTGATTTCATTTGCAACAGTTGTGATTCCGGTAGCGAAGCTCTGCCGAAGTGTCTCCAGCCTGTAAAGCGTTGTTATATCAATCCAATCGACATTTAATCTACTTCTAAGTGTAAATCAAGCTGCAAGAACATCAATACGTCTGTTTCCGCCTTTCGTATTGATCGAGAACTCTTCTGATTATCTCGTTTGATCGATTCTACGATCCTAACAGGTGGTATCAGAGCTCAGGAGGAAGAGTTCTTACCATTTCAGCTTGTTTTCACCGAAAAATCTGATTTCTACTCACTTCTACTCATTCTTTTACACTTTTTTCATGAAATTAACTGTGATTTCACGGATAAAATGGGCTGATTTTCACATATAACACGTAAAACTAAGTTTTAATCAATCCTTGAAAAAATCAGACATAAAATCAACCTAAAACCTAATAAAATTTGTCAAAATGATGAATTTTTGGACCAGATCGTTCGAAAATCACACCAGTTCGTGTGAAATCTGACCAGGTCATGTGAGTTTACATCTTCAGGTCATGCGAAGTGCATCCAGCTCGCACGAATTGCTTCAGATCGCTTGAAAGTTGCTCCAGGTCGTACGGTTTGAGTATTCCAGCTCGTACGAAGTGATTAATAGTATCCAGGTCGTGTGAAATTGAACCAGTTCGCACGAGGTACTCAGTCCGCACGGTTTGAAAATAAATCCAGACCGCACGGTGTGGTTAAAAGGTCTGAACTTGTAAAGTGACGGCACATGTGAACACATTGATTCTAGTATCTGTTCATTAATTGAAAGCTGCTCACTAACACATTGAGATTCGATTTTTATCACGTGAATACAGAAGGTGTCGGCCATTAATTGAAATCCCATGTGTTCACTGAATTGATTCTGTTGGTATTGATTATTGAGTGCATGTGATAATATGATTTGAATGAGAATTGTCAGGTCAATATTGAGGTTCATGTGATTTGATATAAGTGACGGCACATCAAGATAAAGTGTAGTTTGGGCCGTGAATTCCGAGGATTTGAGTGTGGGCCGAAGTTTTTGAACATTAAAAAGTTTTGGGCTACGGTATTTTATTTGGGTCAAGATTACAAAGTTTGGGTTCGTTCAACAACTTGAGCTGGTAGTTTTATTGGGCTAAAATTTGTTTTGGGCCGAGTTAGTTGAAGGTAATTTGGGCTGAAAATTTTTCACTTAGTCTTGGATTAAAGATTGTATTTGGGCCGTTTGATAGTGGACTTGAATCAAAATGTGTTTGAACCGAGAGTTTTAAACCAGGTTTTGATTAGTGGGCCGCTAGCTTGTGGATTTCTTGATTACATACGTTTAGTGGGGTTCGTGGAAGTTAAAATTTGCGGACTTTGAGCTAAAAACAATTTTTGAACCAAGTCGTTTGAAGTTCACCAGACCGCACGAAATTCAACTCGTTTGAAGTATCAAACACTCAGATTGTTTGATCTTGTCAGACTGTTTGTGATTTCCAGCTCGTTTCAAAACCCCAGCTCGTTTGGAATTCTGATTTTGTGAATTTTTAAAACCGAAACATGGAGTCTGAAGATGAAATAGCGTATGTTTACTACCAATCTCAGCAATTCAATCCCAAAAAGAAATAAGAAGAACCGGTTTTAACAAAAGAGGCTTCAGTAAAAGCACCAATTTTTGATCACTCATCAGATGAAGAGAGTGATGATGATAGTGAAGAAATTCAAAAACTTGAATATTATCAAAGAAAATTTTCATCTGATAGTGATGATGATAATTTGTATTTTCCAGGTAAAAAGGAAGAGATCAAAGAAAGACAAGCTGTGAAAAAGAAGAATCATAATGCAGAAACTGATGACAGTGATGGTGAAAATGTTCGAGTGATAAAGAAGCAGGCTAAAGAAAGGATAGCTTTCAAGGTTGAGAAGGAAGCTGATGCAGAAAAGATGCCTGAGAAGTGTGAAAATTGTGATACTGTGAAAAGGCACAACAACAAATTGATTCATAACATGAACAGACTAAAAGAATCTTATGATGCTTTAAACAAAGCTATGAATCAATATAACAAGTCAAGCAGTGAACAAGCGATAGCTATGAAGACACTCAATGGAGCGTTCATGACAAAGCAGAAAATCATCAATAAGTTCATTGAAAAATGTGCTGAACTTGAACAAAAATTGGAAACCCAGAGGATAGAAACTGAGAGGGTAAACAGGTTATTGAGAAGTTACTCATGTGCTTCTTATGTGATTGACAGGATTTATCCTACAGTAGAAGGGATGAAAGCATTTGAAGAAGAGAAACCTGAAGTAAAGGATACTGGTAAGAAACATAGTACCAATTATACAAAGTGTCCACCTCCGCTTGAAAAAGGATATTCTCCACGAAATCCTAATTCAGAAAGAGACAAAAAGGCAACAAATTTAAAGTGGGAATCTGAACCTTCAGATGGATTGCCAGACAACATTGATATCACATTCACATCGTCTGACACTGATCATGAGTCTGTGTTAGTAAAGAAAGTGGTCGATCAAGTGTTAGATAAAGATGAAACCGAGGAGTCACAGTCAAAGTCAAAGTCTGACATTTCAAGTCCAACAGTTGAAAAGGAAAAAAGGGTTTACAATAAAGATTTTCTGATGTCACAAAATAATTTGAATGATGAAACATTCAAAGTAGCATATACTTTGAATGATTCTGACAAATTATATTCTGATAAAGAATTTCCAATAAGAGGTGTTAAAACTGAAATGATTAACAAGGTTTTCAAATTAACAGAAATTAATATTTCTGAAATAAAAGATGTAAATCTTACTGAAAAACCTAAAAAGTACACCTCAAGAGTTCAACAAAGATTAAACAAGAAAAAGGGTTACAGTTCTGGTTCGGGGTATCGGAAGAAACCAAACCATAACAGTAATTTCAAAAAGAAGGGATTAGGTTTTATTCCAAAAGAAAATGAAAAATATGTTAAAGATTTTAAATCGAAAGTTGTTTTTGTTTCAGGAGCAAGTTCTGAAGAAGAGGAAAAGAGCTCATTTTGGAAGCAATCTAACAAAGAATTCCTTGCTAAGAAGCAAGAAGGAATAAAGAATGATGTTGCTCAGAAGAAGGAGACGAGAACCTGTTATCAATGCAAAATAGTTGGTCACATTGCCTTGAACTGTCCAAAGGCAACCAACACAAAACAGGGAGTTTCTGAAAAATTGAAAGAAAAGTTGGTTGATATTAAACCACCAACCGAAAAATTCAAAGTGTTTAAAAATTCTACATTTGAAGTTGGTGAGAGTTTAAAACGGTTTTACAAAAGAAATGTGAATCTTAACAATCAAAAGTGGGTTGTTAAGAAATCAGATGATAAATCTGGCGATGAGTTTGTTTCTTCGGAAACAAAGGAGCCACTTTCTGGCGATGAATCTGATTCGTCAAAGTCAGAGGAGCCACAAGTTGAGCTAAAAAGAGAAAAATCAGTTCCGCCAATGGATGATGTCAATTTTCCACCATTGCGGACTGAGAATTTAAAACAAAAAATTGGCAAGGTCTAGATTTCAAATCAATTCTTTTCTGAAAAGAAAGATTTTGATGTTGAAAAAGCCTTTAACCCTAAAGTTCTAAATATTTTTGGAAAAATGGTTGACGGGAAGGTCAAAGGGGTAAAGTAATTCTATGAAAAGAAGAAGAAAGTAAAGAAACCGAGTGTTGATGACTCGGAATCCGAGGATGACTCGGAATCACCCAAGGACCGTCAGGCTTGGGTGAATCTCTTTAACTGAAAATACTGACTTGCCGGAGCTCCCAAGTTGGTAATCGTGGAGCATGAATCGACATCATTTTTTTTAAAATGTTTTGAAAAATGTCAAGTGTTAGTTTTTACAAGTGGATGAAAGAACAAAGTGATGAATGAATCCCCGATCTTACAAGTGATATCAACAAAATTAATTTTCCGGAAAAACCATTTTGATTAAAACGAACTTAAGTGTTTTGAAATCATAATGGGAAAATAGTTTGTTGTCAGGGGGAGTTCTGATTGTTTATGCCAAGAGGATGGCGAATTGAAGCAATTCACATCAGTTTGTCGTTTTACTTGTACAGTTATTACTTTTATTTTCAAATTTTCCTTGAAAATCAAAAATTGAAAGATATTTTTGATTTTAGGGGGAGTATAAAAATTTTAGAAATTTTGAAAATTTGAAAAATCCAAAAACATGATAAAATTTGAAAAATTCAAAAACATCGAAAAATCAATAATGAGTTTTGTTGTGAAAAAGAGGAAATGATAGTACATCAGTAGACAATCACAGTATGCTAAAGAATTGGAAGGTTAAAATGTGATAAACGGTCTCACTGATGATATGTCAGTAGGTTTTTACACGCTTAGTAGATTGTTTTCGAGATATAAACCTAAATATATATGCTTACTTATCTCGTGGGGAACATCTCTCGGATATATAGGTAACCCCTGAAATCTTGTTTGAAGGGCTTTCTATTTCTGACATACTAGGTCTTTGTGCGTGGTGATATCTGGGGTATTATACCGGGACTTCTGATTTTGCGGGAGCAATAGCCGAGTCCTCGTATAATACTTTGCACTGCTTTAATCATAAAGCTCACCCTCAGCATAAAAAATGATGAAACATTGAAAAATGCTAATCATGTGCTGTTGAAAAGAAGATTCCCAAGGGGGACACACCTAAAGACGAGCCATCATCTCTCTGATTTTGCGGAAGCAATAGCCTGAGCTCTCATTGTCTCGCATTTAACCCCATACAGATATCATTAGTATACATTCACCTGTAAGACTGAATATAGGAGTCTGGATACGGGAGTATATTCTGAGGTGGGACATGCGAATAAGTTTAAATCCTTAAAACACTAATCTCGTATCTCGAATCAATTGAACTTTGTGTGAAAATTTAAGTGGATCAGTATACTGACAATCTAAGTGAATCGTTTAGAACTTAAAGTGTTTTAAAGCTCAACGGTGCTAGTGATTTGTCAAAAACTGATATGATCCTCTTACACAAACTCATAAATATATTGTCTGTAAATATTTCTTTATTGCTTTTCATTAAAGAAAAATCTAAAAAGAATGTGTTTTAGCATAAAATTTTGAAAAATAAAAAAGATTTTATTTCATTTTTTTTCGACAACTGATGTTGGAAAGCTGATTTTCAAAATTCCAAGTGCTAAACATGATGGACAACAGGGTTGGGAAAGTTTGTTTGAAATGAGTAATGATTTTGAAATGATCAAATGGTTCATTAATTTGAAATCAAATTTTGAGTGTTTCGAATACAAGTGGTTTATTTGAGAATGTTTCATGATATCTACCAGTGGTTTCAAAATTTGTCAAATCTTAAAATTGTGAAATTTACTTTTGGGTAGAGATTTTTGCAGATCCCCGTGTCCAAGACTGAGCAGAATTTGAGCCAGGATACGATCTTAGAACAAAGTGCTATATCAGATTGCGATCCAGGAACAATTTAAGGAGGAGTTTGTTAGCTAAAGAGGAGTCTGAGGACGTAAGAGCCAGTTTCAGATCCTGGAACATTGTTAGATATAGAAGCTGCTGATGCTGATGAACTTAAAGAATCAAGAGATCTGATCAAGAGAATTTGAAGAGTCAGGTTGCGATTCTGGAAAGTAAGAGAGAGATAGAAGAGAAGATAGAGATTGAGGATGCTTACAGAGAAAGACATTTTGGAAAGAGCGAGAAGACTGATCAAGATTGAAGATTCGTCATACTGAAGACTCGTCAACATCCAAGGGGGAGTTTGTTGGTGCATATGTCTGTCGACTTCGTCTTGTATCGAGTCATGTAATAGATTAGATAGAATAAGACACGTAGTACGAAAGAAACGGGAAACAGGGACGAACAAGCAGGTTCACACGAAGTGGCCAGTTCGTACGAACTGACCAGTTCGTGCGAACTGGCACATGCTTGGTTCGTGCGAACGGGCATCCCTATATATATGTGTCTTGTGATTTCATTTGCAACAGTTGTGATTCCGGTAGCGAAGCTCTGCCGAAGTGTCTCCAGCCTGTAAAACGTTGTTATATCAATCCAATCGACATTTAATCTACTTCTAAGTGTAAATCAAGCTGCAAGAACATCAATACGTCTGTTCCGCCTTTCGTATTGATCGAGAACTCTTCTGATTGTCTCGTTTGATCGATTCTACGATCCTAACACATTTCTTTTCCTATCCAACTTAGTGTGGCCACACATCCACCTCAGCATCCTCATTTTTACCACCTCCATCCTACACGTTTGTGTCTTCTTAACTGCCCAGCAGTCTGTTCCGTATAACATAGCAGGTCTAACTACAACCCTATAAAATTTTCCCTTTAAATTTGAGAACATCTTGGCGCATAATACCCCAGTTGCCGCTCCGACCGAGGTAGCCATTCCCGATGATATTTTTTTGGAGTTGTGGGATGAAGAAACACACTTTAGATTATGATATGATCTAGTGGAACAATTGGTGATTTGAATCTAAACATTCTCGATTCTGATGAAGAGCAGTTTACCTTTTATTTTGTAGGGTTTTTATTTTTTTTTTATATTTTCAAATTTGTTTTATATTAATTTGTTTTATATTTAAATTTAAATTAAAAATATCTTGGGTTCAGGTGATTATTTGATGAGTGGTAAAGTAGGTGAAAATGAGATCAAGTGATGAAATGATGTGGTAAGCTATTATTGGATGGTTTTAAGTAATCCTGCGATGGGTGCCCATTCCATTTAATGGTCAGTGAGTGAAGTGTGCAAAATGCAACACATAAATTACATCAAACGAGGCATAAAACTAACCCTTTTTAGTACTAATGTTGGAAAAGCGCGTTTCTTTCTTCCTTTTGAATTTACAGGACCAAACGAGCTTAAAAGAATAAAAGGAGCAAATAAGCAGCCAAAACCAACATAAATACAAAAAGAATGAATAAACGTGACATACCCGACCCCTCGGCAGCATCTCCCAAAGAAAATCAAGGAAACAAAGCCTGACCACGGGGCCGTGCTCAGCTGGGCATGGGGCGTGGTCAGGAGCCTGAAGAAGCTTCTACGCCCACCACGGGGCCATGCCCAGCTCTACACGGGGCGTGGTCAACTCTAAGATATATAGAATCTTGATAGTACAGCAAAGAGTTGACCACGGGGCCATGCCCAGGAGACACGGGGTCGTGTGTGACCTTCTGCTGACAATTGCAATTAATGAAGGAAGAGAATATGCTGGCCACGGGCCGTGTTGGCTGGACACGGGGCCGAGGCCAGGGCTCTATATAAAGTAAATGATGTCATCATTTGGGTTTGTATTAGTGACTTTAACAACTAGTGTCTTATGTTGGAGGTGAATTTTCTTTACCATTTCTTCATGATGTCTTGAGGTTACTTTACTGTCTATATAAAGTAAATGATGTCATCATTCGTGTCTTTACGGTCTATATAAAGTACGTTAACTACCTGGAAGGGGGTTAGGGGGATGGTTTGGTAAAGTTCTTGTCTCGTTCAGTGTATAGATCTTGCGAGTACCTGGTTCAAGCTTACTAGGACCTCCTTCAATGCCCAACGGTATTGGATGGCGGGGGTGCGAATAGCTTGAGCCCCTCATATGTAAACTACTATTAATACTTTAAACCGGCTTCTTAGGATTGTATCCTTGCTGACTCAAACCACTTAGCCGAGGATAACGTCACCTTCAAAAGAGGGGCCACCACTTTTCGCATTAATAACTTACTTAATTTTCTTTCAATATTCTTACCCTTTGTGATTGTATCCTTGCTGACTCAAACCACTGGGTTGAGGGTAACGTCACCTTCAAAAGAGGGGCCTACTACTATAACTAAGAGAATCTTTTAAAAAGTCCGAAAGTGTGAAAATCATCAAAGGGTACATTAAAGACGAGTTGGATCCAAGTGATTCTATCTTGTCTATCTGTTTTTATTTTTATTTATCTTTTCATTTTTCGTTTTATTTTTATGTTTCAAAACTTTTCTCAAAAAAATTTAGCTTGATTAGACGTTGAGAATAAACCGGTATTAAAAGCTCTTGTGTCCTTGGACGAGCTCGGTATCTTACTAACACTATACTACGCTCACGATGGGTGCACTTGCCCAAGTGTGTGTTTAGTGTTAGTATAATATCGTGTTTTATAAATTTAAAACTTGACTAATGCGTAAAATGAGCTCAAAATATTAAAAAAATCATATTGTACTCGACACGCACCAGCGAGGCACCACTCGGGTACCCCAATCGGATACTACTTCATTCTTGGTTACATCGCAGATACCCAATCTGGTATGACTTGCAAGTAGTGGCCACACGTAGGAGTCATCGACTCACTGAATTTAAGTGGCAAAATTAGACCCATAGGCTTTATTTTAAATTAAAAAAAATGATTTAAGGTACTTGATAATAGTGGTGCCACTAACTAGGGCAGTTTTTTTCTAAATTGGTGTTAAGTTTGAAGAGATTAAGTCTCATTGATTGATTCTTAGGGTAGTGAAGTGTACATGAGAGGAGTGCCCCTCCCACCCTAAGGGAGTTGACAAATAAACTCTTGTTGAACAAGCTCAAAGAAATATCAATTGTTGTAGTCTTTTTAGCATCTGTTGAAATTCTGGTTTTCCTGTCTTGATTACTAAATCTAATAAAAAAAACAATAGCTTGTTTGGTTTCTTTAGTGAAAAAAATCGGATTGGTTCGGTTGAGTTCAATTAGTTTTACGGATGTATGTAATCGGAACTGAATAAAAATCAACTTAATAATTATCTAAAATCGATACATCAGGTTAAATGGGTTCTTTAATTTTTTTACTTTGTAATTTGATTACTTGGTTGTTATGCGCACCTATTAGGGAAGAATGGGTGCTCAATGGAAGTACCTTGGTTCTAACCAATCTTGCTCTGCTACCTTCCTTTAACCCTCAACTACCCTAAAACACTTTAATAGGTGGCACACCTCATTTAACTAAACTTTCATTGAAATACATTAAAATTTACATTAACTCAAACTAAAAAATCATAAAAATACAAAACGTTAAATAAAAAACAAGTACAAAAGTAAAAAAAATTATGAGGCCAACCATATTTGGCAACGATTTCACATTTTCCATTTAGAATTACTTATAACATCGGACACTTTTTCAAGTGATTTCGTAAACATCTTCAAGTCTCGGTCAAATGCCTTTTGCCTCAAAGCCTCGTGTTTACTCGTTAACAACACTATCGCTTCTTCTCCTTGTTCCGTTCTTAGTTCCACCAACATGTTAATTTTCTCTTCTTTCATTGATCCGTGCGCACCAAGTTGGTTACCCAAAGTACTTTTGCTTGACGAGTCAGCGTGTTTCTTTCCTTTTCGATTTGGTTTTGTTGGTGTTTTTGACCCTGATTTCCCGGTGGGCACGGACTTAGGGTATATGCGTGACGATTGATTGCAGTAATCACAATGAACAGCGAAAGATGAGATTTTAAATTAAATTAGACAAAAGTACAAACAAGAAATAAAGTACAAAATTAATACAAGTCGTTCGTAAGAAAAGATTCAAAGGCGGACCGAATATATAAAATGCGAATTGAGACTAATAAGGTCTTTTTCATGGAGTTGCAAATTCCAATGGGTCTAGAACCAAGCAGCTCCAGACTATTCCGTACTTGCTATATAACATGCGCTTAGTCTTTTGAAAAAACATCAGTTTTCACTACAATTAACCGACTCTTTTGAAAATCTTTTCAAAATGATTTTGATACCATTTGGCATATCAGTTTTAAATAACTTGGGACAAACAATATCTTTTGTTACCAGTTTTACATGCTTGTCAATACAGTTGGGGACCGAAACTAAACGTTGGTACATGATTAATCAACACACCACATTTTCAATATCATATAAATATAGTATTAGCGTCTGTTAAGTGTATGCCTACACCCCACGCTTAGGTCATGGCCATTTGCAATTTAATGAGTGGGGATATCCAGGACACGGTCGTATTGACCCCAATGTTTAAGTTATCAAGCAAAACGGATTAAAACAGGTTATTGAATTTTACCTGTGCTAGTCTTTACAAATGAAATATGCTAAGCACAGCCGTAAATTAAAACAACTAAAGCTCAAGCGTAATTTACTGGAGGCTCCTAGTCTGGATTGAACGGAACTATGAGTTAGAATGTTAATGGGCCATATATAAGTCATTTGACTTTAACTGGTTAACTTAATAGATACATACGGTTCACTAGATTAAGTATTGGCCAGAAAGAATGTGGTTTATACCCTTCCGAGCGTAAGAACTCATGCAATATGGGTTAATTAACCAGTCATTCTGATTAGAACTGGTTTTGAAAGATTTTGACCCGATTCAGCTAGTTTATATATTTTATTTTGTATAAACTAGTTGTATGCGCATAAGCGGTATTGGGTGGTCAAATAGGTTCATAATAAGCCCATTACGCCAAAACATATTTCCTTATGTTATAACTTCATTTTTAAACTAAGATCATAAGTTCGTTTGGTTTTAAAACCGATTTTACGCTATAAGGGCATTTTTGGTATTTTAGACATATTATATGGACTTTATCATTAAAACCTATCAAATGATATGATGAAAAGGTATAACCTCAGAGGGTTATTCCCTACAATAATATGGTTATATAATAACCTTTATACATGTTCTAAACTTGATCAAACGGGTCAGAATCGAAAGTCAAAGCAGAAGTCAAACTGTTTGACTTTCGATTACGAAATGAGCTCTAATCAGGAAATGATGAGTTGACATGGTTAAACATGTCCTAATATGTTATATGAACTGTTATGATTGCAAAAGTTAAGGTTTTGATGTCTGGAAACTCATTTAGCGTAATTTGTAAAAAACTGTGTTTTGACTTTTATTTTATATAGATTTGACTCGTCATTTCGCCTACTTAACGTGATCTTCAGAGGGTGAAATCACAAGGGATTAACACCTTCATTATAGCGATCACGTTGCAAAGTTCGATTCGAACTTTAACTTGACCAAAATGGTCAGAACCGAAAGTCAAAGCAAAAGTCAATTTGCTTGACTTTCGGCTAATAACTAGCCTAGGAATGGAAAAAGAACTAGGGAGAACACTTACAAGTCTTCAAGGGAGAATTATAACTCTAAAGAGGAGGCCTTTATAGATCAGAAGCTGCTCCAAAGATGAGAGAAAGAAATATTGAAGGTGCAAGTTTGACTGAGTAAAGAATGGAGCTTCTTATAGTTGATCTTGAGCTCCCAAATGATGTCAAGTGCCTCCTGAGGTGTTAAGGGGCAGATTAGTGGCACCCTAGGTGTCTCAAGGAGGAGCAAGGTGGCAAAAATCATGAGCAAGGTGGCCTATGTAACGCTTCGCTCTTTCGTACTTTCTTATTTTATCAAGTCATGTTGTACTTTCCATATTTAGACTCTTGTACTCTCTTTGTAATCTACTTTCGCTTCATTTTTAATTCGAGACTATTGATCATAATGAAAACGAAACTATTTTAATCATGTTGTGTATTCATATTAGACTTATGTGCTATTGGTATTCAAATTTCACGTTTAAACGATGTATTATTCAAGACTTTTGATTCGTTATTACGCTCGATGCTCGTTAAACTAGTTGAAACTCGTAAAATAATGAAACTCGAAAGTTTCATGAAGTGATTAATCGTTAAAAATCTTTTATCCTTATAAATATGGTTATTTATAAATTGTTTAGTTAATTAAATTAATTAATTTTACAATTTAAAAAGTTTATTTTTATAATAATCTAGTTAGACTCGTTAGATTTTAAAGTTAGTAAACTAACCTAGTTAGTTTGTTTCATAAAGTTAGTTTTCATACTAAACAAAATAACACAACATTAATTTTAATTAAAGTCTAGGGGTTATTTGAGTAATTAACCGAAACTTTAAACTACAGGGGCTGTTTATGTATTTCCTGAAAGTTTCATGTGTTGAAACAAAAAGAAATTAATTCAAAAAATAGATGCAGACCCCAGGTTTCGAACCCGGGTCGACATCACACACACACACGCACTAACCGCTGAGCTGCGGACTCCACATCAAACAAATCCGGACCCATTAATCCTTTATACATTCGTTAACTGGGCCGGATTCACAGCCCAGCGCGGACATACCGCGTTTTGGGCGGGTTTTAATGTTTTTTTTTTAGTTTTAAACAACTTTTAACATTAATTAACCAACTACCAACTTAACCCTAACTCATCCCTATATAAACCAAGCTCCTCCACACCTAAATCACTTTACAAACTCACCAAAACTCTCTCAAAACACCCTCTAATCAGCTGATTATCCTAAGTTCGAGCAGATTGTTGCATCTTCACTAAAGTGAGCATAACTCACTCAATACTTGTCCGATTTAGTTCATTCTTTTTCCTACTTATTTGGTTTGACCTTGGCTTCGATTCCATAGGTTTTTCACAATAAATAAGTCCGTGGAACTCCAGCAAAAAGGCTCCAAAGTCCACTGATTGTTTCTGTTTTCATTTAATCTTTGTTAAATGTAACCAAACTGGAGTTTTCTCATCTCAAACCTATGTCCTAATGCTAATAATCAAATGAATGGTTAGTTGGGCTTAAAAACAAGGTTGATACATGTTAAATCAGAGGTTAAAACCTCACAAACTTTCTGTTTTAGTTAGGGTTTTACCCACAAGAAGTGTTCAAGCTTGAAGCTTGGTAAAAGTGTGATAGTTAGACTAGCTTGGGCTATCTTTCATAGACATCCACTCACTTCTTGATGTTTTCGCATAGAATAGTTGTATTTCATTTCTTATGTAAGTTCAAGACCCTCCTTGAATGTTTTTACATCAAGTGTAGTGCTGAACAATGGAGGTACCTAAATGGGAGCTTGTTCTTCCTACCTCATGTATGACTTCTATAACACTTAGAGGTGCCTAAATGAAGACCTTAGTCTTCTACCTCATACTTGACATATGTGATATGTTATAACCTATGTAATACTTATATAATATTCGAACAAACCGAACTCTTGATGATGAACAAGTGGACATTATCAAGTTAGTAAGTACACCATCTAAACATCATATGTAATGGATGGATATTTTCTTATGTTTATGTTCTTGTATTTTTAAACTCCGAATCTATAATCTACCGTTATCCCCAAACTCACACACCTAAGTTCCTTTGTGTAGGAGGACAAGGTGCTCCAAACTAAGTAACCAAACTCTCACGGAATATCAAGTAGGAAAGCTTGCAAGAACCGTGAGTATTCTCGATCCCATTTTCCTTTTTATCACTTTGGGATGCAACATGTATGTTATACAAAATTACACAACACATGAAACTATTTCAAACTCTATCCATGCTTAACATGAAACTATATGATGCTTGTTAGACTTGTTATGCTAATGTAAACTATTTGTGTCGATATATGCTTCATTAACTTTGCTAGCCTACCTTAACAATTATAGCGCTGTAGGAGTAATGCACCGCCCACGATTCTTGGGGTATTGTTAAGTCAAACATATTAACCTCCCTTTATTCTAACTGGGGATAGACAACGTTAACGCATTGGATTCTTGGGTTTGAACATATAAGTACACTGTTTTGGCATGCTAGTAAACTTGCTTAATATGATTCATGTTGCATATGAGCACTTTAAACAATTTTACTCTATATTATGCTATGTAACAAACTTGTATACTCGCCTTTGCTTTTGCATTGAACTCTATTTTAATACATGTTGCAGGTTGATTGATGAGTTGATGTTCAAGAAGAAATGCAATTTAGGTGGACTTAGATGCACACCTAGATTAATCTATCTTTTATTATATTGTTACAATTTAAAACAATGTTGCTATTTCTATTTGAATCTTGTATGACAATTAGTCTTGAAATGAAATTTAAATTCTAATTATATTGTCACATAGTGTTATGATGTCTCTTGAAATCTATTTCGTCTCATCCCGATGTTTCCGCCATCGGTTGGGGTGTGACAGCCTAAACTGCAGCTGCCAGCTGCAGAGATTCTGCCAGTGACACCCTTACAGATCATTAAAGTGATGGCTATGGTCCGTAAGGACCTCCTTGGTAACCAAAAAAACGAGACGACTCATAACAAAAAAAACGAGACGACTTTACCAAAATAGGCGTGAAAACCACAATTTGGTAAACAACTCTCATCCTACCTTAAACTTTTTTTTTTGCACGAAATTGCACCATTAAGCTAGGAGTGAAATCCACAACTTAATGGTAATTTCCATTTCAACTCTAGTGGACCCTCGTCAAAGTGTCGAAAGTTATTTTGACCCGACGAGTACTAACCACATTAGGGTACGAAATCTTCAAGTTAGGGGTGAAACCCGCACCTTGTCGATTAAGTCCCATTCCTCGATTTTCGCTCTCACCAAAGTCCTGATTGTTTCAATCGATTAGAGACATGTAGTAACTGGAAGGGTAAGATACCGTTAATCGCTTCTCGACGAGAGTATCTTACCTATAGGCCAAAGCACGTTTTCTCTAATTCGAAAGGCATTCGACCCACTTTGGAATAGTCAACGTTTCTCTACCCGAAACAATCCAATGTTTTATTGAGCCTCTCTTTTATGTATCTCAATTTATATGTGATTTTATACTTGAACGTTCTTCACTTCAAACTTTTAAACTCATTTCGCACGTTATCGCAATAAAAAACAATAATAATCCCTCGTTGTAGGATCGTGCGACTGACCCGAATGAGTCGTTTAGAGAGGTTCTGATCTATTTCAGGTGCGGAAAACAAGAAATAGACTTAGTAACAGCTTGATCTTCACTTTAATTCACTGATTGTATTAATCTGACGTTGATTACAATGAAATCTCACACCGGCAGCACTTCGGTATGGAATACAAGACTCTGTTACTGATTTCGCTCTTGAAGACCTATATATAGGGTCCGTGATTCCGCTTGAAGCATAACAAACCATTTGGAACGGAATCTGATCCATGTGATTCCGCCCGAAATCAGTCCAAATGACACTAGGAGCGGAATTAGACTTAGGAGCGAAATCAGACTTTACAACACCCTAAACATGCTACTTTCTCGTAAAACGTGCCCTAATCTATACAATCTAATCTAAGACTCGATACAAGACGAAGTTGACAGATGTATGCACCAACAGACTCCCCCTCAGATGTTGACGAGTCATAAGTGTCGAGTCTTCTAATCTTCAATCTTGATCAGTCTCTGGGCTTCTCTCTCTCTATCTTCATCAATAGACTCCCCTTAACAATGTGCTGGCATTCCTTTAGTTCTTCAGCATCATCTGCTTCAGGATCTTTGTCTGACTTTCACACTTTGTCCACACTCGATAGCCTGGCTCAAACTTTATCTTTAGAGTTCACAGGAATCGAAAACCTGGCTCTTTAGAAAAACATTCCAAGATCGTAATCTGGCTTTCTTCCAGCTTCAGGATCGATTGACCTGGCTCTTCAAGATAGTTCAGGTTATCTGCAAAACCTCTACCTCAAAGTAAAATTTCACATTTTTAACACTTCAAATATTCACTAACACTAACTCTCCCTAAAAAATAACTCAATAGCCTTGATGAACCATTCTTTTAAAAATTTGTCAAAACACATTAACCCAAACCATTTGTTCATCATGTCTAGCACTTAGAATTTTGAAATTCAGCTCTCCAACACTAGTTGTCGAAAATCTTTTTGGATTTTTCAAAATTATGCTAAAACACACCGAAAATCTTTTTGAGTTTTTGAATATAAAGAAATGCAGTAAAGAAATATTTACAGACAATATTTTTGTGAGTTTGTGCAAGAGGATCATATCAGTTTTTGAGACAAATCACCAACACCGTTAAGCTTTAAACATTTTCAGCTCTAAACGATTCATATTGATTGACGATATTGTTGTCCACTTAAACTCAATCTAAAAACTTTTGAAATGCTTACCGATACGTTAAGGTATATTAATATTGCACTAAGTTCTTATGGACCCCACGATCTCAGCATATCCCCTCATCATGCAATACACTAACTCAAGTAATGCCTTTAAACTTTTATCAACTGTGATTTGTGCGAAAACAAAGCAGAATGTTTAAACATTAACAATCAGGTCGATACTTCCGTATACGCAGAGAAATTCCAATGTTTAAACAAAATAAGAAAATAAAAAACAAATTGAAGTTGTTTAGGCTTTAACCACCAGGTCGATACTTCCGTATACGCAGAGGTGATCCAAAGCTTAAACGAAACACCAAAGAAAATAAAGCAGAACGTTTAGGCACTAACATCCAGTTCGATACTCACGTATACGCAGAGGATGTCCGATGCTTAAACAAAATAAAGAAAATAAAACAAGTTTAAATCTTTGCAAAATATAATGCACAATCACAGTGATTTTTCAGCAAAATTGTGAAAGTTCACAAATTTAACCAGTTTTATGTCTTTCGACAATCAGCGATTACTGAGTAGGCACACAATCAAGAAGGACAAAACTAAGTTCTATGCTATCGATCATGTTTCCCACTAGAACTAGGCTATTTCATTTAAGTTTGTATCGTTCTCGAAAATCTACTAGTCTAACTGAGCCTATCGTCACATCTTTAGTGAGACCGTTTATCACATTTTATCTTTCCATTTCTTTAGCATGTTGTGACAGTCCACTGTTGTACTATCATTTCCTCTTCTTTGACAACAAAACTCATTTTTGAATTTTATCATGTTTTTGGCTTTTTCAAATTTTCTAATGTTTTAGGATTTTCTGAAAATTTTTACTCCCCCTAAAATGCAAACACATTTTAGGAAATTTGAAAACCAACTATACAATAAAGTGACAACTGATATCGAATTGCTTCAAATCGCCATCCACTAGGCATAAACAATCAGAACTCCCCCTTTCACAAAACTATTTTCTCATTATGATTTCAAAACACTTAAGTTTGTTTTAACCAGAATGATTTTTCCAGAAAATAAGTTTTATCGATTTTACCACTTGTAGGCTAGGGATGTGGTTCATCACATTGTCCATTCAATCTCTTGTATCAGGATTACATCAAGTTCAAACTAATGACCTTGAGTAATTACTTTGTCAAAATCAACCTCTTACCACTTGTAAGAATATCCAACATTTAAAAACACATGTAGGAATAAACCATCTACACAAACCATTTTACCAATCAAGATGCCGATTCCTGCTTCGCACTTACCTACCTGAAAGCTCCGGCAATTCCTGCAGTACAACTTGCCAAAATTTTTCAATTTTCAAGCAAACAACATAAGAATGATGCCGATTCCTGATCCACGATTACAAACTTGGGATCTCCGGCAAAGTCCTAAGACTTCAAGGAAAAAGAATTTCCACCCAAGTCTTTTCAGACTTGAGGGTTTTCAATTCTTGCTTACTAGGGTTGTAAGTTGCCTTTTTAGTTGCATAAAAATCTTTAACCCCCTTTACTTTCCCATTAAGCATTTTCCCAAAAATTTTCTTAACATTCCTATTAAATGTTTTCTCTACATCAAACTCAGTTTTCTCGGAGTAAAACTGATCCGAGATCTCAACCTTTCCAACTTTCTGTTTAACCTCTTCAAACTTCAGTGATGGAAACTCATCATCATTCACTGAATCTTTTACCTCAACTTGTGGCTCTTCTGGCTTTGTGGAACCAGATTCATCACCAACGTTTTCATCACCTTTCTTGACAACCCACATTTGGTTATCTTTGGCTTTCTTTTTGTATACATTTTTCTTTGAACACTCATCAACTTCATAAGTAGAATTTTCAAAAATTCTAAATTTTTCGATTTGTGGTTCAACATCAACAACTATTTCTTTCAATTTTTTAGAAACTCCCTGTTTTGTCTTGGTATTAATCGGACAGTTCCTTGCAATGCGACCAACTTCATTGCATTTGAAACAGGTTCGAGTCTCTTTTGGATGAAACACTCCAGTTCCATTCCTTTTCTTCTCAGCAAGAAACTCCTGGTTTGATTGTTTCCAGAACGGTTTCTTCTGTTCTTCCTCTGCACTTCCTCCTGAAACAAATGTTGTGTTTGTTTTAGAAATTTTGTCATTTTTGTAATTTTTAGGTGGAATAAAACCTAATCCTTTCTTTTTGTAGCTACCGTTATGGTTTGGTTTCTTTTGAAAACCAGAACCAGAATTGTAACCCTTTTTCTTGTTTAATCGTTGTTGTACTCTTGAAGTGTGTTTTTTAGGTTTTCCAGTAAGATTTAAATCTTTTATTTCAGAAAAATTAATTTCTGTCAATTTGAAAACCTTTTTGATCATTTGAAATCTAACACTTCTTATTGGAAACTCTTTGTCGTAATATAATTTTTCAGAATCATTTAAAGTGTATGCTACTTCAAATGTTTCATCATTCAAATTAGATTTTGATAACAAAAACTCTTTACTGTAAGACCGTGTAACCGACGATTTTTGACTGTTGACTGACGAACATGAACCTCCTGACTCTGACATTGACTCGGACTCCTCATCAGTATCTAACACCTGATCGACCACCTTTTTGATTAACTCAGACTTATGATCAGTATCAGACGATGTGTAAGTAAGTCAATGTTTTCTGGTAATTCATCAGTTGTGTCGGTTTTTAACTTTATATTGACTGCTTTTTCAAGTTGCTCCTCATTCGGTTTCCTAGGAGAATACCCTTCCCAAATTGGAGGCGGACACTTGTTATAACTAACAGTCGGTTTCTTACCACTATCTTTCTTCTTTGGCTTGTCTTCTTGGAAAGCTTCAATACCTGCAACAGTTGGATAAATTCTATCAATAAGATAATCAGAACTAGAATAACATTGTAATAAACGTCTGATTCTCTCATTCTCAATATTTTCTGTTTCCAACTCTTGCTTCCATTTAGCACTTTCTTCGATGTAGAAGTTAATAGCTTTCTGCTTCGACATCATCACAACATTTATCATTGTCAAAGCATTCTCTCTCTCAGAGTTTGTCTTTTAAAGACCAGTTACCGTTCTGTTCCAGACATCATAAGATTCTTTTACATAATTGAGATTTAACAGTAACTGCTCCTTCATCTTTTCATATTCTGCCAGCTTCTCATCTTTGAATGCACATTCTTTGCAAGATTCAAGACATTTCAAACAAGGCTTGACAATCTCTACAATCTTCTCAACTTCTATTATCTTTTCAACTTCGATCACTTTCTCAGCTTCAGTCACCTTTTCTTCTTCATTCATTTGTTCAGTCTTTTCAGCAGTAACTTTAACTTCATCAGTTTGAACAATCTCATCCTTTTTAGCATTACTTTCAGTCTTCATTTCCTTTTGCTCTTTTGCAGCTCGTTTTTCTTTTAGCTTCTCCAGGCGATCTGCAAAATAAAAATGAAAACTTTCAGAAGAAAGATGAATTTTAGCAACATTAATATGTCGTTCTTCTTCATCGTCACTACTGTCATCAATCGGTGATTGATCAAACTCTACAGATTTTTCAGAACTATTATCTGATGAGCCAGTATCAGATGGAGTTTTATCAAAAACAATTTCTTTTTCTGAACTAACATCACTTTGTACACTCTCATCTGAACTCTGTGAGTTCTCATCAGCACTTTCTGAATTTCATCAGATGTAACAGACTCTTTCTCCACATTCTTCACAGTCTCACCAATAGACTTCATCCATGTGGCAAACATATCTGGTTCTTTAACAATCTTAGCAATGAATGCTTTGAATTCTCCTTTTTCATCAACAAACATATCCCAGCTAAAGCCTTCAGATAGCTTTTCATCATCTTGATTGACTAAACAAACTTTGCTTTCAGGTGATATGTATTCGTTCCAGTTAAAATCCACTAAACAAGCTCTCTTTGAATCTTCGATTCTTCTACCATGAGCCACCTGTGGTTCTTGCTGTTGTTGCTGACCAACTTGCTGATAAATGGCTTTCCGATAGTAATCATCTTTTCCAAATGGATTCTGAGCCCTACTAGCTTCCCTGTTCTTGCATTCTCTCTTGAAATGGCCTTTCTCCCTGCATCGAAAACACGTAACTTTAGATTTATCAAAACCTAAAGTAGACACATGTGCATCAAGAAAGTCATTTCTCCCAGTAATCATTTTGAATTTTTCAGCACGCCTAAGAACTCTAGCTAAACACCATTTGATGTCCATTAATTCCATTTCTTCGGCGTCTATCTGATCATAATCCTCTTTTGTGAGCATAGGATTTCCGATACGACCAGCAACCAATCCTTCATAAGACAAAAGCACGGAACCCAGCAATGCCATGTGATCTTTTGCAGTTTCTTCAGAAAAACTTTGTCCATCTGGAAGATTTAAAGCAATGTTGCACTGTATCACATAACCACTTCCACTCTTTGTGCTTTGAGAACTGAAACTTGTAGTTGAATCTTTCGGATTAACATTTGGAAAAGAAGAAAAACCACTGCTAACTTTAGTTGAACTCTGATCAACTTTTTCTGTTGAATCCCCAGCACTAAACGCAGTCTGTATTTTCGGGCTTCTTTCAGTTTCTGGAATACTACCTTTGTAATACATCTTTACATCCTGTTGACCACTTGGACTATTCATCCTCGCGATCTTTTGCTGTTCCAGATCCTGACTTTCAATCTTCTCAATGAATTGAGAGATAGTCAATCCATCATAAACACCCGTATTCTTTAGAATCATCAAATATGTACCCCACTCCTTTTGCGGTAACGCATCAGCTAATTTGTCTACCCATTCTTCAGGCTCTTTTGTAATACTCAGCATCGACATGGTTCGCACTAAGTGACAGTAACGTTCAATCAGCTTCTTCGTATCTTCACCCGGTAAACTACTGAACAAATCAAAATCTTTCTTGAGCAATGCCTTCTTGCTCTTAATCATGTTTTCACTACCTTCAAACTTGATTCGAAGAGCATCCCATATTGATTTTGAAGTCTTGTCGTGCTGAAGAAGAATGAAAATGTCTTATTTGATTGCCTGCTGTAAAAGACTAATCATCATTTTTTCAGCTTTGTACATATCCCGTTCTTGATCACTAAACTCAGAAATTGTTTTCACAACTTGTAACTCAGTACGTGGCAAAACATATTTCTTCAGAATACACTCCCATGACCCAAGATGGTTTGCCTGAACCCAATTTTCGAATCTGTCTTTCCACCCATAGTACTCTTCAATACTCATTAGTTTCGGGGGCTTTTGTAATGTTCCGGTTTCGTTTTCCAAGTTCATGTTCTGAGCAATGGAAGCCGGAGTAGTCGGAGATGAAGCGAACGCGTTGTAGAACTCTTAACTCATGATTACGTATCACGTTTCGAGCGAAATCACTGATGGCAGTGTGAAGCGAAATCAGAATGTTCACTGGAGCGAAATCACAAAGAACACAGGAGCGAAATCAGATATAATTTGGAGCGGAACCTCAAACTTTGTATCTCAGGAGCGAAATCAGAATGTTTCTCGAGCGAAATCAGAATCAATCAGCAGTTTGGAGTGAAATTAGAAGCTATCAGGAGCGAAATCAGAAATAGTCCATTACGAGCGAAATCACTTCGGAGATCAATTTGGTCCATTTTTAAGCCGATTTTAGCTCTGAAACTTTCTAGGGTTTGTCTAAGTCCAATTAACTATAATCTGTGAAATTTTGAACTGATTTTGACCGTTAAAACTTCCTGAACTGATGAAAGAAGGTGTAGAAACAAGAATTTTCAATCAAATACGGCTGTAAACTGCAGAACTCCTCCAACTGGCTCTGATACCAATTGTAGGATCGTGCGACTGACCCGAATGAGTCGTTTAGAGAGGTTCTGATCTATTTCAGGTGCGGAAAACAAGAAATAGACTTAGTAACAGCTTGATCTTCACTTTAATTCACTGATTGTATTGATCTGACGTTGATTAGAATGAAATCTCACACCGGCAGCACTTCGGTATGGAATACAAGACTCTGTTACTGATTTCGCTCTTGAAGACCTATATATAGGGTCCGTGATTCCGCTCGAAGCATAACAAACCATTTGGAGCGGAATCTGATCCATGTGATTCTGCCCGAAATCAGTCCAAATGACACTAGGAGCGGAATTAGACTTAGGAGCGAAATCAGACTTAGGAGCGAAATCAGACTTTACAACACCCTAAACATGCTACTTTCTCGTAAAACGTGCCCTAATCTATACAATCTAATCTAAGACTCGATATAAGACGAAGTTGACAGATGTATCGTGAACAAACTAAATTTACGATGCTTTCATTATTCATGTTATGCTATGTGGAATTCATGATTATGCTATGTGATACAATTTGAATCTTATATGCTATGTGAATCAATTTGAACACTTCTATGCTATGTGAAACTTTGTGCTATGTGAAACTTTATGCTATGTGAATCATTTCATGAAAACGATTTTCTTAAAACATTATGATCAAGTCTCATCCTTTCCTTTCTTTCAAACTTCTAGATGGCCTCTCCAAGCTCATCAAAGAGGACCAAATCCAAGAAGGGTTCCAACCACGACTCTATCTCCAAAGAACAATTGGTCGGACTCTTCACTGAACAAATGGCTGATCAAATGGCCCAAGTGATACCTGACATCGTTAGTCGCATCTAACCTAATTCGGACTCGCCCCATGGCTCTGTGGACTCCAAGGTGTAGAAACCAACGCCACCATTCCTTTTCAAGCAATTTATGGCTTGTAAACCCCTGGAATTTTCAGGCAAGGATGGTGCCACCGCACTGTTCACTTGGTTTGATGCCATAGAAATCGCTTTCCATCAGAGTGGTTGCCCTAACGCTTTACGCACTCAAAATGCTACTGGTGTGTTTCGCTCGAGGGCCCTGGACTGGTGGACCTCCAAGCGAGGCACAAGAGGAGAAGATACCGCTCACGCTCTGCCATGGGCGGAACTAAAGAAGATCATGAAGGAGGAATTCTGCCCTCCGCATGAGCTCAGAAAGTTGGAGCATGAATTTTGGTTTTTGAAACAAGTCGGCGATGATAACTATGGCTTAACCACCCGTTTCAAGCAGCTTAGCATTCTCTGTCCTAGCCAAGTTGATACGCCTAAGAAGCAAATCAACAAGTATATCCATTGTTGCCCTGATTCCTTCATGAACCTTATGGAAGCTGCTCTACCAGCAACCATAGAAGAAACCTATCGTTTGGCCGCTCGCCTTAATAGCAACATCGTCCTTCGTAGGAACTCTGAAAAGGCTTCCTCGAAGAACGTGCACCAAGCCACCGTTGAAACTGTGACAACCCTCATAATTCCATGTATCCGTACGATTTATTAATGATAATTAAATTGCTTGATGACTGTGCTGAATCACTTAACTGCTTTCTGATTACTGTGTTATAGTTACATGTGCTTGTTAACCTACTAGTAGTGTACAGAAAGGTTACTAAATAGTCCGGTATGCTTTCCTGAGTGTTGAGAATTAAAAATGTTACATATATATATATATATATATATATATATATATATATATATAGGACACTTTACGGATTAATTAAGCACTTTAACGGAACGGTATCAAACCGAACAACCGGACATTACCCGAAACACTAAAATATTGCAAGAAGCATTGTTTTTATTTTTCTGAACTAGTTATGGGTCCCGAACACCCTAACACACAATATATTACATAAAACACTTATGACACTAACTAGACACTTAAAACCTAACTAGTTCACTAACAATCTAGTTGAAACCCAACCCCTTACCCCCCCTCCCCCCCAACCGGTTATGGAACTCATGGGACCCGCCTTGATTTCTTTGAATTAAAAACTTGATGATGTTAAGTACTTTAAGGACATATGGACCAAAGGGTTAAGGGATGTTGGAAGTTCTTTATAAAATCCTCTAGATATCCATTCATTCATCTTCATCTTTCAACAACAACTCCTTCTCTCTTCCTTTCCTTGTTTCGGCTGAACCCAAGAACCACCACAATCACCATCATTCAATCTTCATCATTCAATTCTACATATACTCAAAGGTGTTAGAAGGTGCACAACGAAGCTCGGTGTGTTCGGAAGTTGAAGGACCACTCTCATCTTCTTTTATCCACCACTTTTCTTCACTTGAACTCTCCTAGCTTTAAGCTAGTGGTAAGAACTTAGATCCTTTCATTTTTCATCTTGTTTAAGTGGTTAATAGATGTATTATGAAGAAAACATATGAACACCATAAGATCTTACACTTAAAACTTGAACATAAGCTTAAACAAAATGATACATGAAGAAATGATGTTAGAATGATGTTATTTGGTATATGATGATTATGTGCTGATATGAAGGACTTATAACCTGCTGTAAGAAATGTTATTGATCACTAAGCATGCTAATGGAACCAATATAACTCGCATTAGGATGTTAAAAGCTGAAAACAGGAGGCTGTTTAGTGATTACAGCCAACTTCAGCTGGCTGTAACCGGACCTTAATAAAACGAAAAATGCATTTTCTGAAATCTAGATTTATGTATTTCGAAATACGGTTCTAATAGCACTGGAATCATAATTTTTGGACTTCGTTTACTATTTTTAAAGACCCGATTTGTAACAGCAGCTAAAGCTGAGTTTTTACAGCAGTAAATGGGTGTTATATTTTTAGCCATAACTTGAAACCTGAGTAGAACTAGGTCATGAAACTTGTACTGTAAATGACCACTGATGTATTTGTAATCCTCCCATTGGAATTTCATAAATCGGACTTACGATGAATTTTAAATAAATTATTCCGTGGACTGCAGTCAGAAAAAGATAAATCTGAGTGCAGTCCCGAAAATGATTTTTTATAAAATATTGGTGATGAATTGGATCCCTAGATTTTTACACAATAATATTTGGATCGTTTAAGACCTTCCGTAAAAAGCTGGGAATTTTTGGAACAAGTTAACTATTTTATTAAAATCCCCGAAGACAGCCCAGTTTTGAATATAAAAGCTGAAATGACATAAGTCGTAGATTGCGTGTCTAAATGTCGAGTATGTTAGCTGAGGATGATCTAACATGTTATATGTCAATGAAAGTATTATTGTGCAATATCGTATGCTTGTTCTTGAGTAGCTATAGGTGGAATGTTTATATGAGCGTGAACTATTGAAGTGAATGCATGTTATGTAGTAGATACGTGTAGGAACTTTGTGCTCTATTTGAAACCACTAAATTACTAACTGGTAATCATATTAGGACGTGATTGACCGACCTTGACTGTTAGCTACTTTTTAGAGTCAAACCGACCAACCAAAGGTGAGTTCACACCCTTACTAAGGCATGGGATTCCCGGTGGTTGGGAATGGGATTAAATAGCTGAGACAGAACTTGTACCTTCACCACTACTAGACTACTTACCTCCATCCTCGGATTGGGAAGGACGCCAGCACTAAACCTACGTACTCACTACGTACCACTGTCCTTGGATTGGGAAGGGCACCAGCGCTAAACCTACGTATTCTCATACGTACCTATGTCCTCGGATTGGGAAGGGCACCAGCGCTAAACCTATGTATTCACTACGTACCACTGTACTCGGATTGGGAATGACACCAGCGCTAAACCTACATATTTAATATGTACCTCTGTCCTCGGATTGGGAAGGACACACACACACATATATATATATATATATACATCTAGTCTAGTGGTTTACAACATGGGGTAGCCCCCACCGTTTATGGTTTGGAAAATAAGCAAAGTTGATTTAACCTGCAATTGCAAACAAACTCATAGTTTTTGAAAAACTACTTTATAACGAACACCTACTGTGAACTCGCTCAACTTTGTTGTTGATTTGTTGTTACATGCCTTGCAGGTCGTTAGGTACTTATGGAGCTTGCGCGAGGAGGAGGTCGTTGTGGGATATGGACTGTTATGTCCCGTGCTGAATATTTAATCCTTATGAACTTATTAAACTTACGTATTGGAATTTAAACTTATGAACTATGGAATTTATGTTTTGGACTTACGTTTTATGCTTCCGCTGTTAACTTAAAGTCGGTTACTTTATTTTGGTCACCAATTGTATTGTGGTTGGTTTATTTACTTAATTACATTGTTCAATATGATTGGTGGCTCGATCCTGGTCACGTCACGCCTCCAAGCGGTGATACTCCGCGTGGTGGATTTTGGGGGTGTGACAAATTGGTATCAGAGCCATTGGTTATAGTGAACTTGGTTTTAAAAAGGGGAAAAGTTTTTTGATAAAACCAGACTATGACCTGTACAGTGCTCAACGATCCACAACGACGCTTCGCTCCACGTGCAAGACTCAACACTATAGGTAATATGGTTTATGTTTGTATTACCTGCTAGTAGCGAATTTGATCATGATATGCTTAGTTAGTGTAACAACTATTGCTTGAAACCCTGTGTGTTTGCTCTCTTCTGTCACTCCACACTTACGCACTTTCGCGACACCACTTCTTACTTGTGTTTCCTTCGATGTGAAGATCATGAGTGGACGCCTGAACTTGACGCAAGCCCAGCTGACGGCTCTAATCAACGAACGAGTGGCTGAGGCACTCGCAGCTGTCCTGGCAGGAGGTATTACCTGTTATTTCGACCTATCCTAGGATGTTTAGATCCTACTCTCGCGAACCAACTCTCGTGTTTAATCTTGTCTTTTCGTTCTCGCGCGACAGGTCAGCATGCTCAACCTCCCATATGTACGTTCAAAACGTTCATGGATTGCCGACCTAGTACTTTCAGCGGCACAGAAGGAGTTGTAGGTCTTCTTCACTGGTTCGAGAAGCTCGAGTCTGTTTTTGAGATGTGTGAATGCCCTGAAGATCGTAGGGTGAAATATGCAACTGGAACACTCGAAGGTGCTGCGTTGACCTGGTGGAAAGCACAGGTTCAACTGCTTGGGTTGGCGGTTGCTAATGCCACCCCATGGAATGACTTCAAGGAACTGATCAAAGAAGAGTACTGCAGTCGTGACAACATCCACAAGCTGGAGGTGGAATTTTTCAATTTGAAGATGACGGGGTCTGAGATTGAGGCATACACGAAGAGGTCAAACGAGCTGGCCATCTTGTGTCCTACAATGGTGGACCCTCCCATCAAATGTATTGAACTGTACCTCAAGGGTCTTGTACCAGAGATTCAGAGTCACGTAACCTCAGCCAATCTTGGCACCATTCAACAAATCATCAAGTTGGCTCATCGTCTCACCGATCAGGCAGTTGAGCAGAACAGGCTGCCCAAGCGTATTAGCGCTGCTACTACTGATGCCCCCAATGATCACAAGCGAAAATGGGATGGAAATTCGGGCAAAGGCTCTACCTCTGTTCAGTCTCAGTCTCAGCAACGAAGGACTGAGGACCATAGGAGCCCCAGTCAGCAGCCTTCTGGAAATCAAGGGCAGGGTGGATACAAGGGGAATCACCCCAAATGCAATCGATGTAATTTGCACCATAGCGAGGCGTGCAACAAGGGTCGTTGTCAGAGATGTAACAAGCCTGGACATGAAGCCAAAGATTGCAGGAGCTCACGTCCTGCAAATCAGAATCGACAACAGCAGCCACAAGCTCCACAGAACCAACAGCAACATCAGCAGGGTAATAAGGGATGCTTCCAGTGCGGTGCTGAGGGTCACTTCAAGAGGCACTGTCCACAGCTGAATCAGAATCAGAATCAGAACAACAAACAAGGAAACGGGAACAACAATGGAGGCAACAATGGAGGCAACAACGGGGGTAACAATAATGGCAACGGTGCAAGAGGACGTGTTTTCGTGCTAGGTCAGGGTGATGCAAGGAACGATCCCAACGTGGTGATGGGTAAGTTTCTTCTGGATGACTTCTTCATTACTGTTTTATTTGATTTGGGTGCCGATACTAGTTATGTGTCCTTAAAAGTTAGACAAATGCTTAAGCACACTCCCACACTTTTGAACACCAAACACACGGTAGAACTAGCAAACGGTAAAAGTCTTGAAGCCACGCATGTAGTTAAAGGCTGTAACCTCGTCTTAGCTGGTCAGGCCTTCCCTATCGATCTTATTCCTATCGCACTTGGTAGTTTCGACGTCGTTATTGGGATGGATTGGCTATCTGTTCATCAAGCGGAGATTGTTTGCAAGGAGAAAATCGTCTGCATTCCTCGTTCTGGTAAAGAACCCCTCGTGATTCGTGGCGACAAGAGTGGTGCTGTTGTAGGCATCATCTCTTTCCTTAAGGCCCAGAAGTGTTTGCGTAAGGGCCACACCGCTATCCTAGCCCTCGTTTCTGATACATCCTCGAAAGAAAGGACGATAGAAGACATACCTATTGTACGTGATTTTCCTGAGGTATTTCCTGAGGAATTACCTGGTCTTCCGCCTCATCGCCAAGTTGAATTTCAAATCGAGCTATCTCCGGGAGCAGCGCCCATAGCTAGAGCACCTTATCATCTAGCTCCGTCAGAACTTGAAGAACTGTCCACGCAACTACAAGAACTCTTGGAAAAGGGTTTTATACGTCCTAGCTCTTCGCCCTGGGGAGCTCCAGTCTTGTTTGTGAAGAAGAAAGACGGTACCTTCAGAATGTGTATTGACTACCGCGAACTCAACAAGGTGACCGTGAAGAATCGTTATCCTCTCACACGCATTGACGACTTGTTCGACCAGCTGCAAGGATCGAGCTTTTACTCTAAGATTGATTTGAGATCGGGATACCATCAGCTGAGAGTCCAAGAGGAGGACGTCTCCAAAACAGCATTCAGAACTTGTTACGGCCATTACGAGTTTCAGGTCATGCCTTTCGGGTTGACGAATGCACCGGCGGTCTTCATGGATCTCATGAACCGAGTGTGTAAGCCTTACCTGGATAAGTTTTTCATAGTGTTCATCGACGACATCCTGATCTATTCTAAGAGTCAGGAGGAACACGAACAACATCTACGACTTATGCTGGAACTTCTTCGAGCAGAGCAGTTGTATGCCAAGTTTTCAAAATGTGACTTCTGGCTTCCCGAAGTCCACTTTCTAGGCCATGTGGTAAACAAGGATGGGATTCATGTAGATCCATCCAAGGTTGACTCGATCAAGAACTGGCCTGCACCCCGTACACCAACATAAATCTGCCAATTCTTGGGTTTGGCAGGATATTACAGAAGGTTCATCAAGGATTTCTCAAAGATTGCGCAACCCCTCACTTCACTAACTCAGAAAGGCGTCACCTATCATTGGGGTGATGCACAGGAATCCGCATTTCAGCACTTAAAAGATAGACTTTGTAGCGCGCCTATCCTCTCATTGCCTGAAGGCACAGATGATTTTGTGGTTTATTGCGACGCTTGCATCCAAGGACTTGGTTGTGTGTTAATGCAACGTGATAAGGTCATTGCCTACGTGTCACGCCAACTTAAAGTTCATGAAAGGAACTACACTACGCACGACTTGGAGCTGGGAGCAGTTGTTTTTGCGCTAAAGATATGGAGACATTACCTGTACGGTACCAAGTGCACCATTTACACCGATCACAGGAGTCTCGAGCATATCTTCAAGCAAAAGGAGTTAAACATGCGACAACGCCGATGGGTTGAGCTCTTGAACGATTATGAATGCGCTATCAAATACCATCCGGGCAAGGCCAATGTTGTGGCCGACGCCCTCAGTCGAAAGGATACTATACCTAAGCGTGTGCGTGCTTTACAGCTTACCATCCAATCTAACCTTCCCGCTCAGATTCGCGATGCTCAGGTTGAAGCATTGAAAGCAGAGAACATCAGGGCTGAGTCCCTACGAGGATCGAGGCAGCGGCTAGAACAAAAGGAAAATGGCGCCAACTATGTTAACGGGCGCATCTGGGTTTCACTCTATGGTAATCTACGTGAGCTTGTGATGGATGAGGCACACAAGTCTCGTTATTCAGTACATCCTGGTTCGGATAAGATGTACCATGATCTCAAGACTACATACTGGTGGCCTAGAATGAAAGCCCACAAAGCAACCTACGTTAGCAAATGTTTGACTTGTGCGAGAGTCAAGACCAAATATCAGAAACCCTCAGGCCTATTTCAACAACCAGAGATCCGGAAATGAAAGTGGGAGCAAATTTCCATGGATTTCATTACTGGCCTGCCTAGATCTCAACGCGGAAATGATACCATTTGGGTGATCGTGGATCGACTGACCAAGTCTGCACATTTTCTGGCTATCAAGGAAACAGATAAGTTTTCTACCCTAGCAGACATCTACTTGAAGGAAGTAGTATCAAGGCACGGAGTGCCAACCTCCATCATCTCTGATCCAGACTCACGTTTTACATCTGAATTGTGGCAAGCTATGCACAAGTCCTTTGGTTCTCGATTAGACATGAGCACAGCATATAATCCACAGATGGATGGGCAATCTGAACGCACCATCCAAACCCTTGAAGACATGCTTAGGGCATGTGTAATCGACTTCGGTAATGGCTGGGAAAAACATCTCCCGTTAGTGGAGTTTTCGTATAACAACAGTTACCACACCAGTATCCAGGCCGCTCCGTTTGAGGCATTATACGGATGGAAGTGCCGATCACCTCTTTGTTGGGCAAAAGTTGGTGACAGTCAAATCACTGGCCCAGAACTCGTAGTAGATATAACTGAGAAGATTGCTCAGATACGACAGCGAATGGCGGCAGCTCGTGACCGTCAGAAAAGCTATGCTGATAAGCGCAGGAAACCACTCGACTTCCAGGTTGGGGATCGAGTGCTACTCAAAGTCTCACCTTGGAAAGGTGTAGTTCGTTTTGGCAAACGAGGCAAGCTCAATCCGCGTTATGTCGGACCGTTCAAAATCATCGAGAAAATTGGCAAAGTCGCCTACAAGTTGAATCTACCTGAAGAACTCAGCAGAGTTCACAATGTTTTCCATATGTCGAATCTGAAGAAGTGTCTGTCAGATGAGACCCTCATAGTTCCTCTCAAGGAGCTCACTATCGACGACCAGCTGCGATTCATCGAAGAACCAGTAGAGATTACGGATCGAGATGTTAAAATTCTCAAGCGCACCAGGATACCTCTCGTCCGAGTTCGTTGGGATTCTCGTCGTGGCCCAGAGTATACCTGGGAACGAGAAGACCAAATGAAACTCAAGTATCCCCAGCTGTTTAAGAAAAACGCAACCACTACTGAGGCTGAAGCTACTCTAGAATTTCGAAACGAAATTCCAAATCAACGGGAGGATGATGTGACACCCCAGGAAAACCAGGAAACCAACGCAACATAACTAGCTTCCTCAGTAACCACGAGCTAAATTTCGGGACGAATTTTTCTTAACAGGGGGGAATGTGACAACCCTCATAATTCCATGTATCCGTACGATTTATTAATGATAATTAAATTGCTTGATGACTGTGCTGAATCACTTAACTGCTTTCTGATTACTGTGTTATACTTACATGTGCTTGTTAACCTATTAGTAGTGTACAGAAAGGTTACTAAATAGTCCGGTATGCTTTCCTGAGTGTTGAGAATTAAAAATGTTACAAAAATATATATATAGGACACTTTACGGATTAATTAAGCACTTTAACGGAACGGTATCAAACCGAACAACCGGACATTACCCGGAACACTAAAATATTGCAAGAAGCATTGTTTTTATTTTTCTGAACTAGTTATGGGTCCCGAACACCCTAACACACAATATATTACATAAAACACTTATGACACTAACTAGACACTTAAAACCTAACTAGTTCACTAACAATCTAGTTGAAACCCAACCCCTTAACCCTCCCCCCCCCCAACCGGTTATGGAACTCATGGGACCCCCCTTGATTTCTTTGAAATAAAAACTTGATTATGTTAAGTACTTTAAGGACATATGGACCAAAGGGTTAAGGGATGTTGGAAGTTCTTTATAAAATCCTCTAGATATCCATTCATTCATCTTCATCTTTTAACAACAACTCCTTCTCTCTTCCTTTCCTTGTTTCGGCTGAACCCAAGAACCACCACAATCACCATCATTTAATCTTCATCATTCAATTCTACATATACTCAAAGGTGTTAGAAGGTGCACAACGAAGCTCGGTGTGTTCGGAAGTTGAAGGACCACTCTCATCTTCTTTTATCCACCACTTTTCTTCACTTGAACTCTCCTAGCTTTAAGCTAGTGGTAAGAACTTAGATCCTTTCATTTTTCATCTTGTTTAAGTGGTTAATAGATGTATTATGAAGAAAACATATGAACACCATAAGATCTTACACTTAAAACTTGAACATAAGCTTAAACAAAATGATACATGAAGAAATGATGTTAGAATGATGTTATTTGGTATATGATGATTATGTGCTGATATGAAGGAGTTATAACCTGCTGTAAGAAATGTTGTTGATCACTAAGCATGCTAATGGAACCAATATAACTCGATTAGAATGTTAAAAGCTGAAAACAGGAGGCTGTTTAGTGATTACAGCCAACTTCAGCTGGCTGTAACCGGACCTTAATAAAACGAAAAATGCATTTTCTGAAATCTAGATTTATGTATTTCGAAATACGGTTCTAATAGCACTGGAATCATAATTTTTGGACTTCGTTTACTATTTTTAAAGACCCGATTTGTAACAGCAGCTAAACCTGAGTTTTTACAGCAGTAAATGGGTGTTATATTTTTAGTCATAACTTGAAACCTGAGTAGAACTAGGTCATGAAACTTGTACTGTAAATGAACACTGATGTATTCGTAATCCTCCCACTAGAATTTCGTAAATTGGACTTACGATGAATTTTAAATAAATTATTCTGTGGACTGCAGTCAGAAAAAGATAAATCTGAGTGCAGTCCGGAAAATGATTTTTTATAAAATATTGGTGATGAATTGGATCCCAAGATTTTTACACAATAATATTTGGATCGTTTAAGACCTTCCATAAAAAGTTGGGAATTTTTGGAAGAAGTTAACTATTTTATTAAAATCCCCGAAAACAGCCTAGTTTTGAATATAAAAGCTGAAATGACATAAGTCGTAGATTGCGTGTCTAAATGTTGAGTATGTTAGCTGAGGATGATCTAACATGTTATATGTCAATGAAAGTATTATTGTGCAATATCGTATGCTTGTTCTTGAGTAGCTATAGGTGGAATGTTTATATGAGCGTGAACTATTGAAGTGAATGCATGTTATGTAGTAGATACGTGTAGGAACTTTGTGCTCTATTTGAAACCACTAAATGACTAACTGGTAATCATATTAGGATGTGATTGACCGACCTTGACTGTTAGCTATTTTTGAGAGTCAAACCGAGCAACCAAAGGTGAGTTCAAACCCTTACTAAAGCATGGGATTCCCGGTGGTTGGGAATGGGATTAAATAGCTGAGACAGAACTTGTACCTTTACCACTACTAGACTGCTTACCTCCGTCCTTGGATTGGGAAGGACGCCAGCGCTAAACCTACGTACTCACTACGTACCACTGTCCTCGGATTGGGAAGGGCACTAACGCTAAACCTACGTATTCTCATACGTACCTATGTCCTCGGATTGGGAAGGGCACCAGCGCTAAACCTATGTATTCACTACGTACCACTGTCCTCGGATTGGGAAGGACACCAGCGCTAAACCTACATATTTAATATGTACCCCTGTCCTCGGATTGGGAAGGACATATATATATATACATCTAGTCTAGTGGTTTACAACATGGGGTAGCCCCCACCGTTTATCGTTTGGAAAATAAGCAAAGTTGATTTAACCTGCAATTGCAAACAAACTCATAGTTTTTGAAAAACTACTTTATAACGAACACCTACTGTGAACTCGCTCAACTTTGTTGTTGATTTGTTGTTACATGCCTTGCAGGTCGTTAGGTACTTATGGAGCTTGCGCGAGGAGGAGGTCGTTGTGGGATATGGACTGTTATGTCCCGTGCTGAATATTTAATCCTTATGAACTTATTAAACTTACGTATTGGGCTTTAAACTTATGAACTATGGAATTTATGTTTTGGACTTACGTTTTATGCTTCCGCTGTTAACTTAAAGTCGGTTACTTTCTTTTGGTCACCAATTGTATTGTAGTTGGTTTATTTACTTAATTATGTTGTTCAATATGATTGGTGGCTCGATCCTGGTCAAGTCACGCCTCCAAGCGGTGATACTCCGCGTGGTGGATTTTGGGGGTGTGACAGAAACCCTCTCGTCCACCAAAAAGAACCAAAACAAGAAGCGGAAGGCTTCTAGTCAAAATTATGCGGTTGTTACTCCGCCAAACCCTCAAGCTTTACAACCTAAACCTGACACACCTGCAAACGAATGAAAGTCATACACTGGGATTCATCCCGAGTGTACTACTTGCCATTACCACCACCCTGCAAATGCCAATTGCAGCCATTGTACCCATTGCAATAGTTACGGCTATACCACCGCCTATTGTAAGAATAACCCCACACCACAACTCACCTCCGTCCTCAGTGTCCTCAACTCAAGCAAGAACAACAACAAGCTCCTCGTGGACGCGCTTTCAACATTAACGCGAATCAGGCACACAACGACAATGACGTCGTGAATGGTATGTTTCTTTTTAATAACCTTTATGCTTCATTGTTATTTGATACTGGTGCGGACAAAAGCTTTGTGTCCGTTGAATTCGAACCTTTGTTAAATGTCGCACGCTCAAAACTACCTAAGTCATTCTCGGTCGAAGTTGCCAATGGCAAGTCTATTTTTGTCGATTCCATCATTCGTGATTGTCTTCTTACTCTTAACGATCATACCTTCACTATCGACCTTATACCCATGCAATTAGGTAGTTTCGACATCATTGTAGGCATGGATTGGCTTCGTGAAAACCATGCTGAAATCGCTTGCCACGAAAAAATACGTTCGTTTGCCTCTCCCATCTGGCGACACCTTACGCGTTTATGGAGACCGACCTTCAAAAGGACTAAGGTTAATGTCTTGCACACAAGCGAACAAATATTTACGTAAACTGTACCTTGCCTTTTTAGCCCACATTGTGGAAGAAAAGGGCAAGGGAAAGAGCATAAATGATGTCCCAGTGGTGCGCGACTTCCCTGACGTCTTTCCTGAAGATATGCCTGGTCCTCCTCCACCTCGATCTGTCGACTTTCGTATTGACCTCGTACCTGGTTCGACTCCTGTTGCGAAGGCTCCTTACCGTCTTGCACCTTCTGAAATGCAAGAATTATCTAGTCAACTTCAAGAACTCCTTGAGAAAGGATTCATTCATCCAAGTACCTCACCTTGGGGTGCTCCGGTGCTCTTCGTCAAGAAGAAGGATGGCTCGTTTCGCATGTGTATCGACTATCGTGAGCTTAATAAACTCACAATCAAGAACCGTTATCCTCTTCCACGCATCGTTGATCTTTTCGATCAACTTCAAGGCGCTACTTGCTTCTCCAAGATCGATCTTCGATCTGGTTATCACCAGCTTCGTGTTCTCGAAGAAGACATTCCCAAAACCGCATTTCGCACTCGCTATTGACACTACGAGTTCGTAGTTATGCCTTTTGGCTTGACTAACGCTCCCGCTGTGTTCATGGATCTTATGAATCGTGTTTGTAAACCTTATTTGGATCGTTTTGTGATCGTCTTCATTGATGACATTCTTATTTATTCTAAATCTCAAGCTGATCACGAGCGTCATCTACGTCTTATACTCGAGCTTTTACGTATCGAACGTCTTTACACAAAGTTTTCCAAATGCGAGTTTTGGATCAAAGAAGTCCAATTCCTTGGGCACGTTGTTAGCGAAAAAGGAATCCATGTTGATCCCTCCAAAATCGAACCAGTGAAGAATTGGACCGCACCTAAATCTCCTTCTGAAATCCGTTCCTTCGTAGGATTGGCGGGTTATTACCGCCGATTCATCTCGAACTTTTAAAAAATCATCGTTCCTCTCACTTCGTTGACTCAAAAAGAGAAACATTTTGCTTGGGGTCCTGAGCAAGAGGAATCTTTTCAAACTCTCAAAAATTTGCTTTGTAACGCTCCTATCCTCGCTCTCCCTGATGGGAATGATGATTTCGTGGTGTATTGTGAAGCCTCGAATTTGCGTTCTCATGCAACGAGACAAAGTCATCGCCTACGCCTCCCGCCAACTCAAAATACATGAGAAAAACTATACTACCCACGATCTTGAGCTTGGCACAGTTGTTTTTGCATTAAAGATTTGGCGACACTACCTATATGGTACGAAGTGTGTGGTTTTCACTGACCACAGGAGCCTACAACACATCTTTGACCAAAAAGAGCTTAATATGCGCCAACGACGTTGGGTGGAGTTACTTAACGACTACGACTGTGAAATTCGCTATCACCCTGGTAAGGCGAATGTCGTAGCCGATGCACTTAGTCGAAAGTCTCATGTTAATAGTATTCGTTGTTTCCATGTCTCGAGCGATCTTCACACTTGCATTCGTGAAGCGCAATACTCCTCTATCAATGAAGGAACCATGCCCGTAGAAATACGTGGAGCTACTGAAGACCAACTCGTTCCAAAATCTGATGGTCTGCTATACTATCGTGATCGCATTTGGGTACCAAATCGCGATAATCTTCGTGAACTCATCATGAGCGAGGCACACAAATCCAAGTACTCGATTCATCCTGATGCTGACAAGATGTACCACGATTTACGTACATCCTATTGGTGGCCTGGTATGAAGAGAGATATTGCTACGTACGTCTCCAAGTGTCTCACCTGTTCGAAAGTCAAAGCCGAGCATCAACGACCTTCTGGCCTACTCGAACAACCCGAAATCCCTGTCTGGAAATGGGATAGCATTGCTATGGACTTCATAACCAAACTTCCTCGTACACCTTCTGGTCACGATAGTATTTGGGTAATTATCGATCGTTTGACCAAGTCCGCTCATTTCCTTCCCATTCGTGAAGATTTCAAGGTTGAATGACTTGCTCGACTCTACACTGACGAAATCATATGCCGTCATGGCATTCCTCTCGATATCATTTCTGATCGTGATGGTCGTTTCACTTCGCGTCTTTGGCAAACTTTCCAGTCCGCTATGGGTACTCATTTGAATCTCAGTACGGCCTTTAATCCTCAAACGGATGGACAGACTGAACATACTATCCAAACCCTAAAGGACATGCTCCGTTCTTGTGTCATCGACTTTGGTGGTAGTTGGGATGTGCATTTACCATTGATCGAGTTTTCGTACAATAATAGCTACCACTCCAGTATTCAAATGGCTCCATTCGAAGCTTTGTATGGTTACAAATGCCGATCTCCTTTAAGCTGGCACGAGGTTGGTGACTAGCAATTTACTAGTCCTGAGATCATACAAGAAACGACGGATAAGATTCTTCAAATCCGTGATAATCTACTCAAGGCTCGTAGTCGACAAAAGAGCTATGCTGACAAGAGACGCAAACCATTGGAGTTTAACGTTGGTGACCTTGTTCTACTCAAAGTATCTCCTTGGAAAGGAGTAGTTCGTTTTGGTAAAAAGGGAAAGCTTGCCCCTCGCTATGTCGGTCCTTTCAAGATACTTGAGAGGATTGGCAAAGTGGCTTATCTACTCGATTTACCTCAAGAACTCAACAACGTCCATCCAACGTTTCATGTTTCAAACCTCAAGAAGTGTCTCGCAGAGGAAGGACTTCAAGTTCCCCTCAAAGATCTTCAAGTCAACGAAACTATGCATTTTATGGAAAAACCCGTCGAAATCATGGATCAAGGAGTCAAGTTGTTGAGGCGCAGTAAAATTCCTATCATCAAGGTTCGGTGGGAAGGAAAACGTGGCGCCGAATTCACTTGGGAACTCAAGAGTGACATGAAGACGAAGTATCCATATCTTTTCGCTACTTCTTCCTAAATTTCGGGACGAAATTCCCTAAAGGAGGGGAGACTGTAACGCTTCGCTCTTTCGTACTTTCTTATTTTAGCAAGTCATGTTGTACTTTCCATATTTAGACTCTTGTACTCTCTTTGTAATCTACTTTTGCTTCATTTGTAATTCGAGACTATTGATCCTAATGAAAACGAAACTATTTTAATCATGTTGTGTATTCATATTAGACTTATGTGCTATTGGTATTCAAATTTCACGTTTGAACGATGTATTATTCAAGACTTTTGATTCGTTATTACGCTTGATGCTCGTTAAACTAGTTGAAACTCGTAAAATAATGAAACTTGAAAGTTTCAGGAAGTGGTTAATTGTTAAAAATCTTTTATCCTTATAAATATGGTTATTTACAAATTGTTTAGTTAATTAAATTAATTAATTTTACAATTTAAAAGGTTTATTTTTATAATAATCTAGTTAGACTCGTTAGATTTTAAAGTTAGTAAACTAACCTAGTTAGTTTGTTTCATAAAGTTAGTTTTCTTACTAAACAAAATAACACAACATTAGTTTTAATTAAAGTCTAGGGGTTATTTGAGTAATTAACCGAAACTTTAAACTATAGTGGCTGTTTATGTATTTCCTGAAAGTTTCATGTGTTGAAACAAAAAGAAATTAATTCAAAAAAAATAGATGCAGACCCCAGGACTCGAACCCGGGTCGACATCACACACACACGCGCGCACTAACCGCTGAGCTGGGGACTCCACATCAAACAAATCCGGACCCATTAATCCTTTATACATTCGTTAACTGGGCCGGATTCACAGCCCAGCGCGGACAGACCGCGTTTTGGGCGGGTTTTAATGTTTTTTTTTTAGTTTTAAACAACTTTTAACATTAATAAACCAACTACCAACTTAACCCTAACTCATCCCTATATAAACGAAGCTCCTCCACACCTAAATCACTTTACAAACTCACTAAACCTCTCTCAAAACACCCTCTAATCAGCTGATTATCCTAAGTTCGAGCAGATTGTTGCATCTTCACTAAAGTGAGCATAACTCACTCAATACTTGTCTGATTTAGTTCATTCTTTTTCCTACTTCTTTGGTTTGACCTTGGCTTCGATTCCATGGGTTTTTCACAGTAAATAAGTCCCTAGAACTCCGGCAAAAAGGCTCCAAAGTCCACTGATTGTTTCTGTTTTCATTTAATCTTTGTTAAACGTAACCAAACTTGAGTTTTCTCATCTCAAACCTATGTCCTAACGCTCATAATCAAATGAATGGTTAGTTGGGATTAAAAACAAGGTTGGGACATGTTAAATCAGAGGTTAAAACCTCACAAACTTTCTGTTTTAGTTAGGGTTTTACCCACAAGAAGTGTTCAAGCTTGAAGCTTGGTAAAAGTGTGATGGTTAGACTAGCTTGGGCTATCTTTCATAGACATCCACTCACTTCTTGATGTTTTCGCATAGAATAGTTGTATTTCATTTCTTATGTAAGTTCAAGACCCTCCTTGAATGTTTTTACATCAAGTGTAGTGGTGAACAATGGAGGTACCTAAATGGGAGCTTGTTCTTCCTACCTCATGTATGACTTCTATGACACTTAGAGGTGCCTAAATGAAGACCTTAGTCTTCTACCTCATACTTGACATATGTGATATATTATAACCTATGTGATACTTATATAATATTCGAACAAACCAAACTCTTGATGATGAAAAAGTGGACATTATCAAGTTAGTAAGTACACCATCTAAACATCATATGTAATGGATGGATATTTTCTTATGTTTATGTTCTTGTATTTTTAAACTCCGAATCTATAATCTATCATTATCCCCAAACTCACACACCTATGTTCCTTTGTGTAGGAGGACAAGGTGCTCCTGTCACACCCCGATATTTCCACGTATTACCGGTGGGCCCGGTGGGGAGTATCGTGACGTAATTGATATCATCATAGTCAAACAACACAATTTAAGTGCACAGCGGAATCAAAAGATAAAATATTACAAACCGATATAAAGTAATATCAAAGTATTACACACGGAATGTAAAGGATCCATAGGCGGATCAAAAAAAAGATAATTGTTCAACAGATTTTGACATCTAAGCTTGCGAGACTCTTTATTGATGCTAGGAGTAGCCAGCCTATTCCGATTAGTACCTGCACTTAGCCTTTTTGGGAAAATACGTCAGTTTACACTGGTAAATACAATTTAACTGACTCATTTTGAAAATGTTTTAGAAAATTGATTTGAATGCACATGGCACAAAACTTTTTATAACTTGGGATAATTATTTATATATAAACTTGTAAAAGAATTACATGTTCGTTATACGTTCAGCAGCCCGGATTGACGCCGGGTTAAAGATTAATAGACACACCACATGATATAGTCCCGCGGCGGGTTATTCCCGTAACCGGCGGTTATACCTCATTATTTATATATGCACTGTCGGGTGTACGCCTACACCCCGTGTTTAGGTCGTAGCCATTTCTTAAAATGATGCCAAGGATATCCGGGACATGGTCATTAACCCCCCAAAGGCTTTAAGCAAACAAAACAATTTAAACGGGACATTTCAATAAATTAACCTTCATACAATTAAAAATTCAATGCCCGACCAAGCGGTATTTTATATACCGTACCCCAAGCCCATATAGGGAAAATAAGTTAAAAGTATTTACCTGAGCTAAATATAAATTCAATCCCAGCCGTATATCAAATCAGCAAGTACAGATAGCTTTTACTGGGCTCCTAAATCTGGAACGGAGGTTTTTAATAACCTATTAGATTCCTAACGGGTCTTAATTAAGCCTATGCTTAGACCGGTTAGTTTTTAAAAGAGGATACGGTTCAAAACGCTTGGTTAAGCGAGAACCGGATTAGAATGTGGTTTAGACCCGACAAGCTTGTATACTTGTGTAATAAGGGTAAACTAAACATATTCTGGATTTTGAGATGAAAATGATAAGGTTTGACCCGTTTCGGCTAATTTATGCAAACTAGTTACATAAGTCGATCCGAACGCGAAAAGTGCGTAACGGGTAACCAAAATAGTCATGAACAGGTTTCCTAAGTTAATATGCCTTAAATATGTTGTGATATCAATAGGATACCTTCCATTATGCCCAAAACGAATTTAAAACCAATTTATGCCCTGTAGGGGTATTTTGGTCATTTTAAAGGTTATAAGAGAGATTAAATATTATTCTGAATTTCAGGTCCGATATAATCAGTAAAAATACTTAATTTAATAAGTTATAACAGTAGGGTATAGCATATATGTGAAATTTACTATTTATAACCAAACTATGCACCGTAGGGGCATTTTGGTAATTTCACATAAGTTTAAAAGGTCAAAATTAGAGAATCTGAGTTTAAAACTTTTCTTCACTGTTAAAATATATAAATTTACTTAAAACATCAGTAGGTATTAAGTTTCATATGCCAAAAATAGTTTTATCTCATACTATGTGCTTAAAACGCGTAAAAGACGGTTTTAAGCGATTTCCGGGTTTTATATGAAAAGCTGATATTTTTATTATCCCAGAAGGCTTAAAATATTTTATTTATCATATTAGATCAGTAGAAAAAGGTTTGGTGTCAAAAAGATTTGTAAAACTCATTTTATGGGCCAAAAGGGCAAAATCGACAATTACCGAATCGAAGCTATAACCCTGTGTTATGCTCAGCCTAAAAATAAATAAAAATCTTTAGAAATCCCAAAATATTATTTTATATCAGTAGGTAAAAAGTTTGGTATCAAAAATTGGGTTTTGATAGGATATACGCTAATTATACCGTTTAATTAATAAAAAGCTTTTCATTTACGCTAATGAGCATAACTCCCAATCTTGACCTCAAACTGATGTCAAATTTTAGGGACAAGTTTATAAATTAGTAATAAAGATTATTGTCCTCTCTTATTTTTAAAATTCTCGTTTTAGGGTCAAAAGGGCATAATGGTCAACATTTAAGCATATAACGGAAACATGCAATGAATAGGATAACTAAGGATCCAAGTTGTATAACCTCCGAGGGTTACACTAACCTATAACCTGGTCCTAAAGGAATCCTAAGGCATATCTAAACTAAGCTAAATCGGGTCAGAACTTAAAGTCAAAGCAAAAGTCAACTTTTGCGACTTTCGATTCCAAACCGAGCCTATACTTAGAATTGTCGGGTTGAATCATGCTTAGGCATGTTCAACTAATATTTACCAAGTTATTAAAGAGAGAAAACTGATTTTATGGTTTTTATATTAATAGTTATGAATTTTATTTAAAACTAAACCGATTGACTTTTATTTGACCCGACAATTTAACTAAGTAAACGTGGTAATTAGGAGGTGCCCTTTTGAGGGTTTAACACCTACCTAATTACGGTCACGTAGCCATGTTCGTTACGAACAATGGCTCAACCGTTTAAAAGTCAAAGCGTTTATCAAAACGCTTGACTTTTCGGCTATAAACGCTAAACAAATAAACTAAGCACGAAAGGACACTTACAAAGGGTCCAAGCAAGGAGGTTTTGATCCTAAATTCTCAGGTATGAAGAGCAAGGTCTCCAACTTAGAGAATTCAGAAATCAAGTGTGGGTTTGGAAAGAATGAAGTGGGGTATTTATAGGTTTTTGAGAACCGTTAAGATCGTTCCTCGATAACCGAGCCTTGATCTGGACCGTACACTTCATACCCACTGATTTCTAATACTATGGGTGCCCAAGGATTGAAGAAATACCATTTGCAAGTGCTGGATCAAGCTGGAACAGGCTGTAAATCACATTCTACATATCTGGCAGGTTCACACACCCCGCGTAAGACCCAAGGGGGGTCTACGCGGCCCGCCTGGGCTGCACAGTTCAGCACAAAACTTTCAGAATTGCAGTTTCAGTCCCTGTACTTGCTTAACGATCATTTCTGATGCGTATAAGGCCCGTTAACCTCATTTCAAGGCTCCACCATGATTTTTAAACATAGGGGACACGAAACATGCTCAAAAACATGTCGGATGTCGGTTCGTTTGGCCGTACGGTCACGTTGTTCGTCTAATTACGACGAAATACGAACGGACGCGAAAAACGATCCAAATTACGCGACGAATGGAATTTTATCAAGCCAAACACTAAAATAAAACATTTTAGAGCTTACATAAATTTTTGGGTGTCCGGATATATTCAGAATGCAAGATATGCGCGAAAATGCAAACTTGTGCACTTTTTGACACTTTTAGTCCCTGCATGACTTAAAAGTTTATTTTTGCGCATCAAACACCTCCAAGCCTATATCTAAGCTATATAAAGAATAAATAGGGTATGTTAAACTCATGGTTATACTCCGGAAGGTCCGTTACCATACGAATCGGCATACTTTAGTAGTTTGACGCAATTAGTCCTTTAATTACGCAAAGTAGCACGAAATGTCGTTTAATGATATCCAAGCCTTCCATGGCCCATATCGATCATTCCCAAGCATATACTTAAATATTACTACACTCTCGTTCGCTTAAATGGTCACCGAAAGGCGTAGATTCAAAAGTTGATGCTTTAGGTCCCTCTATTGCGCAAACTTGCGCATCTCATCATTTAATAGCATTGAAGCCTCATCTAATCCATATTTGGTATTCTTGAATGTATTATTAAACATCATGATGCTTTGGGTTCGCTAAAAGGTCATTCAGAGGTAAGAATTAACATGTTGATGCTTTTAACCCCTCTAACTTGCAACGTTGCGCGTAACTTTTACTTATAGGCATAAAAACTTTAGACGGCCAATGTTTGGCATTCCCGAGAGTATAATCAAATATCATGAAGCTCCCGGTTTTTTAAAAGGTCACTCAGAGGTAAGAATTAACATGTTGACGCTTTTAACCCTTCATTGCGCAAACTTTTAATTAATTCCGCAAACGGCTACACTCGATCGCCAAGTGGCTCATTTGTGAACATAAATATCGTGAAAGGTTATTTAGAAACTTAATTTAGGCATGCTAACACTTCCAGTCCTTTCATAATCAAAGTTTTCGATTTTTCGAAAAATTAGTCCCTTAAATTCAATGTTTGACTTCATTAGGGTTTATTACACGCGTCAATACATCATTGGACGTGATTTTAAGAGGTGTTACATCCTCACCCCCTTAAAAGAAATCTCGACCTCGAGATTTGTTAAATGCTGGAAGTTCTTTTTGTCGCATAATGGACTTAACTTCTATAGCCTATCTGGAGTCTCTCCAAGCTCCCAAAGTGACCTTTATATTTGGTACATGTATCCTTTTGGAGCTTCTTAACCTGTCGATCCTTAATCGATACAGGTTGCTCATCATATCATCAATCTACATATTATTATGTGATAGTGCTTCTCGACTTATTGGTGAAACACATCCTTAAGTCATTAGTGTGCAATGTATTGCGAGCTCCGCCAAGCTCCTTAAATAGGTTTTAGCTTATAAGCTATTTGATCTTGATACATTCAATTCCCTCGAATGATTCTATATTTTCAGAGCTTAACTAGCCTGATAATTAACAAATTGGCACACCCTTCCAAGGTGATATCTTTTGTTGAACCTTATTCCTTAACAAGAACTTAAGAGGGTTGCTACTTTCATTAATCCTTGATTTTCTGCCAATTGCTGGCAACTTTCAGATGATTACGAAATTGCATGATCTTATTTGTTGTTTCCAAGGAAACTTTCAGATCCTGGTAATTGGACTTCCTAAAGTCTCGTCCATCAAACGGACGTTTTGATATTTTATCTATACAAGGTCTCCAAAGGAGCAACCTTGATACTTATATAACAACTATTACAAAAAAGTATATTTTAAGGTGAGATGGTTATTCCAACCACTGCTTAAAACTAATCTTAAGGAATAGCTAATCCTTACAGTTAGTTGAACAAATTGACGATCCTGGGCAGCTGATGGCGATTCTTAATTGTTGCCTAAATAGGGTTGCGGTAATCAATGCATAAGCAAAATGAACCGTCTTTCTTAATTAACTAAACCGAATTCCCATGATATTAAGTTAGGCTATATGAATCCTTTATTTTAAAACTCACTTAATCAGGGTTTCGATCCTTTCAATGATCAATCATGGAGTCTTTATAGTACTGTAGCCCTAAGCGGGGTGTTAATCTTAACTCTACTTGCCTCTCAGAAGGTAAACAGGGTAATCTTTGGAGAAGATAACCAAGGTACAAGGAGGTTACAGAGATTTTCCATATCTCAGGCTACAGTTCATCCATTATTGCTTGTGTCAAATAAGTGACACATTTATGTTACAAGTCCATGAATTCCTTAATCGGAGACATTTACTTGGACAATTCCATTCAGGATATCTTCTTTGAATACCATTAGCTGACTTTAGTACCATATGACCATTAGAATATCCTTGCGGTTCCATGCATTAAACCTCCATACTGATCAGGCATGGAAGCAATCTATGGAACTTATTAAGATACATCAATCCTCATATGGCGCTTTTATCATACTGACTGGTTCTCGCAATCGATAGAGATTAAAGAGATATCAACTATATATGCTGACGCACTTCCTCTAGAGAGAGGATACTTCTAGAATTCTACGACTGAAGGTTTCTGACGGGAACAGAAGAAATGGTTCTTATGATTTCTCCTGTAAGTTTTATCTTACACTTAATATCTGGGGTTCTTACGGGAAAATTTCTAAAAGTTTGCTAAGCTTATGATCTTATGAGAGACTTAGCAGCACCTGAAACCAAACGTAACTCCTAGCAATAAAATCACAATAAGGGATTTATCTGGTGTCATTATTAATGTGAGCTGCCTCTAATCATTCACCAGGAGGGTTAAACGCCTCCATTCTTAATCCTTTTAAACTTAGCTACAAAATCTTTGACAAATTTTAGGGCAGTCTCAGCTTTGACTGGTTATTTCTTAATCTATATAACGTGAGTAGCTGAGGTAGATCCATAATGGATTTATAATAAGCAGGCTTTGAAACTTTAATGTACCCTCTTATTGCCGTTGCTGACCACCAATAATTATTGCATTAAGCTTAGATTTTTGGGTAAACTGAATAGGGCACTAACTCAGCCAATGAATTAAAATTTGTAACATATTGTCGATAGTCTAGAACTTTTATGGTGAGAGTCATAAAATTCTTATTCCATCTTTTTCCATTTCGTGAAGCAGATAATAGGTTTTTCTAATAAGGTCCTTAAAACTTGGACCATCCCATAATGTATAAGAGGACCTTTCTTGTGGACTCCATTAATGTCCTTACTAATTAAGGGTATTGCCATCGAACGACTGTGATACATACCTCACCGTGTCCTTTCTAGCATAAATGCTGATACACCTAATGGTTTTACTTCATCCAACAATTTCCTGCAATCGATGGCCCCATTTTATTATTGAAGTCTCTTGACTTCCAAGAGACGAAGTACTTTTTAGTACATCCTAAAAAGAATGGGGCTCCTTGTCATATATACTTTGTTTGTGTTATTCTTCGCATTTGCAGTATGAATAAAGCTCTTCTCATGAGCAGCGACATGTGTTTTAGAGCGAGCAGCATCTGGCTTCTTGAACCTTTTCATGACTTTTCTCATAGCGTTTCTAATAGCTGCGTTAATTACAGTTTTGGAGATTAACTCCATTAACATTGAGGTTCACATTGGATGCACCATTAACATTTGTCGCATCTTCAGCATCGCGACTGTTGTTTATCTCTTCTGAGTTTTCCATACTCGAATCTTTGGTATTAAATATCATATTCAGCAAGTGTGTTGGATCGTTCGGTGACCCTAAACAGTCAATCTGAGTAGTTCATCATCATTTGCAAAGGCGGAATCAATGTAAATGACGTCAAACAGCTTGTTTCCTTTTAATCTTTATCTATTGATGATTTCCTGAGCTTTTACAAGTCTGATTACAATTCGGCAGCACCTCGTCTCTCAAACACACACTAGTAATTTTGTTACAAATGACAACAGCACAACACCTATATATACTTAACCTAATTTCGTTTGAAAGTGACATGGCTCACTTCAAACGAAATCACTTAAGTTAATTTCGTTTGAACTGACTCATGTCTCCTTCAAACGAAATTACTCACTAAAACATGAACAAACCCTAATTTGATCCCTGTTGTGCACTCGTTTATCCTATCTAGACATAAGACTCGATTAAGACGAAGTTAACAGACAGTAGATGCACCAACAGACTCCCCCTTGGATGTTGACGAAGTCTTCGGCGTCGAGTCTTTAGTCTTGATCTATCATGCCATGAACAATGCAAGACTTGATACCAGACGAAGTTGACAGACAAACTGCACTAACAGACTCCCCCTTGGATGTCGACAAAGTCTGCAGTGTCAAGTCTTCAAAATCTTCAGTCTTCATCAGTCTCTGCGTTCAACCAAAATGTCTATTACTGTGAAGCTCCTTTAACCTCTATCAGCTTCAATCTTCAAACTTCAGTATGATAGTTGATCCAGAATGTAAACCCCCCCTTTCGATAAGCTGGAATTTATTTTCTGGTTCAAACTTTATACAATCTTTTCCATGAAGTTCTTTCTTTGCTTATCAACTCCCCCTTAAGCTGATCTATCTCAACTAACCTGCACATCTTCTACTTCAACGTAAGTTACTCAAATTTATAACACTTAGATTTAAGAAATTTAATTGGTAGAAATCACACATTTATCATACTATTATAGTTACATCAAGTTCAAATAAATAACCTTGATTAACTAAACATACAATCTTTCAAAACATTTGTATATAACATTCAAAGTTTCTCAACAAACTTTTCCAACCAATATAGTTCATCATGTTTAGCACTTGGAATTTTGAAAATCAGCTTTCCAACATCAGTTGTCGAAAATCTTTTTGTATTTTATCAAAATTTTATGCTAAAACACACTAAAATCTTCTTGGATTTTGAATTTAAAGAAATGCAGTAAAGAAATATATACAAACAATATTTTTGTGAGTTTGTGTAAGAGGATCATATCAGTTCATGAGACAAATCACTAGCACCATTAAGCTTTAACCATTTTAAGTTCTAAACGATTCACATAGATTGACGATATAGTTGTCCTCTTAAACTCAATCTAAAAACTTTCGAAATGCTTACCGATACGTTAAGGTATATTAATTTTGCACTAAATTCTTATGGACCCCACGATCTCAGCATATCCCCTCATCATGCAATACACTGACTCAAGTAATGCTTTTAAACTTTCATCAACTGTGATATGTGCGAAAACAACTCAGAATGTTTAAACATTAACAATCAGGTCGATACTTCCGTATACGCAGAGAAAGTCCAATGTTTAAACAAAATAAGAAAATAAAACAAGTTGAAATTGTATAGGCTTTAACCACCAGGTCGATACTCACGTATACGCAGAGGTGATCCAAAGCTTAAACGAAACACCAAAGAAAATAAAGCAGAACGTTTAGGCAATAACATCCAGGTCGATACTCACGTATACGCAGAGGATGTCCAATGCTTAAACAAAATAAAGAAATAAAACAAGTTTAAATCTTTGCAAAATGAAAACACAGAATCACAGTGACTTTTCAGCAAAGTTGTGAAAGTTCACAGACTTAACCGGTTTTATGTCTTTCGTAATTCAGGGATTACTAAGTAGGTACACAATCACGAAGGACAAAACTAAGTACTATGCTTTCAACCATGTTTCCCACTAGAACTAGGCTTTTTCATTTAAGTTTGTATCATTATCGCAAATCTACTAGTCTAGCTGAGCCTATCGTCACATCCTTAGTGAGACCGTTTATCACATTTGACATTTCATTTCTTTAGCATGCTGTGATAGTCCACTGATTTACTATCATTTCCTCTTATTCACAACAAAACTCATTTTTGCTTTTTCAATGTTTTTGGCATTTTCAAATTTTCTAATTTTTTTAAAATTTTTCTCCCCCTAAAATCAAAATATGTTTCAATTTTGATTTTCTGGGAAAATTTGAAAACAAACTGTACAAAGAAAGTGACAACATAATATCGAATCGCTTCAATTCACCATCCACTTGGCATAAACAATCAGAACTCCCCCTGACAACAAACTATTTTCCCATTATGATTTCAAAACACTTAAGTTTGTTTTAATCAAACGGTTTTTCCGGAAAATAAGATTTGTTTGTCTTTTCACAAACTCGGGGTTCTTTTCATCACATTGTTCTTCTTCAACCATTTTGAAAAATTTAACATTTTAGATCCTTATCAACAACAAACACTAGTAGAAAATCAAGTACAACTTAATATCCCTGATTTACCACTTGTAAGTCGAAATATCACCAGAGTGAATTTCTCAAGAAAAATGCCGATACCTGCTCCACACTTACCAACCTGGAAGCTCCGGCAAGTCACGTTTTTCATTTAAACAGATTCACCCAAGCCTGACCAGCCTTGGGTTTGACAGTTTTTACCTCAATACTTGGCTCCTCTGACTTTGTCGAGTCAGTTTCATTGCCTGATTGTGGCTCCTCTGACTTTGACGAGTCAGAATCATTGCCAGAATGTGGCTCTTTTGCTTCCGAAGAAACAAATTCCTTTCCAGAAGATGGCTCTTTTGTTTTCTTAGAAACAAGTTCATCGCCATTCTCTATTGGAACCCATTCCCTACAATGTTTAACCTTTCCAAACTTTTCAACTTGTGACATGCATGATCTTTCACAATCTTTGTTATACTTAAACACTTTGATAAAGGCTTTATCTGCAAAATTAACTTTCTTTGATTTTTCGTTGGTTTGATTAGTTAATTTTTCTTTCCTTATCACCCCTTTTGTCCTCAGATTTGCATATGATGAATTCGTTTTGCTTGCCTTTGCAGTTGAGGAAGGCAATTCATCAGAACTTTTTCTCGGATTACCAGTTGTATCCGAGGACAAAATCTTTTCCAAATACTCCCTTACTTTCTTTCTTTTCTTTCTCAATTTGTCTTTCTGCCCTTGTGAAAGTTTCAGTTTCTGTTTCTTCTGTTTCTTTTCTTTGGGCTTTTCTTCGACTTCGACTGAGTTCTTCACCATTTTCTGAGATTCATCCCTCAATCTTTCCTTTGATCTCATTGGGCAATCTCTTGCAATATGGCCTCTGATGTGGCATTCATAGCACCTTCTTGTTTCGAATCTCTGGCTTTGGCAGTTAACAGCAATGTGTCCTTGATAGCCACAAGTGTAACACACTCTGTTATCATACCTTTCCTCACTTTCATACCACACACTAAGATCATAACATTGATTTGCCTTGTGGTAATCATGTCTTTTCTTGTATCCTTGATTTGGCTTTGAAGAATCTTCATCCCATCTTCTCTTGTAAGCTGAATTTGGCTTTTGAGCACTGTGGTCAAACCTGCACCACTTATTACCAACTTTTTGTGAGTTTTGATTTTTAAATTTTTGTGGTTTTTCATAATGATTGGGTGATTGAACTGATGAACTTTTATTGTTGTTTTGAAAATTTTTTAAATTTTTAACCTTTTATTTTTGTTCTACAATCTTCTTAACAGGTACTTGCTTTGAGCATTCACCTATTTCAGTAGAATGTAAAACAGTATCTTTAAATTTTTCTTTTAATTCCAAAAATATTTTTCTTTTCTCATTTTCATCATCAGTTTTCTCATCACAATCCTCAATTTTGACTTTGTCAAAATTTGTGACATTGTCACTTATTGGAACAGAATTGATCGATTTTGGACATACAAGATCTGGTATTGATGACACAGTCTCAAAACTTTTCAATTTCGTCTCTAACTCTTTGATTTTATTTTTAGCATATTCAACTCCTTTTACAAGTTGAACGATTTTCTCAAGATGATAATTTATTTCCATTTGTTTTTCAAGATTATTTTTGAAAATAACAGATTTTTCATCTTCTAAAATCTTTATTTGACTTTGAAAATCTTTTTCACTTTTTAATTTTTCATTTTCAAAAATTTTTATTTTATTTTGAAAAACTTTTTCATTTTCTATTAAATTTTTGACTTCCAATGTCAAACTCTCTACATCCTTCAAGAGTTTAACATTGTCTGATTCAGATTTATCGCATTTTGAGCACACAACTTCACATTTTGAAGTTTCATCTTTCTTTTTATCTTTCTCTTCTCCATCTCCCCACCATAATCTCTGTCTGCCATCTTCTTCTGCTTTGAATTCCTCAATGAAAGCTTCTATACTAAGAGTTTTCGTATCAATAGCAATGTTTCCTTGAGGATCAAGGTAACATTCTCTATCAGCATCCCATCTCTTTGCTTTCTTGGCTTCGTTGAACACCTTAGATAATCTGATCATCTTGTATTCTTCTTTCTTGCTTGGTATTTTTGTTCTTCAGTTCTGGTGTCTTTGACTGGAACTTCTTTTTCCATAATTTTATATCCTTGAATTACCTCGAAATCACATGTAAACAAACAAACAAACGATCAGTTTAAACGGGCTGAGTACGTAAAAGTGTGTGTTGATGAAATCAATCTAAGAGTCGTGTCAAAGATTTGTGGACTCGTTCCAATGTTGTTCGGGTGAAATCACTGAATGAATCACTGAATGAATGGGCCGATCAAAACGAAATGGATTCAATTGGGCTTCTAGTTTTTATCACATGCAATTCACACAAACAAATCTTTGACCGACACAATTAATGATCACATGCAATTATTAAATTCTTGATTCAAGTAAATTGAACACAGTTGCCGACAAAATCAATTCACATGTACATTGTTTATTGGACCGTTAAATCTGTAGTTTATATACTGATTGGGCCGATACTTTGCATTCAATGGGCTGACAATACTTATTAATTGTTTGCATGCAAACATGAAGTGATTGGACCTAAAAATCACTAGGCCGACATCTCTTTTAATACATCTCACATGCAAACATTATCATAAACTTCTTTGATTGGGCCGATGACGAAATCAGTAATTTCGTTTGAATGAGACAACACCTTCTTTCAAACGAAATTACAACTTGTATAACTCTCAAACGGAATCACAATAATGTGTTCTCTCAAGCAAAATCAGCCAAACACTTCAAACGAGATACCTTATTTCAAACGAAATTAACCTGAATTTTCAAACGAAATCAGGTAAATTGTGCTTTTCAAACGAAATAATCAAGGTTTTTCAAACGAGATTAGCATGACATCAGCATATTCGAACAATTTTTCAAACGAAATTAAAGTTTTTTATCAGTTTTAAGTCGAATTTTAGTCCAAAACTTTCAAGGATTAGTTAACACTATGTTTCACTTGATAAGTGAGAGTTTTAAGCCATTTCAACCGTGAAAACTTGTTCAAATCAGAAAGAAAGAGTAGAAGTGAGAGAATCCGATGAAATTAAGCTGAATTTGGTATGAACTCCTCGTCCTGAGCTCTGATACCACTTGTTGGATCGTTCGGTGACCCTAAACAGTCAATCTGAGTAGTTCATCATCATTTGCAAAGGCGGAATCAATGTAAATGACGTCAAACAGCTTGTTTCCTTTTAATCTTTATCTATTGATGATTTCCTGAGCTTTTACAAGTCTGATTACAATTCGGAAGCACCTCGGCTCTCAAACACACACTAGTAATTTTGTTACAAATGACAACAGCACAACACCTATATATACTTAACCTAATTTCGTTTGAAAGTGACATGACTCACTTCAAACGAAATCACTTAAGTTAATTTCGTTTGAACTGACTCATGTCTCCTTCAAACGAAATTACTCACTAAAACATGAACAAACCCTAATTTGATCCCTGTTGTGCACTCGTTTATCCTATCTAGACATAAGACTCGATTAAGACGAAGTTAACAGACAGTAGATGCACCACACTTGTTGGATCGTTCGGTGACCCTAAACAGTCAATCTGAGTACTTCATCATCATTTGCAAAGGCGGAATCAATGTAAATGACGTCAAACAGCTTGTTTCCTTTTAATCTTTATCTATTGATGATTTCCTGAGCTTTTCCAATTCTGATTACAATTCGGCAGCACCTCGGCTCTCAAACACACACTAGTAATTCCCTTTCAAATGAACTAGCACAACCAACATCCAAGGGGGAGTCTGTTGGTGCATCTACTGTCTGTTAACTTCGTCTTAATCGAGTCTTATGTCTAGATAGGATAAACGAGTGCACAACAGGGATCAAATTAGGGTTTGTTCATGTTTTAGTGAGTAATTTCGTTTGAAGGAGACATGAGTCAGTTCAAACGAAATTAACTTAAGTGATTTCATTTGAAGTGAGTCATGTCACTTTCAAACGAAATTACTCACTAAAACATGAACAAACCCTAATTTGATCCCTGTTGTGCACTCGTTTATCCTATCTAGACATAAGACTCGATTAAGACGAAGTTAACAGACAGTAGATGCACCAACAAAGTGCCTAGGCAATCCATACCCAGTGTCTCCTTAAATTGTCAAAGGCTCACCATAAGGAGTCTTGATAACTACTTGCTTCTTATCACACACAATATGGGTTTGATTTTTAAGACGATCAATTCATTCTTATCACTATATCGAGTCCCTCTTATTTTAATGGAAACAAGGACAGCGGAAAAGAATGATTCCTAATGGATATAAAACATCCATCTAATATTGCTGAAGCAGTCTCTGAGGTACTATCGGTCAATTCTACTTTATACTTAATGCTTAGAGTTTTAACAGGCAGATTTAATGATTTACAAAATCTATTGTCTATGAAAGACTTATCTGAACCTGAATCAAATAATACTCTAGCATGAGCGTTATTGATAAAGAAGTACCTGTTGTGACATTGTCATCCTGAATAGCCTCTTGAGCATCCATTTGAGAGCTTCTAGCTTTTGTCTTCTTAGCCTCCCCAGGCTTCTTGGTTTTATTTGGGCAATTTGTCTTGATGTGCCATATTTCATTGCAACCATAGCAGGTTGCGTCCTTTATGTCTTGGCATTCCAAGGTCTTGTGCCCTTCCTTATTACAATCCCACAAGGACTAGCTTGTGACTCCAAAGTGCATTTCCCTTTAGTTGCCTTCTTTGGGCAGCGGGTCTTTATGTGCTCCTTCTCGCCACAACCATAGCATGTGGCGTCCTTCAAGTCCTTGCATTCATGGGTCTTGTGATCCATCTCTTTACAGATGACACATCCCCTGGTCTGCTCATGGAAACATTTTCTGAAGTGCTTCTTCCCGCAGGTTTTACATTTGGGTTTTGCCTCCTTTGGCTTGGACTGGTTATAGCTTGAACCGGTCTTACCCTTTTTGTAACCCTTATTTGGGGTATTATCGCACTTTCGCTTATGATCCTCTAATACTCGATCCACCGCTTTGTTTATGGCTGTATCCAACATAGACTGTAACTCGGTGCCCGTTAAGTTCAGTCTTGCATCATTATTCTGATCAACTGGATGATTGTGAGCTTCAGATGAGTCAGCCATAGTGAAGCTTTGAAGGCTACAAACCAAGTGGTAATTATTTGTTTAATTATATAGGGAATCGTCGAGTTTGATGATTAAATAGCCATGGTGAAAATAAACCATATAGGCCAAGAGATAGTATTAAATTTATTTGATTATGTTTTGCCTAGGTTTTTAAATAAACCATCTTTGGCGTTTAAACGGAATATAATCCTTCATATTTATTAGACAGGGGACATAAGTCATGACTGTCAATGTCGTACCGACATTTTATATAGCACAAGGGCTTGTTCCAAAGGACTTTTTGATGGCATAGATGCCTTGTCAATAGGGAAATTTTAAAACATAATCGATGATTCCTTTGGATCGGAAAATTTCATAGTTCATTGTTTTGACAAAAAGTTATGAAATAAAACTATCTTTTTCATGTATACATCTTTGCCCGAAGGTATTCATCCAAATGGATGTTTTGATGTGTACATCATGTTCGACGTTTATTAGCCATGATTCCTCTTGATCATTTACGCTAAATAAGGGGTTTGGAAATTCCTAATATGAAGATGACAAGTGTGATTTTATCACATCACTGTTGTCAGGAGTGTTAACATATTTTCAGATGTTAACAAGGATCTGAATTTCTTTTAAACAGGTCTTACCATCATAGCTAGGTCTTTAATGACATTCAAGATAGGTTATACCTTTTAAGATTTTCTTTTAACATGTATACTGGCAGGAAAGGAATGATATTTATTTTATTCAGGATTTCTATTATAATTATCCTAGATTTAATTAAAATATAACTATGGCACAAAAAGGCCAAGTCACAAGGGCAACTTTAAATTATGAACCATGATTTTGTAGAATCAAGGTATTTAGGCTTGAACGTTGTTCATTGCCTTTTCTTGACAGGGAGTTGTAGGCTACGACTGTCGTTTGTCTTATATGACAATGAATATGGCCCGTAAGCATTACATCCCCAATGGATGCTTAATTCACAAAATAAGAAAGGATTTCAGGAGAATCCAGTATAAGGATGATTTATGTGATTGAATCACATTTGCCAGGAATGTTAACAAGGATTTAAATCTTTTGAATAGGTTCTACCATCTTGGCCTTGTCTGGAATGATATATAGGCTAGGTTGTACCTTTAAGATTCTTTTTAATATTTAACGCAGAACAATCCTAAATTGAGATGTTAATCAGGATCTGAATCTAATTGAGGAACTGCCATCTTGGCCCTGTTCTTAAAATGACACATGGGCTAGGTCTTGTTCTTTTTAGATTTTGCCATTTTATTATAATGGTAGATCTTATAAAACGAATGTTATTATTTCATATTTTATGTTCATATACAATGATGAATAAATTTAGATAAAACATTCCAATGATTTTTAAAAGAGGTACAGAATTGCCCTAAACGGGACTTGAAAGGAATGATGTTGTCCATGAAGGGACTGAAAGATAAGTACGCCCTTATAAGGACTTACTAAGGAAATGAACTTCAGCAAAAGGAGTTTCTTCTTCATTTTATTTCTGAATGCTTTCCCATTGGTTGCACGTTAATCCTAGTCGCAATATGAAGCTCGGCCTTCCCTAGGCTTCAAATGGGGAGAATTTCCATTATGGCTTCTTTGCTTGGCGACATAATAAAAGTATATAGAATTGAAAGCAAAAATTCTCCGAATAGAAATGAGAGTATTCCTATGTTAAGTCTAGACTCAGAAGGTCAAGGAATGTGCTACTGTGTCATTGAGATTAAACACAAAAGGCGAGTGTTTAATTCACTCAATGTTGGCTCTGATACCAACCTGTCACACCCCGATATTTCCACGTATTACCAGTGGGCCCGGTGGGGAGTATCGTGATGTAATTGAGATCATCATAGTCAAACAACACAATTTAAATGCACAACGGAATCAAAAGATAAAATATTACAAACCGATATAAAGTAATATCAAAGTATTACAAACGGAATGTAAAGGATCCACAGACGGATAAAAAAAAGATAATTGTTCAACAGATTTTGACATCTAAGCTTGCGAGACTCTTTATTGATGCTAGGAGTAGCCAGCCTATTCCGATTAGTACCTGCACTTAGCCTTTTTGGGAAAATACGTCAGTTTACACTGGTAAATACAATTTAACTGACTCATTTTGAAAATGTTTTAGAAAATTGATTTGAATGCACGTGGCACAAAACTTTTTATAACTTGGGATAATTATTTATATATAAACTTGTAAAAGAATTACATGTTCGTTATACGTTCAGTAGCCCGGATTGACGCCGGGTTAAAGATTAATAGACACACCCCATGATATAGTCCCGCGGCGGGTTATTCCCGTAACTGGCTGTTATACCTCATTATTTATATATGCACTGTCGGGTGTACGCCTACACCCCGTGCTTAGGTCGTGGCCATTTCTTAAAATGATGCCAAGGATATCTGGGACATGATCATTAACCCCCCAAAGGCTTTAAGCAAACAAAACAATTTAAACGGGACATTTCAATAAATTAACCTTCATACAATTAAAAATTCAATGCCCGACCAAGCGGTATTTTATATACCGTACCCCAAGCCCGTATAGGGAAAATAAGTTAAAAGTATTTACCTGAGCTAAATATAAATTCAATCCCAGCCGTATATCAAATCAGCAAGTATAGATAGCTTTTACTGGGCTCCTAAATCTTGAACGAAGGTTTTTAATAACCTATTAGATTCCTAACGGGTCTTAATTAAGCCTATGCTTAGACCGGTTAGTTTTTAAAAGAGGATACGGTTCAAAACGCATGGTTAAGCGAGAACCGGATTAGAATGTGGTTTAGACCCGACAAGCTTGCATACTTGTGTAATAAGGATAAACTAAACACATTCTGGATTTTGAGATGAAAATGATAAGGTTTGACCCGTTTCGGCTAATTTATGCAATCTAGTTACATAAGCCGATCCGAACGCGAAAAGTGCGTAACGGGTAACCAAAATAGTCATGAACAGGTTTCCTAAGTTAATATGCCTTAAATATGTTGTGATATCAGTAGGATACCTTCCATTATGCCCAAAACGAATTTAAAACCAATTTATGCCCTGTAGGGGTATTTTGGTCATTTTAAAGGTTATAAGAGAGATTAAATATTATTCTGAGTTTCAGGTCTGATATAATCAGTAAAAATACTTAATTTAATAAGTTATAACAGTAGGGTATAGCATAATGTGAAATTTACTATTTATAACCAAACTATGCACCGTAGGGGCATTTTGGTAATTTCACATAAGCTTAAAAGGTCAAAATTAGAGAATCCGAGTTTAAAACTTTTCTTCACTGTTAAAATATATAAATTTACTTAAAACATCAGTAGGTATTAAGTTTCATATGCCAAAAATAGTTTTAACTCATACTATGCGCTTAAAACTTTTAAAAGACGGTTTTAAGCGATTTTCGGGTTTTATATGAAAAGCTGATATTTTTATTATCCCAGAAGGCTTAAAATATTTTATTTATCATATTAGATCAGTAGAAAAAGGTTTGGTGTCAAAAAGATTTGTAAAACTCATTTTATGGGCCAAAAGGGCAAAACCGACAATTACCGAATCGAAGCTATAACCCTATGTTATGCTCAACCTAAAAATAAATAAAAATCTTTAAAAATCCCAAAATATTATTTTATATCAGTAGGTAAAACGTTTGGTATCAAAAACTGGGTTTTGATAGGATATACGCTAATTATGCCGTTTAATTAATAAAAAGCTTTTCATTTACGCTAATGAGCATAACTCCGAATCTAGACCTCAAACTGATGTCAAATTTTAGGGACAAGTTTAAAAATCAGTAATAAAGATTATTGTCCTCTCATATTTTCAAAATTCTCGTTTTAGGGTCAAAAGGGCATAATGGTCAACATTTAAGCATATAACGGAAACATGCAATGAATAGGATAACTAAGGATCCAAGTTGTATAACCTCAGAGGGTTACACTAACCTATAACCTGGTCCTAAAGGAATCCTAAGGCATATCTAAACTAAGCTAAATCGGGTCAGAACTGAAAGTTAAAGCAAAAGTCAACTTTTGCAACTTTTGGTTCCAAACCGAGCCTATACTTAGAATTGTCGGGTTGAATCATGCCTAGGCATGTTCAACTAATATTTACCAAGTTATTAAAGAGAGAAAACTGATTTTATGGTTTTTATATTAATAGTTATGAATTTTATTTAAAACTAAACCGATTGACTTTTATTTGACTCGACAATATAACTAAGTAAACGTGGTAATTAGGAGGTGCCCTTTTGAGGGTTTAACACCTACCTAATTACGGTCACGTAGCCATGTTCGTTACGAACAATGGCTCAACTTTTTAAAAGTCAAAGCGTTTATCAAAACGCTTGACTTTTCGGCTATAAACGCTAAACAAATAAACTAAGCACGAAAGGACACTTATAAAGGGTCCAAGCAAGGAGGTTTTGATCCTAAATTCTCAGGTATGAAGAGCAAGGTCTCCAACTTAGAGAATTCAGAAATCAAGTGTGGGTTTGGCAAGAATGAAGTGGGGTATTTATAGGTTTTTGAGAACCGTTAAGATCGTTCCTTGATAACCGAGCCTTGATCTGGACCGTACACTTCATACCCACTGATTTCTAATACTATGGGTGCCCAAGGATTGAAGAAATACCATTTGCAAGTGCTGGATCAAGCTGGAACAGGCTGTACAAGGCTATAAATCACATTCGGCATATCTGGAAGGTTCCCACACCCCGCGTAAGACCCAAGGGGGGTCTACGCGGCCCGCCTGGGCTACACAGTTCAGCATAGAACTTTCAGAATTGCAGTTTCAGTCCCTGTACTTGCTTAACGATCATTTCTGATGCGTATAAGGCCCGTTAACCTCATTTCAAGGCTCCACCATGATGTTTAAACATAGGGGACACGAAACATGCTCAAAAACATGTCAGATGTCGGTTCGTTTGGCCGTACGGTCACGTTGTTCGTCTAATTACGACGAAACACGAACGGACGCGAAAAACGATCCAAATTACGCGACGAATGGAATTTTATCAAGCCAAACACTAAAATAAAATATTTTAGTTCTTACATAAATTTTTGGGTGTCCGGATATATTCAGAATGCAAGATATGCGCGAAAATGCAAACTTGTGCACTTTTTGACACTTTTAGTCCCTGCATGACTTAAAAGTTTATTTTTGCGCATCAAACACCTCCAAGCCTATATCTAAGCTATATAAAGAATAAATAGGGTATGTTAAACTCATGGTTATATTCCGGAAGGTCCGTTACCATACGAATCGGCATACTTTAGTAGTTTGACGCAATTAGTCCTTTAATTGCGCAAAGTAGCACGAAATGTCGTTTAATGATATCCAAGCCTTCCATGGCCCATATTGATCATTCCCAAGCATATACTTAAATATTAATACGCTCCCGTTCGCTTAAATGGTCACCGAAAGGCGTAGATTCAAAAGTTGACGCTTTAGGTCCCTCTATTGCGCAAACTTGCGCATCTCATCATTTAATAGCATTGAAGCCTCATCTAATCCATATTAGGTATTCTTGAAAGTATTATTAAACATAATGATGCTTCGGGTTCGCTAAAAGGTCATTCAGAGGTAAGAATTAACATGTTGACGCTTTTAACCCTTCTAACTTGCAACGTTGCGCGTAACTTTACTTATAGGCATAAAAACTTTAGACGGCCAATGTTTGGCATTCCCGAGAGTATAATCAAATATCATGAAGCTCCCAGTTTGTTAAAAGGTCACTCAGAGGTAAGAATTAACATGTTGACACTTTTAACCCTTCATTGCGCAAACTTTCAATTAATTCCGCAAACGGCTACACTCGATCGCCAAGTGGCTCATTTGTGAACATAAATATTGTGAAAGGTTACTTAGAAACTTAATTTAGGTATGCTAACAGTTCCAGTCCTTTCATAATCAAATTTTTCGATTTTTCAAAAAATTAGTCCCTTAAATTCAATATTTGACTTCATTAGGGTTTATTACAAGCGTCAATACATCATTGGACGTGATTTTACGCGGTGTTACAGCTCCAAACTAAGCAACCAAACTCTCACGGAATATCAAGTAGGAAAGCTTGCAAGAACCGTGAGTATACTCGATCCCATTTTCCTTTTTATCACTTTGGGATGCAACATGTATATTATACAAAATTACACAACACATGAAACTATTTCAAACTCTATCCATGCTTAACATGAAACTATATGATGCTTGTTAGACTTGTTATGCTAATGTAAACTATTTGTGTTGATATATGATTCATTAACTTTGCTAGCCTACCTTAACAATTATAGCGCTATAGGAGTAATGCACCGCCCACGATTCTTGGGGTATTGTTAAGTCAAACATATTAACCTCCCTTTATTCTAACCGGGGATAGGCAACATTAACACATTGGATTCTTGGGTTTGAACATATAAGTACACTGTTTTGGCATGCTAGTAAACTTGCTTAATATGATTCATGTTGGATATGAGCACTTTAAACAATTTTACTCTATATTATGCTATGTAACAAACTTGTATACTCGCCTTTGCTTTTGCATTGAACTCTATTTTAATACATGTTGCAGGTTGATTGATGAGTTGATGTTCCAGAAGAAATGCAATTTAGGTGGACTTAGATACACACCTAGATTATATTGTTACAATTTGAAACAATGTTGCTATTTCTATTTGAATCTTGTATGATAATTAGTCTTGAAATGAAATTTGAATTTTAATTATATTGTCACATAGTGTTATGATGTCTCTTGCAATCTATTTCGTCTCATCCCGATGTTTCCACCATCGGTTGGGGTGTGACAGCCTAAACTGCAGCTGCCAGCTGTTGAGATTCTGCCAGTGACACCCTTACAGATCATTAAAGTGATGGCTATGGTCCGTAAGGACCTCCTTGGTGCCATTGTTTTAAAAAGCCTTATGGATTGTAAGGCATATGCCTTATGGTCCTTAAGGGACCGTCTGAGGCAAAAATTTGGCATTTGTTCATATCTGATCCCTCCATTCAACATCTTAAATATTTTATACAAAAATAGTCCCTCTCGTCTAACATATCTAGAATATTTGAGAGTTCCGGACACGTGTTGCCATATTATTTGATTAAAGTTTCCGAGGTGTCACATTTTTCTTCATTGAGGTATGGCGTATGACTAGTGAAGGCATCGTCTATGTAGATGAGTAGTAGTTGTCGGTTTCCCATGACTCTCTTCTCTTATCGGAATGATTATCGAATGCTTCACCCATCAACGAGACTTTTCCCATTTGTCATGCGTTCGTACATTCCCCGTATGCGTCAACACGAGTAAAACCGCCGGGATGTTTAAGTTGGCAATAACCCAACTCCTTTTTCATTACTTGAAGATCATTGCATCTACTAGTTCGTAGACTATCCTATATAATATATAAATTAATAAAATACACCACAAATAAATATAAATAGCAAGCTACCCCTTGCATCCAATATTCGTTGAAATCTTTCATTTGAGTATTCAAAGCTGTCCATTTTGAAGATATCTGATGAATCACTCGAGTGCTTTGGCCCACTGGTGAGTTGTAATTTTATGCACCATGTTCAAACGACTATCCCTTTTCTATTGATTTCCTATTTTCTTATTTTAGGAGCAATAACACCATGCTTGCCAAAGCTACTTCTTGGTCGTTTGTCCATGGTTGACTCTTCACACGTCTGGCGAATTTACCTTTATTTGCTTGAACTGGCTCGTCTTCATCTTGTTGAACTTTGTTAGGATCTGAGTTTGATTGTTGTGACAGTTTAAGATGGAAACAATGAATGAAGATAAAATAGAGATGATAATATGCAGCGGAATAGTAAACTTTTCAATCACAGCAATGAGAAGATTGCTTTCATCATCATGCTTTTATAAAGATTGCAATAACAATGTTTACTTTGCATGTGAATTACAAACTCCCCCCTCAGCCTGATCACTCCTAGTTTGTTCGTACAAAAATGTCAAGAGGAAAGTGATTAATAGAATAGTACAAGCACTGTTCTATTTATAGTACAAATCAAACATCTGAAGCATCTAAGCTGACGTCGCCTAGACAGCGACATCTAACAACCTAACAAGCTCCTAACATCTGCTATTAACCTAAGCACGGTTACATTGTTAAACTCAGTTGATCAACATCAGTTGAATATCATCTGTTCAGCTTTAACATTTTTTGAGCCATAGCAGACCTTAGCTTTTTCAGACTTTTTCTTCATCCACAATAGATGATCAGACCTTTGCTTCAACAGGCTTTATCTTCATCAGCAGAGGTTCACTTTTGCAGACCTTTGGATCACCTGACTTTGTCTTCAAGCAAAGTTTCTCTTACGCAGACCTTTGGCTTTAGCAGACTTTAGAGAAAGCAGATGTTGAGTCTTTGCCATTGGGGGGAGCAGATCTTCAAAGCACTATTATTCATGATCAGATGTTGTAGACTATTTAGGCTTTCCAATCATCAGTTCTTTTATGGGGTTCACTAGATCCAACAAACTTGCATTTCTGCAATGTCATCATCCAAATTATATTCTTCATTATTTTGTTGAAATTACGTTTCTGGCACAGTATCGTCATCATCAAGACCATCATAAATTGGGAGTGTTGCCACAAATTTTGGCTCCTATTTGAAAAAGGTTTGAATGATTGTTGATCTTTTAAAGTATATTCGTATTGATCGTGTGCAACTAGAGTAGGACCTTGTGGTAGAATAGGAGCTTGTGGCTGTGTTAAAAGTTGTGGTAGATAGGCATATTGTTGGTATGGAAACAAGTATGATTGTGGGTTTTGTGTAAATTTTTGTTTCAATTTATAGAATTGACGACTCGAGCTTCAATGGGCACCTCTCCTGCTCGAACTAGCTCCTCACGACTTAGAGGATTTTCCGGTTGCACCAACCTTTGATTTTTGTGAATCCATTGTATTTGAATTTTGGTGAAAGATGAAGTAGGGTTTGAATTTTGGTGAAGAATGCGGCAAAAAAAGTTGTATATTGTGTGGTGTAACACTCTTACCGGCCCGTTTACACCGAATATCTTACATATTTAGACGTTTATGTCCTTTTTTAAACAAATAACTTATAAGTTTGGGTTAGCTTATAACCCAAACTATCCGACATAATGGATAATTACACTTGATTTACATTTTACAATATTAAAGTTTTAAACTCGAAAGTTTTGTCGTGCATGATAATGCTTTAACCTTCTCATTAACGTCTTCCAAGAGATGGTGGTTTTAACAGTGTTCGTTTCTTCGAGTGCTTGGTCATCTTGCGAAAGCCTGTCAATAAACAACAAAAACAATTAATGTTTAAGTTAAATGGTTAAACACATTCAAAAATAACAGAGAAAACAGTTTTTCCAAAACAGGGTGCCCCCGCGCATCGCGGAGGAGCAATCTACATCCAATTCGGTCCTAACTCGAATTTAGTTCTTTAGATGATTATTCCTCTACAATCCAATTCACATCCAGTTTGGTCCATTTTACTTTTAATTCTTTAGAGAATAATTCAATAGGATTATTCCTCTACAATCCAGTTCACATCCAATTCGGTCTGTTTTACTTTAAATTCTTTAGAGGATTATTCCTCTAAACTTTTAAACTATAACCTACTACATGGGCCCATATTCCTTGAGTTTTGTTTCACTCCTACTATCCTGTTTTGCTTTATTACTTGTTTGACCCGTTATGAGACTTTACGTCTTTTTAGTTCAAGTCTCCCATATCTAGTTACCGGAACGATCATTCAAACATATGACTCCTTATCCGAGGACGTTTTAGCCATTTAAACTATTTTCTAAACCGGAGAGCTTTTAAAGGTTTAGATGAAAACTAGCGGCACTTTTAACTCATTATCCCATTAAACTTAATTTTATCCCTAAGGACATAAAGGTTTCTAGTGTTCTCTTACCTCAAACTCATTGTATCCATGTCTTATATCATAGGCGTATTTTTGACCTTAAGGACCATTTGACCCAAATACTAGACATACCTCACTTCAGGTAGTCTATTATCCACCTTTGACTCAACCATCACTAGTCGAACCATAAGCCCTCACTGTGAGTATGACCCATTACACATACCTAGCAGGGTCAAAGCAATGACCCGTTTTCAATACCTTGAAATTCTTTGCGCTAATCATGGCAATGCATGCTCATGCAATAAGCTTACCTGTAAGTATGACACTTAACAAGACAAGGCATTAAATATTGAGTTCAAATGGTGATATCATCAACGTTTGACCCATATGACCTGTTTGTTCTTTTAACCATTCTTGGTTTGCCCTTTTGGCATCTAAACCAGTCCATATATTGTTTATCACCATAATGTGTTTGAGCACAATTATAACCTATTTGACCCATTATGGCTTATGCCATAGGGTATCCTTTTCATAATTCTTTGTTTATTTACCAACATGTGATTTATTTATCATCATACTTATTTAACCCATTGTGGCTTACGACATAAGGTCTTCTTTTCATAATTTTTAGTTTCATCATAAACATGTGATTTACTTGTCTTTTTTGCTTATTTGACCTGTTATGGCTTACGCGGTCACACCCTAACCAGAGTGAGACGAAATAGATTGTTCAAAACATCATAACACTATAGTTGTGATGATAAACTAAATACCAAATTTTATTCCATTACTAAAGGTTACATCATCTTGAAAATAAAAGAAATACACCACAATGAAAATTTAAAACATAAGAATTTCAAGTTCGTTTATAGAGTTTCGAGTGAGTTTCTAGTCCACCCTAAGTAAGTTTTCTTGTCATATCGTCATCAATTTCCTGCAACATGTGATGTGTGCAAAATGCAACATTTAAATTACATCAAATAAGGCATAAAACTAACATTTTTTTAGTACTAATGTTGGAAAAAGCGCGTTTCTTTCTTCCTTTTGAATTTACAGGACCAAATGAGCTTAAAAGAACAAAAGGAGCAAATAAGCAACTAAAACCAACATAAATACAAAAAGAAGGAATAAACGTTACATGCTCGACCCCTCGGCAGCATCTCCCAAAGCAAAAACAAGGAAACAGAGCCTGACCATGGGGTCGTGCCCCAGCTGCGCGTGGGGTGTGGTCAGGAGCCTGCACAAGAAGACAAACCTGCAGAAGCTTCTACGCCCACCACGGGGCCGTGCCCAGCTCTACACGGGGCGTGGTCAAGTCTAAGATACGCAGAATCTTGATAGTACAGCAAAGAGTTGACCACGGGGCCGTGCCCAGGAGACACGGGGTCGTGTGGGGCTCTCTGTTGACAATTGCAATTAAGAAGGAAGAGAAGATGTTGGCCACGGGCCGTGTTGGCTGGACACGGGGCCGTGGCCTGGGCGCTGTTCTGGCTATAAAAGGGAGTGCTTGGCTCACTTGAAAGGCATCCCTTGGCAAACCACTACTCTCCCACTTTGCTACCATTCCACCACCACTACAACACCAACACCCACTACCATCATACATCATCCATCTTTAGAGTGTGTAGTAGTCTCGGGATCCAAGATTGATTGTAAGAGTTCTTGCCAATCAAAGGCCATGTTTGGGTAAGCCTCTTACACCACTTGGTGAAGACAAGTCTTTTTTGTATTACTTTTGATTTTTAATCTTTTGGCACTTTTTATTTGGGTTTGTATTAATGACTTTAATAACTAGTTTCTTATGTTGAAGGTGAATTTTCTTTACCATTTCTTCTTGATGTCTTGAGGTTGCTTTGTTGTCTATATAAAGTAAATGATGTCATCATTTGTGTCTTTACGGTCTATATAAAGTGCGTTAACTACCTGGAAGGGGGTTAGGGGGATGATTTGGTAAAGTTCTTGTCTCGTTCAGTGTATAGATCTTGCGAGGACCTGGTTCAAGCTTACTAGGACCTCCTTCAATGCCCAACGGTATTGGATGGCGGGGGTGCGAATAGCTTGAACCCCTCATATGTAAACTACCATTAATACTTTAAACCGGCTTCTTGGGATTGTATCCTTGCTGACTCAAACCACTTAGCCGAGGGTAACGTCACCTTCAAAATAGGGGCCTACCACTTTTCGCATTAATAACTTACTTAATTGTCTTTCAATATTCCGACCCTTTGGGATTGTATCCCTGATGACTCAAACCACTGGGTTGAGGGTAACGTCACCTTCAAAAGAAGGGCCTACTACTATAACTAAGAGAATCTCTTAAAAAGTCTGAAAGTGTGAAAATCATCAAATGATACATTAAAGACGAGTTGGATCCAAGTGATTCTATATTGTCTATTTGTTTTTTATTATTTTTAATTATCTTTTCATTTTTAGTTTTATTTTTATTTTTCAAAATTTTTCCCAAAAAATTTAGATCGATTAGACGTTGAGGATAAATCGGTATTAAAAGCTCTTGTGTTCTTAGACGACCTCGGTATCTTAACGACACTATACTACGCTCACGATGGGTGCACTTTCCCAAGTGTGTGTTTAGTGTTAGTATAATATCCTTTTTTATAAATTTAAAACTTGACTAATGCGTAAAATGGGCTCAAAATATTAATAAAATCATATCACACCTAATGCACACCAACATGTATTAAAATATATGTCAACACAAAATGGTCGGTGAGCATACTAGTTTGTCTATTTAGCATAGTATAGGAAAAATGTCTCAAATCCACATGGTAATTGTATACTAAGTTATATGAATCATACTAGCTTGCATGAACTATAAATGAAACCAAAGTGTCCACTAGCGTAATCTTATCATCCTAATGATAAGACCGTAAAGAATGAATACTTAACAATGACCCACAACAGGCGGTGTGCTACTCCTATAGCGCTATACATGTTAAGGTGGGCTTACAAAGTTAATGATAAATAGTATGCATTTAGCATGTCCTAGTATGTATAACAAATAACATCACAAGTAGCATGATGATGGATTGAGTGTTTGTTTAAGCATGATTGTATGTGTGATTATGAATTTTGAAAATGAGACATGTTGCAACCCAAAGTGTATTAAAACATAAAACGGGTAAAGTATACTCACGTTTTGCGTAGTAAACCGAGATAGTCATGAACGAGTAGTAGAGTTGGAGCGGCGACACAAAGTCTAGCCTAAACAAGTAAAACGAAAATGTAAAAGTGTCTGGAATGAGTAAATTGTAAATGGAATATTAGTCAAGGAGCAAAAATGTAAATGCGAGATAAAGAATAAATTTATAAAATAAATATTTGAAAATGTTTATGTATAGCGATATTAGTAATTGTATAAACTTGTTATATCACTATATGTAATATCGCACTCAATATAAAATTAGTATAGGCATAAATATCTAAGTTCATAAAAATGTCCATAACTAATAATTAAATTGTAAGTAAGGAAGGAATGATTGATTAATTAGCTAGGTTTTTAGTTGTAAGTAAGTAAGGAATGATTGATTAATTAAATTGGCTACTTAAGTTATTAACAAAAAATATTTATTTTAACATTATATATCTTAGGTCCAAAGTTTACTTTTTATATTTTTACAGAATTTATGTATTAATGTCATTAAAGAAATAAATAAAAATAGAAAAAAAGCCCCAATAGATTGATTGAGAGTAATTCTTTCCCTAAACTCTTAGGAGTTTGACCATAACCCAAAATTACCCACTATTTGATTAGTGAAATTTTGGTTTGGTTTTGGGGAATTATGTAAAATAAGTAAGATGCAAAATGTTCACACAAGAAGGTAGATGGTGGGATTTGCATCCTAACCATTACAAGTGCCTACCTTAACATGAAATCACTCAACCATTTGGTTAGTTTAGTGTCTTGGTTTGGTTTTGGCGAATTAGCCCAAACAGGTCAAACAATTGTGTGAACATAAATATAAATGTAAAGGCATGCTTGTAATGAACGTAAATGTAATTGGTTAGGTATTAGCATGAATGTAAATAGTTAGAGGTTAAGTAATGACAAGAATGTAAATGGTTAGTGGTTAGATTAGTTATATATAGAATGTAAATAATCCAAGAATGAAGCTTAACCATTGATGTTATTGGATTAATGTAACACCTCGAATACATAAATTGTATATTATAAATTAGAAGTCGGTAATGAACAAGATAAAATAACTAGGAATAAATAACCTAGTGAATTATAAGTCTTGAAGTAATAAGAAAACTTGGTTAAAAATACCCTTTATGAAAACTTGAACAAGTGGGGGGACTAAACTTGACAAAAAATTAAAAAGGTTTTTAATTAATAACAAAACACCAAAACACACACACTTGTGTGTGTTCTGGTCGCATAATCCACAGAGCCAAAAAGGGGCTCTCAAAGCTCAAACCCTACTTGCAAGAATTGATCAAATTGAAAGGGGAAATCAAGTTAAAATCGAAAACCAAGTTGAATCTAGTGATCACCCAAGTGAAGGGATCATAAAGTATGTCAAATTTCATTATTTAGTTCCATCTTGAATTCTTGATGAACATATGAAATCGAAAATTCAGCTTGCATGATTGATGTTTGGATGAAATTGGGATAAAATCATGTCTAGGAGCAAACCCTAGCCAATAGTTTGTTGAATTAAGGTTCATAGATATGAGATTCATAACCATCCATCTATTTGTTAAATGGGTTTTGTAGAAATATGTTGAACACTAGAATTATGATTATCAATCTAGTGTTATTTAGCTCCATGAATTAAGTCTAGAATATTGATGTGAAAACTAAACTTATGAACTTGTGAAAGATGTTTAAAATTGGCTAAAGAACTAGTCATGAAACTTGATTGTTGATTTCGTAGGATTATGCCCTTTAGGTGTTTGTTGAAATGCCTAAAAGAAAGCTAAATGTTGAAATTCTGAATAAAAACACATATTTGAATGATGTGGTGAATTATGCGTTATATGATATGATTAGAGTCCTAAATGAGTTGTTGATCGAACTCTATAGGCAAAGGAACCGAGTCTTTAAGTGGACAAGCCGGAGCGGACACGCGCTTGAAGGGAAAGCTCTAAAGGTACGTAAGTATGGTTTCGTTACATTATGTTTAAACATTGATTGTAGCTTTGTTGATTTTGAATTAGCGTTAAATGTGAATTTGGTATGTCGTTGAAGTGACGAAGCTCACTAGACAAACAAAAACGGGTCAAAATAATGGTTTGAATAAATTTGGTTTGTCATGGAAGTGATGGTCTTCACTCGACCATTAAACGGGTCAAAAACTATGTTTTAGAACGGTAATTGTTAGAAGTGACTTGAATGTCACGCAATGAATAAGCATTATGAATGCGTGAGCCGAGAAACGGACACGCAAAATTTGATGTAAAAGAGCCCTTGAATACGGGACAAAAGTTTAGTAAAATGATCTTGTCGAATTTGTCTGAAAGTGCATGCTTGAATTATTGAAATCAAGTATGACATTATTGCGTACGCAAACCATGGTACGGGAGCGAAACGCTAATGAATTGTAAGCCCGGGAATGGGTAAATATGTTTAGAAACAATCATTTATAACGAATATGAAGTTAACTTAGAAACTAAATGGGTCGAATAATAGAAAATGGGAATTATAGGCTATTAGCTTATAAACCAGGTTTTAAGGGGAACAATGATGGTAAACGGATCCGTATTTAAATTACGGACACGTAGGAAAAAGAATTACGTAAAACGGACTTGTAGAACTAAAGTTATGAGGTTTTAAAGTTAGAATTTTGGTTAAAATTGGAGCTGGGCAAGTGCAACTCAACAAAACAAACTTTCTGTCGAAAAGTGGCCGTCGTGCCCCACGACGGAGAAAGGAATGTTCGTCGCGCCCCGCCACGGGCTGTGGCGGCCCTCGAAAGCTGAGGCCAAACCTGTCGCGGCCCGCGACAGGCTTCAGAGCTGGCAATCTTATTTATTTTGTTTATTTTGTATTCCGGACTTGTTTAAACTTGTTATTTAACTATCAAAACTAACTTTTATGTTGGTTTTGAATTTAGGTGACCGTAGTGTTCTCCCGGGTGAAGATCAAGCAATTATCAAGAATCGAACACAAGACTTTTGAAGCTTCCGCAATGATATCATTATGTTTTGTTAAAAGCGATCTAAGTAAACAATTGTTACTATATTTTGAATACTTTAATCATGTATGAACGTAAACTAGTTAAGGTTTTTGTAAAGACACGTTTTCACATAAAATGTGTACTTAATATTATAATTGTGTTTAAAATGAGACGGGTCTTACAAGTTGGTAATCAGAGCTCAAAGTTGTTGACAAAGTGTGTTCGGTTCAAAGCTTGATCAAACATCCGGTAAGAATTAGGTATTTTAGTAGATTTTATTAAAACATTAGAAAAAGGAATTTGATTTGATGTGCATGGGAAGAGTGTGTAATACACTCAAACCCGGAAAGTGCACCAGACATAAACGGTTTAAGCAAGTTGTGAACTTGGCTAAACCAAAGAGAAAGATGCATATGTTATAAAATGAAATGTTTAATAATTAGTATAAACATTTCAGATTCAAGATGGCTGATGGAGGCAATGATGATACGGTGCCTATAGTCACCGAACAAATGAGAGAAGTGATTGCCGAAGAGGTTGGAAAGGCAATCGAGAATAGTCTATCCTGGTTTATAGACAAGATCCAAAACACGGTACTTACGGTAGTAGAAGAACGGATCAAAAGGTTGGGGGATAACGCCAACCAAGCAAAAGAAAAGTCGGGGGAGCGGAAGGATTGCTCGTATAATAAGTTCATGGCTTGCAAACCTCTGATCTACAACAGGGAGGTCGATCCGATAATATGTCAACAATGGCTGAGTGACATGGATGGAGTGTTTGAAAGGACTCACTGTGATGCAAGTGACTTCGTAGCTTACGGTACAGGTCAGTTAAGAGGTCAAGCGAAAGACTGGTGGGATAATAAGAAAAGGGAGATTGGGATTGAAGCTGCTAAGATTATGACATGGGATGAGTTTAAGGCATCGTTCCTTAAACATCACAGTCCCAAGGCGGTTATTAATAGAATCAAGGAAGAGTTCATCCAAATGAGGCAAAGGGGTGAATCGATAGACAAAATCACGGATATTTTTCTTGATAAGTTAAGGTTCTGTGACGAACTAGTGACAAATGAAGAACAAAAGATATACTACTATAACAATATGCTGAGTGCTGAATATCGAGAGTTCATGACTCCCTCAAAGAACGAGACTCTCACCGAGATCATAAACACTGCTCGGGAACGAGAGATTGAGCTGAAAAAGTAAGTTGAGCGGGGTGAAAGAAGGGCGCAGGATGTTAATCCAAGCCCTATCAAGAAAGCACGAATGACTGAATCAGCGAAGAAATCAGATGTGAAAGGCGGGTCACCAAGTTGCAAAATCTGCGAGATAGCTTAGTAGGGCGAGTGTCGCTTCAAAGATAAACCATGCCCTATATGTGGGAAGACTGGGCATACAGCTTCATTGTGCCCAGGAAAAGTCTCAGTCTGTTATAAATGCTACTAACCGGGCCACAAGAAATCTGAATGCCCAGAGTTGGTCAGGAAAAAAGATGGGAAGGATACACAGATAGAGGCACAGAAGGCAAGGGCCAGATCTTTCCACCTAACCGCAACTGAAGCTAAGACAGAACCCGATGTGGTCTCAGGTATATTTACTTTAAACTCAATTCCCGCACGTGTATTGTTTGATACGGGTGCGAATAAATCCTTTATTTCACATGGATTTATTTGACATCCTTCATTCTTATTAACAAAATTACCTATGCCCTTAGAAGTTGAGATAGGTGATAACAAAAGCTTTATAGTGTGTGACTTGTGCCAAAACTGCAAGTTGAGTATCGATGATGAAGAGTACTTAATAGACTTGATCCCGATGTCGATGGGAGAGTTTCAAGTGGTTGTCGAGATGGATTGGTTATCCTGACATCACGCGAAGGTCGTGTGCTTCTGTAAGGAGATAAAACTAACATCTCCGAGTGAAAGGCACGTTACTATTTATCGTGAAAAAGGGGGGAATCCCGTGATGTGTTCAATGTTGGAAGCTCATAAGCTTATAAGGCGTGGATGTAAAGTGTTTATGATATATGCATGTAAACCGGAGAATGTTAGGATCTGAGGATCTACTGATTGTGCTTGTTTGTGTAATTTGAACAAATCAAATATATATGAGCAGATTTAAGTGCAGCGGAATTGAATAACAAACTTTGTGAACACAATCAATAGGAGAAAATAGTTCTTGAAAAAGCATATGCAATTCATTTAGTCAAAAGATTTACAATAAGAATCAAATGATTACAGATATGCTTACAGACTAAGCTCCCCCTCAGCCTGATGCCCCAAGGTTGGATTGCACAAGATGAAAGGATTGAATTGAGAAGAAGAACTCTCTCAAAACGAATCAAATGTAACAGTACAGGGTACTGTTCCATTTATAGACAAAACAAACCACTGAGGCATCTCAGCTGACGTCACCATGAAAGTGACATCTAACAAACTAACAAACTCTATCTACTGTTCTACAACTACTGACCATACAGACATTGATTACATTTCAAACACTGATATATAAAACACTGACTCTTCATCCCACTGACGTAATCAACCACTGTTGTATGAGTAACAGTGCTTTCTTCAAAGGGTGATCAGGCCTTGAATGGGCAGTGCTTTAACTCCTCAGCAGTACTTGGATTCCGGCAGTAGATTGAGCTTCAGCCTTTAAACTTCATCAGTGCTTTGGTTTCCCAGTGGTTTATAGGATCAGCAGTTGTTGATAAGGACAGTACTTGGAGCATATCAGAGGTTTGATTCACTGTCAAGGGGAAAGCTTAATGTAAACTGCTGCTTATTGTGAATCCACTGTAGTGACCTGGTTTTGGCTTTCATTATCTATTCCTCTGGTAGGGTTCAATCCCAACAATCTCCCCCTGGAACAGATAATGCCAAAACCTGTCATTATTCTGGATCTTTATTCCTCATCAGAAGTTCCCTTCCTTGTCTTTTAAATTCTTCTTCAAAATCTTTGGAACTTGTGTCATCTTCATCCCTGCACAGTGAAAGTTCAAGGAGATCCTGCAAATCTTCAACACTAAGGCCTAGTGCTTCTTTCCTTGATATGTACTTCACTTCGCCATTGGATCTGACCAGGGTCAATACGTGGGTCTTTTGATCAGACATCCACTTTAGTACTTTCGAACCCAATGGGTTTCTTGGGAGAGATTTATTTTCTGATGAGCTTTGAGATATTGGCCTTGAGAAAAATTGTAAAGCAGTATCCTGAACTTCAGACATTCTTTTGAAAGCTTCTTCTATGACTTCATTTGCTGTACCTATATCTTCTGCAACTTCTTTATCAATCAGCTCTTGTCTTTGTCGTTGATCAAGCTCAATGTCTGGGATATCTGCTAAAATGTGTGGTGATGCAGGCTTTGTTAATACCTTCTTAAAAAGGTTTTGAAGTTTTTCCGAGTTCTCTTCTTTTAGACCCATTTTCATGATGGTTTCTTTGAAGTACTCAACTTCCTTTTCCTTTACCTCTTCACTGGTCAGCTGTTCTCCTTCTTCTTGGTTTGTCACAAGAGTAGACCGGAATAGTGTTTTGAGGTTTTCTATCTGCTGTTCAAGCTTCATCATTTGTTCACGCTTCTTTGAAGTGCCTGAAACAGTTATCTTCCTTTTCTTCAGCCTTTCATAGGCTTCATCAGTTTGCTGCTTTGACCATTTTGATATGGCATTTGCAGTGTCCACTTTTGCATTCACCAGCTCCTGTTTCTTTCTTTTATACTCAGCTGTTTGGTCATTGATGAACTTTTTGTATTTACTCCAATTGGGAGCATTTTTCTTCTTTTTAGGATCATTCTTGAGTCTATCAATCCTATCAGCTTCATGCTTTAAAAGTACTATTGGCCATTCTTCAAATTGGTTTACTTCAGCAGGATAAAATTTTTCTTGCATTATGTATGCAAGAAGTTTTCTTCTCATCTCTTTTCGTTGTTCTGCCTTTTCTTTGCTCAGCTCTTGTGCAAAATCTTTTATTTGATTAACTTTTGTGAGCAGAGGTTCCAATCTTTCATCAATGGCTTCATCACCTTGACCTTTACACTCAACTTTTGCTATTATCTTAGCATGTCTTGTTTTGAGCTGAAGATACTCATCCATATCCTCTGGAATCATGAAGCCCACGAGTGAAGGAAATCTTCTGTTTGAAGGATCATCATCAGTGTAGAACTGCCTCATCTCATTTTTTATGGCTTCGAGTTCCAACGGATATTTTGCAGCAGTGGGATCATATTGGTCTTCATCTGGCTGGGTAAGTTTTCTTTTTCTGGTGTAGAGCTTAGCTGGTTGTGATGTGAGACTGGTGATCACAGTGGTGGATGGTTGACTAACAGCTGTTGAAACAACTGGTGCTTCACCTGCTGTTGTCATTACAACTACTGATGTGTCAGTAGATGTCTTCTGCTTTTGAGCAGGGGATGAAGATGATGAGGTAGTTTTTGATGGTGGTCATGGTGGTGGTGAATCATCAGATATGAGAATCCTTCTCCTTTTTATTGTAGGAGAGGCTGATGATATCTTGGGTGGCTCAGTGGTTTTGGTGGTTTGTGATTGTGATTGACTAACAGTGGTTGAAACAACTGGTGTTCCAACTACTGTTGTCATTACAGCAGATGTTGTAACATCTGTCGTCTTCTGTTTTATAACAGGAGGTAATGGTGTTTTGGTGGTGTGTGTTGAAGAGATGGCAGCTGTTTGGCTACTGACCGCAGTTTTTATAACTACTGCTGTATCAGCTGTTTGAATGGAAGTTTGGGATTTTGTGGTTTGAGGTGGTTTGGATGACTGTTTTGTTTGTTCTGGTTCAACATACAGACCATCTTCAATTCCCTTTTTCTTCATCTTCTTGACATTCTCCCCCTTTTTGGCATTATCTGCAAGGGGGTTATCCATAAAAAGGATAGTAGAGGGAACTTTTCCACCATGAGTCGTGCATTGTATATGAGCCTTGATAGCTTTAATATCTGCTTGAGTATCTTTAAATCTCGACTCTACCATGTTTGTCAGCATTTTTACATGTGTTTCATGCTACTGATCAGCCATCTACTTTTGGTGTTCAAGTAAGGGTTGAAAGATATTCCAGAGCTCATTTGCAGCAAATGCTTGTGGTGGAGCAGGTGCTTGAGGTGGAACAGCAGTAGCTTGTGCTTTTTGAGCTTTTAAAATCTCTTGCACCATATCTTTTATTTCAGCAACTGAATCTTCAAGTTTTTCAACTCTGCCCGTCAATTCCTGATATTTTGAATCATCACCTACTTTAGTAGGATCATCTGAATCCCCACCAGCAGTGGTTGTATCAATGTGTGACTTAGGAACTGAGTCCCAAAAATAACCCATTGATGCCCCTTGTTCTTGGTACTGGGGACTTCTTTCTTCAGCACTTGATAATCCTTTGATGTTACTAGTGGTCAAAATAGGCTCACTAGTGGTTATCAATGGTGCTATAGAAGAAATTGCCTTCAAGGGAGTCTTACTAATGAAACAACTGTCCAACTGAAGATCTGTTGATCCATCAGTTGTAGTTGCTGCTCCACTTGAACTACTGACAAGAGTTACTTATAACTCCTGCAATGTAACCTCCTCAACTGTTGCTGGGATAGCAGAGGTATAAGCATCAGACCCAGTCACTTGTGGGGGTATACTCTCAGTGATAGGTGATAGAGAGGAACTGGTTTGTGTCTGTGCAATATCAACCGCATGCAACAGGGGTATTATTGATTGTGGTAGTATGATTGGTGAGGAGATGGGAGTTGAAAGAGACATGTCCTTGGGATCAGGACTGAGGAAGATGGATCCGATTGAATCCAGAGCTTCATATTGTGGGGTCCCTGTGATTACAACCTGATCCTTTTGTGAGGATGCAGGAGGAGTTTTAGGCAATGGTTGAGATCTTTCTTCCAACTGCTGTGAGGAAGTAGCAGCAGTGGTTTGTGGTGACATTTGTTTTGTCACATGCAGTTGCTCTGGGATCTCATCTTCCAGAGTTGCCTTTGTTTTGGGTTTGGTGGGCTTTTTGTAAGATTTTCTTTTGGTCTTTTTGGTAATGTCAGGTGTGGGTTTCAAGGCAGTGGTAGTGCTGCTATGATCACCTGGAGCAGTGGGCTCAGCAGCAGATGTCTGAGGAGCAGTGGTAACTGCTGAAATCTGCTCAGACACCTCTGCTTTTGTTTTTATTGGTGCCATCATTCTTGAAAATGTTTATTTTGTTAAGCCTTTTATTTGAAAATGGACACCTTGTTTGGGCAAATTTTTATCCTCTTTTTCAAATTTTTGTTTAAAGTAATAGCTCAGAAATCTTGGAAAAAGAAGAAATGATTTGCTATCAACATTCTTTACCATGTCATTGAAGATCTCCTGGGAGTAGTTGTAATCTTTATTGTTTAAAATAGCATAGCCCAGGCATTGAATCTTCAATGGTATTTCGTTAAACGCTGTTGTTTTGTTTGAAACACAACTTAAAAGTGTGTGAAATAAAAATCTGGGTGCAGATGGAAAATAACCTTTTTGTAAGGTATCTACCTTTGATTGTTCTGCATATCCCCTTTTTGTGAAATCAGTTTTCATCTCGGCTTTATCAAAAGAAATTTTACCTTTTAGATCATCGAGTTTAAAAACTTCGGAGATTGATTATGGAGTGATTTGAATCACTTTACCCTGTATCGAAGAGTTAATGGCTGTGGCTTTATCGTTTTGTTTTTCAAGCGTCGCCTTTTTCCAGAACTCTCTCTGGGTTTGCAAGTAAATGGGAGCATCTGCTGTCAACAAAGTTTTGTACTTTGATGCAGATAGTGTATCAATGATGGAGTCGAAGGTGTGGTTATCGGTAGGTTTTGTGAGGAGACCCAAGTAGTTATGCGGTGATTTGTATGGGATTTCAATGGTTTCTTCGGTCGTTTGAGCGACCTCTTTTGAAGATGATGGTGATTTTGGTTTAGATTTTGATTTTGATTTTGACTTCGTCATTTTGATGAAGAAGAATCGGAGAGTGTTTTGGGAAGAAAGGTTGGAAACTGCTTTGAGAAGAGAACTTTGGAATTCAATTCGACAGTGTAAAACCCTGTTTGGGGGTTTTGATCAGGGTTTTATTTAGGGAAAAAGTGATCGCTGATGTGGCAGCGGTTATTATGATCTGAAGGCTAAAAACTGACCACGTGTCAAAACACTGATGAAATGGATGAAGGGTGGAGAACGGTTGTTTTAAGAGCCACTGATGAATCAAGCATCAGTAGTTACAACGGTAATAATGTGGACAGTGGATGATTTTTACTATCAGTGGATAGCATATCAGTGGATAAGACACTGATTTTGAGCATCAGTGCTTGTCTAGCAAAATGAAGAACCAGTGGTTGACTTTCAGCAGTGGATAGTAATTAGGAAACAGATGTTCGAACAAAGCAGTGATTAGGGTAAATGATACAGATTTGAAGGACAATTATTTCGGCAACTGTTTTGAGAATTTTCATTCAAGGTTTTGCCACATGTCAATTTCACATTTTGAAGCCTGTTCAAATTTCTGACAGTGGATTAGTACCCTAGATGATGAGAACTTTTTGCTAAGGTAACTCATTTTCGTTTAATATTTAAATTAAAACATGAGTACCTCAGCAGTTTAAAGTACAGTTTAACAATCAACCCTTAATTAATGTATAAAATAAACCTGAGTATGACATGACTTTAAACAATGCACCATTTCCTTTTGACCCATTCATGAGGACAATAATACCAACAAAAATAAGGTACTATATCCTGACAGGTAATTGAAACTAATGCCAAGAAAAACAAGCAAAGGTTCAAAATATATTACACCAAAAAAAAATGAATAATATATCCTGATTATTCGAAAAAAAAAATCCTTAAAAAAAATTAAAGGATTTTCTGAGAACTGCATCAAAAAGGATCTGGTATATTTTTAATAGAAAACGTAATCATATTATTCTCAAGTATATGAAAATGATCAGTGGTTTGTCCGCAGTGGTAGAACATTTTGAATACATTTTGACCACTGTTTGGTACCATTTTCTTTGTCAGTTGATTGCAAACATGAGGACACATGAACACATGAGTTTTGAAGATCCTGTTGTAGATCTTGTTACTATGTGATAATTTTGAAGATTTGTCTAGTCCTGTTGTAAGTTCAATCACTGGGAACACTATTTTCACCTGAATTTTCCTGAACCAATGAGCACAAACAGTTGTTTAATGACCATTATTACCCCAAGCTTTGACTCTTTAGTGTTTTAAGTTTATGCTCTTTCCTTCTGACTTCAGAAGTTTTGAGATAAACACACCTCTGAGTTTTTGTGAATTTTCTTAATGTATTTTAACATAGTTGATTTTGTCCTTTTGAGGATTTCAACCTGTTTTCAACACATAAGATCTAAATGTCTAAAGTTTTAATTTCCCTCCGTTTAATGTTAGCAAAACACCAATGTTTTATAAACATAGGTTTTTGTTAATCTGAGGTTCATACTTCAGCATTTTAATGAGGTGACATCACAATTTTCATAACAGCAATTGAAATCAATTTTGAAAATATGAAATGATCCCACAGTTTAACAGATATGTTTTCAGATCTGAAAACTATGAGTGACTTATGCATGATATCACTTGTTGTGTGAAATTTGTGTGTCATATGACATCTTGGTTGATTTACAGAGTTTTTGAATAACCATTTTGATCATGATTTACTCGTTACTCTGTTTTTCAACTGAAGACAACCATCCTTAGCATCAATGAATTTTGAGCCGAACTGTTATGTCAAATTGATGGTTAGATCGAATTTGACTGTCCAGGCTCTGATACCAATTGTTAGGATCTGAGGATCTACTGATTGTGCTTGTTTGTGTAATTTGAACAAATCAAATATATATGAGCAGATTTAAGTGCAGCGGAATTGAATAACAAACTTTGTGAACACAATCAATAGGAGAAAATAGTTCTTGAAAAAGCATATGCAATTCATTTAGTCAAAAGATTTACAATAAGAATCAAATGATTACAGATATGCTTACAGACTAAGCTCCCCCTCAGCCTGATGCCCCAAGGTTGGATTGCACAAGATGAAAGGATTGAATTGAGAAGAAGAACTCTCTCAAAACGAATCAAATGTAACAGTACAGGGTACTGTCCCATTTATAGACAAAACAAACCACTGAGGCATCTCAGCTGACGTCACCATGAAAGTGACATCTAACAAACTAACAAACTCTATCTACTGTTCTACAACTACTGACCATACAGACATTGATTACATTTCAAACACTGATATATAAAACACTGACTCTTCATCCCACTGACGTAATCAACCACTGTTGTATGAGTAACAGTGCTTTCTTCAAAGGGTGATCAGGCCTTGAATGGGCAGTGCTTTAACTCTTCAGCAGTACTTGGATTCCGGCAGTAGATTGAGCTTCAGCCTTTAAACTTCATCAGTGCTTTGGTTTCCCAGTGGTTTATAGGATCAGCAATTGTTGATAAGGACAGTACTTGGAGCATATCAGATGTTTGATTCACTGTCAAGGGGAAAGCTTAATGTAAACTGCTGCTTATTGTGAATCCACTGTAGTGACCTAGTTTTGGCTTTCATTATCTGTTCCTCTGGTAGGGTTCAATCCCAACAGAGAAAGAGTCGCCAGAATAGGAAGTCGAATTCGGAATCGATTTGATTCCAGGTGCTAAACCCGTAGCTAAGGCGCCGTATCGGCTTGCGCCATCGGAGCTACAAGAGTTACTGTCTCAGATTCAAGACTTGCTCGAAAAGGGGTTCATAAGGCCGAGTGTGTCTCCGTGGGGCGCACCGGTATTGTTCGTGAAAAAGTAGGACGGGAGCATGCGAATGTGTATCGATTACCGGGAGTTAAACAAACTCACAGTGAAAAATCGATACCCGCTCCCGAGAATTGACGATTTATTTGACCAACTACATGGCGCAAGTTGGTTTTCCAAAATTGACCTTAGATCGGGGTATCATCAGTTAAAGGTCAAGGAGGAAGATGTACCGAAGACGGCTTTTCGTACGCGGTATGGACATTACGAGTTCCTCGTGATGTCATTTGGGTTGACAAATGCACCAGCGGCTTTCATGGACCTCATTAACCGGGTTTGCGAACTGTTGTTTGATAAGTCGGTAATAATGTTATATCGACGACATCTTGGTGTATTCGAAAAATGAATTTGATCACGCGTGTCATCTACTCGAAGTATTAGAAACGTTCAGACGGGAAAAGCTCTATGCAAAGTTCTCGAAATGCGCCTTCTGGATACGAGAGGTGCAATTTCTCGGGCACATCATTAGTGCTGACGAGGTGTTAGTAGATCCGTCAAAAATAGAAGCAGTGTCAAAATGGAACCCTACGAAGAATCCTTCGGAAATAAGAAGCTTCTTAGAACTTGTGGGATACTATAGGAGATTCATACAAGATTTTTCCAAGATCGCTTCGCCGTTAACCAAATTAACTCGCAAGGAGGAAAGGTTTGTATGGGGCGTTGAACAAGAGAAAGCGTTCCAAATGCTCAAAGAAAAGTTAACCCACGCTCCAGTATTAATGTTGCCGGACGGAGTCGATGATATGGTAGTTTACTCAGACGCGTCACATTCGGGACTCGGGTGTGTTCTGATGCAGTGAGGCAAGGTTATGGCATATGCCTCAAGACAACTGAAAACTCACGAAAAGAAATACCCTACGCATGATCTTGAATTGGCGGCAGTGGTATTTGCTTTAAAAAATATGGGGGCACTATTTTTACGGGGTGAAGTGCACTATATTTACCGACCACAAGAGTTTAAAATACTTCTTCAATCAGAAGGAGTTGAACATGAGATAGAGGCGGTGGTTGGAAACGGTGAAAGATTATGACTGTGAAATACACTACTATCTCGGGAAAGCCAATGTAGTGGCGGATGCGTTGAGCCGAAAGGCAGATTATGCTCCTATACGGGTGCGATCGATGCAGCTCATTGTCACATCGGGTTTACTTGAACAAATCCGAGAAGCACAAGTGGAATCAGTTAAAGCGGAGAACTGGAAGAAGGAATGAATAGTTAGAAAACTGAAAGATTTAGTAGATGATAACAACGGGTTAAAAACTCGCTTCGGAAGGACATGGGTTCCTAATTCGTGTGGGGTTAAAAAGCTTCTGCTAGACGAAGCTCACAAATCCCGTTATTCTATTCATCCGGACGCAACCAAGATGTATAACGACTTGAAGCAAAATTATTGGTGGCCCGAAATGAAAAGAGAGGTAGTAAAGTACGTGGAGAAATGCTTGACATGTCTTCAAGTCAAAGCTGAGCACCAAAACCCATATGGTAAACTTCAACCATTGGATATTCCGGTTTGGAAATGGGAACATATCACAATGGACCTACTGACCAAACTACCAAAGACGAACCGCGGATTTGATGCTATATGGGTGGTTGTAGATAGACTGAAGAAAAGTGCTCATTTTATTCCGATACGCGAGACTTATACGTCAGAAAAGATGTCGGATGTGTATACTAATGAGATAGTGGCACACCACGGAGTACCGGTATACATTGTGTCTGACAGGGATATTTGGTTTACTTCAAACTTTTGGCGTGATTTCCAAGAGCAAATGGGGAGGAAATTATTCATTAGCACCGTGTATCATCCTCAAACGGATGGATAGAGCGAAAGAACAATACAGACATTGGAAGATATGCTACGGGCGTGTATCATCGATTTCGGAGGTAGTTGGGATATTTATCTACCGTTGGTCGAATTCTCATATAATAACAATTACCATGCTAGTATTGGTATGGCTCCATACGAGATGCTCTACGGTAGAAAGTGCCGAACCCCGGTGTGTTGGGGTGAAGTGGGTCCACATGAACTCGCCCATAAAGACATAGTTTAAGCCACTAATGAGAAAATTGATATGGTTTGGGCACATCTGAAGGAGGCTCAAGATAGACAGAAGTCGTATGCGGACAAAAGACGGAGACCGATGGAGTTTCAGGTTGGTGACAAGGTCATGCTTAAGGTATCTTCGTGAAAGGGGATCATTCGGTTTAGGAAAAGAGGAAAGTTAAGCCCAAGGTTTATTGGCCCGTTTAAAATCGTTGAACGGGTTGTTAAAGTAGCATACCGCCTTGAACTGCCGGAGGAACTCAGTGGGATACATAGTATGTTCCAAGTATCATATCTCCAGAAATGTCTAGCCGAAGAAACGGCTTATATCCACTACGACGACATCGAAGTGGATAACAGACTTAATTATGCGGTGAAGCCAATTAAAATTCTGGATCGAAAGGTTAAGAACTTACGAAACCAGGAAATTGACCAAGTGAAGGTCAAGTGGGAGCATAGAAAAGGTTCGGATACTACATGGGAATCCGAAGAGGAGATGAGACGTCTCTACCCTACATTATTTGGTACGTATTCCGGTTTCGCGGACGAAACCCTTTTAAGGGGGTGGACTTGTGACACCCCGAAAATATAAATTGTATATTATAAATTAGAAGTCGGTAATGAATAAGATAAAATAACTAGGAATAAATAACTAGTTAATTATAAGTCTTAAAGTGATAAGAAAACTTGGTTAAAAATACCCTTTATGAAAACTTGAACAAGTGGGGGGACTAAACTTGACAAAAAATTAAAAAGGTTTTTAATTAATAAACAAAACACCAAAACACACACACTTGTATGTGTTCTGGTTGTATAATCCATAGAGCCAAAAAGGGGCTCTCAAAGCTCAAACCCTACTTACAAGAATTGATCAAATTGAAAGGGGAAATCAAGTTAAAATCAAAAACCAAGTTGAATGTAGTGATCACCCAAGTGAAGGGATCATAAGGTTTGTCAAGTTTCATTATTTAGTTCCATTTTGAATTCTTGATGAACATATGAAATCGAAAATTCAACTTGCATGATTAATGTTTGGATGAAATTGGGATAAAATCATGTCTAGGAGCAAACCCTAGCCAATAGTTTGTTGAATTAAGGTTCATAGATATGAGATTCATAACCATCTATCTATGTGTTAAATGGGTTTTTTAGAAATATGTTGAACACTAGAATTATGATTATTAATCTAGTGTTATTGAGCTCCATGAAGTAAGTCTAGAATGTTGATGTGAAAACTAAACTTATGAACTTGTGAAAGATGTTTAAAATTGGCTAAAGAACTAGTCATGAAACTTGATTGTTGATTTCGTAGGATTATGCCCTTTAGGTGTTTGTTGAAATACCTAAAAGAAAGCTAAATGTTGAAATTCTGAATAAAAACGCATATTCGAATGATGTGGTGAATTATGCGTTATATGATATGATTAGAGTCCTAAATAAGTCGTTATTCGAACTCTATAGGCAAAGGAACCGAGTCTTCAAGCGGACAAGCCGGAGCGGACACGTGCTTGAAGGGAAAGCTCTAAAGGTACGTAACTATGGTTTCATTACATTATGTTTAAACATTGATTGTAGCTTTGATGATTTTGAATTAGCGTTAAATGTGAATTTGGTATGTCGTTGAAGTGATGAAGCTCACTAGACAAACAAAAACGGGTCAAAATATAAGGGTTAGAATAAATTTGGTTTGTCATGGAAGTGATGGTCTTCACTCGACAACCAAACGGGTCAAAAACTATGTTTTAGAATGCTAATTGTTAGAAGTGACTTGAATGTCAAGCAATGAATAAGTATTATGAATGCGTGAGCCGAGAAACGGACACGCAAAATCTTATGTAAAAAAGCCCTTGAATATGGGACAAAAGTTTAGTAAAATGATCTTGTCGAATTTGTCTAAAAGTGCATGCTTGAATTATTGAAATCAAGTATGACATTATTGCATATGCAACCCGTGGTACGGGAGAGAAACGCTAATGAATTGTAAGCCCGGGAATGGGTAAATATGTTTAGAAACAATAATTTATAACGAATATGAAGTTAACTTAGAAACTAAATGGGTCGAATAATAGTGTTAGTGCAGTAATGTCTATCGCCTCCGTCAATCCAGTTTGTAGCAGAGAATAGTAGTAAACGTGATTTTATTGTGTTCTAAGTAGGGAAAAAGGCAAGGTGGCAAACTTGTAAATAAGGGGAAATCCCTTATGCGTTGGCCTATAAATAGGAGCATTAGTGTTTCATTTTAGAACTTTTGGCCATTTGCATACTTTTGGGAGCTTTGAAGGTTAGAGAGAGAAACTAGAGAGAGAAAGTTGTAAAGGTGGTTCGTGGTGCTTGTAATTGTTGTATATTCAATAGAATCACATTTACAGTACGTTCTTGTGTTCGGTCCACGTACGTGTGGATTCCGCACATCACACGTATCGATTCGCAATCGTTCGGAGTCAAAAACCGGTCCTACAAGTGGTATCAGAGCAGGAGCTCAATTGCACAGATCAAACATAAGGAATCACACAGAATTTCTTAAGATTCAGATCCAGTTTCATCTAGATTTGTCAAAATTTCTTCACTTTTACATCTTCTTCACTTTTCTTCAGAAAATTGCAAAATTAACAGGGTTTTAATGGTTCAAATTGGCTGATTTTTAGGTATTATATGTGAAAATCATAATCGAGCAACCCTACAAAATTTCAGATCAAAACTCCAAACAGATTGAGAGAAATCTAAGTTTTTCTGATCGAAAAATGACAATATTCGCTGTTGTTCGTCTTTAACTGACTCGATCGGATCACATTGTCTTTTGAAGAAGTCACTCGATCGGATCACACCTCACTCGATCGGGCCACTCACTCGATCGGATCACATTTCACTCGATCGGATCACACCTCACTCGATCCGGTCACTCACTCGATCGGATCATACCTCACTCGATCGGGTCACTCACTCGATCGGATCACATCTCACTCGATCGGGTCACTCACTCGATCGGATCACACCTCACTCGATTGGATCACACCTCACTCGATCGGATCACACCTCACTCGATCGGATCACACCTCACTCGATCGGGTCACACCTCACTCGATCGGGTCACATTTCACTCGATCGGGTCACATCTCGCTTGATCGGATGACATCTCGCTCGATCGGATGACATCTCACTCGATCTGATGACATCTCACTCGATCAGATAACATTTCACTCGATCGGATTACATCTCACAGTCTTTCATTATTATACAATTTTCATTATCACGTGAACTACTTGATTAAAATAGTGTCAGGCGCATTTAATACATCACGTGATATAACAGTTAGAGATCCAAACAAGTGATCCGATCCAAAAGTATTTTGTCCAAAGTGTCATCCGATCCAAGTCATCTGTTTGACTTTTGTTGACCCTGTCCGATCGAATACATATCCGATTCAAATAGTTGTTTGTTTGAACTAATCATTTGTTTGTATTTCAAGGTGATTAAAGGTGATAAACAAGGCGAAAAATTCAAGATATTCAAGGTGATAAATGAGAAGGAGATTCGAAGTGATAAACGAGGTGCAAGGTGAAAATTCAAGATATACAAGGTGCAAATATTAAGTCATAATTTGAAGATGTCGGGCGCTGGCGAAGAATTTTACAACACATTTTATAACGCATACACTTCTGAAACAAAGTCGGAAATAACCAGCATTTCAAAAACGATTTCAGATAGTTTGAAATATGATAATGTGTACGGAAATCAACAAAAGCCACCGAAATTAATGAATATCGAGGACTATAATTGGTGGAAAAAACGGTTTAAGGGTTGGGTAAAAGCATTCGCTCATGATAGTTGGTTAAAATTGAAGTTAGGATATAAAGAACCAACAAAAGAAGGTGGAATCTTATTAACAATTGAAGAATTCACAGAACTAGAAGTAAAACACTTGTGTGCTGAACAAAAAATGATTAAATTGCTGTATCAATCGGTTCGAGACGATATTATTTCATTACTTGATGATGTTAGGATCGGAGGCTCTTATGATTATGTTTGTTTGTATGATTTGAACAATTTGTGAATATGAAAACATGTAAAGTGCAGCGGAAATGAATACAAACTTTGTAAACACAATCAAGGGGAAAATAGTTTGATAACATTTGCTTCTCATAGAGTCAAAAGATTACAAATCAAAGCAAAATATTACATACATGCTTACAAACTAAACTCCCCCTCAGCCTGATGCCCCAAGGTTGGATTGTCCAAGATGAAAGGATTGAATTGAGGAGAAGAACTCTCTCAAAACGAATCAAATGTAACAGAACAGAGTACTGCTCCATTTATAGACAAAACCAAACCACTGAGGTATCTCAGCTGACGTCACCATGAAAGCGACGTCTAACAGCCTAACAACCTGTATCTACTGTCCTTACACAAACACTGCTAAACCTAACCACTGACTATACATAAAACAGATAATTCACTAAACAGCTGCTCTACCATTATGTCAGTGCTTTCCTCAAGGTTGATCAGTCCTTGATTGAGCAGTGCTTTGTCATCAGTAGATAGGACCAGCAGGGTTGACTACTTCAGGTATTGATCAGCAGTTGAAAAGGCAGCAGCAGTTGCATACGAACAGTGGATAGAGATCATCAGATGTTATAAATCGCTTTTAAGGGAGAAGCTTAATATAAACTGCTGCTTATTATGAATCCACTGTTGTGACCTGGTTTTGGCTTTACATTATCTGTTCCTCTGGTAGGGTTCAATCCCAACAATCTCCCCCTGGAACAGATAATGCCAAAACCTGTCATTATTCTGGATCTTTATTCCTCATCAGAAGTTCCCTTGCTTGTCTTTTAAATTCTTCTTCAAATTCCTTGGAACTTGTGTCATCTTCATCCCTGCACAGTGTAAGCTCAAGGAGATCTAGTTGATCTTCAACACCCAGGCCTAGTGCTTGATTCCTTGATATATGCCTCACTTCTCCATTGGTTCTGACCAGAGTCAATACATGGGTCTTTTGATCAGAGAGCCACTTTAGTATTTTTAAACCAAATGGGTTTCTTGGGAGAGATTTATTTCCAGATGAGCTTGAGGTTTTTGGCCTTGAGAAAAACTGTAAAGCAGTATCTTGAACTTCAGACATTCTTTTAAAAGCTTCTTCAATGACTTTATTTACTGCAACTATATCTTCTGCAACTTCTTTGTCAAGCAGCTCTTGTTTCTGTTGTTGATCAAGCTTACTGTCTATGATATCTGCTGATGATGGTTGGCTTACTACTTTGACCCTTTTGGCAAGGTCTTGTAGTTTTGCTAATTTTTCTTTATCTGAATCCAATTTCTTGATAGCTTCTTCAATCAGATCATCTTCTTTATGCTTTTCTTCACCAACAGTCAGCATTTCCTTCCTTTCTTTTCTCAACTTTGTAACAAGGGCTTCTGCTGTACTGATCTGTGTTTCAAAAGTTTTGACCTGTTCCTTTAGCTTTTTGTAGTCAGACTTTTTAGGAGTGTCCCTCCTTTTCTTAAGCCTTTCATAAGCTTCGCCTGTTTGCTGCTTAGTCCATTTTGCTATGGCATTTGCAGAATCTACCCTTGCATTCACCAGCTCCTGCTTCTTTCTCTTATATTCAGAAGTAAGATCAGCTATGAGCTTCCTGTATTTGTTCCAATTTGGAGCTGTCTTCTTCTTTCTTGGATCATTTTTAACCTTTTCAATTCTTTTTTCCTCATGCTTTAGTGCAATTATTGGCCAATCTTTGAATTATGTTTCTTCTGCAGGATAGAACTTTTCTTTCATTATGTATGCAAGGTATTCTTTTCTCAATTCATTTCGTTGATCTGCTTCAGGAGATAGGCTTGACATTTCTTTGTTCAGATCACTTGCATATTCTTTTATTTGCTTAACTTTGTTGAGCAGGAATTCCCTTCTTTCCAAAATAGCTTCATCACCTTGATTCTTGCATTCAATTTTGGCTCTTATCCTTGCTTGTCTTACTTTCATTTCAAGATATTCATCCATGTCTTCTGGAATTATGAAACCTATGAGAGAAGGAAATTTCCTTTTTGAAGGATCATCCTCAGTGTAAAATTGTTTCATCTCATTTTTCACAGATTCTAATTCCAGTGGATATTTAGCAGCAACAGGATCATACTTTTCATCAGTATCCTGAGTTGTTTCTCTTTTTCTTTTGTGAAGCTTTGGAGGTTGTGATGTAGGAGTGATGAGAGCAGTGGTGGATAATTGACTAACAGCTGTTGAAACAACTGGTGTTTCAACTGCTGCTGTCATTACAACTACTGATGTGTCAGTAGATGTCTTCTGCTTTTGAGCAGGGGATGAAGTTGGTGAAGTAATTTTTGATGTTGGTGATGGTGGTGATGACTCATCATCAGGAATGAAAACCCTTCTCCTTTTTATTGTAGGAGAGGCTGATGATGTCATTGATGGATCAGTAGTTTGAATGGTGGGTAATGTCTGACTAACAATTGTTGAAACAACTGGTGTTTCAACCACTGTTGTCATTACAACAGATGTTGTAACATCTGCTGTCTTCTGCTTTATGGCAGGAGGCAGTGGTGGTGATATGATTGTGGATGATGATGGTTGTAGAGCAGTGGTGTATGTTGGAGTTGTGTGTGTTGATGAGATGACAGTTGTTTGGCTACTGACAGCAGTTTTTGTAACCACTGGTGTATCAGCTGTGTGGATGGAAGTATGAGATTTTGTGGTGTGAGGTTTGGATGGCTGTTTCTCTTGTTCTGGTTCAATATACAGCCCATCTTCTATTCCTTTCTTCTTCAACTTGATCTTCTCCCCTGTTTTGGCATTATCTGCAAGAGGTTTATCCATGAAGAGGATTGTTGAAGGAACTTTTTCACCATGAGCAGTCTTTTGTATGCTGGCCTTTATAGCCTTGATCTCTGCTTGAGTATCCTTAAATCTTGATTCCACCATGTTTGACAGCATTTGTACATGAATAGCATGCTTTTGATCAGCCATATGTTGCTGTTTTTCAAGCATGGGTTTAAAAATATTCCAAAGCTCATTTTCAGCAAATGCATGTTGTGCAGGTGCTTGAGCAGGAACAGCAGTGGCTTGTGCTTTTTGAGCTTTTAAAATCTCTTGCACCATATCTTTAACTTCAGCAACTGATTCTTCAAGTTTTTCAACTCTTTCCGTCAATTTCTGATATTTTGAATCATCACCTACATTAGTAGGATCATCTGAATCCCCACCAGCAGTGGTTGTATCAATGTGTGACTTAGGAACTGAGTCCCAAAAATCACTCATTGATGCCCCTTGTTCTTGGTACTGGGGACTTCTTTCTTCAGCACTTGATAGACCTTTGATGGTACCAGTGGTTAGAATCAACTCACTGGTGGTTACCGATGGTGCTATTGAAGAAATTGCCTTCAAGGGAGTCTTATTAATGAAACAACTTTCCAACTGAAGATCTGTTGATCCATCAGTTGTAGTTGCTACTCCACTTGAAATACCACCAAGAGTTACTTGTAACTCAGGGGGTGTAACCTCCTCAATTGTTGCTGGGATAGCAGGAGTAGTAGCATCAGATCCAGTCACTTGTGGGGGTATACTCTCAGTGATAGGTGATAGAGAGGAACTGGTTTGTGTCTGAGCTATAGCAGCTGCATGCAACAAGGGTAGCATGGATTGTGGTAATATGATTGGTGAGGGTATGGGAGTTGAAAAAGACATGTCCTTGGGATCAGGACTGAGGAAGATGGATCCGATTGAATCCAGAGCTTCATATTGTGGGGTCCCTGTGCTTACAACCTGATCCTTTTGTGAGGATGCAGGAGGAGTTTTAGGTAATGGTTGAGATCTTTCTTCCAACTGCTGTGAGGAAGTAGCAGCAGTGGTTTGTGGTGACTTTTGTGTTATCACTGGCAGTTGCTCTGGGATCTCATCTTCCAGAGTTGCGTTTGTTTTGGGTTTGGTGGGTTTTCTGAATGTTTTTCTTTTGGTCTTTTTGGTAATTTCAGGTGTGGGTTTCAAGGCAGTGGTAGTGCTGCCATGATCACCTGGAGCAGTGGGCTCAGCAGCTGATACCTGAGGAGCAGTTGTAACCGCTAAAATCTGCTCAGGTACCCCTGCTTTTGTTTTTATTGGTGCCATCATTCTGGAAAATGTTTCTTTTGTTAAGCCTTTTATTTGAAAATAGGCACCTTATTTAAGCAAATTTTCAGTTTCTTTTTCAAATTTTTGTTTGAAATAATAGCTTAAAAATCTTGGAAACAGCAAAAATGCTTTACTTTCAACGTTTTTCACCATGTCATTGAAGATCTCCTGGGAATAGTTGTAGTTTTTATTATTCAAAATAGCGTAACCCAGGCATTGAATTTTTAATGGTATTTCGTTGAATGCTGTTGTTTTATTAGAAACACAACTCAAAAGTGTGTGAAACAAAAATCTGGGTGCAGATGCGAAATAACCCTTTTGTAGGGTATCTACCTTTGATTGTTCTGCATAACCCCTTTTTAGAAAATCAGCTTTTAACTCGTTTTTGTCAAAAGAGGTTTTACCATTCTGATCATCGAGTTTGAAGGCTTCTGAAATTGTTTGCGGAGTGATTTGAATCACTTTACCTTGTATCGAGGAGTTTATGGCTATGACTTTGTCGTCTTGTTTTTCAAGCGTCGCCTTTTTCCAAAACTCGTTCTGGGTTTGTAGATAAATGGGAGCATCTGCCGTTAACAAAGTTTTGTACTTTGATGCAGATAATGTATCAATGATGGTGTCGAAGGTGTGGTTATCAGTAGGTTTTGTGAGCAAACCCAGATAATTATGAGGAGATTTGTATGGTATCTCGTTGGATTCTTCGGCCGTTTGAGCGACCTCTTTTGAAAGTGGTGGTGATTTTGGTTTTGATTTTGATTTTGACTTTGATTTTGTCATTTTTGCGGAGAAGAATGAATAATGATTTTGAAGATTTTGAGAAGAAGGGTTGGAAACTGCTTTGAGAAGAGAATTTTGGAATTCAATTCGACAGTGTAAAACCCTGTTTGGGGTTTAGGGCAGGGTTTTATTTAGGGAAAAAGTGATCGCTGATGTGGCAGCGGTTATTACGATCTGAGGGCTAAAAACTGACCACGTGTCAAACACTGATGAAATGGATGAAGGATGGAGAACAGTTGTTTTAAGGGCTACTGACGTATCAAGCATCAGTGGTTACAACGGTAAAAATTGTGGACAGTGGATGATTTTTACTATCAGTGGATAGCATATCAGTGGATAGGACACTGATTGTGAATATCAGTGCTTGTCAAGATAATGAAGGATCAGTGGCTAACTTTCAGCAGTGGACCGTATTTAGAGATCAGACATTGGAACAAAACACTGGTTAGGGTAAATGGTACAGATTTGAAGGACAAGTATTCCAGCAACAGTTTTGAGAATTTTCATTCAAGGTTTTGCCACATGTCAATTTTGAAGGACAGTGGTTTAGTACCCCAGATGATGAGAACTTTTTGCTAAGGCAACTCATTTTCGTTTAATATTCAATTAAAACATGAGTACCCTAGTAATTCAAGCACAGTTAGCAATCAACCTTTGATAAAAATTTAGGAGCAAACCTGAGTATGACATGATCTTGACATATGTACCATTTCCTTTTGACCCATTTAAGAGGACAATAATACCAACAAAAATAAGGTATTACATCCTGACAGGAACTGAAACTATTGCCAACAAAAACACGCAAGAGTTCCAAATACATTATTCCTAAAAAAAAATGAACAATATATCCTGGTTATTCGAGAAAATCCTTTGAGAAAAAAATATGGTTAAAGGATTTTCTGAGAACAGCATCAAAAAGGATCTGGTATATTTTCAAAAGAAAAACGTAGTCATAACATTCTCAAGTTTATAAAAATGGTCAGTGGTAGGAAATTTTGAATACATTTTGACCATTATTAGGAACCATTTTCTTTGTCAATTGATTGCAAACATGAGGACACATGGACACATGAGTTATGAAGATCCTGTTATAGATCTTGTTACTATGTGATGATTTTGAAAATTATGTCTAGTCCTTTTGAAGTTCAATCACTGGAAACACTAATGTCACCTGAACCTTTTTGAACCAATGAGCACAAACAGTTGCTTAATGACCATTATTACCCCAAGTTTTGTCTCTTAAGTGTTTTAAGTTTATACTCTTTTCTTCTGAATTCAAAAGTTTTGAGATAAACACATTTCAGAGTTTTTGTGAATTTTCTTAATGTATTTTAACATAGTTGATTTTGTCCTTTTGAGGAACTCAACCTGTTTTCAACACATAAGATCTGAATAACTAAAGTTTTAATTTCCCTCTTGTGTTTTAGCAAAACAATCAATGTTTTTATGAACATAGGTTTTGTTAATCTGAGGTTTATACTTTAGTATTTAATGAAAACATCACAGATTGCACATCAACAATTGAAATCAATTTAAAAAATAAAAATAGTCTCATAGTTTAACAGATATAGTTTTTTAGATCTAGAAACCATGAGTGTCTTATGCATGAATTCACTTGTTGTGTGAAATTTGTGTGTCATATGACATCTTGGTTGATTCACAGAGTTTTTGAATAACCATTTTGAACATGATTTACTCGATACTCTGTTTTTTTTTTTCAACAAAATACAACCAACCTTAGTATCAATGAATTTTGAGCTGAACTGTTATGTCAAATTGATTGTTAGATCGAATTTGACTGTCCAAGCTCTGATACCAATTGTTAGGATCAGAGGCTCTTATGATTATGTTTGTTTGTATGATTTGAACAATTTGTGAATATGAAAACATGTAAAGTGCAGCGGAAATGAATACAAACTTTGTAAACACAATCAAGGGGAAAATAGTTTGATAACATTTGCTTCTCATAGAGTCAAAAGATTACAAATCAAAGAAAAATATTACAGACATGCTTACAAACTAAACTCCCCCTCAGCCTGATGCCCCAAGGTTGGATTGTCCAAGATGAAAGGATTGAATTGAGGAGAAGAACTCTCTCAAAACGAATCAAATGTAACAGTACAGAGTACTGCTCCATTTATAGACAAAACCAAACCACTGAGGTATCTCAGCTGACGTCACCATGAAAGCGACGTCTAACAGCCTAACAACCTGTATCTACTGTCCTTACACAAACACTGCTAAACCTAACCACTGACTATACATAAAACAGATAATTCACTAAACAGCTGCTCTCCCATTATGTCAGTGCTTTCCTCAAGGTTGATCAGTCCTTGATTGAGCAGTGCTTTGTCATCAGTAGATAGGACCAGCAGGGTTGACTACTTCAGGTATTGATCAACAGTTGAAAGGGCAGCAGCAGTTGCATACGAACAGTGGATAGAGATCATCAGATGTTATAAATCGCTTTTAAGGGAGAAGCTTAATATAAACTGCTGCTTATTATGAATCCACTGTTGTGACCTGGTTTTGGCTTTACATTATCTGTTCCTCTGGTAGGGTTCAATCCCAACAGATGAAACTACTTTAAAAGGTTTGTGGGAAGCTTTAGAGAGAAAATGTACGGGTGGTGAAGAAATTATCAAAAACAAATGATCGTTATTAAAAAAAGAATTTGATTTGTTTACATGCATGAAAGGTGAAACTGTACCTCAGATGATTGAAAGATTTTGCCATCTTAAACTCGAACTGGAGAGGTTTGGTGTTTCCAAAGATAATGAAGTGATCATTGACAGGTTGATCGAAGCTCTTCCAAATGAAAACGACTGGTCAAACTATGTCATGATACTCAAAAACAGCAATGATATGAGCAAAGTGACCCTTGATTGGTTAATCGAGAAGCTTGAAGGTCATGAATTAGAAATACAAAAACAAACAAAATGGCAAATCAATATAACAACCCTCCTAAATATTTTCGACACCCTAATATATTTTAAAATATCCTTATATGTCTTAAAATATACCCCGTATGTGAAAACCGAGCCCAAGATACCCTATATAATTAAAAATTAAATAAAAATCAGAAAATGGAGTCGCTCGCGGGGTGCGACAGTCAGTCACCAGGGCTGTACCCGGTGCTGCCACCTGTCGTGCAAAGTGTCAAGGCTACAAGTGCTGACTTGACATAGCTAGGCCCTACAGACCTACGTCGCGGGCCGCGAAGGACTATCCTTTGGCTTACGCGGGCCGCGAAGGAGTCCGAGATCAGCACTATATATAGAGAGGTCGAGCATTCAGTCCCAACTCGCTCACAATCAACTTTCTCTCTCGAATTTCTATAAAGTTAAAGTAATTTCCGGGCATAATACCCCCCTAAATAACGAATTTCTGCCCCGTTGTAAGTATCATAGCCCCGGTTACTTATTAGATACGCTGCCCAATTGATCCAGGGTTCCGTAACGGCTGTCGAGGTTCTGCCCGACGTAGTCGTTGGAATGCCGTCTTGGGGAGGGTATTATTAATGTAAATAATGTGTTATTATACTAACGCATGTGCATTTGTGTATTTAATAGATAATCACTAGGAAATCCTTAAGGAAAACCCTATGACAGCAATGTGAGTAATCTCCTTTTTGCAAATTGTTTTTACAAAACCTCACACAATTAATAATATATTAAACAGTTATTGAGTATTTGTATTCTACAATTATCGTCGGTATGTTGGGGTTTTGTATACAAAATTTGTTACTACCTTGCGAGGAGTAACATGACCACAAGTCGGGTTGACAGTACCGTGGGTGGTAATTAAAGTAGATGGAAACAAATGTAATTGCGCGACCACCCTCAATACTGTACAATGGTTTTTACTTAACTTGATTAAACTGGGATTCACTCACCAGTATTTCCCACTGACAAAATGTTTTTAAACGCGTTTCAGGTAACAAAATGTGAAAGCCAAATAGAAGCCAGCTGGATAGCACTGAAGGCTTGGAAAAGTGGCTATAAAGTTACCTAAAATAAAGAGATGTTTTTTTTAAAATAAAATAGGGTTTATCCCTATAAAAATGTGTGTACTTGAAACTTTGGATTTTCCCATGTTTTTAATATATTAAAAGCGTGGTATTTTACTCTGATAAAATATTTCCTAACTACGGTCCTGATGTAATTTCCGCTGCCAAAATGATAAACACCTGAATACCACTGAAATTGGCCTTGGCCGCCCGTTCCCGGGTTGTTAGGGGATGGGGGTTGCGGCAATCAACAATATAAGCAAAATGTCGATCTATACTACAGAGGAAGCATGATTAATCAAGCGTCAAAGACGGCATTTAGTGCTGGAAGTTCAAAGGATTCATCTCAACACAACTCTTCAAAAGATCCGGGTTATCATTCGTTTGCTTCAAATTCGTCAAATCCGAACATAGTCCAGTGCAATATCGCTATAGATCTGAAAAACTCTCAAAGTCTGAATGCAGAAGCTGCCAAGCAACAAATGGTGTTTTTAGCATCTGTTCTGGAATCATATGAAAGTCTGATCGCGGGTAAGGTTGGAAACCCGAACATGCAAAGGAAGATTATGATCAGATAGATCCATAAGAGATGGAGCTGATAGACATAAAATGGTGCATGGCTAGCGCTATGAGGAGAGCACAAAGGTTTATGGAAATAACCGAAAGATCATGTTTGGGAACTGCTGATACAAAACTGGGATTCGACAAATCGAAAGTTACATGTTTCAAGTGCAAACAGAAAGGGCACTTGAAGAGAGAGTGCACAAACAGGCAAACTGATGAAGCTGTGAATCCATTCAAAGATGATTATTATCAAAAAGCAATCTATCATCGCAACAGTGAGTCATCAAAGTTGAATCAAAAGCAAATCGATGGAGGTTCATCAAAAGAAAAGTCGAGGGCTCTAGTAGTTATTCAGGACGATGAAGGTTATGACTGGAGCAAGGTTCTTCCAGAAGAAGATTATATTGGATCCGCATTCGTAGCTGAAGTTGTTGATGATAAACAATGGCAGAGAGATAATGCTAGTTTTGAAATCAGAAAGTTGTATGCTCCTTTTAAGGAAGCACAAAAGGCAAACAGATGGGATGCTGAGCGAGAATGTTATTTGGATCCACAAGGTAATCCAGTAGTTGATCCTAAGAAGGTGGATTTTGATGCAGTGACAAACTTATTTCCAGATCGTGACACGTTTCATACAAGGAGATTATCTGAGAAAGATTATCAAACCAATCTGTATAAACGTTTAAAAGAAGTATATGAGGCAAGTTTACCAGAGGTGATTGAGTTGAGAAAGAAGAAAGAAGAAGAGATTGAGAAGCTGGTTGAAGAGGAGAAGAAAACAGCAGGGAATGCTGATGAGAATGAACAAAAGAATGATGAGGATCAAAAGTTGAAAACAGAAGAATCAAAAGTGCCAGATGAAACTGAGGTAAAAATTCTAACTGAATCTTCTGAATTATTAAACAATGATCAAAATGTTGATAAAACTGAAGATAAGTGCAGGAATTGCATAGAAATATGCAGAGCCTGTACTGAGAAAGACGAAAAGATAAAATCAAAAGATATTGAGTTAAATAAAATCGAAACTGTTTTCAAAACAAAATGCAAAGAAATGCTTGAAAATGAAGAAGTTTTGAAACAAAAGATTGCAAAGCTGACACTTAAATGTCAAGATTTTGAAAAAGAAAATGAGATTTTAAAACAAAAGTGTTCGGAAAAATGTGAAGATTGTGTTCAAAAAGATAATAATTTTCAAGATTTACAAAAGGAATACGATAAAATGAAATGGTCAAGTCATAGAGTACAAGAAGCTTATGATACTTTGAAGAAACAAGTTAAATGTATGGATGAGAGATTGTCTGAAAAACTAACAACAACAAGACTTTATGAGAAAAAGTTTGAAGAAGAGCAACAGGAGTTAAACAAATGTATTGATGAAGTTGCTAAACTCAAACAAGTTTTGGTTGAAAAAGAAAAGATTGTTACAAAACTTCAAAGTTATCATAGTTCTTCGTACATTCTCGAACGTATTTTCAACATCACACCAGATGACAAAGATTCTGAAAAGAATAAAAAAGGTATTGGTTCAGAATATCATCAGGTTCCACCACCATTGAGAGGTAATTACACATTTTATGATGAAGAAAAGGTGGCAAAAGGTCTGAACATGGTTGACCAATTACCTAAAAATATCGATGTGATTTACACCAAATCTGATGATGCTGATGATTCAGAGGTGGTAAGTAAGGTTGTTGAAAGTGTTTTGAGAGATGAATCTACCCAAGGTAAGTCTGAATCACAGGATGAAAATGAGGGAAGTTTTCATGATAGTTATCTTAAACATTCAAAATCTGAGAAAGTTGTGAATGATGATCCAAAAGGATTGGCTTATACCATGATTGGATTGGACAATTTATTCTCAGATAATGAGTTCCCGATTCAGAATGTGATTGCGGATAAAATTGACAAAGTGTTTAAACTGGTAGAGATTGAAAAGTCAGAAATTTCAAAATTTGCTGGGAAGAACAAGAAAACTTTTTATAACAAACCAAGCTATAAAAAGAAGAACATGAAGGCTGGGTTGGGTTATAAAAATAGACAAAATCAAGATAAAAGGTTTGAAAAGCAAAACTTTCAAAAGAAAATGAATTTCGTCCACGGGAAAAGCTCGGAAGAAGAGAAAGAACTCCAATTTAGATGACAGTCTAATGAAGAGTTCTATGCTCAGAAAAAGCAACAACAATAGGCCAAAGATGTTTCGAGGAAAACTTGTTTTAAATTTGATCAAACTGGACATCTTGCACGCAAGTGTCCAAACCCAAAGCCTGTTGATGTTGAAAAACAGAAATCTGAGGATGTGAAACAAAGGTCTACCAGATTTGAATCCAAACAAACTTGGAGGTACAACACAAACAAGTTTGCTTCGAATCAAACTTGGAAATCAAACCAGACTAGGTTTGATTCAAGACAAACCTGGAATTCTCACACACCCAGATTCAGAACAATACAAAGTTGGCAAACATCGGTTGATATGACAAAACCAAACCAGTTTTGGAAATCAAAAATTGTTGTTCAAAATCAAAATAATCAAAACGAGTCACGATTTTACAAAAGAAGTGCTTCAAAAGGACAAAACTGGGTGGTTAAGAAACAAGTGACTTCTGTGAATGACGAAAAAGTTAAAGTCAAAGATGAAGAAGTTTTTGTACAAAATGACAAAGATTTTCCATCATTGAATGAATTTTGTGTTGAAATGCCTAAGGTCAAACAGACCTGGGCTGAATTATTCAAGTAATTGAGTTGGGTATATGTGCAGGTGCTCCCGAAGAAAACTAAATGTCAACTAAAGGAGTATCGGAGCAGCCTGGCACTAGAGGAGAAGGCTGCTGGCCCCTGCCACTGAGAAACAGGGAGTTAGTTTGTTTCTGTACATAAATAAACCATATTTCAAAAACCCTAAAAATTTAAAAACGAAAAAAATAAATAAATAAAAAAATAAAAATAATAATTATAAAAAAAATAATAATATGTTTTTCAATTTGATTTTGAAAAGCTGATCGAAGGGCAATCCGATCGGATGGCCATCCGATCCAAATCACATAACGTCATGCCTGTTCATCTCTGTGCAAATTTGTAATTTATCGAATGGCAATCCGATCGGATGACAATCCGATTGGATGGCCATCTGATCCATATCACTTACTAAGTTGACTTGTCAAAGGTGCTAAACTGTTTGTCACATGGATCGAGTGACAACCCGATTGGTTGACAATCCGATCGGATGGCCATCTGATCCAAATAAACAAGACTTGTTCAAATCTGATCTTTAATGTGATAGTTCATCTGATCGGCTGGCAATCCGATCGGATAGCCATCCGATCCAAATGCACATGTCTTGATTGATGTGATCTTTATTGGATAAACACATCCGATCGGATGACCATCCGATCCAGTGCACACACATGAATACACATGCTTGAACGTTCACTGCTTGTCTGCTCATGTTTGATTTGTTTGTTTTTTTATATTTTGTCAAAAATCAAAAATTACAAAAATTTGTTGAGTGAATATGCTGAAACCCTCAGGGTGGAACAAACATGATTAATTTCACAAGATTGAAAAACGGTTTTCAAACTGTAAAATATCATTGTGTTGTAAATCATGGGGGTATATTTTCTGCAAAACAGAGCATGTGAAGCAGAAAATGGATAGCGAGACAAAGCTATCTACATCGGTTTGTCAAATTTTCTTTAAATGTTTTGAATTTTAAGGGGAGTAAGAAAATTTCAGAAAATCCAAAAACATTAGAAAATTTGAAAAAGCCAAAAATATGATAAAATTCAAAAATGAGTTTTTGTGTAAAAAAGAGGAAATGATAGTACATCAGTAGACAATCACAGTACACTAAAGAAATGGAAAGTCAAATGTGATAAACGGTCTCACTGATGATATGCCAGTAGGTTTTTACACACTTAGTATATTGTTTTTGAGATATAAACCTAAATATCAATACTTACTTATCTCGTGGGGAACATCTCTCGGATATATGGGTAACCCCCGAAATCTTGTTTGAGAGATTGCCTGATTCTGAGATACTAGGTTTTTATACTGTTTGATATCTGGGGTATTATAAATGGACTTCTGATATTGCGGAAGCAATGGCCTAGTCCTCGTATAATACTTTACGCGCTTTTAAAGCTTACCCTCTGCATAAAATTTGATAAAATATCGAAAGATACGAATCAAGTGCAGTTGTAAAGAAGATTCCTGTAACACCTGTGCCTCCACGGCCATCAAACAAATACCGAACCAATGAAATATTATATTTCATACTTGGGATTTGTAAAAATATGTGTATCATTTGCACATATCAATTTTTGTTCAATTCCAAACTCTAAATCGCTTTCTGGAAGGTTATACGCGCACCGATGCGTAAATATAACCAGTTTAATGCAACAAACCCTCTGGAATAGTGACATAGGCTTAACATACCTTAAATAACCTTTACATAACTTAGAAATAAGTTTTGAAGGCTTTGGTATGACAAAAACAAGCTAATTCGCTTACAGGGACTAAACTTGACAAACTGCGAAAGTATGCCAATTTGAACTGTAACGAACATTCCGGAACATGACCATAAGTTAAACATACCATAAATATCCTTTATATAGCTTATAAATAGGCTTTGAGGGGTTCGGTATGCTAAAATAAACTTTTGGGTCATTCAGGGACTAAAAGTGTCAAAAAGTGCACAAGTTTGCACTTTTGCGCATAACTTACGTTCTGAATACATCCGGACATCCAAAAATTTATGTAAGCATGACTATATTATGCTTTAGTGTTTGGCTTGCCAAAAATCCATTCGTTGCGTCATTTGGATCGTTTTTCGCGCTTATGCGCATTCCGTCGTAATTAAGCGAACATCGCGTTCGTACGACCAAACGAACCAACATCCGGCATATTTTTGAGCATGTTTCATGTCCACAATGTTTAGGCAACATTTTAGGGCCTTAAAGTTGGCTTTATGGGCCTTAGAAGTGTCGGAAATGGCCTTAAACACGTGCAGGGACTGAAACTGTCAAAACAGAAACTTAATTCTGATCTGTGCAGGCCAGGCGGCCCGCCTCAGTTTCTGATCATTCTCACGTGGGCCGCGTCCGCATGTCTGATCAGATTAGATCGAATAGTCAGCATGTTCCAGCAGTTTTAATCACAACCACAAGCTTACAACTTGCCTAATCAGCTGATAAGGACCATTTTAGGCTACCACAACTTTGCAACACTTGTACGGATACGATTAAAGCACGGTTTCCATGAAACGATCTTAACGGTGGACCGAATACTATAAATACCCCACCCCCATGCTTTAAAATCACTAGAATTTTGATTTGAGAAACTCTAAGTTGAAACATTTGTTTCATACCTGAGATTTTTGAATCGAGATTAGCATTCGGGGACCCTTCGTAAGTATTCTTTCGTTCTTTTCCTTATTTTATTGCTTTTAGAGTCAGAAAGTCAAACTTTGTTTGACTTTCAGCGTTGACCAGCTTATGGTCAATGCGAAGTTCGTTTGAACTTCGCAACGTGAGTGTAATCACGTTGGTTATAGTCCCTTGGGACTATGCCTACTGATTACCACGTTGTCTAGGGTCGTAGGATAAGCGATCTAATAAATCGCTTATACCTTCGAACCCGACCCACTTTGGTCGATCATTAGGATCCGACCAAACACATTAGGTGACCATAGTATATAGGGAATAACCTTCCGAGGTTATACCTTATGGTCGCTTCGTTTAAGTAGTTGTATGATAGGTAGTTTATATGCCTTAGGTAAATTACCAGAATACCCTTTTCATGTATAATTGGTAATTAAGCATATGTAACCTAAACCTTTGTCACATAACTGATTATGTAACATGTTTAGGCATATTCTACTTGTCATAGGACTAGTTAGGCGGTCCGAACGCGTTTCACGCGAACGACGCGTTAAAGTAGCATAAGCTACCTAAACGGGTTGTAATGGGTCGTAAACACTTAGGTTAAGTTTCATTTAGTATGTAGGATTTGTTAAACCATATGACACGAGTTTCCATACTCGTTTGGTTTACAAACCCTCATTCTATCCGATCCTCCGATTTAGGTCCGGTTTATTAACATAGTTACCTATATTAGGTGCTGTTTGATATCCGTGATCTCTAGCATAGTTTGGTTGTTACTCTAGGACATCTGAGCAATCTCAAGTGAGTACATAGACCCCTCTTTTACTGTTTTCCAAACTGTTTTGGGGTGGAACACATGTGCCTACCTGTTACTTTCATGCTTTCCTGTTTTCATATCATATACTTGCTATGTTTGTTAGTACATGATTTCACCGTTTTACATTACATTTTATGCTATGTATGTCCATTGCGTGCATACTTAGTACATTGTTTTACATTACATTTTATGCTATGTATGTCAATTGCGTGCATACTTAGTACATTGTTTTACATTTACATTTTATGCTATGTATGTCCATTGCGTGCATACTTAATACATCGTTTTCATCACATGCTTACATTTTGTTATGACATTTGGGTTGTTTACAATGGAACAATACATTCATTAACATTAGCTACGCCGTTCGTTAGTAGGTAGTGGTACCATAGGAATTGACAACTCCCGTTCCGGACATCCCAGGGAAAGGGGATGAAAGGAATGACCGAATTCGATATACATAATTTAGATAAACCTTTAAGTGGTTTAAGGGTTTATCGCCACAGTCTCAAGGCTTGGATGTATGCATTTTCACAACACCGCATAGATGTTCGTATCAATATAGCATGCATTTACACAAAACATAACTTTGATTTAAACCAAGTTTTACTTCAATACTATGTTCTTGTGCATATGGTTTAGTTGATGCATTTTCACTAGCCATACATATCACTTTGGTTACATATTACATGGTTTACATTTGACACATAAACACTTTTGACATTGGTTATACATTACATGATTTACATTAGACATGAACATTTTACATTGTTGGTTTGGTTTGAGTAAGTGATTAAGTAACGATGCGTGTGTAATATGATACAAGCATGGTGGATACACCGCTGGTACTTCCTATATATAAGTGTTTGTATGGTATTACATATCGTAGCGTTATTTAAATCATTTCAGTTTATGACATATAACATTTTATACAAATAACATACTTTTCCCAATACATTGTTTTACAAACAACTTAACTTATACAAACTCATTTTACATGGTTATTCATTTAACCATGCATTATTCTCTTATTTATACGTATCATCTGAACTTATTGTTTTTCCAATGATTTACAAAGACAAAGCAAATTACAAGGTTCATGACTAAACATTTTCTTAAACATAAGTCATGAATCTTAATTTTCACAAAACCTATGTACTCGCCGGCATTTTTATGCTGACGTACCTATTTTCACATGTGTTTCAGGAAATGAAGCATAGGATTGATCAAGATACACTTAGGCGGACATGGGCCTTAGTGACAGTAAAAGACGCAAGACTAGTTATTTATGTTATGTTTCTTTGATTATTAAGACATTGTAATTCATTTATTCAATAAAAACAGTATTTAAATTTCCATGTGTTATGAAACAATGATTCTGTTACAACACTCCCCGACGTTTCCGCCACGTTTTGTTGTTTTACGTGGTCGGGGTGTGATAGAAAAGTTGGTATCAGAGCTCATGGTTATAGGGAATTAGGTTATTAGTAATACTTTGACCTAGTCTATAACCTTCTTAGGACCCTAACGCGAGTTTACTTGCGTTTAGTCATAAAACAATACTGTCGCCTATCCTTAGGTGACAACCGCAACAAAAACATGAACTTCAAAACCGCTTTGAAAACTAATCATCTGTTCTAGGATGATTGATTACTAGGTTTTGAACCCTCTATTGTAAGGTTTTGAACTCTCTGTTATATGGTTTTGAACCCCTTTGAGTTTTCAAAATCTCGTCAAGGTTTTGGGTTTTAAATAATGTGAACACGTGCAAACTGGAAGGGTGAATGCCTGTATTCTGGGTTTTCTGTCTAGGCAAGCACTTCGTATACATCTCATCAGACGCGAGACCAGTTGTGCTTACCTGGGAATTCTTGGGATGAGTGTTCACTTATAGGCGAGCATGTCTTCGCGATACATTATTTTTGACCCATTTACTTTGATTTGTCACCATCTCATTTGTTTGCCTTAGGTAACAAACAAATGATCACAATTTTCATTCGTTACCATTCTGTATTGATTATCCAATAACCTTTCACTTGCTTCTTCCTATGTCTTTCATTTTCTTCTAGAATGTCTCTTCCTCTCAGCACTGGTCAAACGTCCGAGCGAACAGCCAAGTTTGTCCAACAAATAGGCGAAGTGATTCAGAAGACTGTGGATCTAGGCATTGCCATGGCTCGTCTTAACAATGAAGCCTCTCGTCTCGATAATGAAGCCACTCAAGAGCCACCAAAGGAAGCAGAAGTCAAGCCATCACTAAAATCAAGGAAGCGTAAGGCTTCAAGGAAACCCGCAACAGTTACACCTAATCAAGCGGGACCTAGCCAAGTGACAGCACTACCAGTCAGGAAGCCATACAACGGAATTGAACCCTTGTGCAACCAATGTACCCTTCATCATCACCCTAGTGTGAAGTGCCGCAAATGCCAAATTTGTGGACGTAAAGGTCATACAGCGAAAGTTTGTGTTGCAGCAGTACCAAATCAAACAGGACCCATCCGGGTGTCAACACCACCTGCTAAGAAGCAATACCATGGAACGGCACCATTATGCAACAAATGTAAGGGGCATTACCTAGCTCACTTACAGTGTCATAGGTGTGTATCATGTGGACGAGTTGGTCACCTAGCAAGTACGTGTCGATGTAACCCGAACCAAGGTGGTCCAAATCAACCCCAAGTCAACCCTACTCAAGCTCGCTTTCCGCCTGGATCATGCTACAACTGTGGCGATACGAGCCATTACAGGAACAACTGCCCAAAGATTGTCAGTGCAAATCCAACCCGTGGATGAGCAATTGGCTGAACAAAGGATGTTGCTGTCTTATGCCTTTATTTCTTTTGTTTTCGTGTATTGTGAAACAATATGTCTTGTTCATAAATAAAAGTTGTTGATCACAATTCTGATATACAAGTATAATAACAAGTGTTTATGGCATTTCCCTATAATACCTGCATTAAGGAACTATGTTCCTTACAAACTACTCTTGTGATTCTCTCTTTCAAATGATCGCTCATGAGTCCCTCGAAAATTTTAAGTACTCGTTTCATTCTAAGATACGAAGTACAGAAAATAAAGTGACATTATGAGTAATCATGCTTCAGCACATCTTTACCATTAAATCCTTGGTTAGGTAACCAAGGGTATTTTTCAAATCTCATACCCATTACGTTTTGATTTTTCAACATACACAGTACAAGTATTTCAAAACAATCTTCATGATTTCAAAACATTTCACATAGTTTGAAAACAATTTTTCTAGATACATTGTCTATGTTATTTCAAAAACATTGGCCATGTTATCAAAACCAAACTTTCTAATTTCAAAATATTTCATATAGTCTGAAGACAATATTAACACAATACATTTTCTTATCAAGTGCATGATTTCGAAAAGCATCATTCAAGTCTTTCAAAAACCTTATACATAATTTCAAAATTCATCTCGCATGATTTTAAAACATTTTTATAAATATATTTACCTAGTACACCTACTTTATGATTTCAAAAGTATTATATATAAGGTTTCAAAAATGTTAAACACATTTTTCTTAAAAGAACCCCATGCATAGTTTTCAAAAATATTTTCCTCATACATTGACTTAACCTTCAAAATTCTGCTTCATATGTCGCCTTGACATATCAAGCATCTCAACTTCATAAGCATTTTACTTCATGTTTTGACATAAGCACATCCAGTGCAAGGTTTCAAAACATCTTCAACTTCTAAAAATCCATAAGGGATCTTTTTATCTTCACATTTAGACCCTTGTGGATGATTATCATTCAAATCAGAGTCCTTAATTGGATTCTTTATGTACCTTAATTCGAACATTTCGGTTTCTAATAATCGAAATCGAATTTTCTTTTTGAATCTTTCTATCTTTATAGTTAGACTCTTGATAACGTTTAAAGTACCAAATGAAATCCACGAGATGGATTCCTATTGTACTTTAAATGCATGTGCTCTGTCAACAAAACAATTTAACAAATAAACAATCTTTGTGGTTATATGACTATGTGTTTATGCATCTTGTGTTTTCTTTTATGCATTTTGCGTTTTTGTATACTCTGGATATTCGTTATCCACATCCTCGTAGAATCTTTCATATCTTCATATGAGGGATTCGTAGTAGGATATTCAAAAAGGTACTACCTTAAATCCTTATTGGGCTTCTATGTAATAGTTAAGACCCTTGGGTTATATAGTACCATTCCATGTATCATAAGAGATCCTTTTAGTGGTCTAGTCTAAAAGATTGATTCACAATTTGGTTAAAGAACGACATCTAGTGATGTAGCTGAACAGACTCCTTGATAGTCTATTTAGATCATTTATTGATTTAATTAAAAGGACTCTATGGCGGTCTAGTCACACTCATCACAGGATTGTTCATTTGGTTTTCCCCTACACATTATAAAATAGACTGTGTGAATTGTGCAAGGAATTGTCTGATTATGGACGCGTACATAATTATGAAATTTAGTGCCCAGAAACCCAGTAAGATTTGTTATGTGTAAGAACCGATAGCGACAACAATAACAAAATGAGAACGATGTAATGGAGGTACGGTGGACGCACCAATGACGCTTCATATACTTGTATATAAGTGTCCCTCTTACATTGCAAACATGATGTTATTAAAGTTACTAGAAGTTCAGAACCCTAACCAATGTTGTCCGATCTTTTCAACTTCATGTTTTAAACTCTCACAAGTTTCATCTAAATAAATTTCGGGACGAAATTTCCTAAAGTAGGGGAGACTTTAACACCTGTGCCTCCACGGCCATCAAACAAATACCGAACCAATTAAATATTATATTTCATACTTGGGATTTGTAAAAATATGTGTATCATTTGCACATATCAATTTTTGTTCAATTCCAAACTCTAAATCGCTTTCTGGAAGGTTATACGCGCACCGATGCGTAAATATAACCAGTTTAATGCAACAAACCCTCTGGAATAGTGACATAGGCTTAACATACCTTAAATAACCTTTACATAACTTAGAAATAAGTTTTGAAGGCTTTGGTATGACAAAAACAAGCTAATTCGCTTACAGGGACTAAACTTGACAAACTGCGAAAGTATGCCAATTTGAACCGTAACGAACATTCCGGAACATGACCATAAGTTAAACATACCATAAATATCCTTTATATAGCTTAGAAATAGGCTTTGAGGGGTTCGGTATAGTAAAATAAACTTTTGGGTCATTCAGGGACTAAAAGTGTCAAAAAGTGCACAAGTTTGCACTTTTGCGCATAACTTACGTTCTGAATACATCCGGACATCCAAAAATTTATGTAAGCATGACTATATTATGCTTTAGTGTTTGGCTTGCCAAAAATCCATTCGTTGCGTCATTTGGATCGTTTTTCGCGCTTATGCGCATTCCGTCGTAATTAAGCGAACATCGCATTCGTACGACCAAACGAACCAACATCCGGCATATTTTTGAGCATGTTTCATGTCCAAAATGTTTAGGCAACATTTTAGGGCCTTAAAGTTGGCTTTATGGGCCTTAGAAGTGTCGGAAATGGCCTTAAACACGTACAGGGACTGAAACTGTCAAAACAAAAACTTAATTCTGATCTGTGCAGGCCAGGCGGCCCGCCTCAGTTTCTGATCATTCTCACGCGGGCCGCGTCCGCATGTCTGATCAGATTAGATCGAACAGTCAGCATGTTCCAGCAGTTTTAATCACAACCACAAGCTTACAACTTGCCTAATCAGCTGATAAGGACCATTTTAGGCTACCACAACTTTGCAACACTTGTACGGATACGATTAAAGCACGGTTTCCATGAAACGATCTTAACGGTGGACCGAATACTATAAATACCCCACCCCCCATGCTTTAAAATCACTAGAATTTTGATTTGAGAAACTCTAAGTTGAAACATTTGTTTCATACCTGAGATTTTTGAATCGAGATTAGCATTCGGGGACCCTTCGTAAGTATTCTTTCGTTCTTTTCCTTATTTTATTGCTTTTAGAGTCAGAAAGTCAAACTTTGTTTGACTTTCAGCGTTGACCAGCTTATGGTCAATGCGAAGTTCGTTTGAACTTCGCAACGTGAGTGTAATCACGTTGGTTATAGTCCCTTGGGACTATGCCTACTGATTACCACGTTGTCTAGGGTCGTAGGATAAGCGATCTAATAAATCGCTTATACCTTCGAACCCGACCCACTTTGGTCGATCATTAGGATCCGACCAAACACATTAGGTGACCATAGTATATAGGGAATAACCTTCCGAGGTTATACCTTATGGTCGCTTCGTTTAAGTAGTTGTATAATAGGTAGTTTATATGCCTTAGGTAAATTACCAGAATACCCTTTTCATGTATAATTGGTAATTAAGCATATGTAACCTAAACCTTTGTCACATAACTGATTATGTAACATGTTTAGGCATATTCTACTTGTCATAGGACTAGTTAGGCGGTCCGAACGCGTTTCACGCGAACGACGCGTTAAAGTAGCATAAGCTACCTAAACGGGTTGTAATGGGTCGTAAACACTTAGGTTAAGTTTCATTTAGTATGTAGGATTTGTTAAACCATATGACACGAGTTTCCATACTCGTTTGGTTTACAAACCCTCATTCTATCCGATCCTCCGATTTAGGTCCGGTTTATTAACATAGTTACCTATATTAGGTGTCGTTTGATATCCGTGATCTCTAGCATTGTTTGGTTGTTACTCTAGGACATCTGAGCAATCTCAAGTGAGTACATAGACCCCTCTTTTACTGTTTTCCAAACTGTTTTGGGGTGGAACACATGTGCCTACCTGTTACTTTAATGCTTTCCTGTTTTCATATCATATACTTGCTATGTTTGTTAGTACATTTATAGTACATGATTTCACCGTTTTACATTACATTTTATGCTATGTATGTCCATTGCGTGCATACTTAGTACATTGTTTTACATTACATTTTATGCTATGTATGTCCATTGCGTGCATACTTAGTACATTGTTTTACATTTACATTTTATGCTATGTATGTCCATTGCGTGCATACTTAGTACATCGTTTTCATCACATGCTTACATTTTGTTATGACATTTAGGTTGTTTACAATGGAACAATACATTCATTAACATTAGCTACGCCGTTCGTTAGTAGGTAGTGGTACCATAGGAATTGACAACTCCCGTTCCGGACATCCCAGGGAAAGGGGATGAAAGGAATGACCGAATTCGATATACATAATTTAGATAAACCTTTAAGTGGTTTAAGGGTTTATCGCCGCAGTCTCAAGGCTTGGATGTATGCATTTTCACAACACCGCATAGATGTTCGTATCAGTATAGCATGCATTTACACAAAACATAACTTTGATTTAAACCAAGTTTTACTTCAATACTATGTTCTTGTGCATATGGTTTAGTTGATGCATTTTCACTAGCCATACATATCACTTTGGTTACATATTACATGGTTTACATTTGACACATAAAGACTTTTGACATTGGTTATACATTACATGATTTACATTAGACATGAACATTTTACATTGTTGGTTTGGTTTGAGTAAGTGATTAAGTAACGATGCGTGTGTAATATGATACAAGCATGGTGGATACGCCGCTGGTACTTCCTATATATAAGTGTTTGTATGGTATTACATATCGTAGCGTTATTTAAATCGTTTCAGTTTATGACATATAACATTTTATACAAATAACATACTTTTCCCAATACATTGTTTTACAAACAACTTAACTTATACAAACTCATTTTACATGGTTATTCATTTAACCATGCATTATTCTCTTATTTATACGTATCATCTGAACTTATTGTTTTTCCAATGATTTACAAAGACAAAGCAAATTACAAGGTTCATGACTAAACATTTTCTTAAACATAAGTCATGAATCTTAATTTTCACAAAACCTATGTACTCGCCGGCATTTTTATGCTGATGTACCTATTTTCACATGTGTTTCAGGAAATAAAGCATAGGATTGATCAAGATATACTTAGGCGGACATGGGCCTTAGTGACAATAAAAGATGCAAGACTAGTTATTTATGTTATGTTTCTTTGATTATCAAGACATTGTAATTCATTTATTCAATAAAAACAGTATTTAAATTTCCATGTGTTATGAAACAATGATTCTGTTACAACACTCCCCGACGTTTCCGCCACGTTTTGTTGTTTTACGTGGTCGGGGTGTGACAATTCCCAAGGGGAACACACCTAAAGTCGAGCCTTCATCTCTTTGACTGAACAAAAGTTCATACCTGAGCTCTCAAGTTCTCGTACTAACCCAGAATACAGATATCAAATTGGTATACTCACCTGGAAGACTAAATCTAGGGAATTTTGATACGGGAGTATATTCTGAGGTGGGACACGCGAATAAGTTTAAGTCCTTAAAACACTAATCTTGTATCTCGAATCAGTTGAACTTTGTGTGAAAATTTAAATGGATCAGTATACTGACAATCTAAGTGAATCATTTAGAACTTAAAGTCTAAAAAGGTCAACGGTGCTAGTGATTTGTCATAAACTGATATGATCCTCTGACACGAACTCAAACAAAAATATTATCTGTAATTATGTTTGTAAATATTTGTTTACTGCTTTATGTTTCAGAAAAATACAAAAAGATTTTGATTTCTGCTTTATTTTCGACAACCGATGTCCGAGAGCTGAGTTTCAAAAATCTAAGTATGCTGATCGTGTTTCTGAAAATAAACAAGTTCATTAATTTGAAACTTGAAGTTTTTACACAAAAATCAAAAACAGTTTGTGATCTCCAAGGTCATTAATTGGACCTGGATGATAATTCGTGAGGATTTTGGATTTTAAAATTGTTAAAATCTGTTGTAAAGAGCTAGGTTTCGATATTGGTTGCTTAAACTGTCAAATCTTTAAAGAAACTTGATAGGGGAAGTAAGTCAAGTATTCCTGGATATATTCATATTATTATATTTCAGAGCCAGGATCTTGATTAAAAGTTTTTGAGGGCCAGGTCATCATTCCTGGACAACCGAAAATGCTTTCACTGTCAAAATATTTTAGCTTATGCTGAGAGCCAGGTAATCAATCCTGGATGTTCAAAACATCTTTACTTATATATGTTTGAGAAATTTGCAGATTCTATGCCAGATTACGATCCCGATAGCCGAATATAAGGGGGAGTCTGAAGACGAGCTCCACGCAAGGGGGAGCTTGTATCCGAAAAGCAAGGTGCCGGTCCCAAAAGCACGGAAGCTTGACGAAAGGGGGAGCCTGAAAAGTCTACCGAAAGGGGGAGCTAAAGCTGAAGACAGATCCACGGGGAGTCTGTTTGAGAAAAAGGGAGTCTGTGGTTGCTGATGATATCAAACCTTCAAGAAGACTCGGAGAGAGAGAAAAGACAAGACGCTACGAGATTGACTGCAACAATATCCAAGGGGGAGTCTATTAGTGCAGTAATGTCTATCGCCTCCGTCAATCCAGTTCGTAGCAGAGAATAGTAGTAAACGTGATTTTATTGTGTTATAAGTAGGGAAAAAGGCAAGGTGGTAAACTTTTAAATAAGGGGAAATCCCTTATGCCTTGGCCTAAAAATAGGAGCATTAGTGTTTCATTTTAGAACTTTTGGCCATTTGCATACTTTTGGGAGCTTTGAAGGTTAGAGAGAGAAACTAGAGAGAGAAAGTTGCAAAGGTGATTCGTGGTGCTTGTAATTGTCGTATATTCAATAGAATCACATTTATAGTACGTTCTTGTGTTCGGACCACGTACGTGTACGGATTCCGCACGTCACACGTATCGATTCACAATCGTTTGGAGTCAAAAACCGGTCCTACAAATAGAAAAACGGATTTCTAGGCTATTAGCTTATAAACCGGGTTTTAAGGTGAACAATTATGGTAAACGGGTCCGTGTTTAAATTACGGACACGTAGGAAAAAGAATTACGTAAAACGGACTTGTAGAACTAAAGTTATGAGGTTTTAAAGTTAGAATTTTGGTTAAAATTGGAGTTGGGCAAGTGCAGCTCAACAAAACAAACTTTCTGTCGAAAAGTGGTCGTCGCGCCCCGAGACGGAGAAAGGAATGTTCGTCGTGCCCCGCCACGGGCTGTGGCGGCCCGCGAAAGCTGAGGCCAAACCTGTCGCGGCCCGCGACAGACTTCAGAGCTGGCAATCTTATTTATTTTGTTTATTTTGTATTCCGGACTTGTTTAAACTTGTTATTTAACTATCAAAACTAACTTTTATGTAGGTTTTGAATTTATGTCGTAACCCCCGTCCCCGAACAACCCGGGAACGGGCGGCCGCGGCCAGTTTCGGTGGTATCCAGGTGTTTATCATTTTGGCAGCGGAATCACATCAGGATCATAGTTAGGAAATATTTTATCAGAGTAAAATACCACACTTTCATAATATTAAACACGTGGGAATAATCCCAAGTTTTAAGTACACACATTTTCATAGGAATAAATCCTATTTTATTTAATAAAACATCTCTTTATTTTAGGTAACGTTATAGCCACTTTTCCAAGCCTTCAGTGCTATCCAGCAGGCTTCTATTTGGCTTTCACATTTTATTACCTGAAACGCGTTTAAAAACATTTTGTTAGTGGGAAATACTGGTGAGTGAATCTCAATTTAATCAAGTTAAGTAAAACCATTGTACAGTATTGAGGGTGGTCACGCAATTACATTTGTTTCCATCTACTTAATTACCACCCACGGTACTGTCAACCCGACTTGTGGTCATGTTACTCCTCACAAGGTAGTAACAAATTTTGTATACAAAACCCAAACATACCGACGATAATTGTAGAATACAAATACTCAATCACTGTTTAATATATTATTAATTAAGTGAGGTTTTGTAAAACATTTTGCAAAAAGGAGATTACTCACATTGCTGTCTTAGGGTTTTCCTTAAGGATTTCCTGGTGATTATCTATTAAATACACAAATGCACACGCATTAGTATAATAACCCAATATTTACATTAGTAATACCCTCCCCGAGACGGCATTCCAACGACTACGTCGGGCAGAACCACGATAGCCGTTACAGAACCCTGGATCAATCGGGCAGCGTATCAAATATGTAACCGGGGTTATGATACTTACAACGGGGCATAACTTCGTTATTTAGGGGGGTATTATGCCCGAGAATAGCTTTATCTATATAGAATTTTGAGAGAGAAAATGAGAGATGAGCGAGTTCGACTGAAGGCCGATCAAGGTAATTTATAGGGCTGTTCGACCACCCAGTCGCGGCCCACGAAGGATGTATCAAGAGGCTACGCGGCCCGTGAGGCCAACTAGGGTAGGCCCTAGCTTGGCTGACTCGATCCCTAGACCCAACACGTTCACGATACGTGGCACGCTAGGGTTTCCGCCTGATCTCCCATCTGTCGCGGCCCGCGTAAGAGCCCTAAGGGGTCTTCGCGCCCCGCGACAGCCATTAAAATTTGTTTTTAATTAATTTTTTTTAAAAATAAAGGTATTCGGTCCCTGTTCTCATATACAGGGTGTATTTTAGGTCATATTGGGGCACTTTAAATATTAGGGGTGTCGGAAATGATTTAGGAGGGTTGTTATAATTTAGGTGACCGTAGTGTTCTCCCGGGTGAAGATCAAGCAATTATCAAGAACCGAACACAAGACTTTTGAAGCTTCTGCAATAATATCATTATGTTTTGTTTGAAGCGATCTAAGTAAACAATTGTTACTATATTTTCAATACTTTAATCATGTATGAACGTAAACTTGTTAAGGTTTTTGTAAAGACACATTTTTACATAAAATGTGTACTTAATATTATAATTATGTTTAAAATGAGACGGTCTTACAATTAAACATAAGGTTTAAAGCCTTGGATTTATGTATAGAATAAATAATGTACAAGAACTAGACAAGACAGAAAATAAAAGATGAAGTTGAAGGTCAACCTTTCAGTTTAACTTCTTGAAGTTCCTCAAGAAGTTGCATAAAGAAGAAAAGTTTAGAGAGTGTTTGAGGAGTGAGCAAGGGTAAAGGAGTGGTGGAATGGTCCTATTTATAGTGAAATATCCTAATTAGGGTAAATGAAAGTTGTAAAGATATTATGTTTTAGCCCCTAAAGTTTATGGTGCGATCTGTTTTGGCTGAAACTCAATGTTAGGTTTGTTTAAGTATATGTATGGGTGAAATATGTATGATATATGTGTCGTAATTAGATGTATATAAGTATGTAAATGATATAAATAATGTAAGTGATGTATATACATGTATGTAAAACAATATATGTGCATGTAAATGGTATAAACAAAGTATGTAACATTCTCGAAATGATTTCATTGATCCATTACGCACATTATTACAAGAGTTTGAAACGAAAGTACAAGTTTACAATGCACGGGAAAAGTACGGATATTACATACGCCATATGGTCTTATTTCTACAAAATATCATTTATCAACAACTTTTAGTTCATCATAATTTCACTCATTTTGACCCGTTCCATGGCTTTCGCCATGGGGTCTCATTTAGCTAATTTCTCTTTTATCACCAAAATATTTCCCATCTCATAACTTGTGATTCTATCTAAGAGGTGTAAGCTTTTCTTACCTTGCTTCTGTCACACCTGAATATCTTGGTGGGCCCGGACTTAGAGTATATGCCTGACGATTAATATCAGTAATCACAATACATAGTGGAAGATGGGAATTAAAGTAAATTAAATAAAGTACAAAATTTATACAAGCTCTTTGTTTGTTAATCCACAGGCAGATCGAATATAAAGTGCGACTTGAGACTAATAAGGTCATTATCGTGGAGTTGCAAATTCCATTATGTCTAGACAAGCAGCTACAGCCTATTCCGTATTTGCTAAATAACATGCGCTTAGTCTTTTGAAAATAGGTCAGTTTTTACTGGTAGATACAGTTAACCAACTCTTTTGAAAATCTTTTAAAATATATTTGATACTATTTGGTATATCATTTTTAAATAACTTGGGACAAACTATATCTCTTGTTACCAGTTTTACATGCTTGTCAATACAGTCGGGGACTGGAAACCAAAAGCCGGAACATGATTAATCGACACACCACATTTTCATTATCATATAAATATATAGCATTAGCGTCTATCAGGTGTATGCCTACACCCCGCACTTAAGTTGTGCCATTTGCAATTAAATGAGTCGGGATATCTAGGACACAATCGTATTAACCCCCAATGTTTAAGTTATCAAGGAAAACGGATTAAAAAGGGTTATTTGAATTTCTTTGACATCATTCGAGGAAACACGTCTAGGTTCACTCCTCTCATTCGAGGAAAATGTGAACTCTCAGATTTCTGTGTGGAAGATAGTGGGATTGATTGGGATTTTGGATGGGTCTAACCCGATCCTTTTTTAATTTGCCATGAAATTCTCCATAGCTTTGCTGACTTCTGCAGCAATCAGGGCTTGAAGGTTATTTCCTTCACCCTCGCGAGTAGTGTCACACCCCAACCGATAACGGAAACATCGGGGCATGGCACTGAGCGAAACAGATTGTTCGAGAGAAATTCAATAACAACTACTTTACCGAATAGTTAAACATTATGTCCCATACCATAACCTATTAAGTCAACAAGTTATTACAGACATAGATATCTCCAAAACCAATAAAACTGTTCCGACAACTCAGATTCAAATAAAAATAAATTGTCTTTGTTTGTTTCTAGACTCTCCTAAGCTCGGTTCCATCAAATAGCAGGCAATGCACAACATCCTATACACCTGCCACATACATTAAAATAAAGGTCAATACACATAGTGTAAAGGTGAGCATACAAGTTTGATAATAGCATAATAGAGTTCGAAATCGTTTACGCATAACCAGCATGTATAACGTATAATGTGAAGCATGTAAGTTATCGACAAAGATCCGATCAATAACAACGACTGCGAGTTGACTGCGAATAGTGAGTGCGCATCACATGTTCACCACTATGAACATGTGAAGTAATTGTCCTTAACAACCCCTGAGTGAACTGGTGCTGCGTCCAAACTATAGTACTATCGTTGCTAAGGCAGGTAGACAGCAATCAATGTGTTAACATAACAAACAGGCATTCATCGAGTCACGTATAACATGCATTAGAGGTCAGCGTATAAATAGTGTTTGCGTTGTGTTTTTGATGTGATTTAGAATAAGTAACGTATGTAACACCCAAAAGTGCATAAAGCAAAAAGGGATCGAGTATACTTACAGATAGCGTTTAACTTAATAAACACTGCCTTGGATTGAAGGGAGCGCTGAGAGATGATAGCGTGAACAGTTAACAATAGCATACACGATGATCGGCACGGTAACCAAGGATCGGATGGTAATCCGATCGGATGGCAATCCGATCGGATGGCCATTCGATTGGATTGACACCTCGTTTAGTGTGGATGTGTTTGAGTATGATGGTTTGTCCTTTGAAGTTTTCGATGTAGAATTTTGAAAATAGAGAAGTATCTCTACCCTTCAGGTCGGTCGATCGAACGGTCGTTCGATCAGATAGCGATCCGATTGGCTAGGCTTCTCAGTTTGAGAAAAAGTTCACAGCAGGTCGGTCACTCAATCGGATGGCTATCCGATCGGGTGGCAATCCGTATGCATTGAACATGTTGAAAATTGGTTAAGTACCAAAGTCCCAACGTCACAAGATCGGGTGGTCGTTCAATCGGATAGCAATCCGATAGGACGGCAATTCGTTCGACGTTCAGATCCTTGAAAAGTTTGAATAAAAAGTTTAAGCGTGGAACCAAGTGCAACCCGATCGGATGGCCGGTCGATCGGATGGCAATCCGATTGGACGGCAATCCGTCCCAACTATCTGATCGTCTTGACACTTGATTCTGTTTGAAGATTTTGCAGTTTTGAACGAGACGTTAAGATAACGTGCTTAAACAATAGGAACCCCACCTCGACCCAAGTGACCTGATCGAACAGGAACCACCCTAGTCTGGCCAGTTCATGGTTCGAGATGGTTGTTCATGTTCAAACCCGGAATTGATTATCTCTAGGATAGAATTCAGATCTTGAACTAACCCATCACTAAGAAGGAGTAGAAGATTAGAACGAGCTCCGATTCTATCGGTTTTGAGTGCATTGAATGTAAAAGAGTTGAAAGAAAGTTGGAAAACCTTCTTTCAATCCTTTAAACCATGAATTTATGTAGATCTAAGCGAAAATATTGATTAATCTTGTGGAAATCCTTCAGATCTAAGTTGTTCTTGGTGGAATGAAGCCAAACTTTGAAGTTCCATAAGAACCCCATGATGACATCACCCTAGAACACCTCAAATCCAGTGATTTCATGGTTAAAAGTTAAGATTCAAAGGTGAAAATGAAGAAGAAGTGTGTGTAGATCATAGAAGTACAAGATTTAGGTTGGAAACTCACAAGAATCGAGAGAAATCGAGACAAATGAGTGCTTGAGGTCGGCTGGTCGAACAAGGGAGCTGTCACATCACAAATGATGTGACAAGTGGGTATTTATAGGGTTTCCCAAAAAGGAAAGTCGGTGAAAGTGGCTGGTCGATCGGGTGGCAGCCCGATCGGGTGACAACTCGATCGGATGGCCACTCGATCGGTTGGCCACTTGATCCTAGTGTTCGGCGCGATGAGTTTTGTCGTTTCGATTCGCATGTTGAGCGTTGTGATGCGATTCGAGCGAGCGATTGGATAGTATTACCCTTTAGTTACTCAAATAACATAACTACTATATCTAACATACAATCACTACAATTAACTTGCGTTTAGCGTTTTTCGATTCGTTTGTGATGCGATAGATTGCGATTGCGATTAACAACTCAACATAAACATAACATGCACAAGTAACACATAAATAGCATATACACGTAAAACAATATCCAGAGCACATAATTCGAGTTGCGAATGCGATAGCGATTCACGATCATGCGATTAATATGCGATTAAACCTCGATTATTAATAGATACTCCACATTATACAACTAAAGCAAATAAATAAATAGATTTGATTACAAGTCAAAGAAGTCAAAACAGTAGTTGAGCAAGGAGTGACAGATCGCAATTAGCAATCTTTTCTTCCTTTGACTTCAATCTTGACTTTGACTTTCGAAACACGGGGTGTTACAGCCTCCCCTACTTAAGGGAATTTCATCCTGAAATTAGGCTTTACCCGTAACAAACAATTGCGGGTACTTTTCCTTCATGTCGCTTTCGAGTTCCCAGGTAAACTCGGCACCGCGTTTGCCTTCCCAGTGAACCTTCATAATGGGAATGCGTGAGCGTCTGAGTACCTTGGTTTCTCGTCCCACGATCTCGACAGGCTTTTCCACGAAGTGTAATGTTTCGTCCACTTGCAAGTCCTCAAGAGGGACATGTAATTCCTGGTCGGCCAAGCACTTCCTAAGGTTCGAAACGTGGAAAGTCGGGTGGACGTTACTCAGTTCCTCTGGTAGTTCGAGTCTGTAGGCCACTTTTCCAATCCTTTCCAGAATCTTAAAGGGTCCAACATATCGAGGCGCGAGCTTTCCTTTCTTGCCAAATCTGATCACCCCCTTCCAAGGTGCAACCTTTAGGAGCACGTGATCGCCAACGTCAAACTCAAGGGGCTTGCGGCGTCTATCAGCGTAACTTTTCTGTCGGCTTCGAGCTTTCAACAGATTGTCTCGAATTTGGAGGATTTTGTCTGTCGTTTCTTACAATAGCTCGGGAGCGGTAATTGCACGTCTCCGGTCTCGTGCCACACAATAGGCGATCGACATTTCCTTCCGTATAAAGCCTCAAATGGCGCTATTTCTATGCTAGAATGATAACTGTTATTGTACGAGAATTCAACCAAAGGTAAGTACACGTCCCAATTACCACCGAAATCTATGACACACGAACGTAGCATGTCTTCAAGGGTGCGAATCGTTCTTTCAGTCTGACCGTCGGTTTGGGGATGGAAAGCGGTACTTAGATTAAGAGTAATACCGAGAGCAGATTGAAACGATTCCCAAAAACACGAGGTAAACCGACCGTCACGGTCAGAGATGATGTCACGAGGCGTCCCATGTCGACCAATGATCTCGTTGGTGTAGATTCAGGCTAATCTTTCTACCTTAAAGTCTTCTCGTATCGGCATGAAGTGAGCTGACTTGGTCAAACGGTCAACCACAACCAATATGCTATCGTGACTAGATTGAGTACGCGGAAGTTTCGTGATGAAGTCCATGGCTATACTCTCCCATTTCCACATCGGGATCTCGGGTTGAACGAGTAAGCCAGAGGGCCTTTGATGCTCAGCCTTGACCTTCGAACAGGTCAGGCATTTCAAAACATAGATAGCGATATCCTTTTTCATGCCCGGCCACCAGTACTTGTAACGCATGTCCTGGTACATCTTGTCAGCACCGGGATGAATAGAATATCGAGATTTGTGGGCTTCGTCCATCAGAAGTTGTCGCAAGTTCGTACGCTTGGGAATCCAGATTCGGTCCAAGTAGTGAAAAATACCATTCGACTTATTCTCGAGTTGGGCGCCATCGTTTAGAATTCTTTCCTTCTTCAAAGTTTGCTCGGTAAAACAAGCATTCTGCGCGTCACGGATAAGAGCTTCGAGATTAAACCGTGCTTGAGAGTTACAAACGCTAAGCAAGTAGCTTCGTCGACTGAGAGCATCGGCAACGACATTTGCTTTGCCTGGATGGTAACGGATCTCACAGTTTTAATCGTTGAGTAGTTCTACCCACCAGCGTTGACGCATATTCAGTTCGTTCTGGTCAAACATATGTTGTAGGCTCCTATGATCGGTGAAGATCATACACTTGGTACCATAAAGGTACTGTCGCCAAATCTTTAACGCAAAAACAACTGCGCCAAGCTCGAGGTCGTGTGTGGTGTAGTTCTTCTCGTGGATCTTGAGCTGTCGAGAAGCGTACGCGATAACCTTGTCTCGTTGCATGAGAACACAACCCAGACCAAGGTTTGAGGCATCGCTGTAAACTACGAAATTGTCGTTCCCGTCGGGCAGTGAGAGCACGGGAGCATTGCAAAGCATGGTTTTGAGGGTTTGAAAGGTTTCCTCTTGTTTAGTTCCCCAAACAAAAGGTTTGTCCTTGTGCGTAAGAGAGGTAAGCGGTACAACGATTTTGGAGAAACCTTCGATGAAACGGCGATAATAGCCTGCCAGTTCGAGAAAAGAGCGGACTTCAGACGGATTCTTGGGTGTAACCCAACTCTTAACAGCTTCGATCTTCGCAGGATCAACGTGGATACCTTGACTATTGACAATTTGTCCCAAGAATTGGACCTCCTCTAGCCAAAATTCGCACTTGGAGAACGTGGCGTAGAGACGGTTTCCCTGGAGTAACTCAAGAACCAAACGTAGATGCTACGAGTGTTTGACTTTTGGTTTGGAATAGATCAGGATATCGTCGACGAATACGATTACAAAGCGATCAAGAAAGGGTTTGCACACTCGATTCATCAAGTCCATGAAGACTGCAGGTGCGTTAGTCAAACCAAAAGGCATAACAACGAACTCGAAATGACCATAGCGGGTTCGAAACGTGGTTTTGGGTATATCCTCCTCGTGAATGCGTAATTGATGATAGCCTGAGCGTAGATCGATCTTAGAAAAACACGTAGCACCTTGTAGCTGATCAAATAAATCATCGATTCGAGGCAAGGGATAACGATTCTTGATTGTCAACTTATTCAACTCCCTATAGTCGATGCATATCCGAAACGAACCACCCTTCTTTTTGACGAAAAGGACAGGCGCGCCCCACGGAGAGGTGCTAGGGCGAATAAAGCCTTTATCAAGGAGTTCCTGGAGCTGACTTGAGAGTTCGCGCATTTCGGAATGAGTGAGACGATACGGCGCTTTAGCAACAGGGTTGGCTCCAGGAATGAGGTCGATTCGGAAATCGATATCACGAGCGGGAGGTAATCCTGGTAAATCATCAGGAAACACGTTAGGGAATTCACAAACCACGGGGACATCATTCACTCCCTTAACTTTCTTTTTCTCCGCTACTACAATGTGCACCAAGAAAGCTTAGTATTCCTTGCGGAGATACTTGCTAGCCTGGACACACGACATGAGTTGGAGTTTCTTCGACGCGACTTCACCGTAAACACACAATTGATCACCATTAGCGAGCGAGAATCGAATCATCTTATCGAAGCAAACAACTTCAGCATGGTTTTCACGAAGAAAGTCCATGCCTACTATGACGTCAAAACTTCCGAGCTGCATCGAAATAAGGTCGATAGGAAAGACGTGATTGTTGAGTTCGAGAGTACAATCACGAAGAATGGAATTAACGGCGACGGTTCTTCCGGTGGCAACTTCAACATCGAACGTCAAGGGGAGATGAGCGCACTTACGATTGAGGAGCTTCTCGAATTCAAACGATACAAAACAGTTATCTACTCTAGTATCAAATAAACACGTAGCATATATACCATTCACAAGGAACATACCATTGACCATATTGTTATCGACTTGGGCCTGGTGGGTGTTAATGTTGAATGCATGTCCGCGGGCTGCTGGTTATTGCTGCTGTTGCTGAGGCTGCTGCTGGGGCTGCTGCTATTATGGCTCTGGCTTGACCACTCGGTTCGAGCACATGTTAGCGAAATGGTTGGGATCACCACACGCATAGCAAGCTCTAGCATTGACAGCGGGTGCATGAGCCGCTTGATGGCCTTGAGGAGCAACAAGTAGAGCTTGTTGAGCAGGAGCTTGACCTTGGGTTGGAGCAGGGTTTTGACGTTGACCTGTACGGCAGTTGGTGGTGAAATGGCCGTACATGTTGCAATGCGCACAGTATCTACAGGCGATTCCCACTGGGTGGTGATAAGTACAAGTAGGGCAAACCGGGTGAGGACCAGTATACGCACGCTTTGCTAGTGGTGCATTGGTAACCGGGGCCACTACTTGGTGGTGTTGATATTGCTGGGGAGCTGGAACTGATTGGAGCGCGGCAGCATTGGTCATAGCACAGTTCTTATTGCTGGAACTGCTGTTGTTCTTTCTCTTGCGTCTCGAGAGCTTGGATGACAGAGGAGCGGTGGCGGTTTCAGCGGTTGAAGCAGTGGTAGCTTGATGCAGATTCTTGGGAGCTTTATCCCAGACACCAGACTTGACTCGCTTGTCGTTGATCTCAGCAGCGAGCAAGTAGGTTTCTTCAATCGTCGTCGTTTTTGCAGCTTGAACAAAATCAGCCACGCAATCCGGAAGAGCACGGATATACTTCTTGATGGCGATCTCAGGCGTCTTGACTTGGTCCAGACAGATTATACTCAACTGCTTGAAGCGCGCAGTCAAACCAGCGTTGTCACCTTCTTTCTGCTTAATGTGCCAGAATTCATCCTCCAACTTTTGGCGCTCATGGGGAGGGCAGAACTCTTCCATCATCACGTCCTTCAACTCGTCCCATGATAGCCCGTAAGCTGCATCATTTCCGCGTTTGTTTCTCTCAACCGTCCACCAGTCTAAAGCACGGGACTGGAAGACGCCAGTTGCGTTGAGAGTACGGAGATTGTCAGGACAGCTACACTGACACAGGGTGACCTCGATAGAATCAAACCATTGGAACATGGCCATAGGGCCATCTTCACCAGTAAACTCTTTCGGTCCGCAGGCTTTGAACTGCTTGAAGCTGAAAGCAGCTTTGGGAGTATCAGTCCTGGACTCTTCAGAAGATTTGCTTGCATTCTCGTTCAGTTCACTCACGATCTGAGGAATGACCTTAGCGATTTGGTTGGCGACGAGAGAAGCAAGTCGCTTGTCGGCGTGCTTACGCCTAGCAGCTCGTGAGTGTAGGGATCAAGATGACGACATTGTCTGCAACAGACAGCGCCATAGGATTCAAAACACTATTCGATCATTCCTAGTATAGTCTAGCGATTCACTATAAAGCTCAGGAACACGTATCCACATAAACACAGAATCACATAGGCACATAAACATGTAAGCACATAATTACGTAGAGCACAGAAACACATAAGCACGTAAGACACAGAAGCACATGAGGCAGTCAGAATATAGAAACCTAACTATATGTTGCACGTATTCCCTATCCTTCACAGCGCGTATTGCGACTAAATATAGCGACTGTGAGTTATCGAACAGCGATTGCGAACAATGACCAGCGATTTGTTAGTGTGTTAGGGTAGATGTGCAGTGCGAGTTGTGCGTGTTGGTCGAAATGAATAGAGAAAACGAATATAACACCAAAATCGAAACACAAAATCACATAAAAGCACACAAAATCCACATAAAAGCGACAAATATCAGAGTCAGCAGTTGCGGACTCAGAATCGAAACACATAGAAATCGAGAATAGATCGTCTGCGGCTGGTAGACGTCAACTACCCAAAGCGATTCAACTATTCACAGGGACTTTAAGTGCACACTTTAGCCTTCGGGACTGTGCTCTTGCTTCGATTCGGGTGATTGGCACGCATCCTTCCAGTCTCAGTGTGACCCCAAGTCGTTGGAGTCCGTCGAGGCTTTGGTGAGAGTTTTGTAAATCCATATTAGATAGTAGAATGAGTCATCAAGGTTCGGGTTTAATCCCTAACTTAGCGACTACATTCCTGTTTGTGTGATGAAATCACGAGATAGACAAGGAGATATGCATCAAAGTAAGGATTTCACTCCTAATTCAACACAAATTCTCTTGTTTTATAGTAAAAACAGCAATTCGAACGAGTAATCTGGTTGAGAGTTTGCGGTTTTCACACCTAATCTTAACCAGATCATTCGTTTGTGTGTGTAATCAGCCAGAGGAAAGGCTGATCTTGCGCGGAACTGTAGTATGCGATGTTCACGCAAGTGTGTAGTGTACAACGAGTTCGAGCGAGAAATAGCGAGTAAACTCGTACAAAACCCCTACTGGGCATGCACAAGTCGGTCTGTTGGTATTTAGACTATAGACTAGGTCATTCTAAGACATCGACCCGGACTAGGTCGAGTCTTACCTAATTCCCTATAGTTATGGCTCTGATACCAACCTGTCACACCCCAACCGATGACGAAAAAATCGTGGCATGGCACTGAGCGAAACAGATTGTTCGAGAGAAATTCCATAGAAACTACTTTACTGAATACTTAAACATTATGTCCCATACCATAACCTATTAAGTCAGCAAGTTATTACAGACATAGATATCTCCAAAACCTTCCGACAACTCAGATTCAAATAAAAATAATTTGTCTTTGTATGTTTCTAGACTCACCTAAGCTCGGTTCCATCAAGTAGCAGGCAAAGCACAGCATCCTAAACACCTTACACATACATTAAAATAAAGGTCAATACACATAGTGTAAAGGTGAGCATACAAGTTTGATAATAGCATAATAGAGTTCGAAATCGTTTACACATAACCAGCATGTATAACGTATAATGTGAAGCATGTAAGTTATCGACAAAGATCCTATCAATACCAATGACTGCGAGTTGACTGCAAATAGCGAGTGCGCATCACATCTTCACCACTGCGAACATGTGAAGTAATTGTCCTTAACAACCCCTGAGTGAACAGGTGCTGAGTCCAAACTATAGTACTATCGTTGCTAAGGCAGGTAGACAGCAATCAATGTGTTAACATAACAAACAGGCATTCATCAAGTCACGTATAACATGCATTAGAGTTCAGCATATAAATAGTGTTTGCGTTGTGTGTTCGATGTGATTTAGAATAAGTAACGTATGTAACACCCAAAAGTGCATAAAGCAAAAAGGGATCGAGTATACTCACATATAGCGTTTAACTTAATAAACACTGCCTTGGATTGAAGGGAGCGCTGAGAGATGATAGTCCGAACAGTTAACTATAGCATACACGATGAGCGGCACGTAAAACGATGCAAGGTAACCAAGGATCGGATGGCAATCCAATCGGATGGCCAGTCGATCGGGTGGCAATCCGTTCGGATGGTCATTCGATTGGATTGACACCTCGTTTGGTGTGGATGTGTTTATGTATGATGGTTTGTCCTTTGAAGTTTTTGTTGTAGCATTTTGAAAATAGAGAAGTATCTCTACCCTTCAGGTCGGTCGATCGAACGGTCGTTCGATCGGACGGCGATCTGATTGGCGAGGCTTCTCAGTTTGAGAACAAGTTCACAGCAGGTCGGTCACTCGATCGGATGGCTATCCGATCGGGTGGCAATCCGTATGCATTGAACATGTTGAAAATTGGTTAAGTACCAAAGTCCCAACGTCACACGATCGGGTGGTCATTCGATCGGATGGAAATCTGATCGGACGGCAATCCGTTCGACGTTCAGATCCTTGTAAAGTTTGAATAAAAAGTTTAAGTGTGGAACCAAGTGCAACCCGATCGGATGGCCGGTCGATCGGATGGCAATCCGATCGGACGGCAATCCGTCCCAACTATCTGATCGTCTTGACACTTGATTCTGTTTGAAGATTTTGCAGTTTTGAACGAGACGTTAAGATGACGTTCTTAAACAATAGGAACCCCACCTCGACCCAAGTGACCCGATCGAACAGGAACCACCCTAGTCCTGCCAGTTCACGGTTTGAGATGGTTGTTCATGTTCAAACCCGGAATCGATTATCTCTAGGATAGAATTCAGATCTTGAACTAACCCATCACTAAGAACGAGTAGAAGATCAGAACGAGCTCCGATTCTATCGGTTTTGAGTGATTGAATGTAAAAGAGTTGAAAGAAAGTTGGAAAACCTTCTTTCAATCCTTTAAACCATGAATTTGTGTAGATCTAAGCGAAAATATTGATTAATCTTGTGGAAATCCTTCAGATCTAAGTTGTTCTTGGTGGAATGAAGCCAAACTTTGAAGTTCCATAAGAACCCCATGATGACATCACCCTAGAACACCTCAAATCCAGTGATTTCACGGTTAAAAGTTAAGATTCAAAGGTGAAAATGAAGAAGAAGTGTGTGTAGATCATAGAAGTACAAGATTTAGGTTGGAAACTCACAAGAATCGAGAGAAATCGAGAGAAATGAGTGCTTGAGGTCGGCTGGTCGAACAAGGGAGCTGTCACATCACAAATGATGTGACAGGTGGGTATTTATAGGGTTTCCCAAAAAGGAAAGTGGGTGAAAGTGGCTGGTCGATCGGGTGGCAATCCGATCGGGTGGCAGCCCGATTGGGTGACAACTCGATCGGATGACAATCCGATCGGATGGCAATCTGATCGGATGGCCACTCGATCAGTTGGCCACTCGATCCTAGTGTTCGTCGCGACGAGTTTTGTCGTTTCGATTCGCGTGTTGAGCGTTGCGATGCGATTCGAGCGAGCAATGCGATAGTATTACCCTTTAGTTACTCATATAACATAACTACTATATCTAACATACAATCACTACAATTAACTTACGTTTAGCATTTTTCGATTCGTTTACGATGCGATAGATTGCGATTGCGATTAACACCTCAACATAAACATAACATGCACAAGTAACACCTAAATAGCACATACACGTAAAACAATATCCAGAGCACATAATTCGAGTTGCGAATGCGATAGCGATTCACGATCATGCGATAGCGATTCACGATCATGCGATTAAACCTCGATTATTAATAGATACTCCACTTAATACAACTAAAGCAAATAAATAAATAGATTTGATTACAAGTCAAAGAAGTCAAAAAAGTAGTTGAGCAAGGAGTGACAGATCGCAATTAGCAATCTTTTCTTCCTTTGACTTCAATCTTGACTTTGACTTTCGAAACACGGGGTGTTACAAGTAGCGTGTTCGATGTTAGCACACCCGCTATCGGCTCCACCAGAATTTTGGTTCGCCATAAATTGAAAATTGGACTACATGCCAACAATAGATTGTTGCTCAGTGCAATATGCATTGAACGTTATAATAGAAGTGGTCATCGAATTTGATGACTAAATAATAATATCAGTCGTGGTCTCATTAGACCATAAAGGCTACAAGGTTTGGATATATATCCTCCACCTTTCCGGCCAGTGTGCAGATTGTCACAACTGCCTGAATAAAATTTTAACATTACATTGAATGTTGATATGAAATTTATTATTGAATATTAGCCGCGGTCTCATTAGAACATAAGGGCTATAAGGCTAGGACATATGTCCTCTACCTATTTCGGTCAGTGTGCTTCCACATTGTCACCCTAAATATAATTTAACATTACATTGAATGTTAAATGAAAATGATCATTGAAGTTATGTCTCAATGATTTGATAATATTATGAGCTGCAATCTCATTCGATCATATGACTATAAGATTTGGACATATGTCCTCCACCTTTTTGGCAAGTGTGCCATATGGTCACAATTGCCATTGTCTCATTCGACAATAAAATATTGCTCATAGGCAAATTATTTTAACATTACATTGAACGTTAAAATAGAATGATCATCGAATTACATGATATTAATATTATTAGCCATGATCTCATTCGATCATATAGGCTATAAGGCTTGGACATATGTCCTCCACCTTTTGGTCAATGTGATTCCTCATTGCCACACTGCCTGAAATATTAACATTTTGTTAAATGTTAATATAGAAAGAATGGATGTCTTAATGGTTTGATAATAATATATATATCTTTAGCCATGGTCTCATTTGCCCATAGAGGCTATAAGGTTTGGAAATATGTCCTCCACCTCTTTGGTCAGTGTGATTCCTCATTGTCACACTGCCATTTATCATTGACAATAATGTAGGCCTTGCCATATGGCTAATCAACCAATAAGAAGATCTTGCTGATTTTCGCGCAGATCAATAAAGTTTGAATCAAAATCGAGACGAACGCTTGAAGATGGTGAAATGGATATATTAGATAATTTCAAAATTATCATTAAGATAAGAAAATTACAACACTGGTCCTCATAGGGACTTCAAAAAAGAAGTTACAAAGCTAGTCCATATAAGGACTCTTGAAAGAAATACTATGTCCAACATGGAATTTTGGAATTTAAATGAAATACAATAAAAGAGAAAAATTAAATCTTCATTCATCCTTCTTTCCCTTGATTATTTTGGAAAGTTTCTTGAAGATCTTGCTCGTTCTCCTTTCATTCTTTTCAGCTTGTCGCTAAATCTGTTCCGCTCGTTCCAAGGCTTGATTAATGGCCTCGAGTTGTTGCAGTGGTTGTGGTTATGGAACAACTAGATACCGGTATCCATAATTAGGATATCCAGTATTTGGATAAGCAGGTGGAAAAAGGTGACGGATAAAGAGCATTATGTATAATCGCCTGTAAATAGGGGTCGTATAATGGAGCTGAATAATTGAAATCCATAGGGGTTGCTATGTAAGAAGTATCATATCCAGTCATATCTGGATATGTAGGAATAGGGTTATTAAAACCCATAGGTGGCTGTTGAGGTGGCTCAACAATAGGTTCAGGGTTAGAGGGTCCACCCATTTGTGGGTCCTCTGGTAGAGTAGGATAAGTTGGGGTAGAGGTGGAAGCGATCTCGACCATTGCCCGACATGCACCGACATACGTGCACCACTGCGAGGTTTCCTCAGTTGTGGTGGTGGTTGAGGTTGCTGCTCCGCTGGCTCCATTGGTTCAGCCTCCTGTAGAGGTGGCAGTGTTACGGATGTGGGTAAGGTGGTGTGTTAACAAAAGTAAACTGATTAAAATATTGGTCCCATTCATCGGGACCCTGATAAGGTGATCCTGCATAAGATGCAGTATCGCTTGATAGCTTAATAGGATTCATGTTGGATCTAGATGGCGGCATCTCAGGATCAGAATCATCGTCCTGCTGGTTTTGGCTAGGGGGTGGTAAGTTTATATATTGGTTCGGGTCAACAGTATCACGGTGTGAATGAGAACGAGAATGATGTGAATGGTGAGAGTGATGAGAGTGTGAGGAATGTTGTGAAACATAACGTCTCGCTGGCTACAACGAATGAGACTTGTTCGAGTATTGTGGGTGTTCCGAACTATGGGATTGTGATGGTATTTGTTTTGACGGTCCTCCCCGCATGGGACCTTTTCCTATGTACCTTGGCGGCATAGCTACCTGTTAAATATCTAAATTAGTAATATAACTTAAATAGATATGAATGGTCTTATGTTAATGCCTAGACTTGGAAAAGTCTAAGGATTATGCTAATGTGATATTTGAGTTTAGACACAAAAGGCTAGTGTCTAATTCGCTCAACCGTTGGCTCTGATACCAACCTGTCACACCCTGATTTCTCGGTGGGCTCGAACTTGGGGTTTATGCGTGACAAATTGATATAGATATTCACATTAACACAGCGGAAGTCTTGGGAGTATAAAATAATTATTACAAAGTACAATGTCCGAAAATTCAAAAATAATATACAGACGATAGTGTACTAAAAGATCCATAGGCAGATCAAATAACAAATGATTACATAAGAGACTACTAGGCTTCTTGCATGGAGTTGCAAATTCCACTAAGCAATTACAAGGCAGCTTCCAGCCTATTACGTACTTTGCAAACCTGCGCTTAGTCTTTTGAAAATACGTCAGTTTTCACTGGTAAATACAAATAACCGACACGTTTGAAATTATTTCAAAATCATTTTATATACCATTTGGTATATCAATTTTCATAAATAACTTGGGACAAATTATATCTCTTGTTATCAGTATTACATACTTGTCAATACATATGGGGCCCGGAACTAAACTCTGAGACATAATTAACAGATACACCACTTTAATCCCCATATTGGGTAAGAAACATATTTTATCATAGCATTAGCATCTGTCGGGTGTATACCTACACCTCGTGCTTAGGTCGTGGCCATTTGCAATTAAAGGAGCCGAGGATATCCAGGACACAGTTGCATTAACCCCCAATGTTTAAGTTATCAAGCATAACAAATTAAAACGGGTTATTTGGATTTTGAACACATAGGTCATTGATCCCATACCCGACCAAGCGGTAATAATTTACCGTATCCCAAGCCTGTATAGGGAAAATAGGTTAAGAGTATTTACCTGAGCTTAAATCTTTACAATCCAAATATATTTATAAGCACAACTGTTAAAACAAAACAACTAACAATGTTGTAATTTACCGGATGCCCTTAGTTTGGAATGAATGGAATAATGATCCATTAGAATGTTAGCGGGTCTTTATTCAAGTCATATGACTTGGACCGGTTAACTAATAAATAAAATGATACGGTTCGCTAGATTAAGTGGAGACCGGATAGAATGTGGTTTGTACCTTCACAAGTACTATGACTTGTATAATATGGGTCAAACAACGTTACATTCTGATTAGAAGTGAAATTGAAGGAATTTGACCCATTTCGGTTAACTCATATAAACTAAGCTATATAAGTCAACCGTACGCGCATAGGCGGCATCGAGTGATCGGATGAGTCAATGTCAAGTTCATTATGCCAAAACATGTGTATTATATTACCACATCAGCTTATAATCCATATTACATGTACATTATGGTTTAAAATCATTTTATGCGCAAAAGGGCATAATTAGCATTTTTATGGCATATTATAAGAACTTGCATAAAAAACTGACAAATGATGATGATAAAATGGTATAACCTCAGAAGTTTATTCCATACATTAATATGATCATAATACAACTTCAAATTAGTAGCTAACTTAGCTTAAATAGGTCAGAATCGAAAGTCAAAGTAGAAGTCAAACTACTTGACTTTCGGTTACGAACCGAGCTATGAGCAGGAAATGATGGGTTGGACATGATCTAACATGTCCTAATATGTTATACCAACTGATATAATGTCAAAATTTGGTGTTTAAATGTTTATAAGTTCATTTTATACATTTTCTGAAAATCTGCATTTTGACTTTTATTTTAATATAACTTTGACCCGTCATTTGACCAACTTAACGTGATCTTCAAGAGGTGCCCTCATAGGGGATTATCACCTACCTTATTACGATCACGTACCCATGTCCGATTAGAACATTGGCTTGACCGAAATGGTCATAACCGAAAGTCAAAGCAAAAGTCAATTTGCTTGACTTTCGGCTAATAACTTAGCCTAGAAATGAAAAAAACTAGGAAAGAACACTTACAAGTGTTCTAGGAGAACATTAACTTTAGTAGGAGGCTTCCTTATGATCAGAAGCACTCTAGAAGTGATTAGAGAGAAAGAAGTGTGATTGAGCAAGTTGAAATGAGTGACATGTGGTGCTATTTATAGTTGCACAAGATTTCTAAGATCATGCCAAGTGTTGGCAATCATTTCCTGATGTTAACAAGTGCCCCATGATGTGTTTGAAGTAGGGAGAATGTGGCATTTCGTGACATAGTTTGCAGGACCGCAGGCTATCTTGGGCAGCAAGCACAAACTGCCAGCACAGTCCCTTACGGACCGTAAAGGTCATGTCTTACGGTCCGTAAGGACCTTAGCGCGCCCATGGTTTTAAATTTCTTACGGTTCGTAAGACATAGGTCTTGCGGTACGTAAGGAACTACAAGTAACAATATCAATAACTGCCTTACGGTCCGTAAGGCATAAGCCTTGCGGTCCGTAAGGCTTACTCAGGGTCAAACTTTGGCATTTTGTCATAAATAGTCCCTCCACATCCAATCTTCCATAATTTTACACATTTAGTCCCTCTCATCCAAACATTTTGGCATATTTGAGAGTTTATTAGACACGTGTTGCCATTTAATTCGATACAAATATTCGAGGTGTTACAACTATACAACACTATATATATAAATGAGGTTGGGACGGACTAGCACTTCCGTGCGGATGTAGTTACATTCGCACGAATGAGTTACATCCTCATGAATGTGTTACATCCGTATGAAGTTACATCCGTACGAACCTCTCTCGTCCTCTCCAAAGTCCTGATGCTAATCCTGCTAACCGGCTTGTACGAAGACTCGGGACTCAAACCCTAAGACATCAATCTGGTCACGATCTGAAGAATCTGAAATTCCTATGATCACGAACTAAAGAATCCAGATTTTATGCATCCCTGGACAATCTGAAGTCGGAACCACCCGAATAATGTTGCACGTCTGAATTTCAAAAATGCCGGAATTTCAATATATTCTAATGAAATTTTTATTCCCCCTCATTTTTGCAAATTCTGACCTCTCTAAAACTTATCACTAAATTTCCTCCTCAAACTTGGCAGTTCCAGTCCTCTCTGTTCACAGAAAAACTCAACTATCTGGAAAATATGTCATTTTGGTCCACAAGAGTGCGTTTTTCATCATTGCAGATTTTTCTATTTGACCCATTAATAGTCACTATTCCAAATGATAAACATTATGCACATATATCCATGACTACCCTACTATCTTCAAAACTTTGTGATCTCATCATCAAATCTATTCTCTGAATCCTTCGACGGTGTCCCCGAACAACCCGTATTTGACGTTAAAATCTCAAAGAAAATTCTATCACCAAATTTTTTCTGGACACTCGTCTCATCACCACGATCAAAAAATGCCTTTTTTGGGCATTTGGGCACATCCGCGCGGATGAAAAGGGATTCATTCCTGCGAATGTCTCCTTCTTGCGGATGAAATGATTTTAGAACGGATCAATCTTGGTTCGTGCGGATGTAGTCTGGTTCATGCTGATGTATTACATCCGTACGGACGTATTCCTCTGTTCGAAACATTGATGATCACATTTTTCGATCTAAAATATTTATTCCTTCGACTTTTATGGTGATTCTTCCATTGACTAGGTCGAAATTCAATACTAATCAATCTTATGGTCTCAGTTTTACTTTTCGTCTGTGAATCAACCATTTATTTGATGATTTACATCTAAAACCCCAAATGTCCATAATTCATGAGCGTAGGTGATTCAGTCAACTGTTAGATCGATTGAATCTGTACCGTAGCTCTGATACCAATTGTAAGTTCAGGATCTGGTGGGTTTAGACGGAAGTTTGGATAGGATAAAGTTAATTCGGTAGAATTTCCGTTAGATTAGTCATAAGTCGAATGATTCCATTTATAACGAAAGAGTTTACATCGTTTACAATCTGGAGAAACATTTCTACAGCATTTCCCCTCTAGGATCTCCAAAACTTAACAACTAACGAACTCACAACATTATATATATACATGAGGTTGGGACGGACTAGCACTTTCATGCGGATGAGCTTGTCTGTGCGGATGTAGTTACATCCGCACGAATGAGTTGCATCCGTACGAAGTTAATCGGTACGTATGTGTTACATTCGTACGAACCTCTCTCATCCTCTCCAAAGTCATGTGTTCATATCTCAACTATACAATATTCAACACATGCTCTATCTAGTCTATTCGCACAGTGGCAGACATACATAATATGCACCAACACATCCCTTGTCACTCCCTGCTGAAAATCGTTTTCGTTCGACATCCTTGCTGAAATATCGAGCCTGCTGAAATCGATTTTGTGAGTTTTCAGTCTTCTTGGCCTTTGATAGTTTGATTAAATAATTGATTTCTTGTTTGTTGTTATCGTAATATGGTTTATGTTCAATTATACTTTGTATATTTGTTAGGATTCAAGAGTTAAGACTTTAAATGTTTAGATAAGTTATTATTTTTGTTGTTAAACTAGGGACTTGAATTCTTTGATTCGAAGTGAAGATGAAACCACAATCTAAAAAACAATCTCTAATTGCGAACTTTTTCAAAAGAAGCTGGGTTTGGTTTTATCGGGTAGTGAAGCTAGCTTTGGTTTTACCGGTTGCAACCGCAACGTTGAAAGATGTTTTTCTAAATTGATGCTTGTCAAGGCGGATTTACGCAATCGAACGTGCCATAAATATTTGAACAATACTATGGTTTTTGAGGTCGATTTTTTTATAAAGTAAAAAACGATTATGTGATGGATGTGAGATAATTATGTTTTTTAAGTTAAAGAATGGTACGACGTAAAACTCGATTACAAAGTCTTTAGAAAGTTGAGTGGTTATAAGTGTCAATGCTGAAAGTTGAAAGGTAAAAGTAAAAGAAAAATGTTAACCAACTAAATTTATACCGACACGTACATAAAAAATAAGCATGTGAGATAGTTACAACGGCGTCGAAACGTAAAGTAACTCGAATTTATACCATCTAATGAAAACATATTATACTTGACCCGACTCATTTTAGAATATTTTTTTGTCAAAACATAGACAACTGAAAACGTACAAAAAAATACGAAAAAACGTATAATATCTGAGCCTACTCATTTGCAAAAAAATAAAAAATACGTTAAAACGTAAATTAACTTGAATTTATACCGAAACTTACATAAAATAAGCACATACAACTCAATTACAAATTCTTTATATAGTTGAGGGGTTGTAAATATCAATGGTAAGTTTTAATAATAATTATCCATACAACTAGTAGTTGGTGAGTTTTAATTATACTCACTTCCTATTAACAAACTACCTGGTAAGTTAACATTCAATTATTCATGACTAAATATTTATTTTAATATACTATATATTTAGTTTTTTTATATGTCACAAGTAAATATAATAAATTATATTTATACATATTAACTTAAATCAAAATTGAATGAAAACAAAACTATGTTCCACATATTAGAGAATTTAAATTTAATGAATTTGATGATTAATCATCACATTATAAAATGTAATACAGAAGATAAGATATATACCGAAATAAGATTTAGTATATTTAGTTTTTTATATGTCACAAGTAAATATAATAAATTATATTTATACATATTAACTTAAATCAAAATTCAATGAAAACAAAACTATGTTCCACATATTAGAGAATTTAATTAAACTTAATGAATTTGATGATTAATCATCACATTATAAAATGTAATACAGAACATAAGATATATACTGAAATAAGATTTAGTATATTTAGTTTTTTATATGTCAGAAGTAAATATAATAAATTATATTTATACATTATTAACTTAATACAAAATTGAATGAAAACAAAACTATGTTCCACATATTAGAGAATTTAAATTTAATGAATTTGATGATTGATCATCAAATTATAAAATGTAATACAGAACATAAGATATATACTGAAATAAGATTTAGTATGGTTAATGTAACAAGAAATATTATCACAGTTATTATTGATATATATATATATATATTAACAAGGTTTATAAACAAATTATTTGTCTTATAAAGATTAATAACACTGAAGTTATGATATGTTAATAATTAATTGAACTTTTCGATTTTTTTTTATTTTGAAATAACACTATTAACTAAAATAAATAATCTTAGACTATTATACTACGTATACATTTGTAAGTTGGTGGGAATAGTGGCAGACAGCTATACTACATATACATTTGTAAGTTGGGGGGGAATAATGCCAGGCAGCTGCCTGACACTTCCCTATTGGACCAACTTATTTTTAGTTTAATTTTATTATCAGATTAAAATTACGCTTTCGTCCTTTGTTTAGAATTACGTTTTTGCCCCCAGCTCAAAATAAAATTATAATCTTACTCCTAGCTCAAAATTACGCTTTTCCCCTCGGTTCAAAAAATCACTTTTAATTTTGTTCGCAGTTTAAAATTACGGTTTCGCCCAGTTTAAAATTACGCTTTCGTCCGTTGTTTAAAATTACGTTTTTACCCCCGGCTCAAAATAAAATTATAATTTTGCCCCTAGCTCAAAATTACGCTTTTGCCCCCGGTTCAAAAACTCACTTTTAATTTTGTTCCCAGTTTAAAATTACGGTTTCACCCTCCGTTTAAAATTACGTTTTTGCACCCAGTTCAAAATAAAATGTTGTTTTTTCCTCTAGCTCAAAATTACGCTTCTGCCCTCAGCTCAAAATTACGTTTTTGCCCACAGTTCAAAATAAAATTATGTTTTCCCCCCTAGCTCAAAATTATGATTTTGCTCTCAGTTTAAAATTATGATTTCGCCTCCAGTTCAAAATATAATTTACGATTTTGCCCTTTGTACAGACATACATGTTATGAGAGAGAAATATTCGGCTTATTGCCCCGCAACGCGGGCGGGGCAAAAACTAGTTTAGTACATATATAAAAATCCTTTTAAATTTTCGGGCTCTTCTCACTGTATCCATAAGCATGCATTTATAATATAACAAATGATGAAATGTCTTAAGAATAGTGTCGGTTTCCAGGTAACACATTACCTACATCTGCAGGTCATCTGCTTACTCCCCACTTCTAAAAACACCTATCTTCAAACTCAAGCAAATCACAAGCTGCAAAGGTTATGAAAAATGGGAAACGTATTTATAATAAAATGCATTTCTACACTATTGTGAATTCCTGTTTGTCGTCGTGTTTGAAGATGGCGATGGTTTGGTGGTGGTGGCGGTGATATTGTGGTGCCAGCTAGTGGTGGCGGCAAGGTGGTGGCGGCGGCTTAGGGACGATGATATGTCGGAGGTCAGAACTTATCAAGCGGTGCGGTGGTGAAACCGAAAACCCTCAACTCGCCACAACCAATTACCGAACTGGTCGGAACTGAGACCTGCAACAACTGGTGACCTTTTTAGTTTGAAACCGATTACTAAAACCATTAAAATTGGATGTATGCCGGACATGCTTTTACCGATTGAACTCATCGCTCTCCACTGCTTAAGATTCATAAATAAACAGTGGTCTTTGAAAAAAGAATTAACAAATTCCTGCCGTATTTGAGTTTTTCAACTGATACTTATCGAATTCCTTCCGCGTAGCGCGGGCTACTTTTACTAGTTTACATATGAAAAACGTTCAAAACAATAAAAGGTTGTGGAGTACTATCCTTTGACACATGTTCACTAGTCATGACCGAACCTAACTTCAGTATTAACATAACACGAAAATAATAAAAAAAATTGAGTTATCATACCTAGAGTTAATATGTTTAACCGCATAACACGAAAGTTAATATGTTTAACCACAAAACACGAAAATAAAAAAAAAAAGTTTTGAGTTATCATACCTAGAGTTAATATGTTTAACCCAAATAATTCTGCTTGTGATAACCAATTTAATCAAACAAGCCGGCCATCAACCCATAATTCTGCTTGTGACCGAACCTAAGTTCACTAGTTAATATGTCTTCCCCACACACCACAAAGGCTGCCCATACACCCAAACCATAGTTTAACAAACATAAACCATATCCAATTTCAGAGTTTTCCCCTAAATGGTGCAGATGGAAAAAAATATTTACTAAAATAGGTGATTTGAAAAATATTTATTAAAATGGGTATTTTCTTGTATTTCTTTCCTTTCAACTAATCTATTATATTATTTTATTCGGTCAATCTATTATCATTTACTTTCCATTTTTTTCTTCAATCAACTCATTTTATATTTTTTTCTTTATGAACAAATTGTTAGATGTTTGTATATTTCTTGTTAGAACTGATAAATTCATGACTAAATACGTTTCAGTATCAAGTATAACTTATCTTTGAACAACATTATTGATAGCAACTAGAGTGAATAATAATTCGATGATGAACTATTCTTTTGAATCATTATTAAACATTTTTAAAGAAAAACTAATAGCAAAAATGATGTGATACATGAATCTATCAAATGAGAAAACCAATTTCAAAGTTGAAAAATAAATAAGAGTACCCTTTTTTTTTGAAAGGTGACTATTATTCACAACGCCAAAACCTCAAAAAGAGGCGGCAAAAACACAACGACCCTTACACAAAATTGAACTTACACCAATCTTCCCATCTAAGACATCTATCCTTGGAACGATTCCTATACCACAAGAAACCCATAGACTTAATACTAGCAATAATCTCTTCAGCCTTTGCATCCGCATTTGAAAACCTCTTTTGATTCCTTGCTAACCAAATACACCAGCACGAAACCATGATAATACCTTGAAAAATCTCTTTCGCTTTAACGCCTAGCCCACAAAAGTCCGGAAACTCGATAAGATCTCTAACGGAAAACACAAAAAGCCGGCTCACCTTACACCACCTCTCTATATAACTCCACACCCGAGACGCGACAATGCAGGAACACAACAAATGCTCAGCAGTTTCTTCACTATCGTCCCAAAGGCAGCATTTAATTTCATTAGAAAAACAGTTCCTAACTTGAAGATTCGACACCGTTGGCAGTCGATTCAAGACCGCTCTCCAAACAAAGATATTAATTTTTTTTGGGACCCACTTCGACCAAGCAAAAACGTACCTATCGCTGTAGTCTTTATCACTGTTCAAAAATTCTTTGACAACCTTCACTGAGAACATCGAGCAATCTCCTCCCAACCATGACCACCTATCCTTCCTCCCCGTAAGATGAATAACATCCAGCATATCAATCAGCATGTTCCATTCAGCACTATTAAAAGACTGTTTCGACCACGCCCATGAGCCCATAAAGTTTCTTGACTCCACGTTAAACCTTTCTTTGACGCTGCATCGTTATAGAGCTGCTCGGTTAGAGATTTAAGATTCTTAAATGTGCATTTTATGATTTACAAAGAAGGTGACTCAAAATTGCCTGAAGGAAAAGGAATTGAATCACATGAAATTATGTTTTTATTTAAAAAATTGATTCGAATACCGAACTTCGAGCATTTATATATTAATAATACCGATCGTATAAAAAGTATGTAATAATAACCGAATACATTTTTTTACTTTATAAATGACAGTCTATATGGTGATGCCATATCCACCACTAGACCATTATATTTTTTATATTTTAAAGCTGAAAGAACGATTTGAAAAATAAGAATCAAACGTATACTTATTTAGTGCTTGTGTAATTTACTGCTGTTGCCACATATTTACAATATAAACTTTAATTTAAAAAAAAAACTATAATGAGTTCGTTAAAATACATCCCTTTTAATTAAAAAAGCTATAATAATAAGTTAGTTAAAGAATGTAAAACAAACTGTAATGAGTTAATTAAAAAATAAAATTAAAAAAACAATGATAAATTGCTTGATTAAAAAAAGAGTAAACTTCTATTTTGCTCCTAGTAGTTTGGTCGTTTTAATGTTTTGCTCAAATCTTTTAAAAATAGTCATTTTACTCCCTGATCTATGAAGCCCATCACGATTTCACTGCCCGACCCAAACAACATCCATTTTAAACGTTAAAAATTGTCACGTGCATAACACATGATGGACAATTATGATCATAATTAGACCAATACCTAGACTGAAACCTGATAGTTTTTAACGTTTAAAATGGATTCGGTTTGAGCCAGGGAGTGAAATTGTGATAAGCTTCATAGATCAGGGACTAAAATGACTATTTTTAAAGGATTAAGGCAAAACCGTTAAAACGACCAAACCACAAAGAGTAAAATGGAAGTTTACTCTTAAAAAAGTTAAAAGAATAAATAACAAATACATGAAAACACACATTTTAATAAAAAATTTCTAAACCATTCATTTTATTAAATATATGAAAAAAAAAACTCTCCAATTTCATTAACTCAATCCATCAATCTACTACAAACCCAAAACCCATAATCATATCCAAAAAAAAAAAAAAGAATTAAAAAAAAAAACTATTTTGTAGATTAAATTTGAGAGTATTTTTTCTTGCCATGGTCCCATTCCCAATAAATTAAGCTCCAAATAGTTAAAACCCTCAAATCATCTTTTTCCCCAATTCTCTCTCTCTCTCTCTCTCTCTCAATGAGCTTCTTCAAACCATAAAATCAATCAAAACCCCACAAAAACCACACCGAAAAAAAAAAAACCAAAAAATGGGCAAATACATCAACCGGAACTCAAAACCTCCCGGTGAACTTTCTCTAATCGACATCCCAACTCACGGCGGCGTCCGTACACGCGCCAAAACTCTAGCTCTTCAAAACGCCGCCGTTTCATCCACCGCCGGCTCCTACATTCAGCTCCGCAGCCGCCGGCTCGTCAAGCCGACTCCCCCAAAACGACACCGTGTTAAACCCAAATCGAATAAGAGTTCTTACAATGGAGCTGGTTCGTATAAAGGGGCTAATTTATCTGGGGTTAGGGTTAGGGTTCGTTCTGCAAGCTCTTCTGGGTCTGTTAAGAATTTCGGTGATGATGAAGGTTCGTTTGGGGAGAATGTTTTGGAAATTGAAGGAAAAGGAAGGTTAGTTTTTAATATATTGTGGTTAATTTGATTCAAATTTGTGAATTTCTGAATTTGTAAATTAGGGTTTTTTTTTTTGTTTTTCCCCAAATTTTGAATTAGGGTTTTTTTATTGAAATTTTTGGGGGTTTTTTGTGGGTTTTTTCTCTAGTTGGGTCTTTAAGTTGAAAGTTTTGATTTTGATTGTTTTTCTTGAAGTTGTTGAGATAGAAGTTTTCTTAATTGTGCCAGTATTCAGTATTGTGATTATTTGATTGAAATTTACAAATTAGGGTTTTTTTTCCTCAAATTTTTATAGGTTGTTTTTTCAACTTACTAATTGTTTTTTTTAATGGATTTTTTGGGGCTTTTTATTAGTAATTGTTTTTTTTTCAACTTAAAGATTTGATTTTGATTTAGTTTCTGTTTAAGTTGTTGAGATAAAAGATTTCTTAATGGTGCCACTTTTGGTTAAAAGTGTACAAGATCTTGAATCTGTCAGCCGGTTTGGATTAATATTTTTGTTTGAAATGATTAATGTTTGCATTAATAAAAGTGAGGTTTTTCACTTCTGGTTTCTGATCGAGAATATTTTTCTTTCTCTGAAAAAAGTCTCTTCCAAAAGGGCTTTTTCTGCTCCCTGTCACTCGTTGGTTGTTTCAGACTCTGCAATGAAAAAGAAAGTAAATTTTAAATAAAAATCTTATTTTTTTCAATATTTTCCCCTAATGTTAAAAAGGGGTTTCAACTTTCACTGGTTCATATAAGGAATCATGTTTTATTTCAACTTTCATATAAGAAATCATGTGTTTTTTTTGTTCAGAATTATTATTCTTTTGGTAGGATTGTGAGGTCGCCGCCTCGTGTCTAGGCGAGCTCGAGACGCGCTTTTTAGAACCAAGATCGCGTCTCGGTGCACCTGCGACGCAGTTCTTAGAACAAAGATACTGAGTACCTATTTAGTATGGATTTTTTCATACACCCTTCTGTTATGTGGTTTCATCATAGTGCTAAATTTCTGAACTTGTTAGATTTTTTTTTTTTAAATCTTGAATGTTAGTATCCAAACGCCACTTTTATTACAAATTAAACCCTTTTGATTCTTGAAATGGTAGTGAACTTATGCTAGTTATTTGGATTGTAGAATTTACATATTCAGTCTTCAATTGATATTAGAATTTAGAATGCTCTTTTGGCTCTTGTCTTTGACTTTTATGATATTAGAATTTAGAAGTCATGGAATAGTTACCAAATGAACGGCTTTAATGACATCATTTCATTGGATACCTTTGTGCTATATCAATCATGCACAATTATGTTTTGTGATTTGTTATTGGGATCATAATTTTCTATATGTTATTTGACACTGGTAGGACCCTTGGGGCCCAAGCAAGAATCTTATTTTAGTTTATCTTATAACAACACTTTTTCTTTATGTAATTAGGTGTAGTGGTTGCAACTTGCAAGTTGCAACACTTATTTGGAATCTTATGCTAAGAAATTAAATCAGTTTTAATTGTTCTTGTGACAGAAGCACCCGAGAGACCACACCGTGCAATTTGATTAGGGATCCGGATACTATAAGCACTCCTGGTTCGTCTACAAAACGGGCTTCTTATTCTAATAATGCTAATTACCGAGTTCAAACTTCAGCACCGAGTCACATCCCCTTGACAGTTGAAATGGACGAGTTCTTCACCGAGCCAGAAAGGCAGCAGCAACAACTATTTATTGAAAAGTATATGCTCTTAACTTATCCAATATAATTACATAATTCTATATGTGACAGGTTAGGGGGGTCGGATGGGTTGGGTTGGGTTGGTTGACGGGTCATATCGTATTTGGTTTATAACATGGGAGTCGGGGTTGACCAGTAAACACTTATTGGTTGATTTTTCAATTTTTTTTCTATAAAATTAATATATTTATAATGATTGTAATAATATAATGAATTCTTGTAAACATTGTAACCAGGTCCGTTCCGAGAATCCTAAAATATCTTTGGGCAATGGGCGAGTAGTGAAAATGGGGCCTTAATATGTACTTAAAAAATATATATATAAAAGCTTAAAATGTATTGAAAAAGCTTAAATTATATAATAAAAATTAAAATACGTATGTATAATAAAACTTTTCTTTTAAAACGGGCCCTATAATATATCGTTTTCTAAAAAAAATACAAGTAAAAATGCTTAAAATATATAAGAAAATTTTAAAATATATAAAAAATCATATTTTTTTAAATTTTAGGTTCTCTGGAGATTTGGGCCTCGGGCGGTCGCCCGACCCGCCCAGCCCCAAAACCGGCCCTGACTGTAATAGACTCTGGTCAGCTGTCAACCTGTTTTGACCCGTTTCCCTTTCACTTTATTTTTTTGGTTGATCGTTCAAGATTAAACAAAAACCAAATCAAGCCGTTTCTTAAACAAGTCAAATTACGGCTTTTCATGATCTTGGCTTGGTTATTTAATTATTTCTTTTGAAATGTTTTGCAGGTATAACTTTGACCCTGTGAACGACAAGCCTCTCCCTGGGCGTTACGAATGGGTGAAAATGGATGGAACGAAAGATATTGATTAACCACCCGTTTGGTCGTCGGGTCGGGTCGTCTTTTGTTATAGTTTTTCAGTTAATTATTAATCTTAAGTTTAACTTAGTTGAAGATATGGGTAGAAATGACATGACCTTTGTAAAGAAAGAAGTAAGAAGTAGGACCCATGAAATACCTAGTTTAGTATGTAGATTAATGATCTGCAACATAAGAAAACAGGTTTCTAACAGATCATCTACTAACAGGGGTAGAAGATGGTGGTGGTGGTCTAATATGACTTTAGGTTAGTTTTCCTTAATTGACCTTTATTGTCTATATTTTTGTACTACTAATGCAAAGATTGGAAACACCCCCCTCCCCTTAATAAATTATTATATGACTTTATTCTCTTTTTTTCATCATTAGATTTTGTTTGTTTTAACGTTAGATCTTGATGTTGTAAATGAGGATACTTTGCAGTCTTGTTTCAGATCCTTGTGGAAATGGTTGGTGAGTGATGATGTGGTGTAGCAGCTTTTTTTTTTTTTTTTAATTTGTATAGAGTTGGGAAGATTCTTGTCTTTCTTAACAATTGTGTCAGTCTTTAGCGATTCTTGTTATTTATTTTTAAAGCGCAACGAATAAAAGCCCGGTTATGTGGGATAACCCAATGACAAAATGTGACCCTATACGCCTGCGAACGCAGACAACATTTGGTTACCCAAGACCACTATCTTTAGTTCCAGTGAAAACCCGCCGTTTGAAGGCCTACTGTAGTAAAACCCAATTGGGATCATATTTGAACTTGAGACATGTGGTCTTCAACCCCGAATCTTCAGTTCCCCTCCAATCTCAGTTGAGTTATAGCTCATTGGTGAGAATCTTGTTATTTACTTCATTGTTTACGAGACTCCACTAATACTCTGTTAATCAATTGGATCATAAACGCAACTTGTAGGGTTATTTCTTCCAAGGGAATGTTGTTGATCAATTTTTACATGATTTTAGACAAGAAGGTTTGTTTTTGTTAAAAAAATTACTTTTTAAAAGCTGGAATTGGTTAATGGGGCGAAAATTAGGTTTTACTGAGGTAAATCTTGAAGTTATCCACCATAACATGCAGTAAAAACAGTCATTTTCAAGAAAAAGATTGAAATCCTAGAAATGCTCACCTTTTCCTAGTGGTGCACATAGAACATGACAGTTGAGCTAATTAAAATTTTGTGCTAGTGGGATTGAACAGTTCTTTAAGTGTAATAATGACAGTTGAAAAAAAAATTGTTAGCTTTATCTTTACCACTCTTTTGTTAATATCTAATATATAATTATTTGGGTTTTTAGTGGGTGTTTATGGAGAGTGGATAAAATGATAATATTGGGGTGTGGGAGGCAGGTTGACCCCTCTTTTAGATTGGGTTTGTTTTTGCATAGCAACTGATCCAGGTCTGTGAAAAGAGAAAATGGTGTAGAACATAAAATCAGATATAGAAAGCAACCCATCATCAAGAGTGTAGCATAGGTGAAAGTGCAACAGGTAACATGTGGTTTGCTGCTCCCATTTTTGTCCATATAGCTCCTGGTCCTACTGGCAACAATGATGGTAATCATCAACCTGTCATCAAACTTAGTATTATATATTTAAAAAAATATATATATAACGGGGTAGGGGCAGTGCCCTAAGGTACCCTGACTCCCTCCAATCCCGCACTGTCACGTCGTTTTTACCCACAACGACCATAAAACATGTTAATAAGTGGTAACACTTCCCTAAACCAAAGACCCACCGCTTTTACACTACACTCTCTCTACGCTCTCGATGTCTCTCTCTATCTCTCTCATCAACGCACACTTAGGTTGGTTTCCACAACCTCAAACCACCCGAGTACCCCTACCCAAATGACCGACGCCGGTGTTGCCTGTTGGGTAGGGGCTACCCGAATTGATTTCGATGAGTGGGGCCACCCCCTAAGGAAAGGATACATGCAAAGCATCGTGTATGGTGAAAACATAACTATTTATTTTTTCAATTTTAGAAAGAAAAAATTAAAATTAAAATGGTATAATATATATGTTTATTGTTTCTCATTCAGCTCTAATAAAATTCCTAACATAAAAAATTATGGAAAAATTAGTTTGTATCAGGGTTCAAATTCTACAAAGTGTTGACGTATGAGTATTTAAAACTAGTCTAGTTTGCCGTTTCAAAAAAGAAAATATGTGTACAAACCTAAGAATGTTATAAACAAATCAAGTTGGTGGGTTTTAATGTATATACAGGGTTGGGTTATTGTAAAAATTGTGTATTTTGTGAGAAATGTATGAAGTAATCTACACCATTAGATCTAGAATCTAATGGTTGAAATTATAATGACAAAATTGTAAATAGTGTTTACCATTAAACTAATTAATTTTCTAGATTAAGGGTATAAATGTAAATTGAGTATGTTTTAAATTAAGAAACTCACATGCAATGCACATGCAAGTTCTCTACGTCTTTTTTAAATGTCAATAACTTTTTATACATAAATTTTTTTAAATTATACCATAATACCGAACGTTTTTTTTATCTTTAATATAAGTACCATATTGCTATACTTATATATAACAAAAAATTACGTTTCAATCGGATGGTTTAGTCCATGGTGTTTTGTCTAGGTTCATGCAATTGTGTTTTAATTGTATTGTGATTCAAGGCATGATGTTTTAAACATATGGAAACATTGTATTGTGATTCAAGATATTGTGTTTTAACATCTGGAATGATTGTATTGTTATTCAAGTCATTGTGTTTTAATATCTGGAATAGCAATACAATAATCCCCAGATGGTGTTAAAACACCATGACTTGAATAACAATACAATCATTCCAGATGTTAAAATACCATGACTGTATTACGATTCAAGTCGTGTTGTTTTTGGAATCTGTAATTCTGTATGGTGCTTTATACCTGGAGAATGACTCATAAAGCGGTTACAATCATTCCAAAAAAAATTATCTCCTAAAACGGTTACAATCTATTTTATAATTAAATTGGTTTTTAAAGTTAATTACCTTATTACCCTTAATTCAAAAGATTAAATAATATCACGTGTCATCTCTATAATATTTCTCACACTTCTTACAAACTTCACCCTTTTGCATGAGCTGACCTATAAACCTATATATATGTGTATGTAAAAGTCATAAAATTTAAAAGATATGTGCTAATGATAAATCTTGTACATAGAGTTGTGCATATATAGTTTTCTTATGTATAAGATAGAAGTAGTTTTATTATTTATTTATTGAACGGAGAACTAGTTTTATATTTAACGACTTTATATATGAATTACACTAGGTTATAACCCCGTGTAACACACGGGTTGAATAAATGAATTTTATATAGTAAATAATAAAACAAAGAGTTAATTACATAGTTAGCCCCTGTGGTTTGCACAAAGTAACATACATAGGTACTAATAGTTTAAAATCACATTCTAGGGTATTAACTTTTCATTTTGTAACGTTTGGAGGTATTAACGTTATTTGTAGATTTAAAATCACATTTTATTAGTACCTAAGTATGTTATTTTGTGCAAACCACAGGGACTAACTATGTTAATACCCTAGAAGTTAATACCTCCAAACGTTACAAAATGAAAAGTTAATACCCTAGAAGATGATTTTAAACTATTAGTACCTAAGTATGTTATTTTGTGCAAACCACAGGGACTAACTATGTAATTAACTCTAAAACAAAATACCTTTAAAAACCCCATTTATTGTACGGGTTCATTAAATGTAATTTTATATATCAAATAATAAAAAAGTTGTATCTTTAAATCATGTGTATAATAAATATAATATTGTTTACCAAATGATGAAAAAAAAGTTAATTTAAAAACTCTCGTGTATTACACGGGTTGAATACATATGATCTTACATACCAAATAATAGGAAAATTATATTTAAAAAAAACTAATAGATATACTCGGTATACATTGTTTATATTACCTAAGGTGTCATATAACAGCTACAATTTTAGTTTCCTTTTACCCAAATTATTATTTCTTTTTTATAGACACCTACTTTTTATTTATAATATACAAATTTACTCTTATTCTTCTCGATTATTTAATTATCCCTAATAAACTTATAACTTTTACCATAGTATATTAGTAAAATCAATGATTTTATATTTGTAATTTTATTTGGTATTATTTTATTAAAAAGTGAATATTATACATATCATTATATACACTAAATAATAATTATCTATAATTAAGTATTAAACTAAATAATATTTAGTAGCTAAAATTTACCAATAACTAAGGGGAAAAATTGACAATATAAGATTTTAAAACCCTAGAAGTTTAAAAATACCTACATAAAAAGTTATTGATAAATTTTAGATAAGTTGAAAATATCCGAAAATTAGATTTGAAGTTATGAAAATTTGATTATTTTAAGTTTTTAATTCCTTAGTTACTTACACTTTTTTTATGTACCCCTAGAAGTTTAAAAATTACCTACATAAAAAGTATTGATAAATTTTAGATGAGTTGAAAATATCCGAAAATTAGGTTTGAAGTTATGAAAATTTGATTATTTTAAGTTTTGAATTCCTTAGTTACTTACGTTTTTTATATATGAATAGCATTGGGTATTTATATTTAAAAGATATATAAATATATAGATAGATAAATATGGACTTGAAATATCGGATATTTATAAAAGAAGTTTCATCATTATAATTATTATTTAATTATTAAAACAGATATATTAAGGCGGAAAAACTAAAAGTAGATGTCTCCAATGAATGACACGTGTCCCTCAATAGGTTTCTTTTATTATATAGTATAGATTAGAAAAAACTAAGAATATGCATTATGCTCATTAAGTAATTACCCTGAGGCAAATCCTAATTTATTCCTTGAATAACGCCTTGCAAAAAGTTGTGAATGCAGTAATATTGTGGACGATTTTTTTTTTCTAAATTGCTTGATATCTAATTCTAATAAAAAACTTCAAATAATGCATTTTTTTATTTAAAATTTAAACTAATGTTATGGGTAATGATAGTGTAAAAAAGGACCTAAAGTGTGAAAACTGTGAGAAGTGTTTTAAACCATTGGATTTTTGATCTAATGGTTGAGATCAATAGGAACCAAATTGTAAATTGTGTGTTTAATTATTTGGACTGATTTGAAAATTGTAAGGGTAATAGTGTCTTTTTATATGTTTCAAATAAGGTAACATCTCCTAAATTCCAGGGATCCATTTTTAAACTAACAATAAAAATCCGGACATTCTAAAAATCCGGGAACATGTAACTGCTACCAAAAATATATAACACTATATAACACTATATAAAACCATATAAACACCATATAACACCATATAACGCTATGTAACACTATATAACACTATACATCCATCATAGACCTACTACCAGAAAAATATAACACTATAACACTATACATCCATCATAGACCCGTTACAAGTAATATAACACTATAACACTATATAATACTATAAATCATCATAAACTGCTACCAGACAATATAACACTATAACACTGTATAAAACCTTCATTCTGCATCCATCACTATAAAACACTATATAAAACATTCATTTTGCGATCTTCAGAAAGTTATAATTGATGAACGATAAAAAATACAAATTCGTAAATTAATTCGTATTCCTAAAATAAAGGGTGACGATTATGGAATCTTATCAATTAATTGAATCAATGAGAAAATTACTTATTTACCCTTTTGAATTAATTTAGATTGAGGACACATGCCATCTCCCTAATATTTCTCACACTTCTCACACTTTTGAATTAGTGTACATGATCTTTAATCCTAATGTTACATGGCATTTTATTTTTCAAATCATTAATAAGATTATTTAATTAATGATTATTAATAATATTATGCTATTAATATTAATATTAATTAAAATTCAAGATTGATGATTAAAAAAATACTTAAAGTTTTTATTAAAAAATACTTCCATTTTTTAACTTATTTTTTTAATGGTAGTTTTTCTATAATTGTAAAACCTATGATTTTAATACTTTTTAAAATGAATAATTATGCTTAAGTTATTTATATAATCATTAATTTTCATATTTCACATATTAGTTGTGGTTTTCGATTTATTCTTGTATTTCATAATAATTTATGCTTAAGGTAAATATCATGAACTACTCAGGTCAATCACATATTTGTAATATGATTTTTGTTTATCTTTTAATGGGAAGTGTTTGAATCTTATTTATCCTTCTTTCAGGTTGTAACGGGTTCATGTCAAAACAAGTGATTTTTTTACGGGTCAAAAGGATTTGAGTTATGTTAGGCCAACGTTTCAACACCTTTTGTGCATTCTATTTTTTTATATATACATTTTGTAATGTTTGATGTATTTTTATGAGTATCAAAAACATAGTGTAGGGTTCAAATGAGAAGAATTTTTTTGTAAAAAGAAAAAAGAAGAAGTTTCAACCAATAAGAATGATTCATTTTACTTCAATTAATATTTGCATTTAATTTTGATATAAGGGTATATTGGTAAACTTACATAAATCAGTAACTTGTTTCTTCCCCTTTAATAACTAACTAAATTAAATTTGTAACTCCTTTTCAAAATATACACATTTTCCAAATTAAAAAAACAACTTAATTTAACGTGTAGAATAAATTGCTAGTTGTGTAGGATAAATTACAAATTATGTAGGATATATTTCGAGGTGTGTAGGATAAATTTTGACTGTGTAGGATAAAATTTTATAATGTGTAGGGTATATGTAGGAAAATTTTGATATGTGTAGGTTTTGTAGATTATATGTAGGATAATTAATGATTAGTTGACTAATTAATTAAAGAGAGAAAAATTAATGATATGAGTTATAAATGAAATAATATTTTACTAATGTGATCTTTCTTCTTTTCTTCTCACATTAAATTTCTTCTCAAATGAAACTTCCCCAAAAACATATTCTCAAAAGTATGATATAAGATTTCTTTTTAATAAAACGATTAAGAATATTTTAAGCATTCAAATACTTTTGACACATTTGGTCATTTCATTTTTTTTCTTCTTTAAAAATGAAACATATTACTCAGTTGAATCTTTCCGACAAAATACGATTCTAATTGATCGTACTATCATATGTAAAATGTAATTTCAACCCTATGATGTATTTAAAGATTTATATATATATATATATATATATATATATAGGGAGGGGCTCATGCGAGAACCACCCTTATTGTGAGAACCTTGAGAACCAATGTGAACACAACCTAAAATAGCTAAAAAAACCTAACCCCCACCCCCCCCCCCCCAAAAAAAAACCTACCCCCCCCCCAAGCTAAAAAAAACCTAAAAAAAACCTAACCCCACCCCCCCCCCAAAAAAAACCTAAACCCCCTAAAAACTAAACCCCCAAAAAACCTAAAAAAATAAAAAAAATCTAAAAAATTTTTTTTTGAATTTTTTAATATTTTTTATGTTAAAAGCGCTACTTTTAGAAGCAAAAAAAAAAAAAAAAATTTTTTTAAAAACAAAAAAATTTAAAAATTTTTTTTTTTTTTTTTGGCTTCGAAAAGTAGCGATTTTTTTATAAAAAATATTAAAAAATTCAAAAAAAATTCTTTTGTGTTATTTTTAGCTATTTTTAGGCATTTTTGGTGTGTTCACATTGGTTCTCGCGGTTCTCACAATAAGAGGTGGTTCTCGCATGATCTTCTCCCTATATATATATATATATATATATATATATAGGGGAGCGCTAAAATGAAAACTATCTCTAGTTGTAAGAACCGAGAGAACCACTTTTCAACCATTAGATCTTCAAGATCAATGGATGAGATTAAAAGTAATTAAAAAGTATTATTAAATATTTTTTTCTTATTATGTCTTTAATATTTTAATTCAAAAGGTTAGTTTAGTAAATTTACTCAATTTTGTCTTTTGTTATTGTATTTTATTATTATTTTTGTATTATTATATTAATTGTTATTTTTTAAACAGATTTTTTTTATTAAAAAACCATTTTAAATTCAGATTTTTTATCAAAACAATTTTTTTTGCGAGCAGTTTTTTACACGCCGTTTTTACGCCTGACTTTTTCACGCATCGTTTTTTAACGCGCTGTTTTTACGCCCGTTTTTTTTCACGCGTCGTTTTTTAACGCGCCGTTTTTTACCCGTCGTTTTTTACGTTTTACAATTTACATAAAAAAAGTTCTACGTTTTACGTTAAAAAGTTGACGTTTTCGTTAAAAAGTTTACGTTTTACGTTAAAAGTTTACGTTTTACGTTAAAAGTTTACGTTTTACGTTAAAAAATATACGTTTTACGTTAAAAAGTTTACGTTTTACGTTAAAAAGTTTACGCTTTAACTTTTTTTTTTACAAAAACTTTTTTACGCAAAACGAACGCACCTAGAAATCGCAAACTCGGTCGGTGTCTCAGATAGATTGTTATCGTCATCTATAACAACCCTCCTAAATAATTTCCGACACCCCTAATATATTTAAAGTATCCCTATACGTCTTAAAATATACCCAGTATACGAAAACGGGCCCCGAATATCTTTATTTTATTTAATTAAATATAAAAATCAAATTTTTAGGGCTGTCACGGGCTGCGTAAGACCCCTCCTTGGTCTACGCGGGGCGCGAGCAAAGACACATGAGGCGCAGCCCGGTGCTACCACGTGTCGGACGTGTGGCGCAGCTAGTTCGATGACCGGGCCAGGCTAGGGCCTACCCAGCCTATGTCGCGGGCCGCGTAGCCCTTGGCTACAGCCTTCGCGGGCAGCGAGGGAAGTCGAGGGGTCACTATAAATTGACACCCTCAGCCTCAGTTTCAATTCGTTCATCTCTCGATTTCTCTCTCAAATTTCTACATAGTTAAAGCTATTTTACTCTGATAAAATATTTCCTAACTACGGTCCTGATGTAATTTCCGCTGCCAAAATGATAACATCTGGATACCACCGAAACTGGCCGCGCCTACCCGTTCCCGGGTTGTTAGGGGACGGGGGTTGCGTCAGAAGGTGGTATCAGAGCTAAGCCATTGATTCAGCCACAGAAGTGTTCTGCTGACACCAAAATATTATGTGTTATGAAATTAAGTACGGAAATACGTGCATATCTGTATTTTATTATTGTGTGTTATTTGACTATTTGTTAGTTTACAGTATGAGCGATCAAGGACCCTCCGACGCTTATCGTCAGTTGTCTAGCTCACCTCAAAACGAAGGTACCTCTTCACATCCTGCCCTCTCAGGGTATTCGGCTGACAATGAAGATGGGATATTCGTGTTTAAGGCTCAGTCTGAAGAGCCATTCCCTCCTAAAAAGAGAGGATGGTTTAGTAGGGGAGCAAATGAGCGTAGGAAGAGAATGAAAAAGTTACAACAGCAGCGAGTTCTAGCAGCCGCTAAGAGAGAAACAGATGCTCACATCCAATATATGCTTAATAGGAGTTTAGCAAACTTCCATATCTTAGCAACCACAGCTGCCGACCCAAATCTAGAGCAACTCATAGCCCCTCAACCATTACCCTTGTTTCCCACACAACCAATGGAGATTGAAGTCAACCCAGAAAACCAACTCCCAGCACCAGCCTTTGATCCCACTGAGATACCTAGAGTACCAGCACCTAATCCCTTAGACCCAGACTACGACCCGTGGTTTGAGGATCATAGAGATTATCAGCAACGCTACCACATAACAGAAGAACCCATGCCAAACCTAGCAGCTTACCCAGGTCTGGACCCTCTATATCCCTATTATGATACTGATGAATACATTAGGGAAATCCTAGAGTATCCATATCCTCAGGATGAACCCATGCCACAGTACCCAGATCCAGTACCAGCACCTGCACCCCTAACGAGTGCAGAAAATGTGCAAGAACTCCGAACCTTTGGTGAGGAGATTTTAGAAAGTAGCGAGAGGATGAGGCAGGTTGGAGAACGACTCATCTGGAAGTACGACGAGCGTAATATGGAGTTCTGGATGAACCCATATCAGTGATGGTGATAGTAATAATAATAATAATATATATATATATATAATATGTGTGTATGAAAAAAAAATATAAAATATATAATAATGATAATATGTATGTCGTAGTATAGACCACTTTGTGGTTAGTGATGCATATTAGTATTGTATTTTATTCCAGTTTGTATTAGATGTATACTATATAATATAAGAAAGAGTAAGTCGCAATGTTCGACGCTTTTGATCAATATGTGTGTTGTGTGATTTTTTTTGCCTTAAATATTATCTTGTGATATTAATAATTGGCAAATGTTTAAAATTCAGATGGACAACGAAGTGAACCCGGAAAACCGGAATAACGATAACCAGAGTAACAATAACCCGGATAACGATAACCTGAACAACAACAATAATGGAAACCAAGTGGATAACAGTGCCATCCAACACATAGTGGCACAAGGGATAATAGATGCGATGCCATATATTATCAAAACGGTTAAGGAAGCAGATAACAAAAGTAACCGTGATAGTAAACGATCCACTGAACCTGAACACAACGTAAACAATGGACCCATACTTCAAATGCCCATTCCCAAAAGAAGAAGAACCATGTCTTATGGTTGTTCTTATAAAGAATTCTGGTCTTGTATACCAATAGAATTCTCGGGCAACGAAGGGGCCGTTGCAGCTCTACGCTGGATAGAAAAGACTGAAGCAGTCTTAAAAATAAGCAAGTGTGCAGAAGAGGATAAGATATTGTTTGCTTCCAATCTGTTTAAGAATTCAACACTAGAATGGTGGAATAATATCCTCTAGTCTAGGGGAAGTGATAGAATTTACAATATGGAATGGGCGGAATTTAAGAACATGGTGGAAAGAAAATTTTGCCCTCCCAATGAAAAGGAACATATAGCAAATAAGTTCCTAAACCTTAGGATTACTGGAGTGGATAGTAAGGGGTACACTACGTTATTCTTTGAATATGCTAGAATAGTGCCAACCCTTGCATCACCTGAACCAGTATTAATCTCCCGTTATATCTGGAGATTAATCAGTGAGATTAGACATATAGTCAAGGCAGCTAGACCTCAAACTATAGAAGAAGTTGTAGAACTAGCAAACACCTTGACTGATGAATTAGTGCGTACACGAGAAGAGGATCAGAGGAGAAACCTAGCTCAAAGGCTTACCTAAGAATTTTGTTATGGAAATTCCAACCGTGGGAAAAATGTAGGTTCTACCTCTACACCGTACTGCAAGGCTTGTAAGAAGAAGCATTCTGGAAAATGCTCCACTTACTGTAATTTTTGCAAGATACCAGGACACAAGGAAGAAGATTGTAGGAAGAAACCAAATAATGGAATGTGCTTCAACTGTGGAGAAAAAGGTCATATCAAGCCAAACTGTCCAAAACTAGCTCCAGCCCCGAACACTAAGAATACTAAAAATGCTAGAGCATTTGTTCTGACTGCAGAAGAAGCAAAGATGATCCCGGATGTGATCGCCGGTACGTTTTTAGTTAATGATATTTTTGCTAAAGTATTATTTGACTCTGGTGCAAACCAAAGTTTTATTAATACTTCATTTTTCAAACTTCTCAATCAACCATTAACTTAACTTCCACAAGAATGTCTAGTAGAAACAGCAAATGGAGAAAAGATTAAGATTTCTGAAATCTTGCAGGGAGCAAGAATAGAATTTCTAAATCAAAAATTTATTGCAAATCTTTACCCAATGAATTTGGCAGGATTTGATGTTGTATTAGGAATGGATTGGTTAATAGCCAATAAAGCCAGTATTTTATGTGATCAAACGTCAGTCCAAGTAAATTCACCAAAGGGTGAAAAGATCACAATTAAAGAAGATAAGCCTTCTAGATCTACGAAATTCATCTCTGTAATGAAAACAGCCAGTTATGTAAGAAAAAGATTATTAGTGTATTTGATTTCTATAATCATTAACACTAAAGGAAAAGAATTAAAAGATAATCCAGTAGTATCCCAATTTTCAGATGTATTTCCAGAAGAGTTACCAGGGCAACCTCCAACAGAGAAGTTGAATTCAAATTCCACTTGCTACCAGGAACAACACCAATTGCCAAAGCACCTTACCGTTTGGCACCCGCAGAAGTGCAGGAACTGGAGAAACAGTTAGATGAATTGTTGGAAAAAGGATTCATACAGCCAAGCTCATCGCAATGGGGAGCACCAATCTTATTCGTTAAAAAGAAGGACAGATCAATGCGTATGTGCATTGACTACCGTGAATTGAACAAGGTCATGATTAAGAATCGGTATCCATTACCAAGAATCGATGATCTATTCGACCAGCTGCAAGGAGCACGATTTTTCTCTAAAATTGATTTACTATCAGGATATCATCAATTAAAGGTACAGGAAGAGGACATTCCTAAGACTGCTTTCAGAACAAGGTATGGCCATTATGAATTTACTGTCATGCCATTTGGTCTAACCAATGCCCCAACTGCATTTATGGACATGATGAACCGAATATGTAAGCCATATTTGGATAATTTCATAATTGTCTTTATAGATGATATTCTTATTTATTCTAAAAGCAAAGAGGAACATGCAGTGCATTTGCACGCACTTCTAAGTTTATTGAGAAAAGAAAAGCTTTATGCTAAATTTTTGAAGTGTGAATTTTGGTTAGAACAGGTACAGTTTCTCGGACATTTAGTCAATTATGAAGGAATTCATGTGGATCCTACCAAGATCGAGGCGATTACCAAATGGAAAACCCCTGAGTCACCAACCGAGGTTAGAAGTTTCTTAGGATTGGTCGGTTATTATAGAAGATTTATTCAAGATTTTTCTAGAATAGCCATTCCCTTAACTAAGCTAACCTGTAAATCCGTTAAATTTGAATGGGGACCAAAACAAGAAGAAGCCTTTAAAATTCTTAAGCAAAGATTGACCAACGCACCCATACTAGCGTTACCAGAAGGATCTGAAGACTTTATAGTCTATTGTGACGCTTCTAAGTTAGGTTATGGATGTGTGTTAATGCAACGTCAAAAGGTTATAGAATACGCCTCTAGACAACTTAAGAATCATGAAGAGAATTATTCAACCCATGATCTAGAATTAGGAGCCATAATTTTTGCCCTTAAAATTTGGAGACATTATCTTTACGGTAGTAAGTTTACCATTTTCACCGACCATAAGAGTTTAAGGTATGTTTTCGGGCAAAAGGAATTGAATATGAGACAAAGACGCTGGATGGAGATACTTAGTGATTATGATTGCAATATCCAGTACCATGCAGGAAAAGCAAATGTAGTAGCTGATGCTTTAAGTCGAAAATATCACGAAAAGCCAAAAAAAGTACATTCTCTTAAATTAAATCTACAGATAGATTTAAATGAACAAATTAGAAAGGTACAAGAATCAGTAATCAAGGATGATACTGAGAAATTGAAAGGAATGATTAAGGAACTAGAACCATGAACAGATGGAATTTGAAGATTCCATAAGAAAAGAATGTGGATACCTAAATTAGGAAACCTACGCCACTGTATATTAGAAGAAGCCCATAAGTCTAAGTATACGATGCATCCTGGAAGTGATAAGATGTATCTGGATTTAAGAAAGAATTTTTGGTGGATAGGAATGAAAAAGGATATAGCAGCTTATGTTTCTAAATGTTTACCTGTTCACAAGTCAAAGCTGAACACTAGAAACCCTCAGGTTTATTGCAGCAGTTAGAAATGCCAGTATGGAAATGAGAATTGATAACAATGGATTTTGTTACCAAAATACCCAAAACAAGAAAAGGTAATGATACAATCTGGGTGATTGTAGATAGGCTAACTAAGTCAGCCCATTTCCTACCAATGAAAGAAACTTTCAGTATGGAATAATCAGCTAAACTATATGTCAATGAAATAGTTTCGTTACATGGAATTCCTTTATCAATTGTTTCTGATAGGGATAGCCGTTTTACCTCTCATTTTTTGATAAATTTCCAAAAAGCAATGGGAACCAAGTTAAATCTAAGCACCGCTTATCATCCTTAAACGGACGGACAAAGGGAAAGGACAATTCAGACAATGGAAGACATGCTTAGAGCTTGTGTAATTGATTTCGGAGGTAATTGGGACGATCACTTACCACTAATAGAATTTTCCTATAATAAAAGCTATCACACAAGTACCAATGTTGCGCCATTCGAAGCACTTTATGGACGAAAGTGCCGAACGCCAGTCTGTTGGGCAGAAATTGGAGAAAAGCAATTATTTGGACCTGAGATAGTACAAGAAACAACCGACAAAATCATTCAAGTCAAGGAATGATTGAAAGCAGCATGTGATCGACAAAAGAGTTATGCTGATAACAGACGGAAGCCATTGGAATTTCAGGTAGGAGACAAAGTATTATTGAAAGTCTCTCCTTGGAAAGGAGTGGTAAGATTCATCAAAAGAGGAAAGCTAAGCCCCATGTATGTTGGACCTTTTGAGATTATTAGAAGAATAGGACCTGTAGCCTATCAGCTACAACTGCCAGAGGAAATGGCAGGAATACATGATGTATTTCATGTATGCAATCTCAAAAAGTGCTTAGCTGATGAATCACTGGCAGTACCTCTTAAGGATATAGAGGTAAATGAACAGTTAAAATTTGTGGAAAGACCTCTACAGATTGAAGATAGGAAGGTCAAGAATCTCAAGCACAAGAGATTAGTTCTGGTCAAAGTGAAATGAGACTCCAAAAGAGGACCAGAATACACTTGGGAGCTTGAATCAGAAATGCAAAGGAAATATCAACACTTGTTCCAGTAGATCTCGAGGACGAGCTCTAAACACAAGGTGGGGAGGATATAACAACTCTCCTAAATAATTTCTGACACCCCTAATATATTTAAAGTATCCCTATACGTCTTAAACTATACCCCGTATACGAAAACGGGCCCCGAATATCTTTATTTTATTAAATTAAATTTAAAAATCAAATTTTTAGGGCTGTCGCGGGCCGCGTAAGACCCCTCCTTGGTCTACGCGGGGCGCGAGCAAAGAGACATGAGGCGCAACCCGGTGCTGCCATGTGTCGGACGTGTGGCGAAGCTAGTTCGATGACTGGGCCAAGCTAGGGCCTACCCAGCGAACGTCGCGGGCCGCGTAGCCCTTGGCTACAGCCTTCGCTGGCCGCGAGGGAAGTCGAGGGGTCACTATAAATTGAGGCCCTCAGCCTCAGTTTCAATTCGTTCATCTCTCGATTTCTCTCTCAAATTTCTACATAGTTAAAGCTATTCTCGGGCAGTGGCGGATCTAGGATTCCGACCAAGCGGGAACGTTTTATAAATAAGCGGTAATGAAATCGAAAAAAGGTCAAATTTTTCCAAAATTTACACTAAAAACGTCAAAAATTTTCCGACCAAGCGGTAGCGGAGGCTACCCCTTGGTCTAATATATATCCGCCCATGTTCTCAGGCATAATACCCCCCTAATTAACGAAGTTCTGCCCCGTTGTAAGTATTATAACCCCCGGTTACGTATTAGATACGCTGCCCGATTGATCCAGGGTTCCGTAACGGCTGTCGAGGTTCTGCCCGACGTAGTCGTTGGAATGCCGTCTCTGGGAGGGTATTACTAATGTAAATATTTGGTTATTATACTAACGCGTGTGCAATTGTGTATTTAATAGATAATCACCAGGAAATCCTTAAGGAAAACCCTAAGACAGCAATGTGAGTAATCTGCTTTTTACAAATTGTTTTTACAAAACCTCATATGATTAATAATATATTAAACAGTGATTGAGTATTTGTATTCTATAATTATCGTCGGTATGTTGGGGTTTTGTATACAAAATTTGTTACAACATTGTGAGTAGTAACATGACCACAAGTCGGGTTGACAGTACCGTGGGTGGTAATTAATGTAGATGGAAACAAATGTAATTGCGCGACTGCCCTCAATACTGTACAATGGTTTTACTTAACTTGATTAAACTGAGATTCACTCACCAGTATTTCCCACTGACAAAATGTTTTTAAATGCGTTTCAGGTAACAAAATGTGAAAGCCAAATAGAAGCCAGCTGGACAACACTGAAGGCTTGGAAAAGTGGCTATAAAGTTACCTAAAATAAAGAGACGGCTTATTTAAATAAAATAGGGTTTATCCATATAAAAATGTGTGTACTTGAAAATTGGGATTTTCCCATGTGTTTAATATATTAAAAGCGTGGTATTTTACTCTGATAAAATATTTCCAAACTACGGTCCTGATGTAATTTCCGCTGCCAAAATGATAAACACCTGGATACCACCAAAACTGGCCGCGCCCGCCCGTTCCCGGGTTGTTAGGGGATGGGGGTTGCGACATCATCGACTGGGGAAAAAAATATAAAAAACCAACAACATCAAAACAAAGTGTATCTCGAAAAAAAAACGGGGTTTGGCAAAGATTTTCCGATAATCAAAAGGCTGCAAAGTGGGGTTGCAGGTTCAAAAACCTACCCTCCACCATCGTTGCCGAGCCATCGTCATCAAAATCTAGTTTTCTTTTTTTTTTTCTTTTTTTTTTTGCATCATTGCCATCCAATCCAACAGATCAAAACCCACATAGTTCACTTATCAAAAATCACCAAAAAATCAAGCACACAAGCCAAAAATCACCAGATCCAAAAAACATTCAAACAACCTGCATCATTCACCGGTTCACACCCCTCGGGAGAAAAACAGGGACAAAAGATCAGAACCAAAAACATCAAAATCACCTGCAAAAACAAGCAAAAAACCTTACCAACAAACACATGAGAATCATCAGCCCTAAAACAAAACCAATGAGGAAAGAGAAGCCAAAGATACCGCCACCAACCCCCACGCCACCACAACCAAACACCAGTCGCAGGGAGGCGGCAGATAGGAAAGAGAGGCCAAAAACCCACCACCGCAAACCACCGTCTCCGTCAATCCTCACCACCACCACCGTCGCCACCGTCTCCTTAAAAAACCCACCTCCGCCACCACCACCACCACCACCACCACCGTCTCCGTAAAAAACCCACCATCGCCACCACCATCTCCGTCAATCCTCACCACCACCACCGTCGCCATCAAAAACCCACCACCGTCACCTTCCACACCAATCCCGAGCCACACCTTAACAACCTCCACTGCCGTCATCACCCCCTTTACCTGAAACAACCAGCGCCGACCACGAGAAACACGGACCTAGAAGGATTGAAAAGAAAAAGAGAAGAAAAGGGTTGGGGTTTACCGGAGAATTCGTCGGGAACTAGGAGGCACCACCGCCGCCGGCAACCGGTGTCTCCGGTGTCGGCCTCGTCGTCTGCTTACGTTGGATGACAAAGGAGATGTAGGATCGGTTTGCGACCCGAACGAGTCGTTCAGAAGAGATTTTAACAGTTTCAGAGGCGGAAACTAAGAAGCCGATTGCGAAACAGCTTGCGTATCACTTTAACACTGATTATATTGGTATACTATCGTTTACAATCAGTCCTCACGCCGGCAGCACCTCGGTATGGAATTTCAGAAACGTTACAAATGATTTAGCTTGAAGGCTATTTATAGTTGTGTTGATTTAGCTTGAAATGACACATGCCACTTTCAAGGGAAATCAACATGTTGATTTAGCTTGAAACTGTCAAGTGACACTTTCAAGGGAAATCACAACGTTCAAGCTAAATTACCCTAAACACATTCTAAAACGTATAACATATCTAACATATATAGTCCTAGACTCGATACAAGACGAAGTCGACAGACGCATGCACCAACAGACTCCCCCTCGAATGTTGACGAGTCTTAAGTGTCGAGTCTTCGCATCTTCAGTCTTCATCAGTCTTTTTCTTTCTTAGCATATACCAGGATCTTCTCTTTGGCTCTAACCTCGTCAGACTCCCCCTCTCATCATGATGGGATCGCCGTCTGGAATTAGCTATCGCCTTGAGATTGCATCCTAGCTTTAACTCTGTTCAGTTCATCTCCTGCACAAATCTCATCAAAACATAAGTTTTTACTTATATCAATAAGAAAAACTTACTAGTAATAGTTACATCAAGTTCAAATTAATGATCTCAATTAACTAATCAAACTTCTTTCTCAAATCAAAATTTCTCAATTCAATACACACACTCCCAAACCAGTTCATCATGTTCAGCACTTGAAATTTTAAATATCAGCTCTCCAACATCAGTTGTCGAAAATCTTTTTAAATTTTTCAAAATTTATGCTAAAACACACTAAATTTTTTTTTTTTTTGGATTTTTTGAATGTAAATGAAATGTAGTAAAGAAATATTTACAGACACTATTTTTGTGAGTTTGCGTAAGAGGATCATATCAGTTTTTGAGACAAATCACCAACACCGTTAAGCTTTAAACATTCTCAGCTCTAAACGATTCACATAGATTGACGATATTGTTGTCCACTTAAGCTCAATCTAAAAACTTTCAATCTGCTTACCGATACGTTAAAGTATATTAAGATAGCACTAAGTTCTTATGGACCCCACGATCTCAGCATATCCCCTCATCATGTAATACACTGACTCAAGTAATGCCTTTAAACTTTTATCAACTGTGATTTGTGCGAAAACAAAGCAGAATGTTTAAACATTAACAATCAGGTCGATACTTCTGTATACGCAGAGAAAGTCCAATGTTTAAACAAAATAAGAAAAATAAAACAAGTTGAAGTTGTTTAGGCTTTAACCACCAGGTCGATACTCCCGTATACGCAGAGGTGATCCAAAGCTTAAACGAAACACCAAAGAAAATAAAGCAGAACGTTTAGGCAACAACATCCAGGTCGATACTCACGTATACGCAGAGGATGTCCGATGCTTAAACAAAATAAAGAAATAAAACAAGTTTAAATCTTTGCAAAATGAAATGCACAAAATCACAGCGACTTTTCAGCAAAGTTGTGAAAGTTCACAAACTTAACCTGTTTTATGTCTTTCGACAATCAGCGATTACTGAGTAGGTACACAATCAAGAAGGACAAAACTAAGTACTATGCTTTCGACCATGTTTCCCACTAGAACTAGGCTTTTTCATTTAGGTTTGTATCGTTATCGCAAATCTACTAGTCTAGCTGAACCTACCGTCACATCTTTAGTGAGACCGTTTATCACTTTTAGACTTTCCATTTCTTTAGCATGCCGTGACAGTCCAACTGATTTACTATCATTTCCTCTTTTTCACAACAAAACTCATTTTGAATTTTTCAATGTTTTTGACATTTTCAAATTTTCTAATTTTTTTTAAAAATTTTACTCCCCCTAAAATCAAAATATGTTTCAATTTTGATTTTCTGAGAAAATTTGAAACAAACTGTACAAACTTGACAACATGATGAGAATCACTTCAATTCTCCATTCACTTGGCATAAACAATCAGAACTCCCCCTCACAACAAAACATTTTCCCATAGTGATTTCAAAACACTTAAGTTTGTTTTAATCAAAATGGTTTTTCCGAAAAATAAGTTTTGTGTGTCTTTTCACAAATTCGGGGATCTTTCATCACTTTGTTTTCTTCAATCACTTGTAAAAAACTAACATTTTTAAGATCAATTCACAAACATCACTTGTAGAAAATCAAGTACAACTTAATGTCCCTGATTTACTACTTGTAAGTTCGAAATATCACAAACGTGAATTTCTCAAGAAATGTGCCAATTCATGTTCCACGCTTACCAACCTGGGAACTCCGGCAAGTCAGGTTTTTCATTTAAACAGATTCACCCAAGCCTGACGATCCTTGGGTGATTTTGAATTCTTGTTCAACAATGGTGGAAAATTTGCATCATCCATTGTTAAACCTGAATTCTCAATTTTTACCTCAAATATCGGCTCTTCTGGCTTTACCGTACCAGAATCATTGCCTGGACATGGCTTGTCTGACTTTGATGAGTCAGATTCATCGCCGACATGTGGCTCCTTTGTTTCCGAAGAAACAGATTCATTGCCACAAACTTTCTTCTTCCTCTTTCCCTCTTTCGTCCTCAGATTTGTATCTGATGAATGCGTTTTGCTTGATTTGTTGTTCTTTGGTGAGCAAGACGATTTATCAGAACTTTTATCTGTTTTACCAGTTGTATCCGAGGACAAGATTTTCTCGAGATACTCTCTCGCTTTCTTCCTCTTTTTCCTCAGTCTGTCTTTTTGCCCCTGTGAAAGTTTAACTTTCTTTTCTTGAATTATCTGTTCTTGAACTTTAGGTTCTTTGGGCTTGACGTTGACTAGAATCTTTGACATCTTCTGAGAATTAACCCTCAATCTTTCATTTGATCTCCTTGGGCAATCTCTGGCAATGTGACCTCTGATGTTGCAGTTAAAACATCTTCTTGACTCAAACCTCCAACTCTGGCAGTTAACAGCAATGTGTCCTTGATAACCGCATCTGTAACACACTCTGTTATCATACCAATCACCATTTTCACACCAGATGCTCAGATCATAGCATTGTTTGGATTGGTGATATTCCTTCCTTATGTTTGCTGGATTTGACTTTTGAGCACTGTGGTCCGACCTGCACCACTTATTGCCAACAATTTTTGAGTTTTTATTTTTCAATTTTTGTAATTTTTCATTGCGATTGGATGATCGATCTGATGAGCTTTTATTATCTTTTTGTACATTTTTCAAAATTTTCTCTTTTTGTTTTTGTTCCACTTTCTTCTTCAAAGGTTTTTGCTTAGAGCATTCTCCCTTTTCAGTTGATTGTGGAACAGTTTCTTGAAACTTTTCTTTTAATTTCAAAAACAATTTTTGTTTTTCGAATTTTTTATTTTCATCATCAGATTTCTCATCACAATCTTCAACTTTGACTTTGTCAAAGTTTGTGACATTGTCACTTATTGGAACAGAATTTAAAGGTTTTGGGCAAGAAATAGTTGAAGTATTCACAAAAACCTTCAACTTTTCTTCCCATTCATTGATTTTCTGTTGAGCACATTCTGCCTCTTTCTCAAGTCGAATAATCTTTTCAAGATGAGAATTGATTTCAATTTGTTTTTCAAGATTGTTTTTACCAAACATATCTCTCTCATCTTCTAAAATTTTTATTTGACTTTGAAAAACTTTTTCAATTTTTACTTTTTCATTTCCAAAACTTTTAATTTTATCTTCAAAAACTTTTGCTTTTTCTTTCAATTTCTGATTTTCCAATGTCAAACTGTTCAAGTTACTTAACAGTTTGTCATTTTCAGAGTTCAGCTTTACACAGGTTTCCTTCAAAACAAGAATCCGTTTATCATCAGCTTGCTTCTCATCTTTCAACTTCTTGACTTCCAATGTCAGACTTTCCGCATCCTTCAATAGTTTGTCATTGTCAGTCTTAAAGTTGTCACATTTGGAGCACACTGATTCAGAATTTGAAGATTCATTTTTCACTGATTCTTCATTCTTTGCGACCCGAACGAGTCGTTCAGAAGAGATTTTATCAGTTTCAGAGGCGGAAACTAAGAAACCGATTGCGAAACAGCTTGCGTATCACTTTAACACTGATTATATTGATATACTATCGTTTACAATCTGTCCTCACACCGGCAGCACCTCGGTATGGAATTTCAGAAACGTTACAAATGATTTAGCTTGAAGCCTATTTATAGTTGTGTTGATTTAGCTTGAAATGACACATGTCACTTTCAAGGAAAATCAACATGTTGATTTAGCTTGAAACTGTCAAGTGACACTTTCAAGGGAAATCACCACGTTCAAGCTAAATTACCCTAAACACATTCTAAAACGTATAACATATCTAACATATATAGTCCTAGACTCGATACAAGACGAAGTCGACAGACGCATGCACCAACAGGAGACAAATGAGAGAGATGAAGCTCTCTGGTTTTTGAAGAAGATGAAGCTCACTGGTTTTTGAAGAAAAGAGAAGAGAGAGAAATGAAAAAGGAGACAAATGAGAGAGAGACTGGTAGATATAAATGAAGAGAGAGGGTGAGATTTGACATTTTGGGTAAATGACCAAACTACCAATTTTTCTGATTGGTTGAGAGTGGTTCTCGCGGTTCTTACAACTGTGGGTGTTTCCTATTTTAGCGCTCCCCTATATATATATAACCTAGTATTTTGAATAAATGGTTAGTAAAAAGACTTGTTTTATATTTATAGTAGTATATTTATTTCTTTCTTTATATAGATGTTTTGAATCATCATTTTATAAAAAAGTAAATTTATTGTAACTTTTTTTTTAAGTTTGCTTGTAACTATCAATTTACAGGTGAGTTATATTGCTTCAAGTATGTTTGATATAATTATATAATAATTTAACTCTTATTATAAGAACGTGGGGTATGGTGGGGCGTGGGTTGGGGGTATGGTGCGACACGTGGAGTATGGGGCACCAAAGACTAAAAACCAATTTCAAAGAGGTATGGTGGGTCATGGCTGGGGTGGTGTGGAAAAAAAATCAATTTCAAAGGGCTAGTGCTCTTGGCCAACGAGATTCCGCTATGTCATGTTCGTAGCCCCGCCCAACGCCCGGGCTGAAACCCACGCCCAAGGGGCCACGCCGAAACCCAAGCCCACTGGGGTGGTGACGTGGACGTTTGTACCCAACCCATGCCCCAACCCCGCCCCATACCCCATAGTCTAAGGCTTCTGATCTGGAGAGTATCGATTTCATACAAGTTAAAAAATGCATACGGTAGAAAAATTTGAGAAACTTTAAAGTAAAAAATTTCGAGCTTTTTTGTCAGCTTCAAATGTGATAAAAGACCTTCAAAACAACCTTAAATGTTATTGGAAGTTTTTGAGCAGTTTGACATATTATAATGGATGAGACAACCTTAAAAAGTTACAAGGAACTTTTATGAAAATAACGTGACATCCTATTAAAGCCGAAACCTATGGCCTACGGGGTTCTCAAAGTTACATAGCTTCTCATTTATCTATTGGTTGCTACTTTCTACACCCCCTATTTACTTTTTACACCCTCTCCTCTCACATACTTACAGGTGGGGCCTGCGTGGGACCGGCAGTTTTCCTCTCACAAGGGGGGGTATAATCAGGAGGGGGGGGGGGGGGGGTGTAAATAGAATGAGCCTATCTATTTCATTACACATAGTAGTGAAGTTTGCGATTTCTGATCGAGGGGGTCGAAAACGTATATACCTAAAAAATTTATAAAATCGGGGGTCGAAAACGTATATACCTAAAAATTTCTATTCGAAAACTACATACCAGACACTACTGAGCGAAAAGTTTATGGGGTCGGACACCCCCGACCCCTTCTATCCTGCGCCCCTGATTACACATAATAAATATATGATTGATATATGATAGGATAATAATCATTAGGGCGCTTGGGGAGCTCCGTTATGGGCATGGGCGGTTCTTAGAAGGCATGTGTCAGGGCCACGGCCATGGCAAGTTTTTCGGCCGTAGTACTAATTTTCCGCATTTCGATCGAAATTTTTTATATATACTATGTTCGGCCCGGGCATTTTTTAGTGCCCGTGTCTTTCGGCCCTGGAACGTTCAATGGGCAAGATCCGCCACTGGTTAACGGAGTCGTGATGCCGTGATCACACTGGCGTAAACCATGTGATCATGGCTGCGCCGGTGTGAATAAGGTGATGATCATGGTGGGTGTGGTGTTTGTCACGGTTGTAAAGTGTGAGTTTGTGTGTATTTAAATAGTGATATGACCGTTACATTTAAAAAAACATTCATTTTCACCTCATTAAATTTCTAACCTTTTTTCATTTTTTAAACACACTTACTCTACAAATTTCCTCATAACTTTTAAAAACCTTCTACAAATTTTCTCACAACATTAAAAAAAAATACCGTCTAAGTTCATTTCAAACCGACTCATTTAGTTCGTCCGACTCAACGGGGTTCTACTCTTGGTTTGTTTGCAATGGTTTGCGAAGCAACGGAACTTGAAGATACGAGACGATCAAATAAAAAAATGTGCGTCGTGATCGTGGAGCGGCTCATGAAGTTCTAATGAACGATTACATTGTCGAGCATCTAAAGTACAATGCTGAGATGTATAGAGCGAAGTTCCGTTTATCGATAGATTTATTTTTAAAGATTGTGGGAGACATTGAAGCTCACTTGAAATGGTTTCAAGAAGGTTACGACGGTAGGGAAAAAAGAGTTTCACGGTGCTACGAACATGTACATCCGCGATTCATCAAGTTGCAACCGATAACGTTTCTGACGAATATGATGCATATTTAGCTATGTCTTACAAGACTTCAAGTGAATCTCCTGATTTTTTTGCAATGCGATTATTAAGTTATAAGGTACATAGTTTCTACAAAGACCAACTGTCACACCCCCAAAATACCACATGCGGAAACCCCGCTAGGCGTGTGACGTACCAGGATGTAGCCACGAATCACATTGAACTAATATCAAATTATAAGACAAAGTTTCCTTTCAATAAGATAAAATATTCATAACATATCAAGGTTTAACATGTTCAGCGGAAGCAAATGGTTAAACACTGTTCAATCGTTCCAAAAACCAATGTACGTGAAATTATTAAATAAGTCTTGCAAATCCAAGCGACATGACCCATGACCACTCCAGCCATCCAGACAGCAAGTTCCTTTCCATAGTACCTAACGACCTGCGAGCATGCAACAAGTGTGTCAGACAACGCTGGTGAGTTCATAGTTTTACGAAAACTTTAGTTACCAAGTGTTTAGTTTAGTTCGTTGATTTCAATGTTGATAATACCCCGAATACAAGACGGCTCCAGATTATTTTGCCCTTTCTCCAATGCTCCTATCAAAGCATTGGTCATGACTAGGTCATTAGTTCACACCCGTCCTATCAGGTACGGGGTGAGGGTGCCAAACCTAAGTAGCGCTACCAACTAATACCCTGTTACCTCTTAGGTAACAAACAACCAGGAGGGACTTTAATGGTGATAGGATGAGTATATTATCCAACATTCCAGATTTACCCAAAAGACGTATTCCTCTCAGGAATACCCATGATTTACCCAAAACCTATCCCTCTCAGGGATAACCACTGACTGTCCCAACCACCGGGACGCATGCTCAAGAGGAATGAACTCACCTTAGATTTGCTCGGTATGTTTTAATTACCCGTCCAGTTGGTCAACCCCAAACCCTATCGTGGTTACCAATCAACATCAGTCTTAGGATTTATCAATTAACACACGTATTTCAAGTATCACATTTCTATCAAGTATCACAGTCTATCACATGGTATATTCTCAGTTCACATCCCATGTAAAACAAACAATTGCACACAACAGTTAACTGGGCTACTTAACCAAGCCCAAGCCCAAACAGGTTACCCTTCGGTGAAAAACCCCTTTCCGACGAAGGTTCCCACCGACGAAAGTCCCCATCTTTCGTCATCACCCTTAATGATGAAATGCCTGTCTTTCTTCATCATCCCAGATGACGAAACACCTGTCTTTCGTCAACATCCCAAGCGATGAGACACCTATCTTTCGTCGGGGTCCACTATGATGAAACATCAGCAATGTTTTGTCAAGATCAGTTAACAGCCCCCAAGGCCACAGATTCAACAGTTACACACATACAACATATTCAAAAGATCAAATGACAGTTACATTATCATGTTCATAGCAATCTTAATCATTGTTCATCATCAATAAACCTCAATATTAATCATTGATGTATATTAACATGGATTCAAACATGATACAGACATTGATCAAGACCCATTACAGATTCATAATCACAAGTTTCCATTGCTTACCCTAAACCATCACAAGATTCATATAAAATCACAATTTCAATATGATCATTAACCTTCTCATGTAAATCGGATTATCACTACTAAGTTGAACATAATTATTGAGAGACCCTAATCACATAGAATCATAACAAAGCAAACACAGAATCATAGCACACCATCAACGAGAGGACACTAACCGTATGTCGAAGGATTTAGGTTAATCGAGACAGAAGGTTTCGTGATCTAATGATTGCCGTCGCACAAGGTTTCTGGAGAAGGAACTTTAGGGTTTGTTTTTAAGGCAATAGATTACAAGAAGTTTATAACATAAAAGGAGTTGGGCCGCAGCCTCTCTGGACCGAGGCCTGCTATGGCGAAACACCATCATTCGACGAAAGACCCCTCTTTCGTCGTACTAGCCTTGGCGAAAGATCCTATCTTTCGTCGAGTAACACTTGTGGCGAAAGACTTTATAAATAATCTTAATTAAATCATTCTTAACACTACACCACTAACAACCAAATATCATACATAAAACAATAAACATTCAGATAAACAAGATTGCGAAGTTAGTGATGCGCGAAGGAAAAACCTTGAAATCTCGGGTTGTCACACCAACTATACACGACATAACACGTTTGTACGCCGCACATGAAGCTAGATGACACCTTCTAGGGATGCTCGGTAGCATCTGTTGTATGCGTATTGTTTGGAGAAATTGTTCAACGAGTTTGTGAGACAAGTTTATGAGATGTGACCACAAAAAAACGACGGTCATGCTGGAAGCAGTTGCGTCAAATGATTTATGGATTTGGCATGCGTACTTTGGTGCTCGCAGTTCAAACAACAACATTAATGTGCTACATCAATCACCATTATTCATAACGAAATAGATGGAACCACCCTACCGTGTCCGTTTGTGGTCAACATGAGACATTATAGACACGACTTCTATCTTATTGATGGCATTTACTCAGCTTGGTCTGTTTTTTGTAAAAGCTTTTTCGTATCCGACCGAAGCCAAAGAGAAATTTTTCAAGAAGTTGTAGGAATCGATGAGAAAAGATGTTGAGCAAGCTTTTGCTGTTTTGAAAGGTAAATGGGGTATACTTGATAGACCAGTATGTGCAATAAAGCATTCGAAAATAAAGAGCTTGGTGTACGCATGTATTATATTGCACAATATGATGATAAAAGATAAGGGGCCTACAATATCGCCAGACTATGTGATGGACCCTCCGACATAGGTAGCCACTTTCGACTGCGATATGATCTAACAGAACACATTGGTGATATGGATATCCAATTTCCCGATTCCAGTTCCGACTAAATTTTTATATTAGTTTTTAAATTTGAGTTATGTTTTTTTCTTGTTGGTTGTTTTTTTTTTAATTTTTAGTTGGACTTTCTTATTTACTTTATGTATTTAAAAATGTTGGTTTTTAGTTTATTTTATATTTTATTTAAAAAAAGTTAAGTGATGGAATGTGATGGGTGTTACAAGTGTTTTACTAAGACAAAATTGCAGAAATCAACCTTTATGTTATACTCAAACTGCACTTCATACCTTTCACTATGAAATCGGCAAAAACCAACCTTTATGTTCATGTTTTGATACAAATTCAACCTTTACCACTAACCTCGTCCAAAAACTCAGTTAACTTACCTCACATGCTTTGCATGTGAGGGTATTATGGTCTTCTCAACCCAATCTTTTTTTATTAATATACTGTTCGTCAAACGGTGGTTCTGGGTTTTGATTTTGGGTGATTTCCAAGAACATCACACAAACTGTCTGCTTCTTTTGAAGTTTCCGGGTGGAATTTGTTGATTCTTTTGATGCAGGTTTAATTTGTCTTCAACTGATTTTTCCCCAAATTGCATCAAGAACAATAAATTGCTTTTAGGTGATATGATCGTGCAATCAGAACCAACAATTTTTTTACATAAATACTCTGTTACTATATTTTTAAAGCTTGATACTCTGTAACCAAATACTCTCTGCAACCACCGTCGCCACCACCATGGCTTCCGACCACCACCACAGAGCCAATCCGTTGTTGCCCCTCTGTCGTCCACAGACACCGCACGCATCAACAACTGGCATCTCTGTTGTCGGCGCCAACACCGCCGCAGATGAAGATGTGTAGTGTGTATACGAGATGAGTTTGGGATCTAACGGAAAATCCCAGTGTTTCGTTTGGGATTCCTTTTAATATGCTTTGAATCATCAAAAAATGTGCACCCAGGGTTGAGATTTGTCATATTCATCATCAATTCACAAGCAGAAAACAAAAAAAAAAAAAACACAAAGAAACCTTCAACTCCATTGTTGTACAAGTTTATACAAAAAACAGAGCAAGTGGTTGCAAAAAATACTGAAATCTTGATTCAAGGTGAGTGTTATTGATATTCCTTTCTGGGTTTGATTCATATAGTTAAAAACTTAATTGGGTTTCTTTCTTTTTCAACTGGGTATGAAAAAAATGATATCTTTATTGAAGGTTATGTGTGTTTTTACTTGTTTGATTCATATGTGTTTTCGGTTTCCCTTTCTGGGTTTGATTCATCTTGTTAGTAATTAAATTGGGTTACTTTCTTTTTCAACTGGGTATTACGATTTAGTGATAAAAATCGAATCTTTATTAAAGGTTATGTGTGTATATGAAGATGTTTAGTGTGTATCTGAAGATGTGTAGTGTGTATACGAGATTTGGTGTGTATGTATGAGTTTGTTAAATTTGTGTATGTGTTTTTATATATATTTTTAGGTGTGTGTATGTGCAGAGATTAAAAGGAAATCAAAGAATATTTAACTTATGTTGTTTGATTGATGAAAAAAAAAATAGAAAAGAAAATAAGGATTTAAAAAGACTAAAATACCCTCACATGCAAAGCATGTAAGATAACTTAACCAAAAAATCTAACGGGGTTAGTGGTAAAGGTTGAACCATGTATCAAAACATGAATATAAAGGTTGGTTTTTGCCGATTTCATAGTGAAAGGTATAAAGTGCAGTTTGAGGCAAACATAAAGGTTGTTTTCTGCAATTTTGTCTTTTACTAATAATGTGACGGAATGTGGATGTTAAATGGTGATTGGGTGCGATAGTGTGATATAGTGATGGGTGCGATAGTGTCCTTACAAAATAATTAGTTACTACCAAATCTCAGCCCATGTTTCTGACACTTGATGACAATCCTTTCAAATCGTCGATATTATACTAACATGTGCCCCACAAATCATGAGCGAAACCTTTAAAGTTGTTCTCTCGTTATTGTGGATGACAAGAAAAAAAAATAAAAGGCAAGAAGTAATCTATATTGGATATCAAGCATTTTTGGGACCTTGGAATTAGATGTAACAATTGAGCATCACCCATTGACGATCTATTCTCTTTTCGCAATCATAACTACTTCACAAAGAGCATTTGTCCCCTCATGGCCCATGGCCCATGGCTACCTAATTTCGTGGGTGTTGAAATTTTTGTGTTTTTGCTAAATACACATGTCCTTGTAAATTTGTGTTTTTTTATTTCATCCATGTCGTTACAATATTAATCCGCAACTAAAGATGTGAGGATTTTTAAGCATGCTTAACTTTATTGAACGAAAATTCTCGCTCTAAAAACCCGCACTTGCAAGAAATTGAACTTACACTGCATTTTTTGGTGACAATCATGTTGGACCTATAAAAGAACAGATGATATTCAAAAGTCAAAACATGAACAATAGATCAAGAAATAAACAGCTAATGAAGCATTCTCCTCCCAAAGATAGCGAATCTTGAACACCTAAATTAGAGCATCTTTTGAAGACCAACTCACATCTGTTTGAAGCCTTGGAACCGCTGTTCATGAAGAAACAAGGTCTGTTCAAGTCCTAAAGTTTGTTGAAGCAAAGGTCTGACGAAGAAATCTATCTAGCCAAATAGATGTTTGGAACAAAGCAATAGAGGATAGCTTAACAGTTATTCCCAAATGTAACAACATTAGCTTAATAAACAGTGTTTAACATAGTTAGATAAGATGTTTGATTCCCACAGATATTTCCAACATCTATAGAATCTTTTCTGTTAGGAATGTTAGATGTCACTATCAGGGTGATGTCAGCCAATCACAAACAGAGCTTTCGTACTAAGTATAAATAGATCTCACATGTTAGAGATTTACTTATCACTTCACACACATTCTCGTTTGTACGAATCGTTTTGTGAGTGATCAGGTAGAGGGGGAGATTGTAGAATCATTCTGTAAAACATTTTAGTAATCTTTTGATTATATATGAAAAACAGTCGTTGATGATATCTTCCTACTTGTGAATTTATTATTTGAATTGCAACGATAATTGCTTGTTTTAACTTGCATTAATTCACAAGTATCAAACTCAGATCCTAACAATTGGTATCAGAGCTTGGTCACGTTAAAATTGATTTCACAATCAGTTTAACATACAAAGATCAGCTCACAAAGATCTAAGTCTGTTCGTAGCTCAGAGTAGTAAAGTATAGAACTCAATAGTGTCTAACATATACTTTGTTTTTCTTTAAAAGAACAAAATAAAATGACACAAAATGATCCCCATAACACCGGCTTCAGTAATAAGCTTCCCACGCTTGTCAGACCTGAATTTAATATCTGGGAACGCAGGATGGCTCACAAACTGACTCAACAAAACACCGGGTGTTGGAAGTCTAATTTATTCGGACCTCACATTCCTACGGTACCTAGTGCTGAAAAACCGACTGTCCAAGAGCTAAAGAAGCCGGGAAATTACTCAGAGAAGGATTTCCAAAAATTCGAGCAAGATGCCAAAGCCTTTGGCATTGTGGCCATGGCTCTACCGAATGAAATCTATTCAGGCCTGTTACATTGCAACAGTGCCAAAGAATTATGAGATGCATTGAAAGAGCAGTTTTGTGGAACGGGGGAAGTTATTGAAAATACAAGAGAAATCCTTAACCAACAATACGATACTTCCACACACATCAAAGGAGAAACCCTTACACAACAATTTGAACGGTTTTCATGTCTAATCATCGAATGATAGTTGGTTAACAAGGAATTTTCCAAATCAACATAAGGTAACCAATTTTTAAGATCTCTCCCTGAGAAATGGGACACTATTGCTATAGTGATGAGAACATCTCAAGACTTCAAGGACATGACCCTAACTCAGCATCATGGAAGGCTCCTAACATTTGAAAGGGAGCTTGTCCAGAAAAAAGAAGCTCTAGGAAACTGGAAAAGTGTCCGATAGTTATATTTTCAGAAACACGACACTTCTGAGTCAGGAAGGATCATCTTCTGGAATGGAAAATGATTAGAGTTTTGATCATTTTATTGATATAGCAACTGGAATCAACTTTGATCAACATTCCAAAAATTTTGCGTTTACAGCAAACGATGATGGTCATGGTCCTGATAGTTTGTCGTTTGTCGATGATGATCTGAAGCACATAGACCAAACAGACCTAGAGGAAATGGATATATTGCTTAAGTGGCACTACTAAGTCTAAGAGAAAATAACTTTTACAAAAGGACTGGTAGGACATATCCAGGGTTAAGTGGGAGGTCAAAAGTGGGGTTGGATAAGTCTAAAATCAAATGTTTAAGTGTAATAGATTAGGTCACTTTGCAAGAGAGTGCATGAGTCAATCAAACAAATCTGCACCATTAATCACATACCCTATGCAAAGACCTCAATTTAACGCACAACCACAGTTCTATCAAAATACCCAAACTCCCCCTGGACCAACTGTACAAAACACAACCCACTTTGCACAAAGCATGAACCATGTGCATGTGCATTATTTTGAAACAACTCCCGTTCCTCAGGTTTAGTATGTTTAAGTTCATATTACACATGTTCAAGCACCAGAAGCTGCTCCTGCACCAGCAGAGCCAAATCAACAAAGCTTCTTTACACAAGGCTATGTTGATTGGAGCAGCTTGCTACAAAATTTGACTGATGAAATTTTGTTGCATTAATGGTAAATGATTGTGGTGAGCATGCAAGTTTCTGTTTCATAGCTATTGAACATATCTCAGGTGAAGAAGATCAAGTTCAAACAACTGTTCGAGAAAGTCTAGTTGAGGAAACTGTTGATATCTCAGGTCAAACAATTGTTTGTGACCAAGAGCATGAAGTAAGGATTGAAGGAAACTATCCCAAAATTTCCACTGAATGCATCAGTGCTGATTAAGTTCAAATGGTTGCCTCCAAGGTATCACCTCAAACTCTCAAAGAGTTATGTTTTGATATATGTATCATAGCATTTGCAAATGTTAAAGAGGTAAATGAAAACCTAAGAGAAAAGGTTCAAATCAGTGAAATAGTTCTTGAAAATTTGAAAAGAGATTTTAAAACAAGAATTGCTGAAAAAGACCTAGAAATAAGCAGTCTTAAGCATGAAGCAACTATAACCAAGGACCAACTGCAAACAATGATAGAGAAATATCAAAATTGAGAAAAGGTGTTAGAATCCACTTAGATTTCCTGTGAATAAAAGGAGTTGAATCTTGCAATGGTTATGAGATGCTTTAAAAAAACAAATTAAAGCAATGTGAAGTTTGGTGTTGGATTTAGGAAATATAATCAAGAACCACTTTCCAACACTTCCATTTACTCAGAAATGGTTAAGGTTATTCCAATCAATTCAACTAGTGAAGAAATCAAATTCACTGAACCTAGTGGTAAAAAGATTACTCTTGAAAAACCACAAAGTTCCCTTCAGGCTGAAAAACTAAAATATGAATTTAAACCCACATGGTCAGATGAATGAATGTGATGTTCTTGAAAACTTCAAATAAGTTTATTTCACCAACCCAGATGGTCTCAAGCCACCCAAGATAAAAAAAATTTCTATTACCAACTCTTAATCAGATGTTAAAACATCTTATGCTGGAAAATGAGATAAGGGTAACAGGAAAGATAAGACCACATAACTGCTTTGTGAATTTTGTGGAAAAATAAATCATATGACAACAGACTATTTTAAGTTAAGAGCTTATAATATTAATAGAGGAAACAGTATATGTGAGTCAACATTTGGGTGCACCATCTGTGAAAAAATCAATCATGTGACCCAACAATGCTCATTTTTAAAACCCTATGATATCAACAAACATAGATCAAAAGGAAAAATGAGTTTCAAAAGGGATGATGACCCTATCAACAGGGATTCACAACAACATCCCAAAAGAGTTGAGTCTAGTCACACACCTATCACACAAAGCTTGAACCAATACCCTGTACACAGGGATAGTCAAGTATCTGCTGCACCACACAACACATTTTTAAGAGGCTATAGGCAACCACCACGTACCAGTGTACCTTATAGGCATGATGAATATGTACACATGCCCCCAAAGCCAAGAATCAACAGACATCCTCATGGATATGATTAACTCATTGGAAATGGTTAAACAACAATTGACCCAAGTATAAAAGCACTTGCAAAGGGTCAAAAGCAGCTGTTTGAAATGGTCCAAAGGCTACTTATTACAAATCACCATTCCCAAAGAGCTGATGCAGTGGAAGAAAACACCACATCCAAAGCAGAAAATGCTTTGGATCATCTGCAAAATTGACCCATACCCACTGTCTGCAAGAAACATCTGTTGGCAATTTGAAAGTGCAAACAGAGGTTTCCCTAGCAAATATCATTATCTGAATAAAAGAAAAATATTTTTGAATAAAATCCTCAAAAGGAAATTGTAACATTAACATGTTGCTTTTAAATCAAGAAAATAAAAAAAAATTGCAGTATTTAAATCAAGAAAAGATTGTGAAAAATCATAAAAAACAAAACTCTGTTTAAAGGAGTGAAACACTTGTTTTAGTGGTTCCAAACTCTGTTTAACCATTGTTAACTACGGTGTGAAACAAAGAACCATTGATTCTTTATCCACTGCTTGACTAACAAAAGTTAAAAAGACCTATTGTTTCTTAAAAACCAACCACTGTTTTCATTTTAAACTCTGTTTTAACCCAACAGAGGTTTCAAACATGGGTTTCCATCCATCTGTTGACCAAAAGTCAAACAAATTTACCAACCACTACTTTTATCATCCAAACGTCTAATGAGACCCAACTGAGGTTTCAAAACAGACCTTATCTTTCTTCACCAAATGGTTTTCTGGATGGGACCCACTTTATGATAAACAGAGCTTTGCCTTAACAAATAAATCTTTTCCACGTCACTCAGAAAGTAACCGTTGGCCACGTCATCACCATAGTTACAAAACCCTCTAAAACCCTAACCAAACAGAGTTTACATTTACAAGTGCGATAAACTCATAAATCACAAACTTTTCTCTCTACAAACAATCAAAAAGATCATCTGCTTATAGATTTCCTAAAAGATCTATACATTCAAAGGGTTCTTCAAAAGGATTTTGTACTCAAAATGGCTTTAATACCTTGTGAAACTTATGCCAACAGAGAATTTCATACCGTTATCGATCTTCTCACATCATCAAAATATTTCACCGTTCTCAACGCCAATGTACCCTTTCATCTTGACAATCTTTGTGAATTTAGGGTGAATTCAGATTTCCTACTTCATAACAAAAAGCCCATTACTATCATTTCAAAGGTGAAAAATGTTGATGTCCAAATCACACCATAATTGATTTCAACTAATTTGCACTGAATGATGAGACAGGTACACAAACTTTCTCCACAATGAATTCATAAAGAGGGTGTATGATGCACAAATGGTGGGAGCAACTCTTTTCAAACCAAACTTCCCACCAACAATGAAAGTTTTCTTTTATACCTTACTCATATGTCTTTCACCAAAAAACACATCTTACAATGAAATTCCATTAAAACACAGTATTTAGGATATGCCATTTTAACAAATGCAAATTACAGGCTATCCAAAAATTTGTTTATTGATATAGTTGCAAATGTAAAAGCCAAGAAAAAGGGCAAACCTAAAGCCTTTATCTTGTACCCTAGAATTTTAAGTTATATTTTACAAAGGGTCTTGGCACAAAACATTTTTGCACAGGGTGATGCCTTGCAAATTAAAAGTCTTTCTAATGAAACATTCACCCACATGATGACCAAAGGTCAAGAAAGTGCGAAGGAAGAAAATGTTTCAGAAAACCCAACATAAGATGTTACAACATTTGTTGCTGAGCCCACTCCTCTTGGTGATCTCAATGCACAACCCAGCACTGTGGAACACACACCAGTTATTTCCAAAAATACCACTTCTATCCGAAAGCCCAAATCCAAAAGAAAAACAACAAAAATGGTAACTCTGGAGGATGAGGGGCCGAAGGAACCTGCTATAACACAAAAGCAGCAAACATCTATTGTTACTTCCTTACAACAGATGCAAACATCTCATCTTATCCAAACTCCTCACATATCCACACAAAAGGATTATGTTTTAAGCACAGGGGACCATGTCAGGAGGGGGATGACTGACTTGAGCATTTCTTCTCAAGCCCCTCTCCCAGGGCTGCTTCTCTTCTCATACCACCACCACCCACCGCACTTATACTATCTACCATACAACCATTGTTTAATGCAATTGATAAAACTGTCTTGCCCAAACCTAGTTCCTCTCAACAACAAATCACAGAGAGTTTACCCTATCAAGTGACTAGAGCAAGCTTAGGAATCATTGCTAGCCCACAGGCAGGGGAGGTGACACTTCTTGTGCCTCAAGAGACACTTGCAATTGGTTCAAGTGAGGCAACTACTACACTTGTAGTGATAACCGTATCACAGATGGACATTAGTTAGATATCTAAGACCTCCTTGAAGGGAACAAATGTTGAGTCTACATTTATACACTCTATACTAGTTGGAAGTCCCCAGTACCAAGAAAAAAGGGCACTTGTTTCAAAACCAAGTACAACCACCTCTGGTGGGAATTCAGATGATCCTATTAATTTAGGTGATGAATTAAGATACAAAGAATCGACGAACAGAATCTCCAAGTTAGAATCCTCTGTTGCTGAGATAAAAGATCTTGGTGCAAAACTCTATGCCTCCCCCAACAGATGCAGAGCTTGTAGGAAAAGTTTGGATTGATGCCTAATTTTATCTTCAACTACAAAAGCAGTCTACAGATGCCACCCATAACATACACATGGAAATGATCAGAAATATGATTAAAGCCATATACAATATACACTAGCTGAGATCAAAGCCATTAAAGATCATATTCTCCAAGCAACGGGCATAACTCCGACACCCAAGTGTCCTGCAGATGATGCCAATGGGGGAGGGTAGTGATAATCTTATAAAGCTTCCACCGTCAAATCCTACACATACAGCCAAAAAGGCAAAAATATCCCAAACCACTGATCAACCATCCCAAACCACTACTCAACCGACTCAAACATCTATTTGCATGTCAAAATTGGCAACATATGTTACAACAACAACAACAACACTTACCACATTACTACCACCTATCCCGCAAACAAGAAAAAGGAAAATGATAACGTCACCCATTAAATCATCTTTTATCAAAACCACAACATCATCACTCCCAACATCATCACCACCATCATCAGCTTTTCCATCTGCAAACCCTCCAAGGTCATCCAGTGTTAAAGAATATCTAGAGCTCAAGAAAAGGCATGCTAAAAGGATGGTTTTGGAAAGAACCCAATGGAAGGATGATAAACAAATTTTACAAATTCCGGTAGAAGAATACAAAAAAAATTGATGCCCTACAAGGCTATGCTACTATGATCTGTAGAAATCTATCCCTTGATCCCATAACCGATGCAGATCTCAAAAAGCTTCTCAGGGAAGATTACTTTAATAACATCATGGAAAAGAAACCATATGATCCTGATAGGGAACAATTCACAAGATGGCCAACTGAATCCTTGCTAGATGAAATAGTAAGGATTGAAAAGTTAAAGCTATTTCCTGATATCAATTCTTCTCCCAAACTAGAAAAATGGAAAGAAACCAAATGATAAAAAGGCTTTGAAGATTTGAAGAATGAAAGGAGAGTTGGCTGCTGCAAACATGCGCACCATGAAGACAATGGCAAAATGGGATGAGTCAGAACCCTTGAAAACTATAAAGAGCTTCAAATCAAAAGAGAGAAGGATCCCTCATTTCCCAAAAAGCCAAAATATGATCAACTAGACATCCTTATAAAAGATTTGGTTGAACCTTTAGAAATTTCCATCAACAAGAAATATCTCAATAGCTGCAAGGAACTTTCTCAAAAGAAGACTTGAAAAAAAGGATGAAGCCAGGAGATAATATCTAGCTGACACCATCATGGGAAGACTTGTGTCCCCAAACTCATCAACAATAACTCTGGTCCCAGCAAATCCCATTGGCCTCAAAATTCTAAAATGGAAATAAAAAAAGATACCAATGAATTGACATTGTTGAGGGCCAATGGGGAGGTTCAAAAGATCTCAATGAAAAGTGCTTCATGACTAAAAATTGAAGATCCGCAAGACCTGTTAAGTCATCCACTAGAAAGGGATCTAGAAGACACTGATTCTCTGAACTTTGAATTACAATTCAAAGGAAAAATCAGAGAACAGTTGATAAGAAATAAAGATTGATCAAATAAACATCTTTTTTGGCATCATCTATTATAGAGGAGATTGTTGGACCTACAAAAGAATAGATGATATTCAAAAGCCAAAACATGAACAATAGATCAAGAAATAAACAGTTAATGAAGCATTCTCTTCCCAAGGATAATCAGAGCATCTTTTGAAGACCTACTAACATCTGTTTGAAGCCTTAGAACCACTGTTCATTAAGAAACAAGGTCTGTTCAAGTCCTAAAGTTCATTGAAGCAAAGGTCTGATGAAGATGGCCAAACATCTGTCTTGCCAACAGATGTTTGGAATGAAGCAACAAAGGATAACTTAACAGTTATTTCCCAATGTAACTATATTAGCTTAATAAACAGTATTCAACGTAGTTAGATAAGATGTTTGATTCCCATAGTTGTTTGGAACATCTGTGGAATCTTTTCTGTTAGGAATGTTAGATGTCACTATCAGGGTGATGTCAGCCAATCACAAACAGAGCTTTCGTACTTACTATAAATAGATCTCACATGTTAGAGATCTATTTATCACTTCACACACATTCTCTTTCGTACAAGTAGTTTTGTGAGTGATCAGGCTGAGGGGGACATTGTAGAATCATTCTGTAAAACATTTTAGTAATCTTTTGATTATATATGAAAAACAGTCATTGATGATATGTTCCTACTTGTGAATTTACTATTTGAATTACAATCATAATTGCTTGTTTTAACGTCCATTAATTCACAAGTATTAAACTCAGATCCTAACAATTGGTATTAGAGCTTGGACACCTTAAACTTGATTTCACTATCACTTTAACATACAAAGATCAGCTCACAAAGATCTAAGTCTGTTTGTAGCTCAGAGTAGTAAAGTGTAGAACTCAATGGCACCTAGTGTCGAAGACCCGAGTGTGCAAGTGCTAAAGAAGCCGGAAAATTACTCAAAGTAGGATTTCCAAAAATTCGAGCTAGATGCCAAAGCATTTAGCATTGTGGCCATGGCTCTGCTAAACGAAATCTATGCAGGCCTGCTACATTGGAACAGAGGAAGTTATTGAAAATACAAGAGAAATCCTTAACCAACAATACAAAACTTGCACACACATCAAGCGAGAAACCCTTACATAACAATTTGAACGGTTTTCATGTCTAATCAGTGAATTAAAGTTGGTTAACAAGGAATTTTCCAAATCAATATTAAGTAACTGATTTTTAAGATATCTCCCTAAGAAATGGGACACTATTGCTATATTAATGAGAACATCCCCACACTTCAAGGACATGAACCTGACTCAGCTTCATGGAAGGATCCTAACATTTGAAAGGGAGCTTGTCTAGAAAAAATCTCTAGGAAACTAGAAAAGTGTCCGACAGTTATGTTTTCAGAAACACGACAATTTTGAGTCAGGAAGGATCATCTTTGTCACACCCCAATTTTCCACGTGTCACCGGTGGGCCCGGTGGGGAGTATAGTGACGTAGTTGATATCATCATAGTCAAACAACACAATATTTAAATGCACAGCGGAAGCAAAAGATAAATATATTACAAACCGATATAAAGTAATATCAAGTATTACAAAAGGAATGTAAAGGATCCACAGGCGGATAAAAAAAATGAATCATTTGTTCAACAGACTTTAAGGCATCCAAGCTTGCGAGACTTATTGTGGACGCTAGAAGACAGCCAGCCTATTACGCGTAGTACCTGCACTTAACCTTTTGGAAAATACGTCAGTTTACACTGGTAAATACAATTTAACTGACTCATTTTGAAAAGGGTTGAAAATTGATTTGAATGCGCGTGGCTCAAAACATTTTATAACTTGGGATAATTATTTAATATTATAATCTTGTGAACGAATTACATGTTACTTGTGCGTTCAGTAGCCCGGATCTTGTCCGGGTTAAAGATCAATAGACCCACCACATTATTGAGTTATACACTGACAGGTGTACGCCTACACCCCGTGCACGGTCGTGGCCATTTCGTAAAATGATGCCAAGGATATCCGGGACATGGTCATTAACCCCCCAAAGGCTTTAAGTGAACAAGACTGTTTAAACAAGCCGATCAAATTATTCAATTAACCACCCAAAGATGTAAGAATTTGATGCTCGATCAAGCGGTATTCTATATACCGTAACCCAAGCCCGTATAGGGAAAATAAGTTAAAAGTATTTACCTGAGCTAAATATAAATTCAATCCCAGCCGTATACCACCAAGCAAGTACAGATAGCTTTTACCGGGCTCCTAAATCTGGAACGAAGGTTTTTAATAACCTATTAGATTTCTAACGGGTCTTTATTTAAGCCTAAGCTTAGACCGGTTAGTTTTAAGGATGATACGGTTCAAACGCACGATTAAGCGAAGACCGGATAGAATGTGATTTAGACCCGAAAAGTTTGAAGACTTGTATAATATGGGTATACTAAATACCTTCTGGATTTTGAGACAAAGTTGATAATGTTTGACCCGTTTCGGTCAATTTATGCAAACTAGTTACATAAACCAAACCGGACGCGAAAAGGGCGTTACGGGTAACCATAAGAGTCATATGCAAGTTCCCTGAGATAATATAGCTTAAATATATTATAACATCAGTAAGATATTTCTTATTATGCCCAAAACGGATTTAAACACAAATTATGCCTCATAAGGGCATTTTGGTCATTTAAAAGATTATAAAAGAGTTTATTTGTAAATCTGAGTTACGGGTCTGATTTATACAGTAAATATAAATCGGAAACATGCATATGAATCGGATAAGTGTTGAACCAAGTTGTAAAATCTCAGAGAGTTATACTTATATGAAAATTGGTCCAAAATAAGCTCTAAGGCAGATCTCAAATATGCACAAACGGGTCAGAACTGAAAGTCAAAGAACAAGTCAATTTATGCAACTTTCGGTTTTGATCCGGGTTTAAACTGAAAATTGTCGAGTTGAACATGTTGAGACATGTTCTTACATTAATTACCAAGTTATTTGAATGATCAAACAGGTTGCATGTACCCTACATTGCTAATCATACTTAAATTTGCAAATAATCATTCTGTTGACTTTTTAAAACAAGCTTTGACTCGACAATTAACATAGTTAGAGTGGGAATCTGAAAATACCCTTTTAAGGGTTTGTTACCCACATAAATACCAACTTGTAGGTACTTTCAATTCGAGAAATGACTGAGCGGATTTCATTTAATCACGAAGTCAAACTTAAATTACGATGGTTTGACTTTTCCTTAATTAACTAAGCTAGAACGATTTAGAAGGGGTTAGGAATACTTACAAAAGTCCTAATTAAGCTTAGAGAGCACTAGGAAGCCTGAGGTTGATCAGAGAAGCTCCAGAAGTGGTCTTGCAAGTGAAGTATCAAGTGAACTTACCTCCTATATATAGTTTTCGGGACCTCACGAGATCGCGACAAGTGTTGGGAGGGGTAATCTGATCAAAACAGATGTCAAGAGGTCTGAAAATTCTGTGGGCAAGCCCCTAGTATCGATTGTGTGGGTTAGGAATCAGTTTGGACATGAAAACAACAAGAAACAGGCTGTTTCCAGCTATTTCTGCATTCTGATCAGACCACGCGGCCTGCGTAAGGATCTGTGTGGTCTTACGCGGCCCGCCTCACATCCCAGGTCTGCATAGCAGTTTCAATAATGACAGAATTGGTCCCTGTCAGCTCATGAAGTCATTTTAGGCACGTTCAAGGCCCGTTAACCTCATATAAAGGCCCCACTATGATGTTTAAACCTAGGGGACATGAAACATGTTCAAAAACATGTCAGATGTCGGTTTGTTTGGCCGTACGGTCACGTTATGCGTCGAATTACGACGAAACACGGACGGATGCTAAAAACGGCCCAAATCACGCGACGAGTGGAATTTTATCAAGGTGATCACTAAAATAAAATATTTTAGTGCTTACATAAATTTTTGGGTGTCCGGGGATATTCAGAATGTGAGATATGCGCGAAAGTGCAAACTTGTGCCCTTTTTGACACTTTTAGTCCCTGAATGACATAAAAGTTTATTTTTGCGCACCAAACACCTCTAAACCTATATCTAAGCTATATAAATGATAACTAGGGCATGTTTAACTCATGGAAAATTTCCGGAAGGTCCGTTACCATACGAATCGACATACTTTTGCAGTTTGACGCAAATAGTCCTTAAATTGCGCAAAGTAGCGCGAAATGCCGTTTAATGTTATACAAGCCTTCCATGGCCCATATTTATCCTTCCCAAGCATATACTTAAATATTAATACGCTCTCGTTCGCTTAGATGGTCACCGAAAGGCATAGATTCAAAAGTTGACGCTTTAGGCCCCTCTATTGCGCAAACTTGCGCATCTCATCATTTATTAGCATTGAAGCCTCATCTAATCCATATTAGGCATTCTTGTAAGTATTATTAATCATCACGATGCTTCGGGTTCGCTAAAAGGTCATTCAGAGGTATAATTAAACATATTGACACTTTTAGTCCCTCTAACTTGCAAAGTTGCGCATAACTTTACTTATAGGCATAAAAACCTTAGACGGCCATTATTTGGCATTCCCGAGAGTATAATTAAATATTATTAAGCTCCCGGTTTGTTAAAAGGTCACTCAGAGGTAAGAATTAACATGTTGACGCTTTTTAACCCTTTATTGCGCAAACTTTCAATTAATTACGCAAACGACTACACTTATTCATCAAGTGGCACATTTGTGAATATAAACATCGTGAGAGGTTATTTGGAAACTTATTTTAGGTATGCTAACACTTCCAGTCCTTTTATTATCAAAGTTTTTGATTTTTCGAAAAATTAGTCCCTTAAATTCAACATTGGACTTTATTAGGGTTTATTACACGTGTCAATACATCATTGGACATGATTTTACGAGGTGTTACATCCTCACCCCCTTAAAAGAAATCTCAACCTCGAGATTTGCTAAAATGCTGGAAGTACTTTTTGTCGCATAACGGACTTAACTTCTATAGCATATCTGGAGTCTCTCCAAGCTCCCAATTTGACCTCTATAATAGGTACATGTATCCTTTTTGGAGCTTCTTAACTTGTCGATTCTCAATCGATGTAGGTTTCTCATCATATCATAACTCTGCATATCATTATGTGATAATGCTGCTTGACTTATTGGTGAAACACATCCTCAATTCGTTAGTGTACAATGCATTGCATGCTCTGCCAAGCTCCTTAAATAGGTTTTAGCTTATAAGCTAGTTGATCTTGTTACATTTGATTCCTTCGAATGATTCTACATATTCAGAGCTCAACTAGCCTAATAATTAACAAATTGGTACATCCTTCCAGGGCGATATCCTTGTTAAACCTTATTCCTTAACAAGAACTTAGGAGGTTTGCTATTTCCATTAATCTTGATTTTCTGCCAAATACTGGCATCTAACAGATGATCATGGATTTGTATGATCCTATTCGTTGTTTCCAAGGAAATTTTCAGATCCTGATGATTGGACGTACCAATCTTCTATTTAACAATATGTATTCAACATTCCATCTAAGGAAGGTCTCCAAAGGAACAACCTTGATACTTATACATCAACTATTATAGAAAAGCTTATCTCAATGTGAAATGGTTATTCCAACCATTACTTAAAACCAATCTTAAGGGATAGTTAATCCTCACAGTTAGTCGAACAAATCGACGATCCTGGGCAGCTGATGGAAATTTTTAATTGCTGCCTAATTTGGGTTGCGGTATTCAATGCATAAGCAAGATGAACCGTCTTTCTTAATTAACAATACCGAATTCTTAGAATATAGGGTTAGGCTATATGAATTCTTTATTTTCAAAACTTATTTAATTGGGGTTTTGATTCTTCCAATAATGGCACTAGCCGTCTTGGAGATTTCATAAGAATACAACCCTAAATGGGATATAAATCTTAATTCTACCTGCCTCTCAGGAGGTAAACAGGGTAATCAAGATACAATGAGGTTACAGAGATTTTCCAAATCTCAGGCTCCAGTTCATCTGTCATATTCTGTGTCAGATAAGTGACACATTTATGTCACAAGTCCATGAATTCCTTAATCGGGAACATTTACTTTGGCAATTCCATTCTGGATATCTTCCTTGAATACCATTAGTTGACTTTAGTACCATATGACTATTAGAATATCCTTGCGGTTCCATGCATTAAACCTCCATACTGATCAGGCATGGAAGCAATCTATGGAACATATTAAGATACACCAATCCTCATGTGGCGCTTTTATCATACCATCTGGTATTCGCAATCGATAGAGATCAAAGAGATATCAACTATACATGCTGACGCACTTCTTCTAGAGAGAGGGTACTTCTAGAATTCCATGATTAGAGATTTCTAACAGGAACAGAAGAAATGGTTCTTATGATTTTGCCTGTAAGTTTTACCTTACACTTACTATCTGGGATTCTTACGGGAAAGATTAAAAGTTTGTTAAGCTTATGGTTTTATGAGAGACTTAGCAGTACCTGCAACCAAACGTAACTCCTAGCCATAAAATCACCATAATGGATTTATCTGGTGTCATTATTAATGTGAGCTGCCTCTAATCATACATCAGGAGGGCTAAACGCCTCCATTCTTAAACCTTTTAAACTTAGCTATAAAACCTTTGACAAATTATAGGGCAATCTCGGCCTCGACTGGTTATTTCTTAATCTATAAAATGTGAGTAGTTGAGGTGGATCCATAATGGATTCATAATAAGCAGGCTTTGAAATCTTAATGTGCCCTCTTATTGCCGATGCTAAATCATAATATATATATAGTGCATTACGCTTAAATTCTAGGTTAACCGAATAAGGGCACTATTTCCATCAATGAATCAAGGTCTGCAGCACACTGCCGATAGTTTATAAATCTTATGGGGGAGTCGGAAAATTATTACTCACTCTTTTCCTATTCCGTGATGCGTATAATAGGTTTTCTAATAAGGTCCTTAAAACTTGGACCATCCCATAATGTATAAGAGGATCTTTCTTGTGGATTTCATTAATGTCCTCACTAATCAAGGGTATTACCATCGAATGATTGAGATGTATACCTTACCATGTTCTTTCTAGTATAACCACTGATATATACTTAATGGTTTCTACTTCATCCTTTCTAGTGTTTAGTCAACATAAGCAAGCCAAGAGTAACCAAAACATAGAGGTAAAATCTTGGATTCTAATACTTAGTCAACATAAGGAGGATAAGTAGATGACTTATAGTAAGAAGTAAGGAAGTTATTGTACATGTGCTTATATTCAATCAAAATAGAAATTTCACAAACTAGGCACCTAGCTCGGTTGGCTAGGCGCGCGAAAGGGTGTGGCCTAGACCCAGGTTCGATTCCGGGGACGGCCGGTTCCACCATTTTTTTTTGTTGTTTAATATTAATTAAACGTACGGATACATGTAATTATGAGGGTTGTCTCATAAGGAGTCTTGATAACTACTTGTTTCTTATTATACACAATATGGGCTTGATTTTCAAGACAACCAATCGATTTTTATCACTATATTGAGTCCTTATACTTTAACGGAAACTAGGACATCGGACGAATGATTCCTAATGGATATAAAACATCCATCTAATATTGCTGAAGTAGTCTCTGAGGTACTATCGACCAATTTTACTTTATACTTAACGCTTAGAGTTTTAACAGGCAGATTTAATGATTTACAAAATTTATTGTCTACGAAAGATTTATCTGAACCTGAATCAATAATACTCTAGCATGAGCGTTATTGATAAAGAAAGTACCTGTTGTGACATTGTCATCCTGAATAGCCTCTTGAGCGTCCATTTGAGAGCTCCCAGCTTTGGTCTCCTTAGCCTCCCCAGGCTTCTTGGTTTTATTTGGGCAATTTGTCTTGATGTGCCCTATTTCATTGCAACCATAGCAGGTTGCATCCTTTATGTCTTGGCACTCCAAGGTCTTGTGCCCTTTCTTGTTACAAATCCCACAAGGCCTAGCTTGTGACTCCAGAGTGCATTCCCTTTTAGTTGCCTTCTTTGGGCAGTGGTTAATTATGTGCCCCCTTCTCGCCACAATCATAGCATGTGGCATCCTTCAAGTCCTTGCACTCATGGGTCTTGTGATCCATCTCCTTGCAGATGACACATCCCCCGGTCTGCTCATAGAAACATTTTCCGAAATGCTTCTTCTTGCAGGTTTTACATTTGGGTTTTGCCTCCTTTGGTTTGGACTGGTTATAGTTCGAACCGGTCTTACCCTTTTTACAACATTTATTTGGGGTATCATCGCACTTTCGCTTATGATCCTTCAACACACGGTCCACAGTGTTGTTTACGGCTGTATCTACCATAGCCTGTAACTCGGTGCTTGTTAAGTTCAGTCTTGCATCATCATTCCGATCAACTAGACGATTGTAAGCTTCAGAGGAGTCAGCCATGGTGAAGCTTTGAAGGCTACAGACCATGTAGTAATAATTTGCTGATTTGTCGAACTTGATGATTAAATAGCCATGGTGTAAATCAACCATATAGGCGGATAGTTAGTATAAAATTTATTGGATTATGTTTTGCCTAAGTTTTTAAATAAACCATCTTTGGCGTTTAAACGGAATATAATCCTTCATATTTACTAGACAGGGGACATAAGTCACGACTGTCAATGTCATACTGACATCTTATATAGCACCACAGCTTGTTCCAAAGGACTTTTCGATGGCACAGATGCCTTGTCACTAGGGAAATTTTAAAACATAATCAATGATTCCTTTGGATCGGAAAATTTCATAATTCATTGTTTTGACAAGAAGTTATGAAATAAAACTATCTTTTTCATGTATGCATCTTTGCCCGTAGGTATACATCCCAGGTGGATGTTTAGATGTGTACATCATGTTCGATGTTTATTAGCCATGATTCCTATTGATCATTTAGGCTAAATAAGGGGTTTGGAAGTTCCTAATATAAAGATGACAAGCGTGATTTTATCGCATCACTGTTGTCGGGAGTGTTAACACGTTTTCAAGTGTTAATAAGGATCTGAATCTCTTTTAAACAGGTTTTACCATCTTAGCTAGGTCTTCAATGACATTCAAGCTAGGTCAAACCTTTTAAGATTCTCTTTTAATACATATACTTAACAGAAAAGGAATAATATTTATTTTATTCAGGATTTTTATCATAAATCCTAATTTATAAGTTAGTAATAGCACAAATGGCCTAGTCGAGTAGACAAGTTTAATTTATAAGTCATGATTTCTGGGAATCGAGGCATTATAATTTATCCTAGTTATAAAACATTACGGATATTAAGGTGGCACAAAGGCCTAGTCACATGGACACTTTTAATTTATAAGCTATGATTTCTGAGAATCAGAGCATGAAGGAACTCTGGCACAATAGGCCTAGTCACAAGGACATTTATAAATTATAAGCTATGATTTCAGAGAATCAAAGCATGAAGGTGTTCTGGCACAATAGGCCTAGTCACAAGGACATTTATAAATTATAAGCTAGGATTTCAGAGAATCAAAGCCTTGAGGTTTGAACCTAGTTCATTACCTTTTTCTGACAGGGAGTCATAGCTACCACTGTATTTTGGCTCATGTAGAAATGAGCAAGGCCCGTAGGCACTATATTACCACGTATGGTTAAAATATGATCATCTTAATTGATGATGTAAACCCAGGATTCAGAGATCATTAAACTGGGTTAGGAATCTTTTGAAGAATCCTTAATAACGTGTGTGATTTCCAACGAATCACATCTGCCGGGAGTGTTAACATGTTTTCAGATGTTAACTGGGATACGAATCTTTTAAACAGGTCTTACCATCTTGGCCAGGTCTTTATAATGACACCCAGGCTAGGTTTCACTCTTAAGATTCTTTTAATATTTATCGCAGAAAAAAAAATTTCTAAATTGAACTGTTAATAGGGATCTGAATCTAAATTGAGGAACTGCCATCTTGGCCGGTCTTAATATGACCCGAAGCTAGGTCTTGTCCTTTTAGATTTTGCCATTTTATTATAATGGTAAATCTTATAAAAAGAATGTTATTTTTCATTTATTTCTTATTTCATGTTTAGAATGAAAGTTTAAACTTAATCATTCCACTATAAAAATAAAGGTATAAAGTTGCCCTAAGCGGGACTTGAAAGGAATAATGTTGTCCTCGAAGGGACTGAAAAGATAAATATGTCCTAATAAGGACTATTGAGGAAACGATCTTCAGCAAAGGAGTTTCTTCTTCATTCAATTCCTGAATGCTTTCTCCTTGGTTGCACGTTTCATCCTGGTCGCGGTACGAAGCTTAGCATTTCAAGGCTCCAGACGTGGAGAATTCCTATTACGGCTTCTTCGCTTGGCGACGTATCCAATAAAAATTTGGAAGCAAAAATTCTAGATTAGGATTGAGAATATTCCTAAGTTAAGTCTAGACTCAGAAGGTCAAGGAATGTGCTACTGTGTCATTGAGATTAAACACCAAGGGCTAGTGTTTAATTCACTCAATGTTGGCTCTGATACCAACCTGTCACACCCCAATTTTCCACGTGTCACCGGTGGGCCCGGTGGGGAGTATAGTGACGTAGTTGATATCATCATAGTCAAACAACACAATATTTAAATGCACAGCGGAAGCAAAAGATAAATATATTACAAACCGATATAAAGTAATATCAAGTATTACAAACGGAATGTAAAGGATCCACAGGCGGATAAAAAAAATGAATCATTTGTTCAACAGACTTTAAGGCATCCAAGCTTGCGAGACTTATTGTGGACGGTAGAAGACAGCCAGCCTATTACGCGTAGTACCTGCACTTAACCTTTTGGAAAATACGTCAGTTTACACTGGTAAATACAATTTAACTGACTCATTTTGAAAAGGGTTGAAAATTGATTTGAATGCGCGTGGCACAAAACATTTTATAACTTGGGATAATTATTTAATATTATAATCTTGTGAACGAATTACATGTTACTTGTGCGTTCAGTAGCCCGGATCTTGTCCGGGTTAAAGATCAATAGACCCACCACATTATTGAGTTATACACTGACAGGTGTACGCCTACACCCCGTGCTCGGTCGTGGCTATTTCGTAAAATGATGCCAAGGATATCCGGGACATGGTCATTAACCCTCCAAAGGCTTTAAGTGAACAAGACTGTTTAAACGAGCCGATCAAATTATTCAATTAACCACCCAAAGATGTAAGAATTTGATGCTCGATCAAGCGGTATTCTATATACCGTAACCCAAGCCCGTATAGGGAAAATAAGTTAAAAGTATTTACCTGAGCTAAATATAAATTCAATCCCAGCCGTATACCACCAAGCAAGTACAGATAGCTTTTACTGGGCTCCTAAATCTGGAACGAAGGTTTTTAATAACCTATTAGATTTCTAACGGGTCTTTATTTAAGCCTAAGCTTAGACCGGTTAGTTTTAAGGATGATACGGTTCAAACGCATGATTAAGCGAAGACCGGATAGAATGTGATTTAGACTCGACAAGTTTGAAGACTTGTATAATATGGGTATACTAAATACCTTCTGGATTTTGAGACAAAGTTGATAATGTTTGACCCGTTTCGGTCAATTTATGCAAACTAGTTACATAAACCAAACCGGACGCGAAAAGGGCGTTACGGGTAACCATAAGAGTCATATGCAAGTTCCCTGAGATAATATAGCTTAAATATGTTATAACATCAGTAAGATATTTCTTATTATGCCCAAAACGGATTTAAACACAAATTATGCCTCATAAGGGCATTTTGGTCATTTAAAAGATTATAAAAGAGTTTATTTGTAAATCTGAGTTACGGGTCTGATTTATACAGTAAATATACTTAATTTAACATGTTATAACAGTAGGGTATGACCCATATGTGAAACTTATCATTTAAAACCAAACTATGCACCTTAGGGGTATTTTGGTAATTTCACAAGGGCTAAAAATGTCAAAATTGGAAACCTGAGTTTATAAACTTGTACTTAGTGTTATTATATAAAAATATGCTAAAAACATCAGTAGGTATCAATCTTATATGTCTAATATGGTTATAGTGCATACTATGCGATAAAAACGCTTAAAAAGGCGATTTGGAGCCATTTCCGGGTTTTTAAAGGAAAGCTGATATTTTTATAATTCCAGAAGGCTCAAAATATTTTATTTAACAAATAAAATCAGTAGAAAAAGGTTTGGGGTCAAAAGGATTTATAAAACTCATTTTATGGCTTAAAAGGGCAAAATCGGTATTTACCGAATTAAACTTAGAGACCTATGTTATGCTCAGCCAAAAATTAAATAAAAATCTTCAAAAATCCCAAAATATTATATAACCTCAGTGGGTAAAAAGTTTGATATAAAAAAGTGGGTTTAAATAGGTTATATGCTAATTATGCCGTTTAAGTAACATAAAGCTTTCAAATTACGATAATGAGCATAACTCTTAATCTAGACCTCAAACTGATATCAAATTTTAGGTGCAAGTTTATAAATCAGTAACAAATGTTTCTACTCTTTCACTTTTTCAAAAATCATGTTTTATAATCAAAAGGGCATAATAGTCAACTTTTAAGCATAAATCGGAAACATGCATATGAATCGGATAAGTGTTGAACCAAGTTGTAAAATCTCAGAGAGTTATACTTATATGAAAATTGGTCCAAAATAAGCTCTAAGGCAGATCTCAAACATGCACAAACGGGTCAGAACTGAAAGTCAAAGAACAAGTCAATTTATGCGACTTTCGGTTCCGATCCGGGTTTAAACTGAAAATTGTCGAGTTGAACATGTTGAGACATGTTCTTACATTAATTACCAAGTTATTTGAATGATCAAACAGGTTGCATGTACCCTACATTGCTAATCATACTTAAATTTGCAAATAATCATTCTGTTGACTTTTTAAAACAAGCTTTGACTTGACAATTAACATAGTTAGAGTGGGAATCTGAAAATACCCTTTTAAGGGTTTGTTACCCACATAAATACCAACTTGTAGGTACTTTCAATTCGAGAAATGACTGAGCGAATTTCATTTAATCGCGAAGTCAAACTTAAATTACGATGGTTTGACTTTTGCTTAATTAACTAAGCTAGAACGATTTAGAAGGGGTTAGGAATACTTACAAAAGTCCTAATTAAGCTTAGAGAGCACTAGGAAGCCTGAGGTTGATCAGAGAAGCTCCAGAAGTGGTCTTGCAAGTGAAGTATCAAGTGAAATTAACTCCTATATATAGTTTTCGGGACCTCACGAGATCGCAACAAGTGTCGGGAGGGGGTAATCTGATCAAAACAGATGTCAAGAGGTCTGAAAATTCTGTGGGCAAACCCCTAGTATCGATTGTGTGGGTTTGGAATCAGTTTGGACATGAAAACAGCAAGAAACAGGCTGTTTCCAGCTATTTCTGCATTCTGATCAGGCCACGCGGCCCGCGTAAGGATCTGTGTGGTCTTAGGCGGCCCGCCTCACATCCCAGGTCTGCACTGCAGTTTCAATAATGACAGAATTGGTCCCTGTCAGCTCATGAAGTCATTTTAGGCACGTTCAAGGCCCGTTAACCTCATATAAAGGCCCCACTATGATGTTTAAACCCAAGGGACATGAAACATGTTCAAAAACATGTCGGATGTCGGTTCGTTTGGCAGTACGGTCACGTTATGCGTCGAATTACGACGAAACACGGACGGATGCTAAAAACGGCCCAAATCACGCGACGAGTGGAATTTTATCAAGGCGATCACTAAAATAAAATATTTTAGTGCTTACATAAATTTTTGGGTGTCCAGGGATATTCAGAATGTGAGATATGCGCGAAAGTGCAAACTTGTGCCCTTTTTGACACTTTTAGTCCCTGAATGACATAAAAGTTTATTTTTGCGCACCAAACACCTCTAAACCTATATCTAAGCTATATAAATGATAACTAGGGCATGTTTAACTCATGGAAAATTTCCGGAAGGTCCGTTACCATACGAATCGACATACTTTTGCAGTTTGACGCAAATAGTCCTTAAATTGCGCAAAGTAGCGCGAAATGCCGTTTAATGTTATACAAGCCTTCCATGGCCCATATTTATCCTTCCCAAGCATATACTTAAATATTAATACGCTCTCATTTGCTTAGATGGTCACCGAAAGGCATAGATTCAAAAGTTGACGCTTTAGGCCCCTCTATTGCGCAAACTTGCGCATCTCATCATTTATTAGCATTGAAGCCTCATCTAATCCATATTAGGCATTCTTGTAAGTATTATTAATCATCACGATGCTTCGGGTTCGCTAAAAGGTCATTCAGAGGTATAATTAAACATATTGACACTTTTAGTCCCTCTAACTTGCAAAGTTGCGCATAACTTTACTTATAGGCATAAAAACCTTAGACGGCCATTATTTGGCATTCCCGAGAGTATAATTAAATATTATTAAGCTCCCGGTTTGTTAAAAGGTCACTCAGAGGTAAGAATTAACATGTTGACGCTTTTTAACCCTTTATTGCGCAAACTTTCAATTAATTACGCAAACGACTACACTTATTCATCAAGTGGCACATTTATGAATATAAACATCGTGAGAGGTTATTTGGAAACTTATTTTAGGTATGCTAACACTTCCAGTCCTTTTATTATCAAAGTTTTCGATTTTTCGAAAAATTAGTCCCTTAAATTCAACATTCGACTTTATTAGGGTTTATTACACGTGTCAATACATCATTGGACGTGATTTTACGAGGTGTCACAATCTTCTAGAATGACAAATGATCAAAGTTTTGATCATTTTGTTGATATATCAATTGGAATCAACTCTGATCATCATTCCACAAATTATGCATTTACAACAAATGATGATGGTCATGGTCCTGATAGTTTGCTGTTTGTCCTTGATGATCTAAAGCATATAGACCCAAGTGACCTAGAGGAAATGGATATATTGCATCATGTGGCACTACTAAGTCTAAAAGCAAATAACTTTTACAAAAGGACTGGTAGGACATATCCAGGATTAAGTGGGAGGACAAAAGTGGGGTTGGATAAATCTAAAATCAAATGTTTCAAGTATAATAGATTAGGTCACTTTGCAAGAGAGTGCATGGATTCCTAGAGAGTGCAAGGAACCTAATTCAATATATAAATCAATTTGGTTTTCCCATTTATATGTATTTTCATTCGATTTTCAATCAATCAACCAACCATACACACTCACACATATAGGGCAGGGATCCTAAGAGAAACACATGCTAATTGAGAATTATGAGAACAATTATGGACCACAAATTTTATGTAAGCAATTTTTTTTTACTCTTGATCGCACATTTTTAATAGTTTTTTGGATATATATATATATATATATATATATATATATATATATATTTGTGTGTGTGTATTGTCAATATTTAATTATACACATGTCTATACACACATATATACGTATATGTATAGTTATAGATTGACAACCCAAACACCCTACTAAAACACACAACTCACATACAACATAAACTATAAAACACGCTATCATATAAAACACACCACACTGTCATATAAAACACACAATTACTGGTCAAATCATAAAATACACTCGTGTATTTTCATCATCAAATCATCGCCATTGATTTACAATTATGTATACTTTATCTTTAATATGTGTACCATATTGCTATATATATATATATATATATATAGGGTCGGGATTTAGAGAAAACGGTGAAAAGTGTGAAAACGGTGAAAAGTGTGAGAACGCTTATGGATCGTCCGATCAAAACAATCTATAGACTAGATTGGCGCGGTGTCGTTTTCGTAAATAACATCAATTTTATTACGTGGACGCGCTTCATGAAGGGTAAAAACGTCTTTTGACTACTCCAAACAAAACGCCATCTCATGAAATAAAACGCCAAAAACAAAAATACACACATTCTAAGTAAAAAACGCCATTAGATATAAAACGCCAAACTTAATTATAGCAAAATCCTGCCTAAAAAAACCGCCAAAAAATTCTATATATACAACAACTCAGAGCTTCAATTAAAACACACACAAAACCCCAAACGCCATATTTAATATATACCATTCGTCTGATAAACGCCAGAAAACCCAAACATCAAATATATTCTAACCCAAAACGTTTATTAGAAATTCAGTTTGGTTGTCCGTAAGATTTCGCTCAATTTAATGGACAAAATCAATAAGTAAAGATGTTGTCCATTTCATTGAGTAAAATCTTATTGACTTTTCCTCAACTTCCATCCAATTTAAAACGCCAAAACTAACAAAAACATTACTGAGGTTTGTTGTCAATAAAGTTTAGCTGTATGGGGTGGACAACATTGTCAGTTATCTTTCTTAACTGAGGATTAACAATGTTGTCCATCACCATACAGCAACACTTTATTGATTTTAGCAAGTTCAAATTTACAGTTTTAAGATGGTGTATTTAGTGGCGTTCTTTTTCTCGATCAAACGCCAAAAAAGATAACATTTTGGCTGAAAGTGTGTAAACTCAATAACATTTTGCTGCATGAGATCGACAAATATTATAGAAAAAGAGGCTGATTTCAGACTTTGTGCTTCCAAACGGCGACAAAAAAACTACTTCAAAAAACAAAAATAAAAAAAAATCATACGAAAGTCGAAACAGCCAGTGAAGATGCTTCAAAAGAAGAAAGAGACCGGTGACAGTGAAGATTTGGAAGATCAATATTTATTTTGTTTAATTTTCTTTTCAGTTGATTGTTATGTAATAAAAACGCCAAAAAGCTAAATGCTTGTCAAAACGCCAACATGCCATAAAACGCCACAAAAATTACCAAACCATAATAAAATTACTTTGGACATGTATTATAAAAAACAAAAAAAATAATCATAAATAAATAAAAAACAAACTTGAAAATGTAACTAGAAACAGTAACTACAAATCAGTAATAATGAAGATAGGGAAAATTTATTATATTAGAATCTAAAACGCCAAACTTGAAAGATGGGACGAGTTACAGACTTCAGAGATAAAGCTTATAAAAAACAATAATTACAAACAGTAACTGAAATGACGAATACTTTATTATAATAACGCACCGCCTAACTTAGGCGCCAAAAAGACATCCTATAAAATGATACGTCTCAGCAAATTCAATTTGATAAAACCAAAGAAACAAATGCCAATACTACTAAATGCCACTCACTGTAAAACGCCAAAAAATAAAACAATCAAAGATGGCTAATATGCTTTCTTAGATATTCAGTATTGTTCTTCGTGAAGTTTCACTGAATGAATTGTTAGAAGAGGGGAGTAACTCAGTAAGATTTTGCTGCATGGGATGGACAAAAAATCAAGAAAAAGATACTGATGCCAGTCATATGGCATTTTGTATTTTTTGTTCTTGAAGAAGGCTTGGATGAGGAGAAGAGATCAATGACACTGAAGAGTGGGATGATTATAAAGATGAAGATCAAGATAAAGAAAAAGCGAAAAACCCACTCACACGTCATAGATCTATGTCCCCAAACATCCACATAAAAAGCCACTTCAACAGACGAGCAGGCAAAAAAATCAAACCGATGGGTTTGTTAAGTTTTACATAAAACGCCATATATTTGGTGACAGTTCTTGTACTATTAAAGAAGAGAGAGACTGATGACAGTGAAGATTGTGAAGAGAGATCCGATTAGGATTTTTAATTTATTTTCTTCGCTTGTATTTTTTTCCTGTGGTTGAAATATAACCTAACAATTGTAAAACACCAAGATAACACAAACGCCAAAATGTATATAAAAAATAATAGAACAATGGGCCATCTTGTTTAAAACACCTTGAAAAACGCCATTCAGATAGATTTCCTGACCCCCCTGGGTTCCAATGGCATACGATTTGAATAAACGCCATAAACGTCAAAATGTTAATACAATGAAACCATTAAACGCCATTAATTATTGAATTTGGTTGACGCCAAAAATCTTAAACCCCAAAAATTAAAACAATATTGGGAAAAGCGGAACTGGAAAAGCAGAAGATGAAAGGATAAAAAATCCCCTCCGCCCTTCTCTATGCCGCGTGACACGTGTTGGGCCAGGATGCATTCTCACCGTTCTCACACTTTTGAGCGTTTTCTCCTTATCCCGTTTCTATATATATATATATAATTACATTTCAACTAATTTTACCAGTAATTGTGTTTTATATGACAGTGTGGTGTATTTTATATGTTAGCATGTTTTATACCTAAGGCGATCCAAGCACGTCATGCTGATGATGATCTTACACTAGACCTGATATACGTTACTCCTTCACTCCATTTTTTTGTGTATTAGGTCAAAATTTTAGGATTTTTTATCACTGATTAGGATCTTTAACATGCATTGTAAATGATTATCCAACCTTGTTTACCATTAACATGTATCATGGATGATATTTTATAGATCCGCCTGGACAGCTGTATGTGAATTAAGACATAGACTTCTTTGATTTGCTTGACAGTGATAAGTTTAGTTATGCACAATTAGAGATGATTAGGAATAATCTAGTTTAGGGTTATTGGATTTTAATAATCCTAAGTTTCACCTGTTGGCCGATAATAATCCCAACTTTAAAATTTCCCTTCAATAATCCCAACTTGTAAAAGTTTGGCCACCATTGATCCTTTTCAAATATATAAGAATTTGGTATCCTCAATAGATTCAATTACACCTAGAGACTCCTTAATTGATTTAAGTGCACCTATGTTAGAAAATGATCAACGACGGCCAAACTTTTACAAGTTGGGATTATTGGAGGGAAATTTTAAAGTTAGGATTATTATCGGCCAACAGGTGAAACTTAGGATTATTAAAATCCAATAACCCTCTAGTTTATAACCATGATGTCCCTCATTACTTCCATTTATGTGACCCAATAACCCATGACCTAGATAATGGACTAACATTATTAAGTAATGATGAAGATGTTGAGAAACTGCTTGCATTTGTTTGGGATGGTCACTAGTTTTTTAATGTGTATTTGGAAAATGGGGCATCAAATGTTCAAAGATCCAGTCAATCCCAAAGCAGTACTATTCTATCAATCTGTTGGCATGAAGATGACAATGAAGCACATGAAGAAGTTGGAATATCAAGTGCCAAAGAGTCTAGTGATCAAGCAAAAGATGTTGATTTAGAGTATCATGTCACATTAAGCCAAATCTCTGAGGTTCTATCCAATGCCACTTGTGATAATAAGTTTATAGATGAATTTAACCTATTTTTAGATGGAAAATTGGCCTGTAATAATCCCTAGTAGATGTTGTTGGCCATTGGCAGTCCCACTTTTGGATATTCCCCATGCCAGTCCAACCTTTCACTTATTTTTCCTCCACCAGTCCCCCGTTAATGGCAAATCGGAAAATAATAATCCCATCTTTCTGAAATTGGCCAATAATAATCCCAAGCCACGAATTAGCCGCCAATAATCTGACCTCATCCATTTTTTTTTGTAAAATACTCCATCGTTAATTCTGTCTAACGTTGTTATGAAAAATGGTGACGTGGCTGCCACATGTTAAATGACTCAAATGACATGGATTTTTTTAAATGACATGGATTATTGTATATCTTTTAATGGTTTTGTTAATTTAACCATTATCTTCAAACCATGTTTATCTTCATGAGTTCATCTTCAAACCATATTCATCATCATCATCATCATCATCATCATCATCATCATCATCATCATCATCGAGATTTTCACGGACTACTTCTAGACTAACTGTTGTGAATCTCCCTCTTCCACAATCACATTCTACACCACGAATACATTGATCTTAGCTTCATTTCTTTCACTTCCAAGTTTAACTCAGCAACAACAATTGTGCATATGCAATCGTTATCCTTCTACAATTCACACCCACTCCCCCTTTATCCACCTTCACAAAACCCCTAATAAAAACCCATCTTTTTACCTCCAAAATCCATTAAAAGACCCATCAAAATACTACCAACAAAAAGTTAACCGTGTATGTTGTTAAAGAGGATGAACAACCACAATCAACACATTTATAGGCCAAACCCAGATCCGAAGAACACTATGATACTTCGGAACAGTTTGATAGATGGTGGTTGTTAGTCAAGCAGAAGGTGGAGTAAAGGATAGTGGTTTACAATCTAGGGTTTGGCCTTAGCAGGTCACTTGTATTTGCTACTTGGGATTTGAGAATCAGAACAAATGAAAGATGGTGGTTTATGGGTGGAGGTTTGGGTGAAGTGGTGAAGGGGTGGAGGTTGGGGTGAAATGGTTGCAAATCTACGAAGATACTGATGAAGATGATGAAGTGGTTGCAAATCTATGAAGATGATAAATGGTGGCTGCTATGAAGATGATGAAGATGATAATTTAGGGTTCGTGTGTGCTGATACTGATGAAGATGATGAAGTGGTCAATGCTCGTTTTTATAATCAGTCAACAAAGCCATGTCATTTAAAAAAAATCCATGTCATTTGAGTCATTTAACATGTGGTAGCCACGTCACCATTTTTTCATAACGACGGTAGGCAGAATTAACGGTGGAGTATTTTACAAAAAAAATTGGACGAGGTCGGATTATTGGCGGCTAATTCGTGACTTCGGATTATTATTGGCCAATTTCAGAAAGATGGGATTATTATTTTCCAATTTGCCCCCATTGAAAAAACTTAACCGAATTACAAACAAATGTTTTAGGGCTTTTTATTAGAACAAAGATACGAGTCGATTGATGTAAAACTTACCTCGAAACTGTGCTCAAAACGACGAAAACAGTGCTTCATTTCGGTTGTATAAACTTCCATATAATAAAAATCAAGTCATTTGGAGCACCGTTTCGAGGTAAGTTTTACATCAATCGACTCGTATTGTCATTCTAATCGAAAGCCCTAAAAGATCTATTTGTAATTCGTAAAAAAAACTTAACTCTGTTAAGTTTTTTTAATGAGGGGCCGGTGGAGGAAAAATAGGTGAAAGGTTGGACTAGCAGGGGGAATATTCAAAAGTGGGGCTGCTAAATGTCTACTAGGGATTGTTGCATTCCAATTTCCCTTTTTAGATCAGAAGGAAGAAACTATGATTGTTGAAAAGGGTGTGATGGTTACTAATGATAAGGATGATAAGCATGCTAAGGTAGTTAGTGATAATGGTGCTAAGAAAGTTAGTGATAAAGACATTAGTGATAAGGAAGATAAGGACTATGAGGAAGATCTAAAGCACAAAATGTATTACATGGAGACTTCACAACTCAATATGCTCACCTTAGGGATTATATTGAGGAACTGCATTGTCACACCCCGATATTTACAGCTCAGCCCAGTGGGCCCGGTGGGGAGTATCGTGACGTAGTTGATATCATCATAGTCAATTAACACAATTATAGCACAACGGAAGTCTTGGAATATAAAATATTATTACAAACTCAAATGTCTGAAAATATCAGAGTATTTATTATAGACGAGCCTGTAATAACAAATCCACAGGTGGATCTTTACAGAATGTATAAAACGAAGTTTAGCAGACTTTAAGGCATCTTTAAGAATTTGCAAGATCCTCTATTTCGACACCGAGCACTCCCAGCCTATTACGAGTAGTACCTGTCACTTAGCCTTTTGAAAATACGTCAGTTTTCACTGATAAATACAATTAACTAACTCTTTTGAAAAGAGTTTATGAAAATTGATTTAGGTGCACAAGGCACAAACCATTTATAACTTGGGACAATTTTTAAATAAAATCTTGTATACAGATTTACATGTTTGTCATACATTTAGGGCTCGGTATAGAAACGAGACATGATTAATCGACAAACCACTTATAAAACCCACAAAGGAGTTATCCCCAACTTGTGGGTAATTTGCATATTAGCATCTGTCAGGTGTATGCCTACGCCCCGTGCTTAAGTCGTGGCCATTTACAAATGAAATGAGCTGAGGATATCCAGGACACGGTCGTATTAACCCCCAATGTTTATGTTATCAAACAAAAATAGATTAAAACGGGTTATGTAATTTATTAATCACAATCCGATTAAATAATTCCATACCCGACCAAGCGGCATTATTATTATACCGTATCCCAAGCCCGTATAAGGGAAAATATGTTAAAGTATTTACCTGAGTTAATACTTGATTCAGAGCAAAATAACTCAGTCGTATCCAATCTAACTAAATGCAGGTAGCTTTTACTGGATGGCTCTAGTCTGGAATGATGGTAATATATATAACCAATTCAGAATGCTAACGCTCTTATTTAAGTCGTAGACTTAGACCGGCTAGCTTAAAGTATCTAAAACGGTACGATACGCTAGATTAAGCGATGACCGGAATAGAATGTTATTTAGACCCAACAAGTATGAAGACTTGTATAATATGGGTAAACTAAGTACATTCTGGACTTTGAGATAAAAATGATAAGGTTAAACCCGTTTCAGCAAACTTACGTAAACTAGTTACGTAAGTCTAACCGCACGCGTATAAGCGATAACGAGTAATCGGATGAGTCATGAACAAGTTCCATATGCCAATATACTTTAAACAAGTTATAATATCAGTGGGATATCAACTTGTATGCCCGTTTAGGTTTTAAAATCAAACTATGCCTCGTAAGGGCGTTTTGGTCATTTTACGACGTATAAAAGGAACTTGCGTACAATATGATGTTACGATCATAAAAATTATTTGAAAACACTTTATTTAGGATATAATATAAGTATGATAACAAACATATGTGTGTTTTATAAATTTAAGCCAAACTATGCTCTGTAGGGGCATTTTGGTAATTTCACACATAGTTTCGAAGGCTAATTTGGGAATCTGAGTTTATAACGTATACCTACTGTAAAAATATTTAAAATGATTTATAAAATCAGTAGGTAACAAGTCTTGGTTGGTAGTTATGGTATAAAACCATACTACGCGCCGAAACGACGTTAAAGTCGTTAAATGACGATATTTGCGATCTTTTAGGAAAATTGACGTTATGATCAAATTTATATGTCCAATATATGTTAGTTAATATAACATATCAGCAGTCAAAAGATTTTGTATAAAAATATGCTTTCAAAACCATTTTAGGTGGGAAAAGGGCATTATCGTCATTTAAGGACATAATTCAAGAACTCGTGCATAAACTCAATCTATAAACAGAAATGATATCCCAAAATATCCTAATTATGATATTACATCAATAGGAAATGAGTTTGGTGTGATAAATTATGCTTAAAACCGATCTATGCGCCTAAAGGGCATTTTGGTCAATTTATGGCATGATTTACGACGATATCCGCAAACTCAGTTTATGATCAGATTCGTAACATCGAAGTATGTTAAACATGTTAACATATCAGTACCTAAGTTGTTTGAATGCTTATTGGTGTCTAAAACCTCATTTTTAAATAAAAGGGCAAAATAGTCAAAGTATAGCATATTTACGGAAACTCGCATAAAACTCAGATTACTATTATGATCAAGTAATATAACCTCAGAGGATTATGCTACATCATAATACGATCATAACGGGGCCTTAAATCAGTAGTATACTAGTTCCAATTCGGTTCATAAACGAAAGTCAAAACAGAAGTCAAACTCCGCGACTTTCGGTTGCGAACCGACCCTAAGACTGGAATTGACGAGCCGAACATGTTTACACATGTTCTAATAATTATTACCGAGTTGTTTAAGTGACAAAACATATTTTAAAATACTTTTAAACTCTCGTAATTATTTTAAAAATCTGACCCGTTGACTTTTTAAAGTGTCAATACGTTGACTCGTCAATTGACCAAGCAAACGTGATTCTTAGGAGGTGCCCTTTTGAGGGATTAACACCTACCTAATTACAATCACATAGCCATGTTCGTTACGAACTATGGCTTGACTGTTTACGGTCTAACTAAAAGTCAATGCGTTTATCACGATAACGCTTGACTTTTGGCTTAAAAGCCTAATAAACATAAACTAGTGGCTAAGGACACTTACAAAGGGTCCTAGCTTGATCTTTAAACTGAGGTGGAATCCCCTTTTTTCCAGGAGTCTCCAAGAAAGCAATAGAATGAGGGAAAATGAGAGGTGCAAGGATTCAAGGCCACCCATTGCACCTATTTATACTTGAAGGTAACACTCTAGGATCAAGACAAGTGTTTAGGGGCTCTCTAGCATTATTCCAAGTGTATTACCAGATGTTAAATACCATTAGAGAGTCCCTAGTTTCGAGTTTGTGAGTATAGAGTGGTGTGTGGGCTGCAAGAAATGGAACCTGCAGCTGGTAACATAATTCTGTCAAAATTGAGCCGTCGCGTCGCGCGACGGCATAGGTGGTTTATGGTAGCGCAGCGCGACCCCCTATGTTACCAGCCAAACAAGTTTCCAACTTGTCATAATCAGTCCCTTCACCTTTATAAGCTTAATAACTTTCATTTTAAGCACAATAGGCCCTTGTAGTTAGTTTGTAGATAATCTAGGGAGTATATCCAAACACCGTTAGGTCCGGTTTCGTTAAACAATCACCCGAAAACACTAGTTTCGTCTCGCTGACGCTTTTAACCCTTTTAACGCACAATGTTGTGCGTAGTATCGTTAAACGATATCACAGTCTTTCATGGCCCATATTAGGCATTCCCAAGCATATGTTAAATATTACGATGCTCCAGTTCGCTTAAATGATCACTTAAAGGTGTAGATTTAGACGTTGACGCTTTTGGTCCCTTTAACATGCAAACTTACGCGTATTATTACTTATTAGCATAAAAGCCTTGAACGGCCAATATTAGGCACTCCCGAGAGTATGTTCAAACATCATGAAGCTCTCGGTTCGTTAAAATGTCACTCATAGGTAAGAATTAACATGTTGACACTTTTAACCCTTCGTTGCGCAAACTTTCAAATAATTACGCAAACGGCTCCTCTCATCCAACAAGTGGCTCATTTGAGAATATGGACAACGTATAAGGTCACTCAGAGGCTTAGTTTAAGCATGTTGACACTTTTAGTCCCTCTATATTCATAGTTTTCATTTTTGACGAAATTAGTCCCTTATAGTCAACGTTTGACTTTATTAGGGTTTATTACACGTGTCAACACATCATTGGACACGATTTTACGAGGTGTTAGATCCTCACCCCCTTAAAAGAAATCTCAACCCCGAGATTTACTGAAACAAGTGAGGGAACTTTTGTCGCATAGTGGACTCAACCTCCCACGTATATTCAGGGCCTCTATGGGCATCCCATTTAACTTTTACAATTGGTACATGCTTCCTTCGGAGCTTTTTAACTTATCGATCCTTGATCAATATAGGTCTTTCGATAAACCTCAGACTTTCGTCAATCTGTATGTCTTTATGAGACATTGCTAGCGATTTACCAGCTAGACATTTCTTTAAGTTACAGATGTGGAACACATTGTGAATTCCACTAAGCTCCTCAGGCAAGTTTAGCTTATAAACTATACTGCCGACACATTCGATGATCTCGAATGATCCTAAATATCCATGGCTCGACTTGCCCTTTATACTGACATGCATCGTACCCTTCCATGTTGCTATTTTCAATAGAGTCTTGTTCCCTACTTGGAACTTTAAGAGATCTGCGCCTCTCTTTCGCATCGCTCTTTTGCCGATTACTGGCAGCTTTCAGACGATAACGGATTCATAATATCGTATCCGTCGCCTTTTAGGATAGTCTCAGATTATGATAATTGAGATTTCCCAACTCCTGCCCAACAAACAGGCGTTGACACTTTCTCCCATACAAGGTCTCTAATGGAGCAGCCTTGATGCTTATATAATGCTATTGGTTATAGGAGAACTTAATTAGGGCGAGATAGTCATTCCAACTACTACCCGAATCAACCTTAAGGAATTAACTACCCTCATGGTTAGTCGAACCAATCAACGATCCTGGCAGCTGATAACGATTCTCAATCGTTTCCTAGTTAGGTGGTAGTAATCAATGCACAAATGTATTGCATCGTGCTTTCCTTTATAAAAAATAATCGGAGCTCCTAAGACGATGAGCTAGGCTGTACAAGCCTTTCTCCATAAACTCATCTGGTTAGCTCTCAGTTCTTCCATTTCCATTGGTGCTAACCGATATAGAGCTTTTGTAACAGATATGGCTCCTAATAGGATGTTAATCCTAACTCCACTTTTCCTCTCAGGAGGTAAACAGGGTTGTTCGTCACTTGTGCCATGCAAATGACACATCTGTTTTATGAGTGCATGGATGCCTTAAGTAGAGACGCATACTTAGGCATTTCTATAAGGGATATCTTCTTTGAATACCACTAGCTGACTTTAGTACTATATGACCATTGGAATATCTTAGTGGTTCCATGCATTAAACCTCCATACTGATCAGCCATGGACGCAATCTATGGAACACACTGGGATACGCCAATCCTCATATGGCGCTTTTATCAATCATAGTTGGCACTCGCAGTTGATAGAAATCAATGAGGAAATAATTAAAATAACATATATTTTCGTACTCTACTCGGAGAAAGAGTACTCTTAGATTTTATAGAAGGATCATTGACAAGAAATAGAAGAAATGGTTTCTACTGTTTCATTGGTAGGTTCTACCTTATACTTAATATCTGGAGTTCTTATGAGTATACTCAAAAGTTTTCCAAGCTTAGCTGTACCTTCATTGATAGCTTTAGTGCAATTGGTACTGATGTGGTCTTTCTCGCCACAGCCGAAACAGACTAATTCTTTATGTTCCTACATTCGTGGAACAGATGACCAGTTCTTTTACAAATGCCACAATACTTTGGCCTTTGTTCTATTCGACACTGTCCCCAGTGCCTTTTATAGCAGATCTTGCAAACAGGCTTCTTATTGGACTTTTGTTAATTCTTATTGAGCCCGAACTTGCTCTTTTTCTTAGATTCCTGGGTGTTATCCTCCTCCTTTTTCCTTTTTACGTCAGTCTCAATTTTGGCTGACTTATTTCTCAACCTATCCAGTATAAGTGGCTGAGATAGATCCATAGTGGATCTATAAGAAGAAAGCTTTGAAGCTTTATCATGCTCCTTTATCTCTGGTGCTAAATCACCACTACATTGTGCATTACGCTTAGATCCTGGATTGACCAAATAGGGTACTATCCCAGATAATGAACTAAAGTCGGTGACATACAGTCGACAATCTAGATTTTTCATTTTGAGAGTTAGAAAATCTGATTCCACCTTTTCCATTTCATGTCGTGAACAGTAAGTTTTTTCTGATAAGGTCCATAAACTGGGACCATTCCATATTGTCTTGGGGTATTTTCCCCATGGACTTTACTAATGTCTTCCACCAATTAAGGGCATCGCCCTTGAATGACTGTGATACATACTTCACAATGTCTTTCTCAGCACAATCGCTGATATACATAATGGTTTCCATTTCGTCCAACCATTGCAATCAATGGCTCCTTTTTCGCCATTGAAGTCTCTTGGCTTGCAAGAGACAAAGTACTCGTAAGTACATCTTTTAGAGGAACGGGGCTCCTCATCATATAGCATCCTTTTTGGTTCATTCTTCGCATTCGAAGTTTGAACAAAGCTCTTCTCATGAACAGAAGATTGTAATTTAGAGTAAGTAGCATCATTAGCATTTGTCGCATCATTAGTATCGCAACTGTTGTCTACCTCATCCGAGTTTGCTATACTCGAGGCTTAGTACTAAATATCAAATTATACAATAGTTAGTCATCACCCTGATGACCTGACCTAGATTAGCCACGACATTATTAAACCGTATAGGCTATAAAGTCTCGAACATTCTTAATGAATCTTATTTGAAAGAATATTAATTTCATTTAGCCTAGGTCACAAGAGAACCATTAATGGCCATCAAGGTTTGGACCGAGTTCATTACCTGTTTAACAGGGGATCATAATGTCACAACTGTCTTTGTCACATAGACGATTATGAATAGTTCGAAGGCTAGCCTTACAGGACTCTTATTATATATATATATATATATGTGTGTGTGTGTGTGTGTGTGTGTGTGTATGTGTGTGTGTGTGTGGCATAGAGGCCCGTCGCGAGGGACATAGAAGGATATGGCATAAAGCCTAGTCATGAAGGACATAAATGATTATACGGCACGAAGGCCTTGTCGCAAAGGACATTTAGATATGGCACAAAATAGCCTTGTCACAAGGACTTTATAAGATATGGCACCAAAGGCCTGTCACAGAGGACATTATAAAATCTGACACAAAAGGCCCGTCATTACGGATGTTAACATTTAGTATGTTAACTTGTCACGAACGATAAATTATGGCACATTGGCTTGTCATGAATGACTTAAAATATAGCTCGTTGGTTTGTCACGAAGGACATTAATTTATAAGCCGCAATCTTATTGGATCAGGGGCTTCAAGGTTTGAACATAGTTCTTTACCTTTGGACAGGGAGTCATAGACTACAACTGTTATCGTCTTGAAAGACGATTTATTTTGAAACAAAGGTAAACCAATTGACATCACTAATGGATGTTTATATATAATCATCGTATTTGATGATATTAGTCATGATCACATTGATCATATAGACTACGAAACTTGGGCATAGCTTTCCACTTTGGACAGGGAACCATAATGGTCACAACTGTCATTGTCTCAAATGGACGATATAATGTAGCCCATAGACGAGGCATTACTAGGAATGTTTAGTATAATTAAGATGTTGATGATTAGTCATGATCACATTGATCACATAGACTATTAGGTTTGGGTATAACCCACCACTTTGAACAGGGGATCACAAAGACCACCAGTATCTTTGTCTTATCGACAATAGAGTAAAGTATAGCCCGTAGGCATTTCATCACTAGGGATGTTAATATTATGATCATCATACTGATGATATTAGTCAGGATCATAATGATCATATAGACTATGAGATTTGAGCATAGCTTACCCCATTGGGCAAAGAATCATAAAAGATTACAATTGTCTTGTCACGATTGGACAATATAATATAGCCCGTAGGCAAAAAATTATTAAGGATGTTAAATTTAATCATCACATTGATGGTTTTAGTCATGATCACATTGATCATATAGACTATTAGGCTTGAGCATAGCTCACTATCTTGGACAGGGGATCATAAAGATCACAATGTCAATGTCACAAATGGACAATATAATAGGGCCCGTAGGCTAAAAATCACTTAAGGATGTTAAATAATATGATCATCGTATCAGATGATATTAGTCATGATCACATTGATGATATAGACTATTATGCTTGGACATAGTCCAATATCTTTAGACTGGGGGTCGTAGACCACAACTGTCGTTGTCTTATTAGACAACAAGTTTAGCTCGTAGGCACTTCATCACTAACGGATGTTTATATTTTGATCATCACATTGATGATACTTGCCATGATCTAATTTGATCACATAGGCTTTAAGGCTTGGACATAGTCCAAAATACCTTGATGGCTGGTGTGGTTTCTCAAGTCACACTGCCAGGAATGTTAACATGTTCTTGGATGTTAACAAGGATTAATTGTCTTAAGAGGGTTTTACCATCATAGCCATGTTCATAGACATATAGGCTAGGTTATACCATTAAGAGGATCTTTTGAAATTTTCATCTGATCGATAAAGTTCGAGTAAAATTCGGAACTATCGTTGGATAAAGGACGAAACGAATACCTATTTAAAATTTTCAAAACTTTCCAATAATCATTAGGAATTTACAATAGTGCCTTAATTAGGACTTTTAGTAGTTCATGTGTCTATACAGGGACTAGAAGGAAAATATAAGTCCATATAGGGACTATACGATATGTCCGCATTGGGATCATTATGATATATCATGTCCACTAAGGGACGTTATTAAAAAATTGTCCTCGAAGGGACTTTATGTCGAAAGATACGTCCTCATTGGGACTTATTAATGAAACAATATGTCCTTGAAAGGACTATAATAAAATATCATGTCCACAAGAGATTTTAATGGAATAATACGTCCATAAAGGGACTTTGATGAATCAGCATGTCCACGAAGGGATTACGATGAAATAATATGTCCTTGAAGGGACTATAATGAATTATTATGTCCGCCAGGGGACTTTGATGAAATAATATGTCTTACAAAAAGATTTTAATGAAATAATATACCCATGAAAGGACTATAATGGAGTATAATGTCCATGAAAGGACTATTTTGAAATATTATGTCCGTGAAAGGATTATATTGAAATGCCAAGTCCACAAAGGGACTATTTTAAAATAGTATATCTGCAAAGAGATTTTAATGAAATCACACGTCCATGAAAAGACTGTATTGAAATAGCATGCCCACAGAGGGACTTTATTGAAATACCATGCCCATGAAGGGACTATATTGAATATAATGTACACGAAAGGACTATAATGAAATATAATGTCCATGAAGGGACTAAATAGCAAATGCCCATACAGGGTCTTAAGTTAAAAGGTATGTCCACACAGGGACTATATAGAAGAGATAGGTCCTTATAGGGACTTAAAGGATAATGAATATTATGAAAGAAGGATTCCCTAATGCCTTCCTTGCTCCATTTCGATTGTTTCTCTTCTTCGTTTACCATATACGGTAGGGATACTGAAGACCTCAGTGAATAAGGTAAGTATTCCATTCAGGATCCGTTATAGAAGTAGGATTCAAGGATTCTATGGTTAAAGAATGATATGGATCATGGATTGGGTTTTGACTAATATGATCCAAGTCAGATATTCCAAAACTTGGAGGTAAAAAATGGGATCATTAGGATCCACTGGTATTATTTTCAATACGGGAGCCTCAGGGACCATCTGGTATGGACTCCATATAGACTTCAAGATTTTTATACCTCAGGGACCTCCGGTATGGACTCTGAAGTCTGATTACAAGTTCCAATGTGTTTGGTTTTTGGAATAACTCCATGAAGGTCTTCCTCCAAACCGGTCGCACGCTTATCCTAGCCGTGATGTGTAGCTTAACATTCCTTGGCTTTGGATGAGGAGAATCTCCATCAACAACTTCTTTGCTTGGCGACATATTCAAAATACATAAAATCGAAAGCAATGTTTACTTAATAGGGATGAGAGCATTCCTATGTTAAGTCTAGACTCAGAAGGTCTAAAGAATATGCTACTGTGTCATTTGAGTTTAAACACTAAAGGCTCTCACCTATTGGATACCAATAATTTGAAACCATAAAATATATGGTTTTATCAGCATAAACTCCTGTAGACCATGAATAACCACTTGAACCATAATTATTTACGCTACCAAAATTTATTGTTCTCCATGCCTCACGACGTCGTGAGTAAACACAAGCAGTAGCTACATTACGGTAACCTCTGATGTTCAGCACTTTCAGATCATTGAATTGATCAAAATAAATTCCACCAGTATCAGAGTTTCGATCATGATTGTAATTTAAGTAGTCATCAGACAAAACCTTATAGCGCCTGGTAGTTGGATTCCAAAGAATCAGCTCACAGCAAATGCCTTCATTGCAAACTAACAACAATCCATTAAATGACGATAGAATACGTAAGAAGCTAGGGTGGACATTGTTAGGAAAACTTAAGGTTTTGCTTCTAACAACATCCAAATTACCAGCAACTACGTCGTCAATGACAATTGACGTGTCTTTAAAGGAGAGTCGTTTCTTTTGTAGTGAATCTCCAGTTCGGAGAGCATGCATCATCTGAAATCCATGACTTGATAGTGCCCTATAAAAATTTTTGGAAAGACATTTCCCACGACCAATATCTTCTGCAGAGAGCCTTGTGAAAATTTCGTCAACAATCACTTGAAACCCAATGTTTTCCATTTTGCAGTGAACCAATGCATCTTTGAAAGTAAAAGAAATTGTAATGATATTGATAAACAAATTTTTTTTGAAGATGATTGAGTAGATGTATGAAAACGGTAATGATGCAAACCTCTGCCCAATGTATTTTATATACCCAATGAAGGCGTTATGGCTAAATACATCATCAGACGAAAGAATATGATGCGACACTCGTTAGGCTTTTAATGCATTTCCATGGGAAAAGTATAAAATTAAACACGTTATTATAATTACAATTAACCTCTTCATTTACTATAACACGCCTTTACCATAAGACAGAACTGAGTGAGAGGCGTGCATTAATTGCAAAGTACATATCCCCAGGTATTTTGAATTTGAAATTACCACCAATTTCAAAACCACTGCTAAGGTATATGTTTACCAAAGGAAACATCTGCAAAGTTATACTTTCTTGCGATGGGCAGTGGTTTACCCTCTTGAATGTGGGCCTGACCTTTGACATTTAAATATAGAGCAGTGGTTTGAAATTAAATGTATTTTAACTCAGATAAAAAATCTCAGATAAAAAATCTCAGATAAAAAATCGCTTCATTTGCAATCATTATTTAGTCATAACTCAGATAAAAAATCTATTCATTTAAAGACCAGCAATACTATACATACATATTAAACAAATGTATCTGCAACTCCAGCAAACAAAGATTTTGCGAACATCTGTTAGGCAACAACAGATATTGCCAACAGTAGCAAGTCAAAAAGCCGTTAGATTAGTAGAAGATAACCAGTAAACAAATGTTCTCTTTGGGCAGACTTTACCTTTGACAGAGAGTTAAAGTAACAGATGCATCAATATTTACAATTGAGAGGAGGAAATTCTTCGAAAAGCTCTATTAGGCAACAACAGATGTTGGAAACAGTAGCAAGTCAGACAGCCGTTAGATCAGCAGATGATGATTTAGTGCAGATGTTCTCTTTTGGCAAACTTTAACTTTGACTGATCTATACACTAACAAAAATTGATACAACATCAACATAATCTAATTAAACTCAGAGACAATTTCACTTCTACATCAAAAGTACCGATCTGCAATAATCAGATGATATTAAAAATTACATAATAATACTTATTCACCTTTATGAGGATTAAATGCTCCACAAACATTATGAGTATTAAAAGATCAACAATTACATCGAGTTAAAATACAACGAAACTTTAAAATCTAAAAACAACACCAAGAAATTTACGAATCTAACAGCAAAAATTTAGTGCTTTTTGCTTAAACTCCATCGAGTACCGAACTTCTTAATGTATATCTTCGACAATCGCCATGAACTCCACGGAAGTACTGAATGCATCACCATCAGGTTTCTGGAAACCTGGTCTCTCGTGAACAGACAAAGATACAGTACATGAAAACACTTCTTCAGTTGTTGAAGAGTAGCCCTGTCCTTAATCCTTCTTTAATAGGAACTTCTGTTGAAGAGTAGCCCTTGCTTCATAAAGGGCTGCTTTAAACCAAACTTTATACTTCTTTTAATACAAAAAAGGCAGGAAAGAACATTGCTCTAGTAAGATAAAATCTTATCTTACAGTAGTAGCAGATCCTTTTTTACGTTTAGTAGGAACTACTGTGGCTTCTACATCATCATCATCTGCCCAAAGTCTTATATAATCATCATTTAGTCATAAGCAAAAATTATTTTAAATGTACATTTAATAATCTTTCTTTGTGTTTAATTTAACTTTATGCTTCTTTTAATACAAACCTATAATAACCCGCAGATGATTGTATGAATTTCAAACAACTGTGATTAGACTGAAATATAAAGCGAGAATAAGAGTATATCACTTCAAAATTAAACATTCAAAATTTCAAAATTAGAGTAGCAAAAAAAACATACTTTAAACGATGTTGGAACAATGATGCTGGAAACAACCGTAGAACAATCATCATCATCATCTACTCAAATCATTCACAATCATCATTTAGTCATAACTCAGATAAAAAAACTTTAGTAAAAATCAAAAACAAAAATAAACATAATCATATATATCACATTACCATCATCAAGGCAAACCACATATCCCCAAAATTTGTCCAGAAAGTGGGTCAGATAGAGCTTCCGTTTTCTCTTATCCTTTATGAACAAATGTCGAGTATTGAGAAGAAGGGATTTGAGGGAGAGATACGTTACAAATGTGTTTTGAAAATACAAAAGAAGAGAACACGAGAATGTAAATATGAAGAGTGAAATGAGAATATAAATCAGTTTATATAAGAAGATGATTGACAGAAGTGAGTGAGTGATATGCATTAATTGAAAATTACATATACCCATGCATTTTGAATTTCAAATTACCCGCAATTTCAAAACATCTGCTACTTTCTTGTAGATGGGCAGTGCTTTGCCCTTTGGAATGTGTGCCAGACTTTTAACATTTGAATACACAAGGCAGTGCTTTGAAAATAAATTAAATGTATTTTAAAGTGATTTATATATTCAGGATTATGATGCGATAATGACATAAGAAAATCCTTGTTGGACAGCCTCTCCAGCTGACACATCAACTTTTCTTATGTCACTAAGATTTCTCCTTTTATGGAAAGTACTAGCGGTAAGACCCGTGTGCAAACACAGGTCGTTTCTTAGAAAACCATGCATAATATAATTTAATAGAAAGTATAAATAGGTGTATAGATATTGTAATTTTTAGTTTAGTTTTTCATTTAATTAATATTAAAACTCTGTTTGTGGTATCTAAAACTCTGTTTGACTAAAGTCAACCACTGTTTGTAAAGGGTAATCTCTGTTACGCCGAATCATTGTTTCTTAAGAGGTTTCAAACATATGTTTCTCATACTACTGTTTGAAATCCTAACCTCTGTTTCAAAAACAGAGATTACAAAAGGAAAAACTAACATCTAATTGACCAAAAGTGAACAAACATTTAACCTTTGTTTTCAAAAACCAAAACTCTGATTAATAAACATGTTTTAGGTTTCAAAAGAGTATATAATTTGTTTGAGGTATCTAAAACTCTGTTCGATTAAAGTCAACCACTGTTTGTAAAGGGTAATCTCTGTTTTGCGAAATCACTGTTTCTCAAGACTCTGTTTGTAACCAAACAGAGGTTTCAAACCACTGTTTGAAATCCTAACCTCTGTTTCAAAAACAGAGATTACAAAAGGAAAAACAAACTTCTGATTGACCAAAAGTGAAAAAACATTTACCCTTTTTTTTTCAAAAACCAAACCTCTGGTTAATAATCAGATTTTATGTTTCAAAAGAGTGTATCATTTGTTTGAAGTATCTAAAACTCTATTTGACTAAAGTCAACCACTGTTTGTAAAGAGTAATCTCTGTTTCGCCAAATCACTGTTTCTCAAGACTCTGTTTGTAACCTAACAGAGGTTTCAAACATAAATTCAAAATTTTTACATCAACAGCCAATCTAAATAACAAATAAATAACAAAATGTTAAATCGTTTTAAAACTATAAACCGAAACCTAAATACAATCGAGCAAACATTTTTCTATATTTTTTGCAACATCAATCAAGTATGAATTCATAGAAGCCAATTTCCTTCATTATCCATCCACTGCACCTGAAACAAATATTTATACGTAGTTAAAAATCATTTGTAATCAAAATCATCATGATAAAAAGTTACAATTCAGTGAAATTTGAAGCTTTCTTTGCATCAACTTCCTTCTAACGTTTGTTGGGCCGAAAGGCAAGACTATTATGGTTATAATGTGCTGGGAGAACAATGAAAAATAAAATGAACGCAAAGTATTTAATAGTAAAAAAATTCATGATTGGATTTTTATTTGACATCAAATTGTTTAAACAACGTTGTCAATGTCAAAAACAAATCCAATCATGAATAAAATTAAAAAAAGTATCAGACCCTATGAACCGTACGCTTGGAGAAAGCCACCTAATCACTCATGCCTAGAACCGTATACAACTGTCATAAGGCGGCTGCCTTCTTCGTGCCCTCCTATTCCTCAAAACTGCCGTATGCGAACTCCCTCAGCCGTCCAAAAAACTCCTCTCCAGCAGCCATCGAGCTCTTGTCTATTTTTTTCTCCACTATCTGGCCTAACCCATGACCTCATCGTTGCCAAGGCCCATTTACATTTTGCTTTTAGTTAACGAATTAGCCTGCAAAGAATTGTCAAAACAAATGTGTTTAGTTTTCTTTTAGTTCTCAAAACAATTACTAACTCATTAAACCACATTTAATTTCTAGATAACTCAAGAGTATATCTTTTCTTTCTTTTGAGTTCTCGTGGCATTTAAGAAACCCATTTAATTGTTATGTAATCACATTTAAGATATCATCATTACCTTAGCATTATGTTTATCAACAGTTAAAGACTTTTAAACAGTGTACTATGCTAATCTAACTTTAAGACAGATCCATGGACTTTAGACTAATTATTAATTGTTTATTAATTCAATAAAATATTATAATATTTTATATAACAAACTTTCAAGATTCTTGGATAATATTGGTTGAATCTTTAGCCATTTACTTTAATCACCTGAATTTTTAGCCATTTAGAAGTCTTACAAAAAGACACTTACTTTAATCACCTGTTAAAATGACTTACTTGTCAGATGTGTTTTATTCACGGCAACTACGATCTCCGATGCCGACACTCGATCTCATTTTCTGATCAATCTTTCAACCACAAAACACAAACTAAAACGTCTCTATATCTCTCCACACAAACTAAAACATCTCTATATCTTTCCAACAGGACCTTTAATTCCAGTATACGCCTAACAAAACACAATCAATTCATAAACCTAAATCAGAACACACCTCTTTCAAAATCTAATAATCAAATAACTGTAACAATCAAATAACATATAACATAACAAAAACCATGAATACAGAGATCGAAATATATTTACCGCCGCTTTGAGACGGAGCGGCGAGAGAATCGAAAAACGATTTTAGGTCATCCAGCTCCTTCTGAGAGAAAAGCCTATGAAATTGAAGAACCTCATTTCACCTGCACGTAGGCATCTAAAATCATAAAGAAAGTCCAGCGATCCACTTTTGCTTATTATTATTAACTTATAAAGGGTTATATAATGAGTTTAATACTTACCACATACAACAAAGAGGATTATACAAAGATGGGTTGAACTTACTATACTCTTGTTTAATCAATTTATTCTTATAAATAGGAATCAACACCATCAAAGAGATTATATCAGCTTCAAGCAAAAGAAACACATCACAACCATCTATCCTCTACTCCTAACACTTTGTATTATAGATTTTATTAATAAATGTGACATAATAACTTTGGAAACACCCATTTATCACACCAACAGCTAATGACCTGTTAAATTTGGCCACTATTTCTATCGATTAACATAGATGTAATGTTCTGTGGATGAAACTATACGACTTATAAATGTGGAAATTGAAAGTACCTGATTATCAAAGATATGAAAGAACTAACCCGATTAAGAAGAAACTTCTTATGCCTGAAACATCAAACCAGGGGCGAAATTGGTTCATATATGAAAAGGAATACACAAAAAAAAAAAAAAAAACTTGAATCAAAATTACAACCATACCTTCAAATGATAAAATGGCAGTGCAAGGCTGAATAGAAAACATGAATTAAGTGTCACTTTAAGTTCATTAAATCTTTAATTCACTAAAACATCTATCAGACATAACATAACGAAAGTAAGATTCAACTACTTATAACACACAAATTTCAGTCAGCAACGAACTCCACTATTTATAACAAACATATTTCACTCAGCGATAAATTCAACAAATTCTAACAAGCTGAATTCAGTCAACCATAAATTCAACTACTACTAATAACAAATAAACCTAATTTTGTGAATGTTAAATTTAACTACTTACAGATTTGATAACGGATCCATTGCAATGGGAAGCCGAGGGATGAACGGCGAGGGCGGAGCGGAGAGATTTTGATCGGAAACGGAGCATCTTTTCGCCGAGGGATGAACAGTGAGGGTGAAACAGAGCATGTTTTCTGATCTCGTTGCTTTTATTGCTGCTGATAATCCTACTTTGCATCCATATCTTTGATTCGCCAAATACCGGATTTGAGAGATAGAAAGTGAGTTTTAGAGAGAGAGAGAGAGTTGAGAGAGAAATGGATTAGAGAGAGTAACTGATTGAATAAGATGGTATCTTATATATATGGAGCCATAATTTTGAATTTTGAATTTTGAATTTGGAGCTATAATTTTGAATGGGCAGTGGTTTTAATTACAGAGGTTTGATTTTATAACATAGGTTGAATTTTGAAGATAGGCAGTGGTTTGATGGCAGACCTTTGGAATTTGAATGTGGGTCACCTTTGAATTTTAAAGTCTTTTAATATTAGGCTTTATGATGTAATAATGACATAAGAAAAGCCTTGTTGGACAGCCTCTCCAGCTTACACAACAGCTTTTCTTATGTCACTTAGATTTCTCCTTTTATAGAAAGTACTAGCGGTAAGACCCGTGTGCAAACACGAGTCGTTTCTTAGAAAACAATGCATAATATATTTTAATAGAAAGTATAAATAGGTGTATAGATATTGTAATTTTTAGTTTAGTTTTTCGTTTGATTAATATTAAAACTCTGTTTGACTAAAGTCAACCACTGTTTGTAAAGGGTAATCTCTGTTACCCCAAATCACTGTTTCTTAAGAGGTTTCAAACATATGTTTCTCATACTACTGTTTGAAATCCTAACCTCTGTTTCAAAAACAGAGATTACAAAAGGAAAAACAAACATCTGATTGACAAAAAGTGAACAAACATTTAACCTTTGTTTTCAAAAACCAAACCTCTGATTAATAAACATGTTTTAGGTTTCAAAAGAGTATACAATTTGTTTGAGGTATCTAAAACTCTGTTCGACTAAAGTCAACCGCTATTTGTAAAGGGTAAACTCTGTTTTGCAAAATCACTGTTTCTCAAGACTCTGTTTGTAACCAAACAGAGGTTTCAAACCACTGTTTGAAATCATAACCTCTGTTTCAAAAACAGAGATTACAAAAGGAAAAACAAACATCTGATTGACCAAAAGTGAACAAACATTTAACCTTTGTTTTCAAAAACCAAACCTCTGATTAATAAACATATTTTAGGTTTCAAAAGAGTATATCATTTGTTTAAAGCATCTAAAACTCTGTTCGACTAAAGTCAACCACTGTTTGTAAAGGGTAATCTCTGTTTTGCGAAATCACTGTTTCTCAAGACTCTGTTTGTAACCAAACAGAGGTTTCAAACCACTGTTTGAAATCCTAACCTCTGTTTCAAAAATAGAGATTACAAAAGGAAAAACAAACATCTGATTGACCAAAAGTGAACAAACATTTACCCTTTGTTTTCAGAAACCAAACCTCTGGTTAATAAACAGATTTTAGGTTTCAAAAGAGTGTTTCATTTGTTTGAGGTATCTAAAACTCTGTTTGACTAATGTCAATCACTGTTTGTAAATGGTAATCTCTGTTTCGCCAAATCACTGTTTCTCAAGACTCTGTTTGTAACCAAACAGAGGTTTCAAACATAAATTCAAAATTTTTACATCAACAGCCAATCTAAATAACAAATAAATAAAAAAATGTTAAATCGTTTTAAAACAATAAACCGAAACCTAAATACAATCGAGCAAACATTTTTCTATATTTTTTGCAACATCAAGCAAGTATGAATTCATAGAAGCTAATTTCCTTCATTATCCATCCACTGCACCTGAAACAAATATTTATGCGTAGTTAAAAATCATTTGCAATCAAAATCATCATGATAAAAAGTTACAATTCAGTGAAATTTGAAGCTTTCTTTGCATCAACTTCCTTCTAACGTTTGTTGGGCCGAAAGGCAAGACTATTATGGTTATAATGTGCTGGGAGAACAATGAGAAATAAAATGAACGCAAAGTATTTAATAGTAAAAACATTCATGATTGGATTTTTATTCGACATCAAATTGTTTAAACAACGTTGTCAATGTCAAAAACGAATCCAATCATAAATAAAATTAAAAAAAGTATTAGACCCTATGAACCGTACGCTTGGAGAAAGTCACCTAATCGCTCATGCCTTGAACCGTATACAACCGCCAAAAGGCGGCTGCCTTCTCCGTACCCTCCTATTCCTCAAAACTGCCGTATGCGAACTCCCTCAGCTGTCCAAAAAACTCCTCTCCAGCAGCCATCGAGCTCTTGTCTATTTTTGTTCTCCACTATCTGGCCTAACCCATAACCTCATCGTTGCCAAGGCCCATTTACATTTTGTTTTTAGTTAACGAATTAGCCTGCAAAGAATTGTCAAAACAAATGTGTTTAGTTTTCTTTTATTTCTCAAAACAATTACTAACACATTAAACCACATTTAATTTCTAGATAACTCAAGAGTATATCTTTTCTTTCTTTTGAGTTCTCGTGGCATTTAACAAACCCATTTAGTTGTTATGTAATCACATTTAAGATATCATCATTACCTCAGCATTATGTTTATCAACAGTTAAAGACTTTTAAACAGTGTACTATGCTAATCTAACTTTAAGACAGATCCATGGACTTTAGGCTAATTATTAATTGTTTATTAATTCAATCGAATATTATAATGTTTTATATAATAAATTTTCAAGATTCTTGGATAATATTGGTTGAATCTTTAGCCATTTACTTTAATCACCTGAATCTTTAGCCATTTAGAAGTCTTACAAAAAGACACTTACTTTAATCATATACAAAAAGACACTTACTTTAATCACCTGTTAAAATGACTTACTTGTCAGATGTGTTATTCACGGCAGCTACGATCTCCGATGCCGACACTCGATCTCATTTTCCGATCAATCTTTCAGCCACAAAACACAAACTAAAACGTCTCTGTATCTCTCCACACAAACTAAAACATCTCTACATCTCTCCAACAGGACCTTCAATTCTAGTATACGCCTAACAAAACACAATGAATTCATAAACCTAATCAGAACACACCTCTTTCAAAATCTAATAATCAAATAACTGTAACAATCAAATAACAAATAACATAACAAAAACCTTGAATACGGAGATTGAAATATATTTACCGCCGCTTTGAGATTGAGCGGTGAGAGAATCGAAAACCGATTTTAGGTCATCCAGCTCCTTCTGAGAGAAAAGCCTATGAAATTGAAGAACCGCATTTCACCTGCACATAGGCATCTAAAATCATAAAGAAAGTCCAGCGATCCATTTTTGCTTATTATTATTAACTTATAAAGGGTTATATAATGAGTTTAATACTTACCACATACACAAAGAGGATTATACAAAGATGGGTTGAACTTACTATACTCTTGTTTAATCAATTTATTCTTATAAATAGGAATTAACACCATCAAAGAGATTATATCAGCTTCAAGCAAAAGAAACACATCACAACCATCTATCCTCCACTCCTAACACTTTGTATTATAGATTTTATTAATAAATGTGACATAATAACTTTGGAAACACCCATTTATCACACCAACATCTAATGACCTGTTAAATTTGGCCACTATTTCTATCGATTAACATAGATGTAATGTTCTGTGGATGAAACTATACGACTTATAAATGTGGAAATTGAAAGTACCTGATTATCAAAGATATGAAAGAACTAACCCGATTAAGAAGAAGCTTCTTACGCCTGAAACATCAAACCAGGGGCGAAATTGGTTCATATATGAAAAGGAATACAAAAAAAAAAAAAAAAAAAACTTGAATCAAAATTACAACCATACCTTCAAATGATAAAATGGCAGTGCAAGGCTGAATAGAAAACACGAATTAAGTGTCACTTTAAGTTCATTAAATCTTTGATTCACTAAAACATCTATCAGACATAACATAACGAAAGTATGATTCAACTACTTATAACACACAAATTTCAGTCAGCAACGAACTCCACTATTTATAACAAACAGATTTCACTCAGCGATAAATCCAACAAATTCTAACAAACAGAATTCAGTCAACCATAAATTCAACTACTACTAATAACAAATAAACATAATTTCATGAATGGTAAATTTAACTACTTACAGATTTGATAACGGATCCATTGCAGTGGGAAGCCGAGGGATGAACGGCGAGGGTGGAGCGGAGAGATTTTGATCGGAAACGGAGCATCTTTTCGCCTAGGGATGAACAGCGAGGTCGAAACGGAGCATGTTTTCTGATCTCGTTGCTTTTATTGCTGCTGATAATACTACTTTGCATCCATATCTTTGATTCGCCAAATACTGGATTTGAGGGAGAGAGTTGAGAGAGAAATGGATTTGAGAGAGTAATTGATTGAAGAAGATGGTATCTTATATATATGGAGCCATAATTTTGAATTTTGGATTTGGAGCCATAATTTTGAATGGTCAGTGGTTTTAATTGCAGAGGTTTGATTTTATAACATAGGTTGAATTTTGAAGATAGGCAGTGGTTTGATGGCAGAACTTTGGAATTTGAAGGTGGGCCACCTTTGAATTTTAAAGACTTTTAATATTAGGGTTTATGATGTAATAATGACATAAAAAGCCTTGTTGGACAGCCTCTCCAGCTGACACATCAGCTTTTTTTATGTTACTCAGATTTCTCCTTTTATAGAAAGTATAGATAGATAGATAGATGTGTATAAATAGATTAATTAATCCTTACAATTTTTATCTACAAATTTTTTGATTCAAATTTTTTATCAGTTAAATTGTTCAATCATATTAAACTGAAAACGATTTTATAGCTATTTAGGATCCAATTAAAAAACGCTCAATCACATATTTACATATCCAATAATAGTAATAATAATAACAATAAAAATAATAAATATCAAAGAAAAACGATTAGAAGATTGACTTGATGTTGGCTCAACACAAGCACACCCCTTATGCATCTTTTGACACCATAACACATATAGGAGATGTATATTGACACCTCACCCAACAAAGCACGTACAACTCATATATACGATTTGTATATGCATGTGTGAGTCTACATTGTGTGTCAAGAGATCCATTTAGGTGTATGGTAGGACCCTTGATGTTTTAAGAGGGAGTCACAACAAATAATAGAATGGGGTAAGTTTAACTCTTTACTTCATGAAATTCTAGAAAAAATAGATTTAAAAGAGGGGTACATTTAACTATTTACTTCATAAAATTCTAGAAAAGATAGATTATTGATAAGTAATAGCCCTTGTGCCATTTCAAACAAAAGGGAGCAGGAAAACGTTTCCGAACATTTACCTTTATATATATTTATTATTCTTTTAAATTATTATTTCAGAACACTAAAGAGAAGTTTTCTAGACGTGAATGTAACTTTAAAGAGAAGTTTTCTAGACGTGAATGTAACTTTATCAAGACACGTGTTTTGAAAAAACAAGTGATTTAAGTCAATAGATGACTATCACGGTATTAAAAACGCAAATCGATTGTTTTAACATCCGGGCTCTTTTAGCAAGCTATGAAAAGATTCCTAACACAAAATTACAAACTTCCAACATCCGGAGAATAAAACCAAGGATCACCTAATAGCATTCACAATGGATTCTTTATCTCTATGTATAATTACATTAAAAATCATTACTTTTTCTTTCACTTTTTCAATTAAATAATATTTTTATACATTTATCATTACATTTTCATTCCACTCCACTCAGAACTTTCAAAAATTTCAAATAATTTATAAAGGGTGAACAGTTTTCTCGTATATTTACAAATAAACAATAACATTTTCTCTCTCATTCACTCACAACTACTTAAAATCAATCACAACCATTCCTTATAATATAATTATCCCACTCACATGCAAATCCATTGTGAATGCTCTAAGTTGCCTTTGAAACATAACGCTGATATGAGTTTCACCTTCACGTGTGTGTTTTAGATCTGAGAAGATTAGGGTTGTAGCAAGCTAGGAACTTAACTATAATCACATTTTTTAGACCTCGTTTCTCATCACCAGAAAACACAATTTATCCTTATTGTAAGGTTTGGGATCATAAAGTAGATTGCCTATCATATATCCGGAGCAACCATTATTACCATACCAAATGTTTTTCATTGTCCTCATTGGTTGTCCCTACACAAAATAAGATACTTAATTAAAATGGGTGGACCCAGGCCATTGTAGTACTAGCTATTCCTTATGCGTTCATGTAAGTAACCTCTTTTGAAATAAGATCCCTTGCTTCATCAACACGATATTTTGAAAGAATATGGGTTCAATTCGTCTGGATTTGACCTTCCAAACTTGTTTAAAACTTTATTTTGGCACATTCTTTTCATTAGAAGCTGATATTATAACAAAATTCTTTTTCTAAAACCTTTTGTTTCCTTTTCTTTGAAGCTTTGGATATTTTGTCAGATTTATGGTGTTTGATAGAAAGTGAATGTTCAATTTATTAGTTTGTTTCACATTTTGTTTGGCTCCTTAAACCAAAGCATTTTGTATAGACTTGAGGACTATCTGTTTTTCTCCTTGACTAGATTCATTCTGTTTGTTGACTTCAGACTTTTGAGACTTTGATGCATCTGACATAAAAGAATCAATTTTTTTTTGGTTTTGGCATGGCTTTAGCTTGAGGCACAACTTTCTATTTCCCATGCCAAGCCTTTTGACTATGTAAACTTTCATTGGATTTGGCATTCCAATAATATTGTCTTGAAATATGATCCTTGCTCCCACAATTGGAACACACTTTGTTCCTGTAAGATGATCTAGCAAACATGTAAGAAGTATCTTCCGTTGAAGAAAATTGTCATGAGAATGAAGATGATTTCTTTTAAAACTTTCTGAAACCAGATTTTGTTGCCTTTTTTTAAACGTTTTTGTTTCTTTTTAAATTTATGTCTAATATCACATCTGAGGAATTTGGACCTAATCCGGAACAAACATAAAAATTTTGTTGTTTCATTTTAACATTCTTCAAAAAATTAGCTATTTGAAACTTTAAGTTTTAATGTTTCTATCATTTAAAACCCACTTGATAAAATTGATTCTTTGAATTTTCTTTTGAAACCTTAGTCTTGGTAAAGTTGTTTGTTTGAAGTGAGTTTATCGTCTTGATAAAGTTCCACGTTTTGAACATATATCAATTTTGATTTAGATTTTGTGTTTGAAGCCGAAGGACCTTCAACACTTTTTTTCCAAAACTTTTCAAAGTCTTTGCATCAATATCTACTCTTGTTTTACCTTCATTGAAAGCAACTTCATACTCATTTGTCACAATAAAATTTTCCGGTTATTCAAATGATTTGTCAGGAATGACATTTTCATGTTCAAAATCCTCAACCTCCACAACATTGTCTATATTGTTATTAAAACCATTTTTGTAACAAGCAACATTTTAAAACGAAACACAACCATCATTCACAATTTTCGCATCACATTCTTCCTCATTCCAGCTGACACATTCTATTTCTACAGAAGAAAGAAAATTATCAGATTAAGTATAATCACTTAAAGGATCAATTGAATATGAGTCGGATGGTTTAAAAGTGATATCTGTTTTAAAATGAGGAACATGTCCATACCCATATGGTGGAGGAACTTAGTGATAACCTATTCCCTCATTGGACTTCTTTTTTATCTAGAGAATCATCAAGGATGTTTATAATTTTGGAAGATTCTTGAAATTTTGAAAACTTTAGGTTACTTTCTTCCAAACCAACTCTTATTTGCACGAATGCAGCCTTGAGGTTGCAAATCAGTTTATCATAACTTTCTTGTAAGTAAGTAAATTCAGAAATTGTTGCTTTCAAATCATGAATGTCAAGATTGTTTTCTTCAAGTTTTTCTTTAGCAACCTTTTCTTCTTTATTTAACTTTTAATTAGTTATTTAAAGAAAATTCAACTCATCAACCAACTTCTTGTTGTGATTCTTGTATCGTTTAACTATATCAACACAAGCTTTAGAGCAATGATCTTTCTTGTACATCCGTTAGCATATCTGAGACTTATGCCATAAGAGCACAATTAAGAACCGGTAATCAACATGATCACTCTAGTCATAAGTTCCTAGCAACTGTGAAACCAAGGCTCATAAGTTCCTAGCAAATGATCTAGAGAATTCAAGTTGGTTTTGATGGCCTTGAGTAGTTTTAGTAGTAGTAACATGAGTATTCTTGAATTCTCTAGATCATTTGCCATCGGTGTGCCACATTCTCGTGAAAAGTGGCCTAATCGATTGCAGTAATAACATTGACTTTTGGTTTCATTAAATTTGATTCTAGAATTTGGAGTGTTTGAAAAATTGTTGGGACCAGCTCTTTGAATAAAGTTATTTGTCCTGTAAGTAACCAGTGCCATCTGCCACTGGATGTCCATCTCCTCAACATAATTAGGGTTTATTTTCTTAATATCATATATCACAAGTTTTCGAGGAGATGTGGTAAACAAATGTTACAAATGCTTCATAGTTACTTAGCAACGTGGTAAACAAAGCCATGTTTTCTTCAGAAATTTTAACATCCCTTCAACTTTGACCTTGCACAAGTTGAACTTCTTGTACTGATGGAGTTGGGGAACAAAACATGTTTGACTTGAAACTAGAGGAGCTTGATTATAGAAACCAAAATATCCAAAATTGTCATCAGCATCAGAAACTAATAAAGCATTGTTCTCAGTCAGGCTTCGATGAAAACTTTGCAGCATTCTCACAATTGACATCTCTTTGTTTGACTTCAAGATCAGAAGCCTGGATGACATTTATCAACTCTTCTAACGCCATTTTTTTTAGTATTTCCATCTTCTTGATTACCTTATAATTGGTGCTCCAACTACTTGGCAAAGATAACAACAACTTCTTATTTGATTTCACATGGACTTTTTTTTTTTGGATAAAGGGCATAGCCCGGCAAACATATCATAGAAACAATGAAAAAATTACAACATCAAAGGGGCATACCCCCGACAATTCCCCGTAACATACTTTGGGGACCAAAAATAAGAAATCATTCCTGTAACACCCCGACCGCGTAATACAACAAACCGCGGCGGAAACGTCGGGGAGTCGTGTCACAGAATCATTGTTTCACAACACATGGAATTTAGAATATTGTTTTATTACATAATAAGTTACATTGTCTTAGAATCAGATCAACAAATAGTACAATTGCCGTTCATGTTTTATAATTAGTAAGGCCCATGTCCATCCTATGTGAAGCAATCAACAGTCGTCATGTAAAAGAACCTGAAACATATGTGAAAGTAAATACGTCAGCATAAAAATGCTTGTGAGTAACATAGGATTTTGTGTTGAAGATTCACGAATTTGAATGTTTGAAGAATTGTTTAATGCAAAGTAGTCATGAACCTTTGAAAATGTTTTCTTTTATAAAATCATAAGAAAATCAATATGAAAATCAGATGATGTAAAAGAATAATGCACGGTTAAGTAAATAATCAAATAAAAATAATATGTACAAAATATGTCATGTCTTTTCCTTGTTGAAATGGTTTAGAAAATGCCACGATATGTAACATAATAAAAGCACTTATCAATAACCATCAAATAACGTCTTGTTTGAATGTCAATTGTCATGTGTAAATGATGTGTGTAAAATGCAACATATAAATTACATCAATTAAGGCATTAAACTAACCCTTTTTAAGTACTACTATTGGAAAAAGAGTGTTTTTGTCTTCCTTTTGTATTTTCAGGATTAAATGAGCTCAAAAACACAAAAGAAGCAAAAAGACAGCTAATTCCAACATAAATACAAGGAAAGGAACATAAGTGGACCGCCCGACCCCTCAACGGCACCTTCCAAAGCAAAATAGAGAAGTCAGAAGACTGAACACGCCCCGTGCTCAGCCAGCACGGGGCCGTGCCCAAGAAGCAGCAGAAAAGACAAATCTATAGAAGCTTCTATTGCCCACCACGGGCCGTGCCCAGCAGACACGGGGGCGTGTCGAAAGTACTGCAGGCGCATTAATTGTAATTGCGAATTACAATTAATGAAGAGAGAGAGTGTCAGACGGGCACGGGGCCGTGCCCAGCGGACACGGGGCCGTGCCCAGCTCTCTGTTCAGCCTATAAATAGGAGTGCTTGGATTCATTTCAACTCATCCCTTGGCACACCACCTCTCTCACACTTCATCCACCACCCACCACCACCATAACACCATCATCCACCACCATCATCCATTGTCCATCGTAGAGTGTGTGAGTCATCTCGGGATCCAAGATTGATCGTAAGAGTTCTTGACAATCAAGGCCATGTTTGCCTAAGTCTCTTACATCACTTGGTGAAGACAAAGTGTCTAGTTTAATACTTTTTATTTCTAATCTTTTGCACTTTTTATTTGGTTTTGTATTAATGACTTTAATAACTAGTTACTTATGTTGAAGGTGATCTTTCCTTATCGTTTGTCCGTGGTGTCTTGGCATTATTTTACTGTCTATATAAAATAAAAGATTTTCACCATTCATATCTCCACGGTCTATATGGAGGTATGTTGGCTACCTGGTCGGGGGTTAAGGGAACGGTTTGGTAAAGGTCTTTGCATTGTTCAGCGTTTAGAGGTCCTGCAATGGACCTGGGTCAAATTTAGTAGGACCTCCTTCAATACTTCACGGTATTGGATGGCGGGGGTCCAAACTCTTTGATCCCCTCATAAGTTAACTACTATTAATACTATAACCCAGCTATTTAGGACTGTATCCCTGCTGACTCAGATTACTTAGCCGAGGGTAACGTCACCGCCAAAAGCGGGGCCTACCACAATACTGCATTAATAACTTAATTCATTATCTTCCAATAATCCACCCTTTTAGGATTGTATCCTTGCTGACTCAAACTACTGGGGTGAGGGTAACGTCACCTTCAAAAGAGGGGCCTACTACAATAACTAAGATAATCTCTTAATTATGTGCAAAAGTGCGGAAATAATCAAAGGTTATACTAGATACGAGTCGGAACCAAGTGATTCATCTTGTCTATCTGTTTTTATTTTCAGCATTTTAGTTAGTTTTTATTTTTCTTAGTTTAAAACATTTTTTCTAAACTTTTATTTTGATTAGACGTTGAGGATAAACCGGTACTAAAAGCTCTTGTGTCCTTGGACGACCTCGGTATCTTACCAACACTATACTACGCTCAACGATGGGTGCACTTGCCCATATGTGTGTTTAGTGTTAGTAAAATATCGTGTTTTATAAATTTAAAACTTGGCTAAAATAAGTGTTAAAAAGGGCTTAAAATATACACCTAATATATACGACACTTAAACGCGCATCAAGTTTTTGGCGCCGTTGCCAGGGACACAAGGATTTTAAGAAAGTTAGGAATCAACGGCCTAATCATCTTTCATTTTTCTTTTTAATTTTTTAGGATTTTCTTAGTTTTTCAGCTTCTGCAGAGCTCAGCACGGGCCGTGCCCGCTGAACACGCCCCCGTGCTCAATCATTGGAACTGGCAATCCTGTTTTACGTCAGACAGTAAGCTGAACACGGGGCCGTGCCCACCCAACACGCCCCCGTGCCCAAGATTCACTTACTGAAAACAGAACCGTTAGATCCCGGCGGTTGGTAATTTCTGACATAAACATGAGTGATAGTAATTGTTTTTACTTTCGGCACTCTATTGGTACGTGGTGTCAATTATGTGGTGGCAAACATGAAGAAGTAAAATGCTACTTTCTAAATTATAGGCCCCACTACATGGACCCACCGACTTCTCACAACCTTAAGAGGGGCGAAAGTAAAAATAAGCACTATTTCTCCCTCGAATGCGCCCAACCAGATATTCTAGGGGAAATGCTCCTTGATGAGTTATTTCAACTAGAAAAGCTAATTCTGAATTGGTTAAAAGAGCTTAGGAAGGATTTTATTGATCCACCCCAAGACGATAACCATGAAGAAATGTTGGAACCGCATTCCGACAACCTCGTTGCTCCCGAAAATGCCTTCGTTCCTAGCAAAGACTTGGACGATAGTCGTCCCTGTGTCGATTGTGCCGTGAAGGACTCTCCATCGACTTCGTTCGGTGCATACATAGACCTGAGCGATTCGGCATACACCTTCTTTAACAAGAGCCCTGGAAAGGGTTGGATTTGTCCACCTAGAATGAAAATAGGAATTACCCTCACCGACAACCTCTTGCGTTCTCGCCTTAGTCTAGGACAATTAAGGTATCTTAGGCACTTTGGGGTTGTTCCAACCAGTCAGGAACCACCCGATACTAACAAGTTCCTTAAAAACTAGACAACTTCATAAAACAGTCCCTCGACACGGGGCCGTGTCCAGCCAACACGCCCCCGTGTCCATCAAAAGATTCCATTCTGATCAGTACGTCAGAATACGGACAAAATGTGTCAGAATTCCACCTGCACACGGGGCCGTGTCCAGGATGCTGTCGTTTTCTATAAATGCAGCCAAGAATTCTACACATTTGGACCAACTTGGGGCAGAGATTTGCAGGAATCTTCTCTCAAACTATCCTAGGTAAGTCTAAAAGAAGGTTCCAACAACCCATCTTGTCCTTTCCTCTTTTAGCCATTTCCTTCTTCTCCATCTTTCTCCAAGAACTACCATTGAAAGTTTGGAATTCTTCCAACTTTGTGGTAGGGATTAATGAGTTTTGTTCAAGGAATCTTGGTAAAAACATGTTATGTAACATTGTTTTAAGTTATTAGTAGCTAAAAATACCCCACAAGTTCAGAAAATAACTTAAAAATCCAAGTTTCCTTGCTTCAAAATTCTGCAGAAAGATGAACACGGGGCCGTGCTCAATGAGCACGGGGCCGTGCTCAATGAGCACGGGGCCGTGCTCAATGAGCACGGGGCCGTGTCCGGTAACTGTTTCATTTAAATAAACTTTTTCAGTTTATTTTTCGTAGAATGTCAAGTGAAAACAGCGAAACATCTTCTGTGCATTCGTCAAACAGCCGAAGAGGAAGAAGACCCTCCATTGAAGCTACACTTGTGCACTATGTGGTAGCATTAAGGGAGGCTCTCGACGAAATGACTTCAGTAGAGGAGGTCCTAATCGACCGTATTAACGATCTTACGATGGGACTTGAAAGCAGCTTCCAAGAAATTAACCTCTTGCACCAGAGGTTAAATATTCTTGTAGCACCCCCAATGGAACCAGTCCTTCCTCAGCAGGATTGGAACCTGGCACTCGGAATCAACAACCCTACCGAGTGGGAAGACTTTCCGGCGGAACCTCCCGTGGAACACCAACAAGAGATCCCGGTGGAAGTTGAAACTCCTCAAACTAATGCCAATGAGCCTTCTTTTCTCCTTCCAAGGGAGGTGGAAGAATGGCTCGCCGACATTTGAGGAGAACCGCACGCGGAAGAAGGAGTTCAAAAAGGCCTTGTTTAACCAAGATTAATTACTTCTTGGAAATTTTGCTAATTAAAATAAAGTAAAGGCTAGGACTCCATGGTTTATTATTTCCTTCTTTTATCTAGTTTAATTTAGGATTATGTAAGTTCTCTCTATGATGAAATGAAATGATGGTTTTAAGGTTTGGATGGTTTTTAATGAATAAAACACACTCATGGTGGTAAAGGATGAAAAGGGGAACAAGAAAAATGAACTCATGCACAAGAACAAGGCAACCCGACAATTCTCTCCAGTTCAGAAGGTTCAACACGGGCCGTGCCCAACCAACACGGCCCCGTGCTGAACCACCTGCAGAAAACGCCCAGTTCAGGTAACTGGACACGGGCCGTGTTCACCCAACACGCCCCCGTGTCCAGACTTCTGTTTCTCTTAATTTAATTTTGTTACTGGCACTTGAACACGGGGCCGTGCCCGGATAACACGGGGCCGTGTTCAGTGCCCAGTAACACAAATTTTTGCTTTTTAAACACTATTTTACACATCTAATCAACCTAAAAATTTATTTTTGGGACACATTGAGGACAATGTGTAATTTAAGTGTGGGGGGGATGCTAAAACCTTGAATTTTGCAAGTCCTAAATACAAGCCTTACACAAAACTCTATTGGAACCGCTAATCACCCCAAATTTTTTCAAAAATTTCATTTTTTTATTTGTCTAGGTTTAACTCGGGAAATTCAAGTTCTCAAAAAGGTTATATTTTTACGAATTTACAACCGATAGCGTAGTGATAAAAAGAACCAACATAAGAAAATTATGAAAAGGCATGGCAAACTTAGTTAAAATTTGATTATATATACTTGATCACATAAAAACCCATTCCCACAAAAGTGAGTTTTGAGCCTTTATTGAGCATATAATTACATATCATTAGACTAAATGCTCATTTTTCGTTTCTTGTGTGAATAGCCGCTTGGTTCTTACAACTCCAGAACTTGCCTTGACGATACATTCCCAGTCCTTATCAACTTAAACCCGAGTAAGTAAATGATGGAGGCATTAGGACTAACCCTTTTTATTTCTACACCATTATTTTTCTTTTTCTTTTACCACCTACCCAAAAATCCCCCTAGTTAACCCCTTTGAGCCTAAACCTTTTCATTTCATCACCCAAACCAAAAACCCTTTTACCCACCAAAACCTTTTTATTTTTAACCCTTTGTTTTAGTAACAAGTTCGGTTTTTCGTATGATCAAAAAAAAAAAAAATGTGTTGATGATGAAGCAAAAAGAAAAATAAACAAACAAGTTCATCAAAAATAACTTTGTTTGAATAAAAGCTTCATCATAAAAAAAAAAAAAATATATATATATATATATATATATAGAAAGTCTTACGAAAACCGACACTTGTTATGCTTTTCGCCCTTTTTCTACTAACCACTATCCCAACCACCTACCTTTAACCCAAGCCTAACCCTTAACCCACAAAGTCCTCTTGATATTTACAAAGGTATAAAAGTTAAAAAGGAGGAGGATTGATTGCTTGGCAAGCTTATGGTAGGAATAAGTTCCATGCCGCTCTCGAGTGATTCACTAAAAAAAATACACCTTCGGCCGAGTGTGAGTGATTTCTCCCGTGAGGTATGTGAACTTGTATATAAATGGAATTTTAAAAAGGCATGTTATGCCCAAATAAGTAATTTCTCCTATGAAACGTTCTAAATAAATCATTACGAATAGGATTGTAAATAAATAAAAATAAAACCCAAAAAGATCTTGGACATCCCGACACTCTACGACAAGCCCAAAACCTTCTCTTCTACCTATTCCATTTGGGAGTGTAAGCCACATATTAAAGAGTTTTGCTTGAGGACAAGCAAAAGTTCAAGTGTGGGGGTATTTGATGTGTGTAAAATGCAACATATAAATTACATCAATTAAGGCATTAAACTAACCCTTTTTAAGTACTAATATTGGAAAAAGAGTGTTTTTGTCTTCCTTTTGTATTTTCAGGATTAAATGAGCTCAAAAACACAAAAGAAACAAAAAGACAGCTAATTCCAACATAAATACAAGGAAAGGAACATAAGTGGACTGCCCGACCCCTCAACGGCACCTTCCAAAGCAAAATAGAGAAGTCAGAAGACTGAACACGCCCCGTGCTCAGCCAGCACGGGGCCGTGCCCAAGAAGCAGCAGAAAAGACAAATCTATAGAAGCTTCTATTGCCCACCACGGGCCGTGCCCAGCGGACACGGGGGCGTGTCGAAAGTACTGCAGGCGCATTAATTGTAATTGCGAATTACAATTAATGAAGAGATAGAGTGTCAGACGGGCACGGGGCCGTGCCCAGCGGACACGGGGCCGTGCCCAGCTCTCTGTTCAGCCTATAAATAGGAGTGCTTGGATTCATTTCAACTCATCCCTTGGCACACCACCTCTCTCACACTTCATCCACCACCCACCACCACCATAACACCATCATCCACCACCATCATCCATTGTCCATCGTAGAGTGCGTGAGTCGTCTCGGGATCCAAGATTGATCGTAAGAGTTCTTGACAATCAAGGCCATGTTTGCCTAAGTCTCTTACATCACTTGGTGAAGACAAAGTGTCTAGTTTAATACTTTTTATTTCTAATCTTTTGCACTTTTTATTTGGTTTTGTATTAATGACTTTAATAACTAGTTACTTATGTTGAAGGTGATCTTTCCTTATCGTTTGTCCGTGGTGTCTTGGCATTATTTTACTGTCTATATAAAATAAAAGATTTTCACCATTCATATCTCCACGGTCTATATGGAGGTATGTTGGCTACCTGGTCGGGGGTTAAGGGAACGGTTTGGTAAAGGTCTTGCCATTGTTCAGCGTTTAGAGGTCCTGCAATGGACCTGGGTCAAATTTAGTAGGACCTCCTTCAATACTTCACGGTATTGGATGGCGGGGGTCCAAACTCTTTGATCCCCTCATAAGTTAACTACTATTAATACTATAACCCGGCTATGTAGGACTGTATCCCTGCTGACTCAGACTACTTAGCCGAGGGTAACGTCACCGCCAAAAGCGGGGCCTACCGCAATACTGCATTAATAACTTAATTCATTATCTTCCAATAATCCACCCTTTTAGGATTGTATCCTTGCTGACTCAAACTACTGGGGTGAGGGTAACGTCACCTTCAAAAGAGGGGCCTACTACAATAACTAAGATAATCTCTTAATTATGTGCAAAAGTGCGGAAATAATCAAAGGTTATACTAGATACGAGTCGGAACCAAGTGATTCATCTTGTCTATCTGTTTTTATTTTATTTTATTTTCAGCATTTTAGTTAGTTTTTATTTTTCTTAGTTTAAAACATTTTTTCTAAACTTTTATTTTGATTAGACGTTGAGGATAAACCGGTACTAAAAGCTCTTGTGTCCTTGGACGACCTCGGTATCTTACCAACACTATACTACGCTCAACGATGGGTGCACTTGCCCATATGTGTGTTTAGTGTTAGTAAAATATCGTGTTTTATAAATTTAAAACTTGGCTAAAATAAGTGTTAAAAAGGGCTTAAAATATACACCTAATATATACGACACTTAAACGCGCATCAGTAAACAATGTCTAATGTCAAGTATAAACAAATGTCTTATGAAATCCAATGTCATGTACAAAACAAGGTCTTTGAATAACCAAAAGTTTAAATCAAAAGTTATGTTTTGAAAATCGTTGCTTTTATTGATACAACATTTATATGGTTTGTCTATCGCATACACTCAAGCCTTGAGACTGTCGGATAAACCCTTATCAGGATCAAGGTTTATCAAAAATGTATTCGGATTCTATCATTCCCCTTCCGAAATTCCTAGAAAGCGGGAACGGGATTTGTCAAGTCCTATAGCGCTATTACATACTACCGAGCGGCGTGATCAATGTTAATGAATGTACTACTAACCCGTTAAACATACCAAATGTCCTTTTCAATGTAATCATGTCATGAAAATGTCTTTGTAAAACCATGTAATAGGCATACTAAATCAATATGCCAAGTAAAATGTCTTTGAAACCAAATGTCAGGTATACTAAGTCAATATACCATAAAAATGTCTTTTAAATAATGTATTATATGTAATATATTACAAAACATGTATAATGTTATGAAAATGAAAAGTAAAAGTAAAGTTATGCACATATGTTTCACCCCAAAACATTTGAAAAACGTAAAATAGGGGAACTATGTACTCACCTTTGGGTGCATTTTTATGTGTTAACACAATCCCTTGAATTTGTCTATTCGTCCTAAATTAAGTAAGAACGATTTAATAATCAAAAACTCACAAAATACCCAAGTTTCTCCGATACTTAGAATTTTTACATAACTTTGAGATTTTCTCGAAAAGTTATTATTTTTTTTATTATGTTGGTATATTTATATATATATATGAGTTCATATATATATATTTTAAGAATTTTGCGACTTGAACGATTTTATTGGTGACCCTCATCATGTTATAAGCAATATATCTACGATTTGCGCATCGTAATATATATACTCAAACGTGACATACAAATAATAACGTAATACACATAATCGTGTCAAGTATTAACATGTCATCATACACATATAATAAAACACATAACACATTGTAACACATAAAGTTTACCCATGAACAATCCATTCTAGTGTATATTGAAAAACGCGTATTTTAGTGTCGGTAACGTTTTTGGGCGTCAGAAGTCACGTATGACTAACCAAACACCAAGTAAACTTAATATATGTTAAAATACTTATTTTTATAGCAAAAATATTAGTTTAGTTACTGATCTAAAACAGTTTTATAAAAATCTTCCGAAAAGCCGATTTTTAACCGTTTTACCGCATAGTTTTGCATCAAACGTTACCATAACCATCCCAAATCGTAACGACTTGATATTTTAACATAACCCATGTTATTTACTGAATAAAATAGTGGTTACACTAATGATAGTGCAGGTCTCACATAAACTGTTAGGATCTGAGTTTGGTTTTGATTGTGTTTTACGTTTGAATTAAAATGATCTATGAATGAGTGGTGCAGTGGAATGTAATGGAAGCAAACTTTTCACAATCAAACAGGAGAATTGATTTCCATACACAAGTTTAACATTGAACCGAATGCTTGAATTTATTACAAGATTCAATTACACTTGCAAGTGTATAACAAACTCCCCCTCAGCCTGAGCTCACAATTATTTGTTCGTGCAGGAGAAAGATGCTGAAGAGCTAATAGAACAGTACAGAGCACTGTTCTATTTATAGGCACGAGCAAACCACTGAAGCATCTAAGCTGACGTCACCATGAAAGTGACATCTAACCTCCTAACAAACTCTAACATCTGATCTATACAACCTCTGCAGTGCTAACTACTGTTGTATATTACATATCATAATATAAACTAAACTACTGCTGCATACTTCCACTGATGTGAACCCAGCAGTACTTGTCATGATCAGCAGAGCTTGACCCATAGCAGTAGATTGAATCAGCAGAGCTTTAGTCTTCCATCAGTCTTTGACTTGGACAACAGTTGTAGGTCAGCAGTTAGTAAAGATCAGTAGTTTGGAGGTCAGCAGATGTTGAAACCACTTTCAAGGGGAGATATTTGAATATAAACTTTTGCCTATTCTGGATCCACTGCTCTGATCCAGTTTTGGCTTTGATTATCTGTTCCTCTGATAGGGTTCAATCCCAACAATCTCCCCCTGGAACAGATAATGCCAAAACTCTTCATTATTGGTAGATCTTTATTGCCTCATCAGCAGTTCCCTTATTTGCCCTTTGAGTTGTAACTCAAAGGCTAAGGCATCTGTGTCATCATCATCCCTACACAGTGGAAGATCAAGGAGATCCTGCAAATCTTCAAGACTTAGGCCAAGTGCTTGTTCCCTTGTTATTTTCTTCACTTCTCCACTAGACTTGAACACTGTCAGTACATGGGTCTGTTTTTCAGTTTCCCAGTTTAGTACTTTTGAGTCTGGTGGGTTTCTTGGGAGATTTTTATTATATGAGGAGTTTGGTGATGCTGGCCTTTTGATGACTGTTTGAGCAGTGCTTGCAGGTTGGTTCAGGCCAAGAGTTTCAACTATCATCTTTTTAATACCTTCTTTTACAAGCTCATCTCCTGCCATTAATTCTGCCACTGTTTCAGTACCCAACTGTTGTGGTTGCCTTCTTTTGTAGATAGCAGCACCAGCTGGAGCAGTAGCTCTCCTGATTTGTAGTTTTGATGGTCTTTTTGAAACCTCTGCTTCAGGGTAGTCAGGTTTTTGTGGAACTGAAGGATCTTTCTTCCTTAATTCCTCCAACCTTTTGTAGGAGGTCCTGACTATGTCTTCTTTCCATCTTGCCACTTGATTTTTAGACCCATAGTCAGCAGCAACTAATTCCTCTTTCATTCTCTTCAGCTCTAGTGTCTTTTCAGGCACATTCTTTTTGTACTTTGACCAAACTAGAGGAGTGTGTTTGACCTTATTCTTTATCATCTCTTGAATCCTGGCTGCTTCTTGTTCAAGCTCAGAAATGGTCCATTCCTTGTACATATTCTTTTCTCCCTTGTACTTCTTGGTTGCCATGATGCTTTCAATGTAGTCTTTTCTCAAACTTTCATATGCTCTTTCTGAGATTTGTTGACAAACATTTTTTGTAAATTGCTCTAAGGATCTGACATGAGTAAATAGAAACTGGTAATGCCTTTGAATTTCTTGTCAGTTTTTCCTTGAGAGTTTCTTTTGGAAATATCCTCTGCCTGTTTAGCCTTAACTTTCAAATATTCTTCAATGTTGTAACATCTGATGTCTTCTGCTTTTTGGCAGGAGGTGATGGTGGTGAGGTTGTTTTTGGTGGAGATGTGATTTTTGATGTTGATGGTGGTAAGACAGTGGTTGTGGTGTGTGTTGAAGTGGTGTGTGTTGAAGTGGTAGTTTGATGTTGGGGGCTTTTGGACGATGGTTTTGGAGTATGCTTTGTGAGTCTGGATGGTATTGATTTGGGTTTCCTCACTTTTCTAGTGGGATTTCTTTTTGGCTCAGGATTTTTAACATCCTTTGGCTCAGAACAACCCTGCGCATTCAGCTCCATATAAGCTCTTTTCTCCTCATTCCACCTTGACATATCCTTTGCCACTCTGTCCCTTTTTACACTTGCTACGGCTTCATCAAGTGCATTTTGGGTAACATCAATCTTTTTACTACCATCTGGCAAGGGAATGTTTTTAGTCATGTTTTCCTTTTCTGGTTCAATATAAATACCATCTTCAATTCCCTTCTTTATCCACTGTTTGATTTTCTCCCCCTTTTTGGCATTATCTGGAGGAGGGTTATCAATGAAGAGAACAGTGGGAGGAGCAGTGCCAGTGGTTTGCAGAATGTGGGCTTTTAAAGCCTTGATGTCAGCTTGGGTATCTTTAAACCTTGCTTCCGTGAGAGTTCTGATCTTTTGAATTTGGATCTCATGTTGCTGATCAGCTAGTTCTCCTTGATGTCGGAGCAATGGTTGAAATAAACTCCACAGCTCATTAGATAATGGAGCAGCTGTTGGGGGTGGTGCAGCAGTGGATGTAGACTTTTGAGAATTTAACACCTGCTGCAGCATTGTTTTGATATCTGCAACAGATGATTCAATTATGTCCACTCTCTTCGTCAATTCTTTATATTTTAAACCATCACCCAAATGAATGGGATCATCTGATTTCCCACTAACAGTGGTTGTAACAGTGGTTGATGCAGGGAGTGTACTCCAGACATTAACCACTGATGCCCCTTTTTCTTGGTACTGGGTCTTCTTCCTTCAACACTTGATAGCCTTTTGATTGTACCAGATTGTAAAACAAACTCACTGGTGGATATCAGAGGTGCTATGGAAGGAATTGCCTCCAAGGAAGTCTTATTGATGTAACCATTGTCCAAATGTAAACCAGTGGGTTCAACACTTGTAGTGGCTACTTCACTTGGACTACCACCAAGAGTTACTTGTAACTCAAGGGGTGTAACCTCCTTAGGTCTTGTTGGTGGGTTAGCTATGATTGATTCATCAGGCCCAGTCATTTGTTGAAGTATATTCTCATTGATAGGTGATTGAGAAGGACTGGTTTGTGCCTGGTTCAGATCAATAGCATCCAACAATAATTTAGTTGGTGGGGGAATTGTGGATGTGAGGTTGGGTGTGGAAAGTGAATTGGCCCCGGGCGTTGGGCTGTGGATAATGGAAGCAAGTGATTCCAGAACATCATATTGTGGTGTCCCTATTTGTACAACCTGTTCTTTTTGAGAAGAAACAGGAGGAGTTTCAGCCATGGGTTGAGATATTTGTACCAAACGCTGTGAGGAAGTAGTAGTAGTGGTTTCTTGTGACTTTTGTGCTGTCACTGGCAGTTGCTCTGGTATCTCATCCTCCAGAGTTACCTTTTTGATAGGTTTGGGGGGTTTTTGAGTTTTCTTTTGTTTTGGATTTTTGTGGATTGTAGGTGTGGGTTTCAAAACAGTTGTTTTGCTGGTTTGATCACCTTGAGCAGTGGGCTCAGCAGCAGATGCCTGAGGAGCAGTGGTAGCTACTAAATTCTGCTCAGGCACCTCTGCTTGTGTTTTGCAAGGTGTTGACATTCTTGTGAAAGTTTCAGCAGTTAAGCTGTGTATTTGAAAAGATTCACCTTGTTTTATTGCAGAAGCATCATTCTTACCAAGTTTCTTTTCTAAATAATAACTTAGAAATCTTGGAAACAGTAAGAATGCCTTTGTTTCAACATTTTTAACCAGATCATTAAAGATTTCCTTAGAATAATTAAAATTTTCTTCTTGAAGAATAGCATATCCCAGGTTTTGAATCATTAATGGTATTTCATTAAAAGCAGTGGTTTTGTTTGAAACACACATTAGGAGGGCATGAAATAAAAACCTTGTTGCAAGAGGGAAGAAAGCTTTTTGTAAGGTATCCCTTTTCATCATTGTATCTGCATACCCTCTTTCAAGAAAGTCAATTTTTAACTCGTTTTTAGGAAAGGAAGTTTTACCTTGCTGATCATCGAGTTGAAAGACTTCTGAGATGGATTGTGGTGAAATTTTGACAGCTTTACCCTTTAGAGAAGAGTTAATGGCTATGGCAGTCTCACCTTGTTTGTCAAGGGTTACATTTTTCCAGAACTCTCTTTGGGTCGCCAAGTAAATTGGTGCATCTGCTATTAACAAAGTTTTATACTTTGATGCAGACATGATATCAATGATGGAGTCGAAAGCATCAGTGGTGCCGGGTTTTGTGAGAAGACCCAGAAGGCTGTGAGAAGGTTTGTGTGGGATTTCGATGGGTTTAGCCTTTTGAGAGGCCTCTTTGGAAGATGATTTTGAAGTGGATTTTGCGGAGGACTTCGATTTAGTCATTTTGGAGAAGACGATCGAAGAAAGTTGTGAAGGAATTTGTGGAAATGAGATGAAAACTGCTTTGAGAAAGGAATTTTTATGAATTCAATTCGACAGTAAAACCCTGTTTGGGGTTTTAAAAGGGGTTTTATGGAGAAAAAGTGAATGCTGACGTGTCAGCGCTTACAAAAGGTCTGACCACTATGTACTGTCCACGTGCCAACCCTTGAAAAAATGAAGGACAATACTTTTTATGAAAACTACTGATGAAAGGCAGTGGTTACAACGATAACAAATGGAAGCAGTTGATGATTTTTACTATCAGCAGATAGCACATCAGTGGATAAAACACTGATTTTGAGCATCAGTGCTTATCAGGAAAATGAGAGAACAGGGGTTGACTTTCAGCAGTGGACAGACTTTGAAGGAGAGCAGACTTTTGAACAAAGCAGTGGTTATGGCAGACTTTTAAGGATTAATGAAAAATTCATTTTTAGCTATTTTTAAGGATGGATTTTTGATTTTCTGAAAACATTTTATTGCTTTTATGCATAGAAAAATAGGATTTTGCCTGTTAATCCATGTTTAGCATGCCAATCCTAGAGATCAAGCTTTCAAAGGTGGATGTGTCTAATGCTTTGGTTAGCACATCTGCCAGCTGATCCTTAGTTGGAACATGGTGCAGAGAAATCAAACCTTTTTCATAGCAATCCCTCATAAAGTGATGTCTGATGTCAATGTGTTTGGTGGTTGAGTGGGAAATTGGATTTTTGATGATATTTTCTGCTGCCTGGCTATCCAACATGAGTGGTGTCTTTAAGGCAGTGATACCAAAATCCAACAACTGATTTTGAAGCCAGAGCAGTTGGGCTGTACAGCTTGCAGCAGCTATATATTCTGCCTCAGCAGTGGATGTGGAAACAACTGCTTGCTTTTTGCTTTGCCAAGACACTAAGCAATTGCCTAGGAATTGGCACCCTCCTGAAGTGGACTTCCTTGTCTTGTCACATCCAGCAAAATCACTATCTGAGAAACCTGAAAGCTCAATTTTACCATCAGCTGGATACCAGATACCAAGTGTGGGAGCACCTTTTAGGTATCTGAATATCCTTTTTACAGCAATAAGGTTTGAGTTTCTAGGGGCTGATTGGGATCTGGCATAAACACATGTTGCAAACATGATATCTGGCCTGGATGCAGTTAGGTACAATAAAGACCCAATCATGCTTCTATACAAAGTTTGATCTACCAATTCATCCTTCTCATCAGATATGACTACTTTATTGGTTGCAATGGGTGTACTGCATGGCTTACAATCATCCATATCAAATTTCTTTAAAAGTTCTTTGGCATATTTGCCTTGATGGATGAAGGTGCCATTTTGCAGTTGCCTTACTTGGAGACCAAGAAAGCATTGGAGTTCACCCATTGCACTCATTTCAAACTCAGCTGTCATGAGTTACCTAAACTCTTCACACATTTTATTACATGTGCTTCCAAAAATGATGTCATCCACATAGATTTGGACAATCATCAAATCCTTTCCTCTCCATTTTAAAAACAGTGTTTTATCTATTCTACCTCTTGTGAAACCAATGGAAAGTAGAAAGGTGGAAAGAGTTTCATACCAGGCCTTTGGTGCTTGTTTCAAGCCATACAAAGCTTTATTTAGCTTGTAGACATGATTTGGATTAAATGGATCCTCAAAGCCTGGAGGTTGACAAACATAAACCTCCTCTTGAATCTTACCATAGAGGAAAGCGCATTTGAAATCCATTTGGTACACCTTGATGTTGTGGTTGACAGCAAAGGCCAGAAATAGTCTAATTGCTTCAAGTCTTGCAACAGGGGCAAATGTTTCCTCATAATCAATTCCCTCTTCTTGTCTGTACCCTTGAACCACAAGCCTGGCTTTATTTTTGACAACAATACCCCTTTCATCAGTTTTATTTTTGAAGACCCATTTTGTGCCAATAGGACTTACACCCTCTGGCAATGGAACAAGCTCCCATACTTGTTGTCTTCTAAACTGTTGGAGCTCCCCTTGCATGGCTTCTACCCAGCTGTTGTCTTTCAGTGCCTCTTGGTACTTGACTGGCTGATGGAGTGATAGAAAACCAGCAAAAAGACAAATGCTTTGGGATTGACTTCTTGTGAGCACCCCTTCATTGATTTTGCCAATAATTTGGTCTGGTGGATGAGATTTCAAGAAGATGAGCTCTCCTTGGTATGGAACAATGGCATTAAGTGGGGATGGCTGCAGATGTGAATCATCTGAGCTAACCACTGCTGGTGACTTTGATGATCCAGCAGTGGCTTCAAAAGGTGGTGGAATAGGTGGTAAAGGTGTGGACACATGCTGACTTTGATCCACTGTTTGAGGACTTTTATCAACAGTGCTTGATGATGTGGAACCAGGGGTTAAGGAGCTACTTTGGTCAACAACTGTTGAGGTAGCAGTGGTTGAGCTTTGACAGCTGTTTTGAACATCTGTTGCTCTTCCCATTTTGACAGACTTTTGAGGAATGATGATTTCATATCCATAGTCTGGTGTTGAATCCTCTGATGGACCTGCACTGTTAGTCTTGACAGCAGTATTTTCAAAAGTGAATTTATCAAGATCAAACAAATCTGCAGGATTTGCTGGGATTTTCATTGATGAAAGTTCATTGAACTTTACATTCAAAGTCTCCTCCACTGTTTTGGTCCTTGTGTTAAACACTTTGTAGGCCTTAGCAGTGGTTGAGTATCCCAGATGATATCCATAATCAATTTTGGCTGCAAACTTAGAAATGGAGTCTTTTAAGTTTAAAATGAAGCATGGGCAACCAAAAACTTTGAAGTATGAAATCAATGGCTTTATTTTATACAGCAGTTCATAGGCAGTCTTTTGATGCTTGGGGTTGATTAAAACTCTCTTTTGGACATAGCAAGCAGTGTTTACTGCTTCTGCCCAAAAAGTTAATGGCAAACCTGAATTAGCAAGCATGGTTCTGGCAGCCTCAATCAAAGTTTTGTTCTTTCTTTCAACAACCCCATTTTTTTCTGGTGTTCTTGGAATGCTGTATTGCCTCACAATTCCTTTTGACACACAAAAATCATCCAACTCCTTGTTCCTGAACTCTGTGCCATTGTCACTTCTGAAGATTTTTACTGGAAGGTCAAACTGCTTTTCAACCTGTTTCACAAAGTCTTGCAGAATGCCTGCAGTCTCATCTTTTGAGTGTAAAAAGTAAGTCCATGTAAACCTAGAAAAGTCATCAACTATAACCAAACAATACCTCTTTTTCTTAAGACTCATGACTTTTACTGGGCCAAACAAATCCATATGAAGCATTTGCAAACATTTGGTTGTTTTGGACTCATCAATGGATTTGTATGAGCTTTTATGTTGTTTTCCTTTTAGGCAGGAAACACAATGCTCAGGACAGGTGAACAGTTTTTGGGGTAAACCTCTTACTAACCCCTGTTTTGAAATGGCAGTGATTGTCTTGAGATTTGTGTGCCCCAATCTTCTGTGCCATAGTTCTGTCTCTTTGTTTGATGCAGCTGAGAACAGACAGGCATCAGTTCTGGGGCTCTCTTTTGACATATCCACCACATAAACATTGCCACTTCTTTGAGCAACAAGTTTGGTTTTTCCAGAATTGATTATTGCTTCAATCTTTTCAACCATTTCTGGTCCAACAATCCTACAACACTCCTTTGTGAAGAATGACCCATACCCCTTATCACTCATTTGTGAAACACTCAGGAGGTTGAATTTTAGATTATCTATCAGATTGACATTTTCAAATTTTACATTTCCAGACTGTACTGTACCAGACCCCAGAACTTTCCCTTTAGTATTATTACCAAAGGATATATCACCACCTCCATGAATTTTGAAATCTTTGAGAAGGGCTTTACATCCTGTCATGTGCCTGGAGCCTCCACTATCTACATACCAAAGGCTATCTAAGCATGCAGAAGCTCCCTGCACATGAAGTAAAAGGATTAGTTCATTAGGGTCTCCAAAGCCAATAAGGCTTTGGATGGGGTCTCAACAGTGTCTGGGATGAGTGCTGATGTATGGGCAGTGGTTAGGTCAGGGGTTTGGACAGCTTTAGGACTGTTTCTCTCTAACCACTGTTGTGGGTTTTGACCAATCACCTGATGATAACCAAAAGGATGCCTGTTCACTCTTGGTTTAGAGGGCCTTTTGTAGGTCTCATAAACGTGTGGAATCCTTTGGTAAGATGATTGTCCCTTGCCTCTTCTGAATTGGTTGGAAGGGGGTGCATCAGTCACTTGAACATCTCTTTGGACAGATGTTTGATTCAGCTGTTTTGTAACAGCTGTTTGGACTGGCACAAACAGTGGTTGATTCTTGGTGAATTTGACAGATGATGTTGATAGACTCAAGGATGTTTTAGCAGTGCACTCATTCTTTTTCACATCAAAGTTTTTGAGATACACACATACTTGAGTTTTGTGGTTTGTTTTACCACAGATGGTGCAGCTTTCAGCAGGTACAATGACACTTGTTTTGTTTAGATCATATGCTTTTAGATGAAAGAAGTCTTTTGTTAGATGGTTTCTCTTTTCACAAAAATCACAAAACAGGTTTTTGATCTTTTCTCTTTTCTTCCTTTTCTCAGATTCCTTAGCAACAGAGTTTTGAACTACTGTTGGGATATCTTTGATAGTAATGACCTTAGCTTTTGGAGCTGTGACACCATCAGTGGTTGTAAAGTCCATAGGCTTGAAATTTTCAAGAATGTCACACTCATCAGACCATGTGGGTTTAAATTGGTATTTCTCAATTTCCTCAAAAGTTGAGGACCCCACTGATGATCTTTCCAGAGTGATTTTGTTACCAAGTTTATCAGTAATCTTTACTTCTTGGCCATTCTTGTTGGTTGGTATTATTTCAGTTGAACCAGCTTGTTTGACAGCAGTGTTTTCAAGATCATCATATTTTCTATATCCTATACCAAACTTGACATTGCTTTCAAGCTGTTTCTCAAGCATAACCTCATACCCTTTACAAGATTCCACCCATCTTTCACAGGTGATCTGGGTGGACTCCAACTCCTTTTTTCAAACTTGGTATTTTTCTACCATAGTTTGGAGTTGAGTTTTGGTTATGCTCTGCTCTTCTTTGAGACTGCTGATCTCTTTATCTTTTTCAGCCAATTTGTTTCTAAGTTCTTTTAATGACTTTTCAAATTTGACTTCATCAGTTAAGATTTTATCCCTAAGGTTTTTATTTACCTCTTTGATGTTAGCAAATGCAATAATGCATTTGTCTGAACACAGTTTTTCAAACTTGAGGTGATACCTTGGCAGCAGCCATCATGGTATAATCACATTGATGATCATCTTCATCATCAGCTTTAACTTCTTTCACACCTGCTTTCTTTTCTTCCTTTTCTTCTTTGTCTTCTTTGGACCAGGGGTCAGACAGTGGTTCAATCAGGGTTTCTGAATTTTCTCCCAGCAGTAGTTCACCAGCAATTGCAGTAACCACTGCTTCATCCACTTCATCCACTGTTTCAGCACTTAGTTGTTCACCTTCAGTTTCTACCCCTTCTTGTATTGACTCTAAAGCCATCAAGAAAAATTCATCATTAGAAGGATCATTAAAAGCATAGAGTGCAAAATTTTCATCACCAAGCTCATCAGGCATGCTGCTCCAGTCAACAAAGCCTTGGGTGAAAAAGCTTTGTTGATCTGGTTGTACCACTGTTGGAGCAGCTTGTTGAGGTGCAACAGGTTGCACTTGTGCCTGAGGGACAGGGGCTTGAACATACTGAATTTGTGGAACAGTGGTTTGAACATAATGCACAGGCACATGGGTTGCAGCATAGTGAGCAGTGTTAACATGGGATGCAGGGGTATATTGGGTATAGTGCACAGTGCTTTGATTTTGTGGTCTAGGGTTTGAGCTAGGATGAGTTATTATTGGACCAGTGGTTTGACTCCTGCATTCCCTAGCAAATGACCTAGCCTATTGCACTTATAGCACTTAATTTTTGACTTATCCAACCCCACTTTTAAATTCCCATGTAACCCTGGGAATTTTCTCCTTGTTCTTTTTAGAATTTGCTTGTTCTTACACTAAGCACAGCCAATTGATGCAAAATGTCCATCTCTTCTAAGTCAGTGGGATCAAAGTGTTGTAAATCATTGAGTTCAAAACACAAGTTATCTGACATCTAGATGGTTTTCACAATTTGCAGTAAAAGCATAATTTCCAGAGTGAGAATCAGGGTTGTTGAAATTTCCACCAGCAGTTATATCAATAATGTGATCATAACCCTGATCCTTACTACTGCTGCCAGATTCTTCCTGACCAAAAAGAGATGTGCTGCCAAATGCATAATCATCAGCAACTTTTCCAGACTCTTGCAACTTCTTTTTTCTGGTTTAACTCCCTTTCATAGGTCAGGAGTCTACCATGAAGTTGGGTCAGGGTCAGATCTTTGAACTCAGCAGAGTTTCTAGTAACAAAAGCAATGGTATCCCATTTTTATGGTAGTGATCTAAGGAACCTGCTATTTTGAGTTGAATTTGGAAATGTTACTTTAACAAGCCTTAGTTCACTAATGAGACAACTGAATCGCTCAAACTACCGAGTCAATGATTCACCCTTGATGTGACAGAATGTTTCATACTGCTGATTCAGAATTTCCCTATTGTTTTCAATAACTTCTTCTGTTCCCCCAAACTGTTCCTTCAGTGCATCCCATAGCTCTTTGGCACTGTCACAATGTAACAGTCCGGCATATATCTCATTGGGTAATGCAGATGCTATGATGCTAAATGCTTTGGCATCGAGTTCGAACTTTTGAAAATCAGTTTCAGTATAGTTTTCAGTTGTTTTAGGTACGAACTTCTTTGCATCCTCAGCACTTGGCACCATAGGAACATGGGGACCAAAAACAACAGACCTCCAACTTCCAGTGTTCTGTTGACCAAGGATGTGACCCATCCTTCTCTCCCAGATGTTGTATTCATTACGTTTAAGCATGGGTGGTTTGAAAAGAGAGCCAATGTTATTCTTATCATCTTGTGATTGTGACGTCATCTTGGTTGTTTTACAGGCACTGATTAATCAACTTTGATGGTGATTAAACCTTGCTCTGTTTTTCAACAAAACGAACAAACTATCAGTTTCAACGATTGTGAGCTGAACTATTTATGTCAAAATGATTGTTAAATCAAATTTGACTGTCCAAGCTCTGATACCAATTGTTAGGATCTGAGTTTGGTTTTGATTGTGTTTTACGTTGGAATTAAAATGATATATGAATGAGTGGTGCAGCGGAATGTAATGGAAGTAAACTTTTCACAATCAAACAGGAGAATTGCTTTTCATACACAAGTTTAACATTGAACCTAATGCTTGAATTTATTACAAGATTCAATTACAATTGCAAGTGTATAACAAACTACCCCTCAGCCTGAGCTCACAGTGATTTGTTCGTGCAGGAGAAAGATGGTGAAGAGCTAATAGAACAGTACAGTGCACTGTTCTATTTATAGGCACGAGCAAACCACTGAAGCATCTAAGCTGACATCACCATGAAAGTGACATCTAACCTCCTAACAAACTCTAACATATGATCTATACAACCTCTGCTGTGCTAACTACTGTTGTACATTACATATCATAATATAAACTAAACTATTGCTACATCCTTCCACTGATGTGAACCCAACAGTACTTGTCATGATCAGCAGAGCTTGACCCATAGCAGTAGATTGAATCAGCAGAGCTTTAGTCTTCCATCAGTCTTTGACTTGGATAGCAGTTGTAGGTCAGTAGTTAGTAAAGATCAGTAGTTTGGAGGTCAGCAGATGTTGAAACCACTTTCAAGGGGAGAGATTTGAATATAAACTTTTGCTTATTCTGGATCCACTGCTCTGATCCAGTTTTGGCTTTGATTATCTGTTCCTCTGAAAGGGTTCAATCCCAACATAAACCACATAAATCATGTAAATTTCACATATTTTACTACTTTCTAAGCTATATGTAAAACATGCAAAGCTACCAAACCTATGACAAAGTTTCATGCCATTATAATATACCAAATAATGTTATTTTTAATGTTTATAATATGTTTTAAAACATTTTTGTCATACAATCATTTTTCATCATTTCTTGATCATTTAATCAACATGCATGCTTATGTACAAGTATCTAGAGTACACTTATCATATCATCATTATTTCATATGAACTTAAATACTTCAAACATGTAATAAATTCATGTAATCCAAGGCATGTTCATCAAATCATCGTCTAATCATTAAACATAATTGCATGCAACATCCTTTCATTTATTCACTAAGTAACAAAGCTCACAAGTGTATATATATACATATATTCATGGACGGCACATGCATACATACATATGATATTCCAAAAATTTCCTTTTTCTCATAACTAATTCAAATCATATGAACCTTTTTATGGAACCTTTTTGATCATGCATGCATTTACTTTACAAGAATCAATCAAATAAGAATCCATCAAAAATCAAACTCAATCTCAAATGCATACACATACATATATACGGTTATATATACACATATACATACTTCCATTTTCATTTTATGTAAAAACCCATTCTTTTTAGTTTCAAGTTTGTGAATAATATAAGAACCTTGAGAAACTTCTATCATCATCAATAACACCAAAAATCAAGAACAAGGATTTAAAAATAAATTTTATACCTTCAAGATTTTGATGGGTTTTTGACAAAGTATGATGATATGGAACTTGGTTTTTGCTTGAAACACCTCCAAATCACCTTTGGATCTTCAAAAGTGGATGGAACAAGCTTGGAATGAACTTCAAATCTTGGAGAAGGGCTTGAATTCAAAAATGGAAGGAAGGAAAGAGGGTGTTGGCCGATTGCTTTAGGGAGAGAGGGGAGTGAGATTTGCTTCTTGGTTTGTGGAAGATTGTGTAAGAAAAAGGGGGGACATGGTGGGTTTTCAAGAATGCATGCAACATGCATGATTGACAAGTGGCAATAAAGGGTGAGAGGTGGCACATGCCTCTAGCATACACGAATTTACACACATATACATATATATGCATACATATATGTAGTATATAATTGGTAAAAACAGGTACTAAACTGGATACCGGGTATTTTATCTAGCGTTTTAATCCCGGTTTATGGCTTTTTAAATTATTTTTATTATTCTATAAAAATAAACTCGTCAAATTATTACTAAAATAAATATCAGTTGCCGAGACTGGCTGCGTTGTCTGCGTTTCGCAGTATACGCACTGTGTTACGCAGTAACACGCGGTACGCGCTTAAACTTGAAAAATGACGTTTTTAAATGTTTTAGCTTATTTTTTCAACATGACCATGATTAAAAATAAAATTTTAATCATAACAATATATTTTTAGGATTTAAATATTATCCGGTCGGTCACCAACGTTCGTTACGCAGTTTTGTCGCAAATAGTTCTTAAGTTCGAATATACATGTTTTTGCCATATCGAACCCTTCGGAACTTATTTCTAAGTTATGTGAAGGGAATTTAGGGTATGTTTAGCTCATGTCATTGTTCTGGAGTGTACGTCATGTTAAACCGACTATGTTTACGTAACAGTTTACGTATAACTTAAAAAAAAGCTCTTGAGAGTTCGAAAACATACATGGATTGAAATGGGTAATTGTTATATGAAATTATACAAATTCCAGGAATGAAATTCAAGATTTCATTGGACTCGAAATTGTTCAGATCGTAAAATGATTGTAAAGGCACAATTGTTACAGTCTCCCCTACTTTAGCAAATTTCGTCCCGAAATTTAATTAGAGGAAACTTGTGTAAACATATGTGGATGTTTCGCTTTCATATAAATCCTCCATTTCCTGAGTAAAAGTCTGGCCACATTTGGATTACCAGCGAAGTTCGGTTATCAGTACTCATTTGTTGTCTATAGGAATGAGTTCAGATCAGAAGATTTAATCTTCACTCAAATCGACAGATGTAAGATGGTACCAAGCCTCAAGAGAGTCATGTAAATGTCAAAGTGGCATTCTTTGTTGTAAAATAACTCGAAAAGAGTGTGAACTTTGGAGTTTCGAACAACTAATGGAAGAACGTTTCCCATGAAGACTATTATAGGAAATTTGTGTGTGCTCGAAGTTGAAGTCGAAGAATGTAAGATAAAAAAACATTGGTCCAGGTCCAGAACTTCTAGCAACTTAAATAACGCCACGCTTGCAATGTAATAAGGAACACTTATATATAGGAAGTACCAGCGGCATATCCACCATGTCCTTATTACATTGTTCTCGTTTCGTTATCCTTATCACTATAGGTTTCAACACATGACAAAACTTGATGTGGTTTCTGTGCACTGAATTCCATAATTATGTATGCATCCATAGTTACGTAATTCCTTGCACAGTCTGCACAGTTCATTTTACGATGTGTAGGGGAAGAATCAAACGAACAAACATGAAATGACTTGACTAGACCACCAGATGGTTTCTTTAACTAGATCAACGAACGATCTCTTTAAATGAACCACCAAAGGGTCCTTTAATCTTTGTATCAAATAATTGCTTAGGAAAAGCCCTTTGGAATCCAAGAGTCTGACTATTTGCATAGAAAAGTCCCTTAAGGATTTAAGATAGTACTTTGGATAGCCCTTTGAGAAATCTAGCATATGAAAATATGTAAGATTTTACAAGGATTTGAATAACGAGCCTTTGAATCATCTAAACACGTAAGTACATAATCACATAATCGTCAATATGGTCGTCAACTTGGTTATTAACTTGTTCATTAGCTGTACATGTGCATTTAAAGTACGTCAGGAATCCAATTAAGGACTTCAATTAGTACTTTAAACATTCTCAAGAATCTAATTATAAAGGTAGGAAGATCTTATAAGGATTTGGGATTGTGTAGCGAAATTGTTTTGAAAACCTCGTATTAGGTATGCTAAGTAAACATACAAAGCAAAAGTGTTCATGAAATCAATGTGCTAGATATGCTAGGTAAGCATACGAAGCAGAATGTCTTTGAAAACTATGCATTGGATCCATGAAAATATGCTTAATGTTTTTTTTTGAAATCATATATGTATGTATATATATATATATATATATATATATATATTTGAAATCATACACTAGATATGTTAGGTAAATATGCCATGTTGAAATGTTTTGAGATTATGTGAAATGTCTTTAAAATTATGTATGGGATTTTTGAGAATATGGATAATATTTTTGAAACCATGCAGTAGGTATTTTATGTAGATACGTTTATAAAATGTTTTAAAACCATGTGAAATGCCCTTGAAATCATGTAAGATGTCTTTTAAAATCATATGATATGCACATAGATATATTGCATAAGTCCAGTTAAGGACTCATGAAAATATATCCTTAGGGATTTAAAGTGGTATTTCCAGTATTTGCTAAGAGTTATAACTTGCACCTTGTACTTTGTTTCTTTAGGAGAAACGAGTACTTAGGATTTTTTTTGTGTGGAGATCGCGAGTGATCACGAAATGGAAGAAACTTACGAGAGTAGTTTGATTTGCAAGGAATATGGTTCCTTGGTGTCGGTATTGTAGGGGTATGTCACACATACACGTAACCACATTGGTTTTGTAAATAAAATTGAAATAACAAATTTATTTATAGAACAACCATAGTGTTTCCAAGGTTCTGGGGAAATAAACAGAAAACATAAAAGTTTAAATGTTTATTCAGACATCAACACGAGCCTTGATACTTCCAGTGTAAATCTTGTGCCCATACGTTGAGTCGTCTTTTGCCAGTCAGGTCAATTGATGGGTTTTGGATAATCACATTTGAAGCAGATTCCATGTGGGTAGTTAGGACAACCCGGTGTCGCATGAGGGGTTGTGGCAAGTTGAGTAGGAACTGCCATAGCTTGGTTTGACGTAGTGGCTGAATGACAAACTTTAGCTATATGACCAAAACATCCACAGTTTGAACATTTTCTGCATCAGACACTGGCATGGTGATGAAGGTTGCATTGATTGCACAGTGGAGCCTTTCCTTTGTATGGCTTCTTAGCTGGTGGCACGGCCACCTGGCTAGGTCCCACTTGGTTAGGCGGAGTTGGAGCAATCATTGTGAGTTTCTTTGAAGCTTTACGCTTCCTTGATTTTCTTGAAGGCTTGACTTTGGTCTTCTTAGGTGCCTCATGAGTAGTCTCGTCATTGAGATGAGACATGGAGACGGCTAACCCAATGGTACCACAGAGTATTGCGCTTATTTGCTGGGCAATGGTAGCAGCCAGTTCAGACCTTTGAGTATCGCTGCGATGAGGAGGCATCTAAAGAGAGTGGAAAAATCAAGAAAGGGAACAAGTGAGATGATATTGGATAATCAAAACTGAATGTTAAAAGAAATATCGACGAAGCATAAAGATTGTGATCATTTGTTCGTTACCTAAAACAAACAAACGACACAGTGACTGATCAAAGTAACCGGTCTTTATAATGTATCGCGAAGACATGCTTTACCCTATAAGTGGACACTCACCCCAAGAGTTCCTAGGTAAGAGTGACTGGTCTGATGATGTGGATTTGTACGAACACTCTAGCCTTAGACAGAAATCTCAGGGTACAGGCACCCACCCTTCCAGATTGCACGTGTTCACATTATTAAGACCCAAACTTTCACGAGATTTGAAAACTTTAAAGGCATAAAGCCTAAAAACAAATCATCTAAGGATAGATGATTGATTTTCAAATAAAGTTGAAATTTGTGTATTTGTTTTTGGTAATCACCTAAGGATAGGTGATAGTATTGTATTAAGAATCTAAACACAAGATAACTTGTGTTAGGGTCCTAGAAAGGTTATAGACTAGGTCAAAATTTTACTAATAACCTAATTCCCTATAACCATTGTAACACCTGTGTCATTTCAACCATCAAACAAATGCCTAACCAATGAAATAATGTATTTCATACTTTGGACTTGTATAAATATGTGTATCTTTTGCACATATCAACTCATGTTCGATTTCAAGCTCTAAATCGCTTTCTGGAAGGTTATACACGCACTAATGCGTAAATATAACCAGTTTAATGCAACGAACACTCCGGAATAGTGAAATAGGCTTAACATACCTTAAATAACCTTTACATAACTTAGATATAAGTTTTGGAAGGTTTGGTGTGGTGAAATCAAAGTTTAATCGCTTACAGGGACTAAATTTGACAAACTGCGAAAGTATGCCAATTTGAACTGTAACAGACCTTCCGGAACATGACCATAAGTTAAACATACCATAAATATCCTTTACATAGCTTAGAAATAGGCTTTGAGGGGTTCGGTGTGCTAAAATAAACTTTTGGGTCATTCAGGGACTAAAAGTGTCAAAAAGTGCACAAGTTTGTATTTTCGAGCATAACTTACGTTCTGAATACATCCGGACATCCAAAAATTTATGTAAGCATGACTATATTATATTTTAGTGTTCGCCATAAGAAAAATCCATTCGTCGCGTCAATTGGATCGTTTTTCGCGCTTGTGCGCATTCCGTCGTAATTAAGCGAACATCGCGTTCGTACGACCAAACGAACCAACATCCGGCATATTTTTGAGCATGTTTTGAGTTCCCTATACTTTAACTTCATTTTAGAGCCTTGAAATGAGGTTAACGGGGTTCAAACGCATCGAAAAAGGTCTTAATCACGTGCAGGGACCATTTCTGCCAACTTTGAAACTTTTCTGAAGCTGGTGCATGCTAGCGTAGCGCGAGACCTATAGGCTTTACCAGTCGCGCTACGCGACTGCCTATTCTGGGCAGAAAACATGCAGAAACTCAGTTTTTCGCTTTCGGGACCAGATTCGATGTATTAGCCGTTGTTTAATTCACAACCACACATTCTAAACTTGCTTAGTCAGCGGATAAGGATGGAACTTAGGCACCATAACCTTGCAACACATGTATGGATGGAATTTAAGCACCTAAGCACCATAACTTTGCAACACATGTATGGATGGAATTTAAGCACCTAAACACCATAACTTTGCAACACATGTACGGATGGGATTAAGGCACGTTTTCCATGAAACGATCTTAACGGTTCGGGTATTCCTATAAATACCCCATACCCCCCATTGTTCTTAATCACTAGAAACTTGATTTGAGAAACTCTAAGTTGAAACATTTGTTTCATACCTGAGATTTTTGAATCGAGTTTAGCATTCGGGGACCCTTCGTAAGTATTCTTTCGTTCTTTTCCTTATTTTACTGCTTTTCGAGTCAGAAAGTCAAACTTTGTTTGACTTTCAGCGTTGACCAGTAATGGTCAATGCGAAGTTCGTTTGAACTTCGCAACGTGAGTGTAATCACGTTGGTCATAGTCCCTTGGGACTATGCCCACTGATTACCACGTTGTTTAGGGTCGTAGGGTAAGCGATCTGATAAATCGCTTATACCTCGAACCCGACCCAGTTTGGTCGATCATTAGGATCCGACCAAATACATTAGGTGACCATAGTAGGTAGGGAATAACCTTCCGAGGTTATACCCTATGGTCACATCGTTTAAGTAGTTGTATGATAGGTAGTTTATATGCCTTAGGTAAATTACCAGAATACCCTTTTCATGTATAATTGGTAATTAAGCATATGTAACCTAAACCTTTGTCACATAACTGATTATGTAACATGTTTAGGCATATAACACTTGTCATAGGACTAGTTAGGCGGTCCGAACGCGTTTCACGCGAACGACGCGTTAAAGTAGCATAAGCTACCTAAACGGGTCGTATTGGGTCGAAAGCACTTAGGTTAAGTTTCATTTAGTATGTAGGTTTTGTTAAACCAAAAGACACGAGTCTCTACACTGGTTTGGTTTACAAACCCTAATGCTACCCGATCTTCCGATTTAGGTCCGGTTTATTAATGTAGTTACCTATATTAGGTGCCGTTTGATATTCCGCGATCTCTAGCATTGCTTGGTGGTTATCCTAGGACTTCTGAGCAATCTCAAGTGAGTACATAGACCCCTCTTTTACTGTTTTCCAAACTGTTTTGGGGTGGAACACATGTGCCTACTTGTTACATTCATGCTTTCCCGTTTTCACATCATATACCTGCTATGTTCGTTAGTACATTATAGTACATGATTTCAATACATTTTATGCTATGTATGTCCATTATGTGCATACTTAGTACATTGTTTTACATTGCTTTTCTGTTGCATATGCTTATCCAGCATATGAACACATTATACTACATATTGAACCGTTGTAAACATTTGACTATGTGAACCGTTGTAATCATTTAACTATGTGATCCGTTGATATCTGTGAACCGTTTGTATCTATTATCCGTTGATATCTGTGAACTGTTTGTATCTGTGAACCGTTTGTATCTGTGAACCGTTTGTATCTGTGAACCGTTTGTATCTGTGAACCGTATTTGACCATACATAAACATTTCTACTATTGTTAAACATTACTTTGGTGGTTTGGTTTGATTAAATGATTAAGTAACGATACGTGTGTAATATGATACAAGCATGGTGGATACGCCGCTGGTACTTCCTATATATAAGTGTTTGTATGGTATTACATATTGTAGCGTTATTTGAATCATTTCAGTTTGATACATATAACATTTTATACAAATAACATACTTTTTACAAGACATTGTTTTACAAAACAACTTATCTTTTACAAACTCATTTTACTTGGTTATTCATTTAACCATGCATTATTCACTTATTTATACATATCATCTGAACTCATTGTTTTTCAAATGATTTACAAAACAAAGCAAATTACAAGGTTCATGACTAAACATTTTCTCAAACATAAGTCATGCAACCTATTTTCACAAAACCTATGTATCTCACAGGCATTTTTATGCTGACGTACCTATTTTCACATGTGTTTTTCAGGAGCTGTTGCATAAGATGATCAAGATACACATAGGCAGACTTGGGCTTTAGTGACAATAAAAGATGCAAGACTAGTTAATTATGTTGTATTTCTCTGTTTGTTAAGACATTGTAACACCTTTAATCAATAAAACAAAACTTCATTTGCCATGGATTTGAGACAATTAATTCTGTTACAACACTCCCCGATGTTTCCGCCACGTTATGTATGTTCTACGTGGTCGGGGTGTGACAGAAAAGATGGTATCAGAGCCAATGGTTATAGGGAATTAGGTTATTAGTAATGCTTTGACCTAGTCTATAATCTTCTTAGGACCCTAACGCGAGTTTACTTGCGTTTAGTCATAAAACAATACCGTCACCTATCCTTAGGCGACTACCACAACAAGAACATAATTTTCGAAACCGCTTTGAAAACTAATCATCTGTTCTAGGATGATTTATTACAAGGTTTTGAACCCTCTATTGTAAGGTTTTGAACCCTCTGTTATATGGTTTTGAACCCCTTTGAGTTTTCAAAAATCTCGTCAAGGTTTTGGGTTTTAAATAATGTGAACACGTGCAAACTGGAAGGGTGAATGCCTGTATTCTGAGTTTTCTGTCTAGGCAAGCACTTCGTATACATCTCAACCAGACGCGAGACCAGTTGTGCTTACCTGGGAATTCTTGGGATGAGTGTTCACTTATAGGCGAGCACGTCTTCGCGATACATTATTTTTGACCTATTTACTTTGATTAATCACCGAGGTCGTTTGTTGCTTTGTAGTAACAAACAAATGACCACTATCCATTGCTTTCATCAAATTTGTTTCATCTCATTCTTTTCGTCTAATTCTCTCACTCATTTCCTTTCATGTTTCCTCTTTTAGAATGCCTCCTCGACGCGAAAACCAGATAGAGACTGCCGAGTTGGTAGAAATCATTGCGCAGCAAATGGCTGCTCAATTCCCAAACCTCTTTGCTCAATGGAATCAAGCCAACAACAACAACAATGGTCCATGCAATTTCAAGAGTTTTAACTCGGCGAAACCACTCAAGTTTAGTGGTTCTGAAGGAGCGACTGGGCTTCTTCAATGGTTCGAGAGCATCGAGAATACTTTCCGTCACGTGCAGTGTCCTGACAATCACAAGGTCGAGTTTGCTTCGAGTGTGTTCCAGAAGAGAGCCCTTACGTGGTGGAACGGTGTTATGAGAGATCGTGGTGCAGAAGTTGCTCTAGCACAGACATGGGCTGAACTTAGAGCCCTTATGATGAAGGAATTCTGTCCTAGACACGAGATCAGGGCTTTGGAAAGGGAATTCGACAATCTTGAGCAAGACAGCGGTGAGCATCGAGCCTATACGGACCGTTATGAAGAGTTAAGTCTGTTATGCCCAAACATGGTCACGCCTTTGGATAAGGCAATCGAAAAGTACATTGATGGCCTCCCTGATTCAATACAAGACATTTTGACTGGTAGCAACCCTACTACAGTTAGACAGGCCATTGAGCTATCTGCAACCTTAACTGAATCAAAGATCAGGAAAGGTAAACTTTTCCGAAAAGGTGACAAGAAGCCGGTCGAAGAATCGAAACCAATCGAGGAATCAAAGATCATGGATGAACAGACTGGATCCCCTAAGAGGTCAAAGAAGCGAAAGGCTTCTCAGAACTACGCTGTGGTCGCTCACAATGATCAAGCCGTTCTCAACCAACCAGCTCAACCCCCTGCCAGGAAACCCTACAACGGAACTGCACCCTTGTGCAACCAATGTGGCCTACATCATCATGCTGGGGTGAAGTTCCGCACATGCCAAGTTTGCGGACTTATAGGTCATACAGCTAGGGTTTGCCCAACCGCAGCTGCACCAAATCAAGCTGGAAACAATCCTGCACAAGCTCGTTTTCCACCGGGATCTTGCTATAACTGTGGCGAGATGGGCCATTTTCGTAGGAATTGCCCAAGACTTGCTAATGCAAATCCAGCGCAGGGATGAGCATATGATCAATCAGAAGACAACATCGTTTAGAAATAATCACGTCTTATGTATTATTTTCTTTTGTTGTCAAGATCCAAGAAACAGTTGTTATCGTTGTTTATAAATAAATCTTTTACATTGCAATGTATTTATGTGATTGTATGTATAAACAACATATCCCCTACAATACCGACAATCAAGGAACCGCATTCCTTGAAGAACAGACTACTCCCAAATTTCTTCCATTGTATGATCTCTTGCGTTTTTCACGAAAATCCTAAGTACCCGTTCCTTCCAAGAGAAACGAAGTACGAGGTGCCAAGTTAATAGCAATCAATAACAAGATAATAACAATTAAACAACTATGTGATTATGTGCTTATGAACATTACAAGACAAACTGTGCGGACTGTGCAAGGAATTACGTAATTATGGATGCATACATGATTATGGAAATTTAGTGCACAGAAACCACAGCGAGCTTTGTCATGTACCTAGAAGTTAACCCTATTCATTTCCAATTCTGATGAAGTATCCGTTGAGGAAAAATGAACTAGCTATTCATTTTTCACTTCTGAAGAATATCCGTTAAGGAAATGAATATCCGTTTATCCTTCATTTCCAATTCTGAAGAATAACCGTTAAGGAAAATGACTCCGTTTGTGCATTTTCGTTCTGAAGAGTATCCGTCGAGGGAAATGAATATCCGTTTATTTAATCCTTCATTTCCGAACCTGAGGAAACAACCGTTGAAAATGACTCCGTTAGTTCATTTTCGTTTCTGAAGATTATCCGTTGAGGAAATGAACATCCGTTTGTCTATCATTTTCATTTCCGTTTCTGAGGAAGAAACCGTTGAAAATGACTCTGTTGTTCATTTTCGTTTCTGAAGAATTGTCCGTTGAGGAAATGAATATCCGTTTGTCTATCATTTTCATTTCCGTTTCTGAGGAAGCAACCGTTGAAAATGACTCTGTTGTTCATTTTCGTTTCTGAAGAATTGTCCGTTGAGGAAATGAATATCCGTTTGTCTATCATTCTCATTTCCGTTTCTGAGGAAGCATCTGTTGAAAATGACTCCGTTTGTTCATTTTCGTTTCTGAAGATTTTCCGTTAAGGAAATGAATCCCCGTTTGTTTATTCCTTCATTTCCGCCTCTGAAGAATACTCGTTGAGGAAAATGACTCCGTTTGTTCATTTTCATTCTGAAGAATGTCCGTTAAGGAAATGACAGGATTATGCTCTACATATCTCTGGTGGTTATCTGACACAAAGTCACAAATAGACTCCTACGAATTAATTTCGGGACGAAATTTCCTAAAGTAGGGGAGACTGTAACACCTGTGTCATTTCAACCATCAAACAAATGCCTAACCAATGAAATAATGTATTTCATACTTTGGACTTGTATAAATATGTGTATCTTTTGCACATATCAACTCATGTTCGATTTCAAGCTCTAAATCGCTTTCTGGAAGGTTATACACGCACTAATGCGTAAATATAACCAGTTTAATGCAACGAACACTCCGGAATAGTGAAATAGGCTTAACATACCTTAAATAACCTTTACATAACTTAGATATAAGTTTTGGAAGGTTTGGTGTGGTGAAATCAAAGTTTAATCGCTTACAGGGACTAAATTTGACAAACTGCGAAAGTATGCCAATTTGAACTGTAACAGACCTTCCGGAACATGACCATAAGTTAAACATACCATAAATATCCTTTACATAGCTTAGAAATAGGCTTTGAGGGGTTCGGTGTGCTAAAATAAACTTTTGGGTCATTCAGGGACTAAAAGTGTCAAAAAGTGCACAAGTTTGTATTTTCGCGCATAACTTACGTTCTGAATACATCCGGACATCCAAAAATTTATGTAAGCATGACTATATTATATTTTAGTGTTCGCCATAAGAAAAATCCATTCGTCGCGTCAATTGGATCGTTTTTCGCGCTTGTGCGCATTCCGTCGTAATTAAGCGAACATCGCGTTCGTACGACCAAACGAACCAACATCCGGCATATTTTTGAGCATGTTTTGAGTTCCCTATACTTTAACTTCATTTTAGAGCCTTGAAATGAGGTTAACGGGGTTCAAACGCATCGAAAAAGGTCTTAATCACGTGCAGGGACCATTTCTGCCAACTTTGAAACTTTTCTGAAGCTGGTGCATGCTAGCGTAGCGCGAGACCTATAGGCTTTACCAGTCGCGCTACGCGACTACCTATTCTGGGCAGAAAACATGCAGAAACTCAGTTTTTCGCTTTCGGGACCAGATTCGATGTATTAGCCGTTGTTTAATTCACAACCACACATTCTAAACTTGCTTAGTCAGCGGATAAGGATGGAACTTAGGCACCATAACCTTGCAACACATGTATGGATGGAATTTAAGCACCTAAGCACCATAACTTTGCAACACATGTATGGATGGAATTTAAGCACCTAAACACCATAACTTTGCAACACATGTACGGATGGGATTAAGGCACGTTTTCCATGAAACGATCTTAACGGTTCGGGTATTCCTATAAATACCCCATACCCCCCATTGTTCTTAATCACTAGAAACTTGATTTGAGAAACTCTAAGTTGAAACATTTGTTTCATACCTGAGATTTTTGAATCGAGTTTAGCATTCGGGGACCCTTCGTAAGTATTCTTTCGTTCTTTTCCTTATTTTACTGCTTTTCGAGTCAGAAAGTCAAACTTTGTTTGACTTTCAGCGTTGACCAGTAATGGTCAATGCGAAGTTCGTTTGAACTTCGCAACGTGAGTGTAATCACGTTGGTCATAGTCCCTTGGGACTATGCCCACTGATTACCACGTTGTTTAGGGTCGTAGGGTAAGCGATCTGATAAATCGCTTATACCTCGAACCCGACCCAGTTTGGTCGATCATTAGGATCCGACCAAATACATTAGGTGACCATAGTAGGTAGGGAATAACCTTCCGAGGTTATACCCTATGGTCACATCGTTTAAGTAGTTGTATGATAGGTAGTTTATATGCCTTAGGTAAATTACCAGAATACCCTTTTCATGTATAATTGGTAATTAAGCATATGTAACCTAAACCTTTGTCACATAACTGATTATGTAACATGTTTAGGCATATAACACTTGTCATAGGACTAGTTAGGCGGTCCGAACGCGTTTCACGCGAACGACGCGTTAAAGTAGCATAAGCTACCTAAACGGGTCGTATTGGGTCGAAAGCACTTAGGTTAAGTTTCATTTAGTATGTAGGTTTTGTTAAACCAAAAGACACGAGTCTCTACACTCGTTTGGTTTACAAACCCTAAAGCTACCCGATCTTCCGATTTAGGTCCGGTTTATTAATGTAGTTACCTATATTAGGTGCCGTTTGATATTCCGCGATCTCTAGCATTGCTTGGTGGTTATCCTAGGACTTCTGAGCAATCTCAAGTGAGTACATAGACCCCTCTTTTACTGTTTTCCAAACTGTTTTGGGGTGGAACACATGTGCCTACTTGTTACATTCATGCTTTCCCGTTTTCACATCATATACCTGCTATGTTCGTTAGTACATTATAGTACATGATTTCAATACATTTTATGCTATGTATGTCCATTATGTGCATACTTAGTACATTGTTTTACATTGCTTTTCTGTTGCATATGCTTATCCAGCATATGAACACATTATACTACATATTGAACCGTTGTAAACATTTGACTATGTGAACCGTTGTAATCATTTGACTATGTGATCCGTTGATATCTGTGAACCGTTTGTATCTATTATCCGTTGATATCTGTGAACCGTTTGTATCTGTGAACCGTTTGTATCTGTGAACCGTTTGTATCTGTGAACCGTTTGTATCTGTGAACCGTATTTGACCATACATAAACATTTCTACTATTGTTAAACATTACTTTGGTGGTTTGGTTTGATTAAATGATTAAGTAACGATACGTGTGTAATATGATACAAGCATGGTGGATACGCCGCTGGTACTTCCTATATATAAGTGTTTGTATGGTATTACATATTGTAGCGTTATTTGAATCATTTCAGTTTGATACATATAACATTTTATACAAATAACATACTTTTTACAAGACATTGTTTTACAAAACAACTTATCTTTTACAAACTCATTTTACTTGGTTATTCATTTAACCATGCATTATTCACTTATTTATACATATCATCTGAACTCATTGTTTTTCAAATGATTTACAAAACAAAGCAAATTACAAGGTTCATGACTAAACATTTTCTCAAACATAAGTCATGCAACCTATTTTCACAAAACCTATGTATCTCACAGGCATTTTTATGCTGACGTACCTATTTTCACATGTGTTTTTCAGGAGCTGTTGCATAAGATGATCAAGATACACATAGGCAGACTTGGGCTTTAGTGACAATAAAAGATGCAAGACTAGTTAATTATGTTGTATTTCTCTATTTGTTAAGACATTGTAACACCTTTAATCAATAAAACAAAACTTCATTTGCCATGGATTTGAGACAATTAATTCTGTTACAACACTCCCCGATGTTTCCGCCACGTTATGTATGTTCTACGTGGTCGGGGTGTGACAGAAAAGATGGTATCAGAGCCAATGGTTATAGGGAATTAGGTTATTAGTAATGCTTTGACCTAGTCTATAATCTTCTTAGGACCCTAACGCGAGTTTACTTGCGTTTAGTCATAAAACAATACCGTCACCTATCCTTAGGCGACTACCACAACAAGAACATAATTTTCGAAACCGCTTTGAAAACTAATCATCTGTTCTAGGATGATTTATTACAAGGTTTTGAACCCTCTATTGTAAGGTTTTGAACCCTCTGTTATATGGTTTTGAACCCCTTTGAGTTTTCAAAAATCTCGTCAAGGTTTTGGGTTTTAAATAATGTGAACACGTGCAAACTGGAAGGGTGAATGCCTGTATTCTGAGTTTTCTGTCTAGGCAAGCACTTCGTATACATCTCAACCAGACGTGAGACCAGTTGTGCTTACCTGGGAATTCTTGGGATGAGTGTTCACTTATAGGCGAGCATGTCTTCGCGATACATTATTTTTGACCTATTTACTTTGATTAATCACCGAGGTCGTTTGTTGCTTTGTAGTAACAAACAAATGACCACTATCCATTGCTTTCATCAAATTTGTTTCATCTCATTCTTTTCGTCTAATTCTCTCACTCATTTCCTTTCATGTTTCCTCTTTTAGAATGCCTCCTCGACGCGAAAACCAGATAGAGACTGCCGAGTTGGCAGAAATCATTGCGCAGCAAATGGCTGCTCAATTCCCAAACCTCTTTGCTCAATGGAATCAAGCCAACAACAACAACAATGGTCCATGCAATTTCAAGAGTTTTAACTCGGCGAAACCACTCAAGTTTAGTGGTTCTGAAGGAGCGACTGGGCTTCTTCAATGGTTCGAGAGCATCGAGAATACTTTCCGTCACGTGCAGTGTCCTGACAATCGCAAGGTCGAGTTTGCTTTGAGTGTGTTCCAGAAGAGAGCCCTTACGTGGTGGAACGGTGTTATGAGAGATCGTGGTGCAGAAGTTGCTCTAGCACAGACATGGGCTGAACTTAGAGCCCTTATGATGAAGGAATTCTGTCCTAGACACGAGATCAGGGCTTTGGAAAGGGAATTCGACAATCTTGAGCAAGACAGCGGTGAGCATCGAGCCTACACGGACCGTTATGAAGAGTTAAGTCTGTTATGCCCAAACATGGTCACGCCTTTGGATAAGGCAATCGAAAAGTACATTGATGGCCTCCCTGATTCAATACAAGACATTTTGACTGGTAGCAACCCTACTACAGTTAGACAGGCCATTGAGCTATCTGCAACCTTAACTGAATCAAAGATCAGGAAAGGTAAACTTTTCCGAAAAGGTGACAAGAAGCCGGTCGAAGAATCGAAACCAATCGAGGAATCAAAGATCATGGATGAACAGACTGGATCCCCTAAGAGGTCAAAGAAGCGAAAGGCTTCTCAGAACTACGCTGTGGTCGCTCACAATGATCAAGCCGTTCTCAACCAACCAGCTCAACCCCCTGCCAGGAAACCCTACAACGGAACTGCACCCTTGTGCAACCAATGTGGCCTACATCATCATGCTGGGGTGAAGTGCCGCACATGCCAAGTTTGCGGACTTATAGGTCATACAGCTAGGGTTTGCCCAACCGCAGCTGCACCAAATCAAGCTGGCAACAATCCTGCACAAGCTCGTTTTCCACCGGGATCTTGCTATAACTGTGGCGAGATGGGCCATTTTCGTAGGAATTGCCCAAGACTTGCTAATGCAAATCCAGCGCAGGGATGAGCATATGATCAATCAGAAGACAACATCGTTTAGAAATAATCACGTCTTATGTATTATTTTCTTTTGTTGTCAAGATCCAAGAAACAGTTGTTATCGTTGTTTATAAATAAATCTTTTACATTGCAATGTATTTATGTGATTGTATGTATAAACAACATATCCCCTACAATACCGACAATCAAGGAACCGCATTCCTTGAAGAACAGACTACTCCCAAATTTCTTCCATTGTATGATCTCTTGCGTTTTTCACGAAAATCCTAAGTACCCGTTCCTTCCAAGAGAAACGAAGTACGAGGTGCCAAGTTAATAGCAATCAATAACAAGATAATAACAATTAAACAACTATGTGATTATGTGCTTATGAACATTACAAGACAAACTGTGCGGACTGTGCAAGGAATTACGTAATTATGGATGCATACATGATTATGGAAATTTAGTGCACAGAAACCACAGCGAGCTTTGTCATGTACCTAGAAGTTAACCCTATTCATTTCCAATTCTGATGAAGTATCCGTTGAGGAAAAATGAACTAGCTATTCATTTTTCACTTCTGAAGAATATCCGTTAAGGAAATGAATATCCGTTTATCCTTCATTTCCAATTCTGAAGAATAACCGTTAAGGAAAATGACTCCGTTTGTGCATTTTCGTTCTGAAGAGTATCCGTCGAGGGAAATGAATATCCGTTTATTTAATCCTTCATTTCCGAACCTGAGGAAACAACCGTTGAAAATGACTCCGTTAGTTCATTTTCGTTTCTGAAGATTATCCGTTGAGGAAATGAACATCCGTTTGTCTATCATTTTCATTTCCGTTTCTGAGGAAGCAACCGTTGAAAATGACTCTGTTGTTCATTTTCGTTTCTGAAGAATTGTCCGTTGAGGAAATGAATATCCGTTTGTCTATCATTTTCATTTCCGTTTCTGAGGAAGCAACCGTTGAAAATGACTCTGTTGTTCATTTTCGTTTCTGAAGAATTGTCCGTTGAGGAAATGAATATCCGTTTGTCTATCATTCTCATTTCCGTTTCTAAGGAAGCATCTGTTGAAAATGACTCCGTTTGTTCATTTTCGTTTCTGAAGATTTTCCGTTAAGGAAATGAATCCCCGTTTGTTTATTCCTTCATTTCCGCCTCTGAAGAATACTCGTTGAGGAAATGACTCCGTTTGTTCATTTTCATTCTGAAGAATGTCCGTTAAGGAAATGACAGGATTATGCTCTACATATCTCTGGTGGTTATCTGACACAAAGTCACAAATAGACTCCTACGAATTAATTTCGGGACGAAATTTCCTAAAGTAGGGGAGACTGTAACACCTGTGTCATTTCAACCATCAAACAAATGCCTAACCAATGAAATAATGTATTTCATACTTTGGACTTGTATAAATATGTGTATCTTTTGCACATATCAACTCATGTTCGATTTCAAGCTCTAAATCGCTTTCTGGAAGGTTATACACGCACTAATGCGTAAATATAACCAGTTTAATGCAACGAACACTCCAGAATAGTGAAATAGGCTTAACATACCTTAAATAACCTTTACATAACTTAGATATAAGTTTTGGAAGGTTTGGTGTGGTGAAATCAAAGTTTAATCGCTTACAGGGACTAAATTTGACAAACTGCGAAAGTATGCCAATTTGAACTGTAACAGACCTTCCGGAACATGACCATAAGTTAAAAATACCATAAATATCCTTTACATAGCTTAGAAATAGGCTTTGAGGGGTTCGGTGTGCTAAAATAAACTTTTGGGTCATTCAGGGACTAAAAGTGTCAAAAAGTGCACAAGTTTGTATTTTCGCGCATAACTTACGTTCTGAATACATCCGGACATCCAAAAATTTATGTAAGCATGACTATATTATATTTTAGTGTTCGCCATAAGAAAAATCCATTCGTCGCGTCAATTGGATCGTTTTTCGCGCTTGTGCGCATTCCGTCGTAATTAAGCGAACATCGCGTTCGTACGACCAAACGAACCAACATCCGGCATATTTTTGAGCATGTTTTGAGTTCCCTATACTTTAACTTCATTTTAGAGCCTTGAAATGAGGTTAACGGGGTTCAAACGCATCGAAAAAGGTCTTAATCACGTGCAGGGACCATTTCTGCCAACTTTGAAACTTTTCTGAAGCTGGTGCATGCTAGCGTAGCGCGAGACCTATAGGATTTACCAGTCATGCTACGCGACTGCCTATTCTGGGCAGAAAACATGCAGAAACTCAGTTTTTCGCTTTCGGGACCAGATTCGATGTATTAGCCGTTGTTTAATTCACAACCACACATTCTAAACTTGCTTAGTCAGCGGATAAGGATGGAACTTAGGCACCATAACCTTGCAACACATGTATGGATGGAATTTAAGCACCTAAGCACCATAACTTTGCAACACATGTATGGATGGAATTTAAGCACCTAAACACCATAACTTTGCAACACATGTACGGATGGGATTAAGGCACGTTTTCCATGAAACGATCTTAACGGTTCGGGTATTCCTATAAATACCCCATACCCCCCATTGTTCTTAATCACTAGAAACTTGATTTGAGAAACTCTAAGTTGAAACATTTGTTTCATACCTGAGATTTTTGAATCGAGTTTAGCATTCGGGGACCCTTCGTAAGTATTCTTTCGTTCTTTTCCTTATTTTACTGCTTTTCGAGTCAGAAAGTCAAACTTTGTTTGACTTTCAGCGTTGACCAGTAATGGTCAATGCGAAGTTCGTTTGAACTTCGCAACGTGAGTGTAATCACGTTGGTCATAGTCCCTTGGGACTATGCCCACTGATTACCACGTTGTTTAGGGTCGTAGGGTAAGCGATCTGATAAATCGCTTATACCTCGAACCCGACCCAGTTTGGTCGATCATTAGGATCCGACCAAATACATTAGGTGACCATAGTAGGTAGGGAATAACCTTCCGAGGTTATACCCTATGGTCACATCGTTTAAGTAGTTGTATGATAGGTAGTTTATATGCCTTAGGTAAATTACCAGAATACCCTTTTCATGTATAATTGTTAATTAAGCATATGTAACCTAAACCTTTGTCACATAACTGATTATGTAACATGTTTAGGCATATAACACTTGTCATAGGACTAGTTAGGCGGTCCGAACGCGTTTCACGCGAACGACGCGTTAAAGTAGCATAAGCTACCTAAACGGGTCGTATTGGGTCGAAAGCACTTAGGTTAAGTTTCATTTAGTATGTAGGTTTTGTTAAACCAAAAGACACGAGTCTCTACACTCGTTTGGTTTACAAACCCTAATGCTACCCGATCTTCCGATTTAGGTCCGGTTTATTAATGTAGTTACCTATATTAGGTGCCGTTTGATATTCCGCGATCTCTAGCATTGCTTGGTGGTTATCCTAGGACTTCTGAGCAATCTCAAGTGAGTACATAGACCCCTCTTTTACTGTTTTCCAAACTGTTTTGGGGTGGAACACATGTGCCTACTTGTTACATTCATGCTTTCCCGTTTTCACATCATATACCTGCTATGTTCGTTAGTACATTATAGTACATGATTTCAATACATTTTATGCTATGTATGTCCATTATGTGCATACTTAGTACATTGTTTTACATTGCTTTTCTGTTGCATATGCTTATCCAGCATATGAACACATTATACTACATATTGAACCGTTGTAAACATTTGACTATGTGAACCGTTGTAATCATTTGACTATGTGATCCGTTGATATCTGTGAACCGTTTGTATCTATTATCCGTTGATATCTGTGAACCGTTTGTATCTGTGAACCGTTTGTATCTGTGAACCGTTTGTATCTGTGAACCGTATTTGACCATACATAAACATTTCTACTATTGTTAAACATTACTTTGGTGGTTTGGTTTGATTAAATGATTAAGTAACGATACGTGTGTAATATGATACAAGCATGGTGGATACGCCGCTGGTACTTCCTATATATAAGTGTTTGTATGGTATTACATATTGTAGCGTTATTTGAATCATTTCAGTTTGATACATATAACATTTTATACAAATAACATACTTTTTACAAGACATTGTTTTACAAAACAACTTATCTTTTACAAACTCATTTTACTTGGTTATTCATTTAACCATGCATTATTCACTTATTTATACATATCATCTGAACTCATTGTTTTTCAAATGATTTACAAAACAAAGCAAATTACAAGGTTCATGACTAAACATTTTCTCAAACATAAGTCATGCAACCTATTTTCACAAAACCTATGTATCTCACAGGCATTTTTATGCTGACGTACCTATTTTCACATGTGTTTTTCAGGAGCTGTTGCATAAGATGATCAAGATACACATAGGCAGACTTGGGCTTTAGTGACAATAAAAGATGCAAGACTAGTTAATTATGTTGTATTTCTCTGTTTGTTAAGACATTGTAACACCTTTAATCAATAAAACAAAACTTCATTTGCCATGGATTTGAGACAATTAATTCTGTTACAACACTCCCCGATGTTTCTGCCACGTTATGTATGTTCTACGTGGTCGGGGTGTGACAACCATGAGCTCTGATACCAACTTTTCTGTAACACCACGACCTCGTAATACAACAAACCACGGCAGAAACGTTAGGGAGTCGTGTCACAGAATCATTGTGTCACAACACATGGAATTTAGAATATTGTTTTATTACATAATAATTTACATTGTCTTAGAATCAGATCAACAAACAGTACAATTGCCGTTCATGTTTTATAATTACTAAGGCCCATGTCCATCCTATGTGAAGCAATCAACAGTCGTCACGTAAAAGAACCTGAAACATATGTGAAAGTAAATACGTCAGCATAAAAATGCTTGTGAGTAACATAGGATTTTGTGTTGAAGATTCACGACTTTGAATGTTTGAAGAATTGTTTAATGCAAAGTAGTCATGAACCTTTGAAAATGTTTTCTTTTATAAAATCATAAGAAAATCAATATGAAAATCAGATGATGTAAAGGAATAATGTACGGCTAAGTAAATAACCAAATAAAAATAATATGTACAAAATATGTCATGTCTTGTCCTTGTTGAAATGGTTTAGAAAATGCCACGTTATGTAACATAATAAAAGCACTTATCAATAACCATCATATAACGTCTTGTTTGAATGTCAATTGTCATGTGTAAACAATTTCTAATGTCAAGTATAAACAAATGTCTTATGAAATCCAATGTCATGTACAAAACAAGGTCTTTGAATAACCAAAAGTTTAAATCAAAAGTTATGTTTTGAAAACCATTGCTGTGACACCTGTGTCACTGCGACCATCAAACAAATACCAAACCAATGAAATATTGTATTTCATACTTTGGACTTGTATAAATATGTGTATCTTTTGCACATATCAACTCTTGTTCGATTTCAAGCTCTAAATCGCTTTCTGGAAGGTTATACGCGCACTGATGCGTAAATATAACCAGTTTAATGCAACAAACACTCCGGAATAGTGACATAGGCTTAACATGCCTTAAAATACCTCTACATAACTTAGAAATAAGTTTTGGATGGTTTGGTATGCCGAAATCAAGTTAATTCACTTACAGGGACTAAATTTGACAAACTGCAAAAGTATGCCAATTTGAACTGTAACAGACATTCCGGAACATGGCCATAAGTTAAACACACCCTAAATATCCTTTACATAGCTTAGAAATAGGCTTTGAGGGGTTCGGTGTGCTTAAATAAACTTTTTGGTCATTCAGGGACTAAAAGCGTCAAAAAGTGCACAAGTTTGCACTTTCGCGCATAACTTACGTTCTGAATACATCCGGACATCCAAAAATTTATGTAAGCACTAAAACATTTTATTTTAGTGTTTGGCATAAGAAAAATCCATTCGTCGCGCAATTTGGATCGTTTCTCGCGCTTATGCGCATTCCGTCGTAATTAAGCGAACATCGCGATCGTACGACCAAACGAACTGACATCCGACATATTTTTGAGCATGTTTCAAGTCCACAATTTTTAGTCATCATTTTAGGGCCTTAACGTTGGCTTAACGGGCCTTAAACGTGTCGGAAATGGCTTAAACACATAACAGGGACTGAAACTGTCATTTATGAAAGTTGGTTTCTGACCAGTCAGGCCAGGCGGCCCGCGTAAAACCAGGGCTATCCTTTACGCGGCCCGCGTCAGGCTCCCAGATCAGATAATATCAATTAATCAGCAGATTACAGCTGTTAAACTCCCAACCACACACCCACACTTGCCCTTTCAGTTCATGAGGGGCCATTTTTAGTCACCACAACATTCCAACAAGTGTACGCCTTAGATTTGATCACGGTTTCCAAGAAACGATCCTAACGGTTCGGGAAATCCTATAAATACCCACATCCCCCAACTTCAAAACCCACTAGAATCTGATTTGAGAAGCTCTAAGTTGAAACCTTTGTTTCATACCTAAGCTACTTGAATCAAGATTAGCATTCGGGGACCCTTCGTAAGTATTCCTTCGTTCTTTTATTGCTTTTCGAGTCCGAAAGTCAAACCTTGTTTGACTTTCTGCATTGACCAGTTTATGGTCAATGCGAAGTTCGTTTGAACTTCGCAACGTGAGCGTAATCACGATGGTTATAGTCCCTTGTGACTATGCCTACTGATTACCACGTTGTCTAGGGTCGTAAGGGTAAGCGATCTGATAAATCGCTTATACCTTCGAACCCGACCCATTTGGTCGATCATTAGGATCCGACCAAATACTTTAGGTGACCATAGTGTATAGGGAATAACCTTCCGAGGTTATACCTTATGGTCACGACGTTTAAGTAGTTGTATGATAGATAGTTTATATGCCTTAGGTAAATTACCAAAATACCCCTTTGATGCCAAAATTCATTATAAACATATGTGACATAACTTTTGACATCTAAAATGATTTGGCGATAATACTAGGCATATTAAGGCATATTCTACTTGTCATAGGACTAGTTAGGCGGTCCGAACGCGTTTTACGCGAACGACGCGTTAAAGTAGCATAAGCTACCTAAACGGGTCGTAATGGGTCGTAAGCACTTAGGTTAGGTTTCATTTAGTATGTAGGTAGGGCTGTAAACGAACCGAACGAACACGAACAAGGCCTTGTTCGTGTTCGTTCGTTAAGGAAATAAATGTGTTCACGAACGGTTCATGAACACTTACCGAACGAGATTTTGTGTTCGTGTTCGTTCATTAAGGAAATGAGCGTGTTCACGAACGGTTCACGAACACAAACGAACACAAATAAATTAGGCGAACTCAACGAAGGATAAAGATAGATGGCCCAGAGAGTAGCACTCGAACTTGAATCCCTTATTGTGTAACGAAGGTCGATCGTATTCGTAGATGTAAATAATGAGAAATGAATGGGAAATGATGCATAAACAAGGTGAAAGTAGGTTTCCTAATTTAATTGTTAGGGAAATAAAATAAATAAAAGTTTAATAATATAAAAAGTACAAATAAAATATAAGAAAGTAGAAAGATCTTCAATTAAAACACAAACATACGAACATAATGAAATGTACCAATCGGTTGATAGATAATCCGTTGAGTGGATTAAACTCAAAAGAAATTAGCAAGATGCAAGACTTGAGATAACCTCTAGATTTTCATTCATAATTTCATTAATGGAAAAGCACTACTTAAATAGAATTACAAAATGCATGTTGCAGTACGTGGATATGGTTGATCATGGGAATACCTTTCCACCCACTATCTCCCTTAATTGAAGCAAACCACTAAACAATAAAAACATAAAAATAGGAAACTAACTAACAAATAAAAATAAGAAATAATATGCTTCTGTGAACTGTGAACGTCACTAGAGCACATATCACATAAACGAACGCAAATCAACGAATGTTCACGAACACGTTGAACACCTTACCGAACGTTCACGAACACAATCGAACGAACGAGACCTCTGTTCATGTTCGTTCATTTAACTAATCGAACGAAATTTCTTGTTCATGTTCGTTCGTTTATTAAACGAACGAACATAAACGAACTTCCCGCCGAATGGTTCACGAACTGTTCGCTGAACGTTCGGTTCGTTTACAGCCCTATATATAGGCTTTGTTAAACCATATGACACGAGTCTCCATACTCGTTTGGTTTACGAACCCTCATTCTATCTAATCCTCCGATTTAGGTCCGGTTTATTAACATAGTTACCTATATTAGGTGTCGTTTGATATCTGTGATCTCTAGCATTGTTTGGTTGATACTCAAGGACTACTAAGCAATCTCAAGTGAGTACATAGACCCCTCTTTTACTGTTTTCCAAACTGTTTTGGGGTGAAACACATGTGCCTACTTATGACAAAGTTTCATGCCATTATAATATACCAAATAATGTTATTTTTAATGTTTATAATCTGTTTTAAAACATTTTTGTCATACAATCATTTTTCATCATTTCTTGATCATTTAATTAATATGCATGCTTATGTATAAGTATCTAGAGCACACTTATCATATCATCATTATTTCATATGAACTTAAATACTTCAAACATGTAATAAATTCATGAAATCCAAGGCATGTTCATCAAATCATCGTCTAATCATTAAACATAATTGTATGCAACATCCTTTCATTTATTCACTATGTAACAAAGCTCACAAGTGTATATATATACATATATTCATACACGGCACATGCATACATACATATGATATTCCAAAAATTTCCTTTTTCTCATAACTAATTCAAATCATATGAACCTTTTTGTGGAACCTTTTTGATCATGCATGCATTTACTTTATAAGAATCAATCAAATAAGAATCCATCAAAAATCAAACTCAATATCAAATGCATACACATACATATATACGGTTATATATACACACAAACATACTTCCATTTTCATTTTATGTAAAAACCCATTCTTTTTAGTTTCAAGTTTGTGAATAATCTAAGAACCTTGAGAAACTTCTATCATCATCAATAACACCAAAAATCAAGAACAAGGATTTAAAAATAAATTTTATATCTTCAAGATTTTGATGGGTTTTTGACAAAGTATGATGATATGGAACTTGGTTCTTGCTTGAAACACCTCCAAATCACCTTTGGATCTTCAAAAGTGCAGGGAACAAGCTTGGAATGAACTTCAAATCTTGAAGAAAGGCTTGAATTCGAAAATGGAAGGAAGGAAAGAGGGTGTTGGCCGATTGCTTTAGAGAGAGAGGGGAGTGAGATTTGCTTCTTGGTTTGTGGAAGATTGTGTAAGAAAAAGGGGGGACATGGTGGGTTTTCAAGAATGCATGCAACATTCATGATTGACAAGTGGCAATAAAGGGTGAGAGGTGGCACATGCCTCTAGCATACACGAATTTACACACATATACATATATATGCATACATATGTGTAGTATATAATGGGTAAAAACAGGTACTAAACTGGATACCAGGTATTTTATCTAGCGTTTTAATCCCGGTTTATGGCTTTTTAAATTGTTTTTATTATTCTATAAAAATAAACTCATCAAATTATTACTGAAATAAATATCAGTTGCCGAGACTGGCTGCGTTGTCTGCGTTTCGCAGTATACGCACTGTGTTACGCAGTAACACGCGGTACGCGCTTAAACTTGAAAAATAACGTTTTTAAATGTTTTATTTTATTTTTTCAACATGACCATGATTAAAAATAAAATTTTAATCATAACAGTATATTTTTAGGATTTAAATATTATCCGGTCGGTACCAACGTTCGTTACGCATTTTTGTCGCAAATAGTTCTTAAGTTCGAATATACATGTTTTTGCCATACCGAACCCTTCGAAACTTATTTCTAAGTTATGTGAAGGGCATTTAGGGTATGTTTAGCTCATGTCATTGTTCCGGAGTGTACGTCACGTTAAACCGACTACGTTTTCGTAACAGTTTACGTATAACTTAAAAAAAAAAGCTCTTGAGAGTTCGAAAACATACATGGATTGAAATGGGTAATTGTTATATGAAATTATACAAATTCCAGGAATGAAATTCAAGATTTCATTGGACTCGAAATTGTTCGGGTCGTAAAATGATTGTAAAGGCACAATTGTTACAATTCTCCCCCGTTTTGCGGTACAAAAATACCTATCATTTTCAGCCACGACAGTAACTATGGATCCTAACCAAAGTTTGAGTAAACCTTTACAAAAATGCCTATTCACACAAGGCAATATACACCATAATTCTTGATTCCAAAAAATCCAGATAGTTCTTCTGTTCGGCCCAACCTTGCATTCATACCTTATTGAGATTACAAACTCAAGAAGGCCAATAATGTTTTTTACCAAAATACCCCTGCAGCCCCAGTCCCCTTTCATTTGCATATGTAGCACAAGTTGGACTTTTGAAATAAGAACCATCCAAATGTTTAAAGCAGGCTCCTTAACAGCATGCAACCAGATTAAGCAGGTCCAGAGGAGGTTCTGATGCAGCCAGCTCTCAGCAGCCGTATACATAAGGATAAGAGCTTGACCAAGATCCAGCAGCATCCCAAAAACTGACCTGTAGCTCTCATATATCATCTGCAACTTTTCTAAAGAATAACCTCTCATCCGATGCATAAAGAGCTTGAAAATCAACATCTGTAGTAATTTCACCTGGACTTAGACCTACCTATACGAACATTAGACATTATATTTATCAGATTAGTGAACCTATTTATCTGAACATCTACTGCTTCTCCATTTACATAATTGAACCTACCAAACTTTTGTTTCAAAAGATCCATTATACTTTCTTGCAAATTGATATGCGCAAAATGCAACATATAAATTATATCAAATAAAGTATAAAATCAATCTTTTTATGTACTAATGTTGGAAAAGTGTGTCTCTTTGTATACTTTTTATTTTCAGGATTAAAAGTGCTTAAATGTACAAAAGGGACAAATTAACAGGAAAAACCAATATAAATACAAAAGAAGAGAAGTTGACATACCATGCCTACCCTCGAAGCTTCACTTCCAAGACTAAAACAACGAATCAAAAGACAAGCACGGGGCCGTGCCACCAAGGCATGAGGCCATGCCCCATTCCAGAGTCCATGAAGAAAAAGACAAACATAAACAGACAAGAGACACGGGGTCGTGTCCCATGGACATGGGTCGTGGTCAACTCCCAGATATGCAAAATCTCCCAAAGTACAACACTTACAAGACCACGGGGTTGTGCCCTCTAACACACTGGTCGTGTGTCCATACGGATTGACACAACTCATTAAATGAAGACAAAGAAGACAAGGACAAAGGGCCATGCCCATATTCGGAAATGGAAGATCCTCATCAAATAAGTTGTAAGAAGAACAAGGTTGCTGTCGAGGTGTAGATCTCGATCTTGGATTCGATTGAGGTTGAGGAGATATTGGCTGTACAGGAGTAGTTGGTGTTGGTTGTGATGCCGTTGGCGTTCAAATAGGAATAACATTCTCAACTTCTACTTCCACTTCAACAGTTGGTGCACTTGTAGATGTAATTACTGGTTCAGCTCTAGCAGTTTTTGTTTATTTGACAGGCTCTGCAGTTCTCTTTTGTGTTTTCTTTATCATTGGAGACCCTGTTTTCTTTACATTTGTAGCAGCTTTGCTCTTTTGTCTCTTTGATGGTTTCTTAACTATTTTAGGATCAGAAGGCACATATGCTTCATCGTCACTATCTGTTGCCCTTTTCTTTCTCTTGCTCTCTTTTTCAAATTTAGCTCTTGGATCATGTGTTGTAGGAGCCATTTTGGTAATCTCAATACCACTCTCACTTTCAGTCTCATCATCATCTGCTTCACCACCTATAACCCCAAATGCTTTAGTTTCAATATTCTCAGCAATTTCAACCGTATCAGCAGTACTCTTTTCGGCTCGTTCCCTATCTGAAGTAGTAGAAAATACTTCATCTTCACTATCTTCATCGCGAAGCATAGTTTTTTACGTTTTCTTTTTTGTTGGCTGCTTGGTTGTCGTTTGGTTTATAGCTTTACGTTTCTTTGAGTCGTACTTTTCAAACCATTTACATCTTTTGACAACAAAACCTTCTAATTTTTTCATCATCATTGTCGCAGTTACTATCATCGTTTCTCCATTGGCCCTTAGGTGGCGCAACATAATCTTTATCTTTCATACAACCAAATAATCTGTTAAACTGAGGAATGTCTTCTTCCAACTGATTCTTGTACTGTTGAATCCGATCTAATGATAAATTTGTCATGTGTTCCAACGACAGTACATCAGATTCTACCTTAGCAAGAATTGGAATCAGATCATTCACAACATCTGCCCAAACCGAAGATACTGTAAGAATCTATCCTGAACCAAATTCGTCTTCATTTGTCTGAAAATCGACTTTGAAAAGTTGTATGGTAAGTTCAATGTAAGAGCTGCAATGATGCACATCAAATAATCAACCGCAATGTCATAGCCACCATTTCTATGCCCCATAGCATGAATCACTAAATGCAAAAAGAACTTATAGGGCCTTGAGATATTCGCTTTTGAAAAATTTGTTTTGTTAACATACCTCGTGTATCCCATTCGATAAAAATAACCCATAACCATTCATTCTTGGTAACCTGTACACCCTCCTGATTTAATCCTCGGTAATAACCACCTCGATGTCTTCATTTCCAAATTTTACAAACGAGTGAATTGCTGGTGGATAAGCAACAAATTTAGCATTTTGCAAGAAACGTTCTATATGTGATCGATAACCCTTATGTTGATCTGTAAGCGCTTTCTTTATACGTATACGCTCCATGAATTCTAGGATTGGTTTAAAAGGTTCCATCTCTGACAATTTCTTATCTAACACACAACAGATGTTATGTTTAGGATAAAAAATCGTCGCTTTTTCTTGCACAAACGACAAAAATCCAGTACTTAGAAAAATTTGACAAGTTACAAATTTTGTGTGGATGTAACATTGGTACGGATGAACAAGAATTTTGAACCGATGTGCTTACCTTTATTTGAAAGAACATCAAAGTATACAAAAAATATACTTTCGTGCGAATGTAAGCTATATCTTTTGAACATAATGCTACTTCCGTGCGGACGTAACTTTATTCGTGCGAATGAGTTGCTTCCGTGCGGACGTAATTTCATCCGTTTCAAATTCAAAGTTCAATTCTCTTGATTTTTACATGTTTTGATCAAATTGAATGTTCCATTAGAACCTGAAAGTGTCGATTTACATGAACAAGTGTTCAATTTTATGTTTTGACAGTTAATACGTCACAGACCTAAGTTTTAGGCCTTTTAAGTCTGATTTCATCAATTTCAGTCCAAATTGGTTCATGTTCTACCTTTCCCATTGTTGATGGTGTGCAAATCAACCACCATAATGTAATTTGGACAGATTTTGGACACTTAGGAAGATTTTTCTCTCAAGAAGGTCAACTTATGCGAAGAAATCTATTCGTGCGAATGAACTTATATAGCCACTATTCTTCATCCGTGCGAAGGTAATACTTTCATGCGAATGTGAACTTTTCATGCGGATGAACTTACATCCGTGCGAAAAAGCTTCCTTTGTGTGAATGTGTTCATTCATATGAAATTCCAGTTTTTCAGATTTCTCAAATTTCAAACATTTTGTCAGTTTTAACAATCCACTCAGTTAACCAAGTCCAAGTTAATGATTTGTCTACCAAGTCCAAGTTAATGACCTTGGTTGAACATTTTGTGAACAAACTGATGTTTTCTGTCAATGTTAAGTTTCAAATTAATAAACTTCTAATCTTTTCAAACCAGTCTCTCATTTCAGATAAGCTCCCAACACGTTGTTCTACAGGTATTGTTCAGCATCTTCGGATTTTGAAGATCAAGTTAATGACCTTGGTTGAACACTTTGTGAACAAACTGATGTTTTCTGTCAATGTTAAGTTTCAAATTAATGAACTTGTAATATTTTTAAAACATTTTCTCATTTAAGATAAGCTCCCAACACATTGTTCTCTCGGTATTGTTCAGCATCTTCGAATTTTGAAGATCAATATTCCATCGTCATCAGGTATTGTGCGACGTAGTTCGTTCGTGTGAATGAAAATTTCAAGTTTTCTTGTTTTTTAAAGTTTTGAACATAATTCTAATTGAATTTTAGTCTGAATTTTTAGAGGCTTGGTTAAAAACGTGTTTTATATAATCCTCGAAAAAATCAGTCCACTATAACGGTTAAATTTGCGAGAAATGATGAAAAGAGTAGAAAAAGAGCAGAAAAGAAGTCTTTTGTCTGAATCTAGTTGAATTGTCTCAGCTACTAGCCTCCAAGCTCTAATACCACTTGTGAGGACAATCGACATATAGCACAGGTAAATCTATAACCTAGTCTAACTATGCGGAATCCATTTTGATTAGGCGACAATACAAGATTATTTAATTTTCAATGTTTTCATTAATTTTTCAAACGTTTATAACCAGAAAACAATCTGACAGCGCTTCGCTGTCAGTTGCACAAAATCCTTGAACATTTGAAAAAATTTCAATCTCAGACAGTTCGATCTCGAATAATTTGAAAACCTTCTCAACTTTGTCCGTGTTCACATTCTGAATCGTCAACATTGTCCATGTTCACATTCTGAATCGTCAACTTTGTCCATGTTCACATTCTCAATCAGAAATTCTGTATCAGAATATAGTTTGTCAGATCCATTCATTTTGTAAATTATGACATTTGGATCTTCACTCAAACTATATGCTGATTTTGGAATGTAATTCTTGTGAAAACTTTCGTCACTTTCAGGTTGTGAACTTGAACTCTCTTTGTCAAACTTTGATTGAGTGCTTTCAAAAATAGTGTTGTCACTTTCATTTTCCACAACATTCTCAACAACATTTTAACCAATTCTGATTCACACACAGTGTCGGATTTGGTATAGGTCACATCGACATTGTCAGGCGCATGGTCTTTGTATTCAGTTTTTAATTTTAAGTTCAACACCTTTTCCACCCCGTCTGGTTTCTTTCTTGAATAGATATTCAACATAGGAGGTGGAACTCAATTATAACCCAACCCTTTGTTACCATAACCATACACATCTTTCCCCTGACTCGTCTTTTCCAGTCGGTTTTGGAGAATGTGATCCAAAACATAAGATGCCGTAGAATAACTAATCGGCTTCTTATCAACCCATTTCGTCTCTATCCTACGGGTTTCTAGTTCTTGTTTTGATTTGTCATTTGTGTCAATATGATTATTAATTGCAATTTGTTTATCCATGACAATGCTTTTGAGCATAGAAATCATTGCTTCATTTTCTCTGTTAGCATCATGGTACTAGCTGATAGTTCCGTTTAGTATATTATAAGCTTCTTTTGTTTCTTTTAGATCACTGATCAGGTTATCTGTGTGTCTTTTCAACTCTTTGAATTTCTCATCTTTTTCAATGCAAGATTTGCACGGTTCTATGCATTTCGTGCATTGTAATTGTGTTTCTGCTTTCTCACTTTCAATCTTTTCTTTAACCGACTTGACCTTCTGTTCTTCCTCAGAGGTTTTGACTACCTCTTTTAATTGAGCCATCATGGCTTCTTGGCTATTTTGGTCAGATTTTCAGCATTCATTTCCTTTGTTACGTCTATGATCTCTTCTAGAGGTTGTTTCTTCTCTTCTTCACAATGTAAGCAATGGTAATTTCCTTGTGTGCTGAAGAAGCCTACAAAAGAATTAAACATATCAGGGGGTATAATGGATTTGAATGCATTATGAAAGCTAATCTCAGCACAAACTTCATCCAAACTTCTTCAACTATCACTTCCTGCACAATTTGTTTTGCTTCTTCAATGATCTTAGCCAAAAGAGCAAGGTTTTCGGTCTTAGGAATATAATTGTTCCAGTTAAAACCTTCATCTTCCTGAGTCACAACTAATGCCTTATCTTTTGACTTCGATGAACCATCTTCTATCGGAATTGGTCTTGACCTGTTCGGCTGATGTTCGAAATGTTTGTGATAAATCGCCTTCTTGTAATAATCATCACCGAAAGGATTATTGTTACCCTAAACCTCTCCATTTGGACACTCTCTCTTGAAATGGCCTCTTTCTTTACATTTGAAACATATTACTTTGGAATTATCGAACCCTAGTTTCAAGTCAGGCCTTCCAAGACTGTTCCTTCCTGTAATTTCCATGAATCTGTGACACATGTGCTTGCGTAATCATTATTTGAACTCTAAACAGTTCAATTATCAATGAATGATGTATTTTGATCCCTATATTTATTTATTTATGCTTGACAATTTCTCATTTCAATCCTTGTTCGATTTCAAACTCTAAATCGCTTTCTAGAAAGTTATACGCAAACTGATGCATAAACGTAATCAGTTTAATGCGAAAAACACTCCAAAACATCAACATATGCTTAACATACCTTAAAATAACCTTTACATAACTTAGAAATAAGTTTTGGAGGGTTTGGTGTGCTGAAATCAAGTTTATTCAATCGCAGGGACTATTTGCGTCAAACAGCGAAAGTCTGTTGATTCGTATCATAACGTAAAATAACCTTTACATAACTTAGAAATAAGTTTTGGAGGGTTTGGTGTGCTGAAATCAAGTTTATTCGATTGCAGGGACTATTTGCGTCAAACAGCGAAAGTCTGCCGATTCGTATCGTAACGTACCTTCCGGAATATGATCATAGGTTAAACATACTATAAATATCCTTTACATAGCTTAGAAATAGGCTTTGAGGGATTCGGTATGCGAAAATAAACTTATTTGGTCAAACAGGGACTAAAAGCGTCAAAAAGTGCATAAGTTTGCATTTACGCGCATATATTACGTTCCGAACATATCCGGACATCCAAAAATTTTTGTAATCATTAAAATATTTTATTTTAGTGATTGGAATGCTAAATTTCCATTCGTCGCGCAATTTGGATCGTTTTTCGCGTCCGTTCATGTTTCGTCGTAATTAACCGAACAACGCAACCGTACGACCAAACGAACCGACATCCGAGATGTTTTTGATCATATTTCATGTTCCCTATACATTAAATTCATTGTAGAGCCTTGAAATGGGGTTAACGGGGTTTAAACGCGTTGAAAATGGCTTAAACAAGCTGCAGGGACCATTTCTGCCATTTTTGCAAAGTTTCTGGATCTGGCTAGTGGTGGTGTTGTGCCACAGCCTAGTGGCTGTGCTATGGCGGCACGCCACACCCTGATCTGGGCAGAAAAATCATTTTCAGCAACAGCAGGCCTATTTTCAGCAACCGACTTGAAGTTCAGGGTCTTTTGTGTAACATTTGCAATTCCTTGAGCTGGTTTTAGACACCCATAGCATTGTAAATCAATGGGTAAAACTTGGATGGTTCAGATTGAAGCTCAAAAATCGAGGAACGATCCTAACGGTTGTGGAAAATCTATATAAACCCACTTGAGTTCATTCATTTTCCTCACAATTGATCTCAAATTTCTTCTCTAAGTTGAAGCTCTCCTTATGAAGCTTCATACCTGAGAAAATTTTGAGTTCAAATCTTCAAGGCTTGGTCCTTTTGTAAGTCTCCTTCATGCTTGTTCTTGTATTTCAAGCATGAAAGTCAAAAGTGTTTGACTTTCTGCTTTGACCAGTCAATGGTCAACACAAAGTTCATTTGAACTTTGCAACGTGAGCGTAATCACGATGGTTATAGCCCCTTGTGACTATACCTACTGATTACCACGTTGATTAGGCGTAGTGACGAGTCATAGTTTCAGTCAAAATACGTGTTTATGCGTATTTTGCAACCAAACTATTCTTGGGTTTCAAAACCCTTTGTTTTGATATCAAACTTGTTTTCTAACTTAGTTAAACATGTTTAAACATGTTTAACTCGTCACTCTTAGTCTAGTGCTTATATAGGGTCGTAAAGATAAACGGTCTAAACAACCGCTTAGACTTTCGAACCCGACCCATTTTGGTCGATCATTAGGATCCGACCAAACCTATTTTGTGACCATAGTTGTATAGGGAATAACCTTCCGTGGTTATACCTTATGGTCACTTAGTTTAGTTAGTTGTATGATAGGTAGTTATATGCTTTAGGAAAAATTACCAAAATGCCCTTTTTGTGCATAACTTCATTTTAAGCAAATGTAACATAACTTTTTCCATATAAACTGATTATTAAACATGTTAGGGCATATAATACTTGTCATAGGACTAGTTAGGCTACTCGTTTGCGTTTTTGCGCAAATGACGCGTTAAAGTAGCGTAAGCTACCTAAACGGGTCATAACGGGTCGTAAGCACTTAGGATAGGTTCCGATTTAGAATGTAGGCTTTGTTAAACCAATTCATATGAGTTCTAATACTCATTTGGTTTACGAAACCTCATTCTATTTGATCTTCCGACTTAGGTCCGGTTTATTAACATAGTTACCTATATTAGGTGCCGATTGATTCCGTGATCCCTCAAGCGTTGTTTGATTGTTGTTTCAAGATCTTTTAGCTATCTCAAGTGAGTACATAGTCCCATCTTTTACTGTTTTCAAATATTTTGGGGTGATACACATGTGCCTATTTGTTACTTTTGTGTTTTTCATGCTTTCATAACATATACTTGCTATGTTCATTAGTACACATATAGTACATGATTTCATCCATGTTTTTGCTATGTCTGTTTTAGTTAACATGCTAGTACATTGATTTCATAAACACAGTTGTTTCATATGTTCATTTTAGCATATGTACACATTGATTTACATCACATTTTTGCTACGTATGTTCATTCAGCATATTTAGTACATTATTTTCTCATAACATGCTTACATTTGGTATAACATTTGGTTTGTTTAACGAAATTAATACATTCATTAACACCGATCATGCCTCTCGGTAGTAGGTAGTGGTACCATAGGATTTGACAACTCCCATTCCTGAAATCCTAGGTTTGTTTGGACATAAGGAATGACCGAATCCGAAAACATTTTTGATAAACCTTTAACTTGTTAAGGGTTTGTCCTTCAGTCTCAAGGCTTGGATGTATATGTAAAACATTACCACATCAATGTTCATACCTATAAAGCATTTATTTTACAAAACATAACTTTTGACTTAAACTATGATTTATTCAAATATATTGTTTTGTGCATTTTACTTATGGTTTTAGTTGACACTTTTCACTTGCCATACATTACATTTGTTTACACATAAACATTCTGACGTTGCTTTAAACATTACATTTTGGTGGTTTGTTTGGTGGATACGCCGCTGGTACTTCCTATATATAAGTGCTTTTATGATATTACATATCGTATTGTTATTTAAATCATTTCAATTTAGATATATTACATTTTACACAAATAACATATCTTCACAAAACATTGATTTACAAACAACATATTTTATACAAACTCATTTTACTTGGTTATTCATATAACCATACATCTTTCTTTTACATCATCTGATTTCTTATCGATTTTCATATGATTTATAAAAGATAACACTTTACAAGATTTATGACTAACTTTTGCTAAACATTTCTTTAAACTTGCAAGTCATAAATCCTATTTCAACAAAACCTATGTATCTCACAGGCATTTTTATGCTGACATACCTATTTTCACATGTGTTTCAGGTGCTGTTGTTAGATGATCATAAAGCAAACATAGGATTGGACGAGGGCCTTAGTGACTTAAAACTATGAAAGACAGTTAAATTCTTGTATTACTTCTGTAAATTTCTAGACAATGTAAACATTTTAATTAATAAAACAAAACTTCAATTGCCATGTGTTATGAAACAATGATTCTGTTATTCCACTCCCCGACATTTCCGCCGCGATTTGTTGTTTTATGCGGTCGGGGTGTGACAGAATCGCTGCACTCTTTGAACTATACTTGCCATACACCATTTGATATCAATCAGTTCCAGCTCTTTCGGATCTATTTGATCATAATCCACTTTTGTCATATTAGGATTCCCAATCCTTCCTGCTACTAGACTCTCATAAGATTCCAGGACGGAAGCAAGAAACGTCAAGTGCTTTTTTTGCATTTGTTTCATTAAAACCTTGTGTGTTTTGTAGATTAACAGAAATGTTGCACTGGATGACGTGTGGAATTAAATTATTCTAGCTTGAATAGTTGTTTGAGCTTTGCGAAGATTGAGGACTCTGCATTGGAGTGTTTGGCTCAAAACTTGGATAGGATGAAAAAGCACCACTATTACTTGAAGTGTTAGATGAAGATCCATATGAAGTATCTGAACTAAAACCTGTTTGGATCTTTGGACTTTGAGTATTTGCCACATCACTACCCTTGTAATAAAGATCAACGTCTTGTTGAACACCTGAACCCCTTCTCATTTTAGCCATTTTTCGTAACTCTAGTTCATGTCCTTCAAACCTCTCAATGAATTTTCCCAGAGTTAACTCGCTATATTCTTTAGAATTGTTCTTTAGAATCATCAAATACGTCGACCATTTGTAGGATCGAGGATTCGTCCAATACGAGTCAATCTGAGTCAAATCTGGTCTCTAGAAAAGCGGAATCAGACTAGAAACCGTCAATCAGTGTTAGAATAGGAGTAGAAGAGTAGAAAGTCACATTAAATATGTTTTTCATTGATATAATACGTTCAGGTACAGAGAGAATCGGACAGCACTTCGTGGCACAAATCTCTGGAAAGTTACAAATGAAAAACTACACTGGCCTATTTATAGGCACTCCAGTTCGCACGGGATAAAAACACCACTTTGCACGAACTGACATCCCCCAGTTCGTGCGACCTGACTTATATCACATCAGTTCATGCGAACTGGACTTCAAACATATAAACTTAACATTTTAACCCTATTACATGTACACGACACGACCTAGACTGATGACGTAGGCGATAGACATTATGCACCAACAAACTCCCCCTTGTATATTGCCGCAGTCTTCAGTCAGCCTGTCTTCAAAACTTCCTTCACAAAGACTTGAACTTTTCCTCATGACGCTTTGGCTTCTTCAATAACGTCTTCCTGAGCTGTTCTTTCTCTTTAGCAGCTCTCTTCTCTTCTTCAACAAGCCTTTGCACACATGTAAATCTAGCAATCCTGTCTTTCTCCTCATGCTCTTTTCTCTCCTTCTCAGCTTTCAGAAACTCTTCCTTTTCAATCTTTCTCCACTTTGATAACCACATATTTTCAGAATTTATACCTTTCTGAAAACAAATTGTAGCAACTTTCTGAAACTGCAGAGCTTGATCTTTATCTTCAGCTTTATACCCAATCTTGTTCACAAACAAACACTCGATATCCTTCGCAGAACAATTCACAATCCACATTGGATCGTACAGATGAATGTATCTGCTTTCATTCCCAACCTTGTAAATAATCACTGCTTCGGTCGTCAAACAACTATACACCCAGCATACGAACCCTTCATGAAAATTTTGTTCCATCTTCGGCAATGGAATATTCTTTATAACTCTGGGCTTCTTGATCTGCAGAATTGTTTCTTCAATGCCTGTAACTGGATCCGTCCTTTTGACTTTCTTAGGCTGATGTGGCTTCCAGTTTTTAAATTCTTTGAATGCTTTAAACTTCATCAAGCCCCATGTAGGCATATCGTGAACTTTGACAGGATATGTTAATGTTCTAACTTTGGGAAATTCTTCAACATCCCACCAAGGTAGAGACATTATATCCTGAATGTACTGGAAATACTGAACGCCAAATTCTCTTCGAATTGCATAAGCATTCACTTGTGGCAAATAACCCCAGCTTATTATATCACCAAGAGAAATCTCTCTATCTCTTCTGTAATACTGCAGTGGTCTTTTGAATTTTCTTTCTATATCTTTTCTGAACCACTTCTTTCTTTCTTCACGTCGTTCTTCTTTCGACATTTCTTGAAAACTCTTATTCTGAACACTTTCTGCAACTTTCCTTCTCAATTCATCTTCATTCGCTTGACTGAAAAATTCAGCAAGTGTCGGAAAGCTAGAAGTATCAACATTAACGTTCTCAGACCGATCATCATCACTCCAGTCTTCTACTTCTACTTTGTCATAGTTATCAGCTTCTTCAACGTACTTGTACTGATATTCTGGCTGCTGATTGATGTCAAACTTGTTCAATCCTTCTTCAAAATCGAAGTTAAACTCATTGTCTTCAATAACCATCATCTTGACAATCTCAGCTCGAGTATAAGTATGCAATATTTCACCTTCTTCTACATCATGTTCAAGACGTAGAATTAACCTTGAACATTGATCAACATTCTCATCATCTTTTTCAGCATCATCATGCTCCCCCTTTCCACTTGCATTTTCAGACTCTTCATTTGCATCATCTTGAAGATAATCATCAATATTCTCTTCATTTGACGCTTCAGTCACTTTGATACCCGAAGTACCTTGATCATCATCATCATTACCATCATCATCATCATCACTGTGAACAAAATATACATCATCTGCATCATGTTTCAGAATATCATCATCATCTTCTTCATCTTCTTCATCATCTTCTGGCTCAATCAAACCAGATACTGAAGTTAATGGACAAGGCTCAGTCAGAACAATTGCCCTTTCAGTTAATTGAGCATCACCTTCAGCTAGAACACTTTTGCCTTTATTTTTCATTTCAGCTTCTAGTTCAGCTTTACGTCTTGCTCTGACTTCCTCAAGCTCTATTTCTTCAAAATTTTGTTCAATTGACTTACCGATCAAATCTTCAATCACTTTCTTTAACATATATGCTTCATGTTCCTTCCTAGCATTATTGGTCTCTAATTCTTTGTTTTTCAACTTGAAATATTCATTCTGCTCATCCCTATGAGCCTTTTCTTCTTCCAAGACCGCTATCCGAACTTTCAGAATATCAATTTCAACTTGATCAGTTTCAATCTTCTTCAGCAAAGACGAATTTTCAGATTCAACAGACTTTACACGATCTTCCAACTTCTTTTTCTCACTCGACACTTCATCCACCTTCTTTTGCAATTTCCTCACAAGATCATCATGTACAAAGCTAAAATCACCAAGATCTTCAAGAGCTATATTCTTTGGAATATGTGGAAAATCTTTAAAACCCGACGATCCAGGAATAGATTGAACTTGTGGTTGTGTGGTTGGTGGTGTTTGTTGGATGTGTGGTGAAGTAATTAGTGGTTGTTCATGAATAGGTAGGGAAATATGATGTGGTGATGGTGATTGTGGTGGTTGTAAAGGTTCAGGGGATGGTTGTTGTGGTGGTGGTGATGGTTGTTTTTGTGGTGGTGATGGTGGTTTTTGTGGTTCTGGTGGTGGATTTAGCTTCAGCTTGAATTTCAACTTTCGAGCTGCTGGAGTTATAACACATTTTCTTGAAGTAGATTTCTTTCTACCTCCTGAAGATGGTGGTGATACAACTTGAACATTCTCCGGTGGAGCATACGTTTCATCATCATCTTCTGAAATCCTCTTTCTTTTCTTTTGTTTCTCTCTCTCTCTTGGATCATAGTTTTCTTTAATCCAACGATCTTCTTGAGCATCAATATCATCTTCAGAAGCAGATAGACTCTTCTCTTTATCATCACCTACTTTCTTACTCGCTGATTTCCCAGCATCTAAAGTATCATCAATATCTCTCATCAATTGCTCAGTTTCAGGAGTTACTGGATCTTGATCTTCTTCAACATTTGCTTCTATTTCATCTTCTTCTAGTTCATCAACCAACATTGTTTCAACTGATTTCTTTTTATGCCTTTTCTGAGGTTGAGAAGATGATCCTTCTTCAGTTTGGACATTTGGAGTTCTCTTTCCACCTTTCCACCTTTCTTCTTTTCTTTTTCTACTTTTATAAACCACTCATTTCGAGTTTCAGAGAACTCTTCTAACTTCTTTAATTCATCAACTGCACTCTTTTCTTTCATCTCTGTATCATTCCTCCACTTCAAATGATTTACAGGATCTGGATCTTCATATTTCTCATCTTTGATGAATCCGAAAAACTCTGTCTTATTCTTTGGTTCTGGCCAATTCTTGGTATACTTGGATAATCTGATCAACGTTTAATTATCCATGTGATTCAACATCATCAAATCATTCTCTTCATTTTTCACTAGATTTGGATAAGCATGATCCAGCATCATCTGCAGAAACCTCGGATATACCCAACTTCGACTGCCTGAAGTAATATTGTCTTTCATTTAGTGAAAAACGATTCTCGAAAAATTGTATTTCTTGTTCAGCACCAATGCCGTCACCATACACATCTGATAATCTTTCATGACATCATATCCACCTTTTCTGTGACTTAGCGCATGAATCACTGAATGAATAAAGAATTTGTACGGCTTCATAAAACAAGCTTTCAGATAATTTGCTTTGTTCAATGGACTATTGTAACCCATTCTCAGCATACAGCCTTTGACCATTCTTTAAGGAAACCCTGTTGGTGAATTTTCATCGTCTGGAAACTCTAACACTTCACGTACAAGCTGTTCAGTAATTATAATCTCTTTATCTTCATCATTTATACTCACAACTAAATTAATAACATCGTTCACTTCGTCATAAACTGCATTCTTCCAAAAATGATGAACACGAGACTTGAAGACTTTGTACTGATCCGTTAACGCCTTTTGAATCGGTAAACGTTTCATGAACGGCAAAACCTCCTTGAAAACACTCATCTTTGAAAGCGTTTCATCGTATACACAGCAGATATTATGCGATGGATCAAACATTACATTCGATGCCTGAAACACAAACATGAACAAACAAGTTAAACTTTTTGCACAAATTTTCAAAACAAACTATACTTCACACGAACTGGTCTTATGCGAAGTGACCATTTCATGCGGTCTGATTTCAAACGAATTGGATTTCAAACAGTCTGGCCTCAAACAAACTGGACAATCCAAACGAACTGGATAATTTCAAACGATGTGGCCAATCCCATACGATCTGGATCATTCACACTATTTGGCCATCTCGGGCGACCTGAGTCGTCACCTCGTTTGAAAATCCATTATGAACAGTGATTTTTGTAGATTATCAAAACATGTTTTTATGATGAAATTGAAGCCATAGATCTGTTCTACAATGAATTCCGATCACATTGATATGATTTTTATTCGATTTAGTCCACAATATAACCCTAGATCTAAGTTCAAAGATCTATTCATCCGAGTTCAAGCGGTTCGGTTAGATCTGGTTCAAATTAACATCAATCAATACCTTTCCCATGTTATAACTTGTGCAAACCAACTTATATGATGAATCCGAACAACAAGAACACACGATTCAGACTTGAACACAAAGAAATCAGACGAATCGCTCAGATTGCTCGAAGATGTGTGTTTGGTGCGATGTGGTGAAACTGATGCTTTCACGCGATCTGGTCTCCTTTATATAGAGGAGCCAGGTCATGCGAGTTGAAATATTGAGGCTGTTTGAGGAGTTCGTGCGGTCTGGCCTTGTTTGACACTTTTGGCCAGTTCGCACGAGTTGATCACCTCGTGTGAAACTCTTTTAATTTTTCAAATTTTTTAACTTTTTAACTATTTACCACCACACACAGTTAACCAAGTCCAATTTAATGACCCTGGTCAACTGTTTAGCCTGCCAAGTCCAAGTTAATGACCTTGGCTGACCAAATTATGATCTCACTGACATTTTGAAACAAATTAAGTTCAAATTAATGAACTTTTAAACATTTTGAGCAATTACCAACGCTTTTCTCAAACTTTTTCTTATCCAACCCAAATGATCCAACATGTTTAGCACTGTGAGACTTTGATCATCAGATCCCCAACGTCTGTTGTCGAAAATAAGATGAAATGACAAATCTTTTTGAATTTTACAACATTTTAGCTAAACAAACATAGAATCTTTTTGATTTAAAGAAACTGAAAACTGTACAAACATATTTACAGACAACTTTTTGTGAGATTGTGTAAGAGGATCATATCAGTTTTTGAGACATATCACTAACACCGTTGATCTTGATTTAACTTTAAGCTTTAAACAAATTCACTTCTGATTGTCAGTATTGTTGTCCACTTAAACTTCTACACAAGTTTCAATTGATTCAAGATACGAATTAGTGTTTTAAGAACTAAACTTATTCACGTGTCCCACCTCAGAATATACTCCCGTATACATACTTCGATATTCAGTTTTACAGGTGAGTGCACACTAATGATATCTGTAAGGGTTAAATGCAAGGCCATGAGAGCTCAGGCTATTGCTTTCGCAAAATCAGAGAGATGACGGCTCGAATTTAAGTGGGTCCCCCTTGGGGATCTTCTTTTCAACAACACATGATTAGCATTTTTCAATGTTTCATCATTTTTTATGCTGAGGGTGAGCTTTAAGAATAAAGCAGTGCAAAGTATTATACGAGGACTAGGCTATTGCTCCCGTAAAATCAGAAGTCCTGGTATAATACCCCAGATATCATCACGTACAAAGACCTAGTATGTCAGAAATTGTAAGTCTTTCAAACAAGATTTCGGGGCTTACCCATATATCCGAGAGATGTTCCCCACGAGATAAGCAAGTTATTTGTTATATTTATATCTCGAACTCAATCTACTAATTGTGTGAAGCCTACTGGCACATCATTAGTGAGACTCGTTTAAAAACATTTTGACTTTCCATTTCTTTAGCATGTTGTGATAGTCCACTGATGTACTATCATTTCCTCTTTTTCACACAAAACTCATTTTTGATTTTTTTTCAATGTTTTTGTATTTAAGGAAATTTATCATGTTTTTGTATTTTCTATAAACTTTCTCCCCCTAAAATCAAAACATATTTTTGTAATTTTTGTTTTATCAAAAGCAGTAAAGAAACTGTACAGAAAAACATGACAACAAGACACAGATCACTTCTGATCGCCGTCCGCCTCGGCCACACACTCTACCACCCTCCCAGAAAACAAATTCTTTAACCCGTTCAATTTCAAAAGATAATTAAATCTTGTTTTATCAAAGGGTTTTGTGTAAAAATAAGCTCTCTGATCATCGGTGTGAATATAATCATTTCGAATCAATTTTTTCTCGTAGCAATCACGAATAAAATGATGTCGAATCTCAATATATTTTGTTTTGTCTACGACACGACCTAGACTGATGACGTAGGCGATAGACATTATGCACCAACACCATTCGCCTTGTGGTAACGCATTAGCTAGCTTATCCACCCATTCATCATCTTCTTTTTCAATATTCAATCGTTTCATCTCCGCAACAAGATGACAATACCTCTCAACAAGCTATTTTAATGACTCTCCTTTCAAGGCTGTGAAGATATCAAACTCTTTCTTTAGCAAAGCCTTTTTACTTTTCTGCATAGCCTTACTCCTTTTAAATGTCACTTTTAAAGACATCCAAATTGATTGTGCAATACCCTTATGTTGGAGTAGCGTTTATATATCATCTTTTATAGCTTGTTAAAGAAGATTCAACATCTTTTTCTCTCTTATAAACTTTTCTTTTTCAGCTGGATTAAACTGGTTTAGGCTTTTCTTTAGACCAATCTCTCCAACTAGAGCACTATATTCTTTTTCTATCGAATACCAACAATCCATAGAGTCGGCCTGTACCCAATTCTTAAACCTCTCGTGCCATCATTTAAAATCGTCCATACTCATAAGCTTCAGTGGCTTTGTCATTGTTCCCATTTCGTTGAACAAATTTAGACTTTGAACCATAGTCGCGGGGGTTGTAGCAATAGCATTATAAAATTCATTTTCCTTTTTAACAACAATTTCGTACGAACGTAAGGATTTGGTGTGAAAGATAGCTCGTGTGGATGTACAATACTCAGATTGAAAAAGATCACCTTTAATGCGGATGTAGACTCTCGTGCTAGCTAATCATAAAACAAACAAAAACTATTTACTATCATGTAAATGAAATCTTTTCAAACGAATTAATATTACTTCCGTGCGGACGTAGTACGTTCGTGCAGACGTAGTTCGTTCGTGCGAATGGAAAAATTCCAAGCTTTCTCGTTTTTGACGTTTTGAACATGATTCTGATTGAATTTTAGTCTGAATTTTTAGAGGCTTTGTTAAAAACATGTTTTATATAATCCTCAAAAAAATCTGTCCATTCTGATGGTTAAATGTATGAGAAATGATGAAAATGAGTAGAAAAAGAGTAGAAAAGAAGTCTTCGGTCTGAATCTTGTTGAATTGTCTCCGATATTAGCCCCCAAGCTCTGATACCACTTGTGAGGACTGTTTTCCATCGACATATAGCTCAGGTAATATCTATAACCTAGTCAAACTGTGCAGAATCCATTTTGATTAGGCAACAATACAAGATTTCTTAATTTTCATTGTTTTCATTAATTGATCAAACGTTTACGACTAGAAAACAATCTGACAGGGCTTCGCCGTCAGTTATGCAACATCCCTTACTAACACTCAGTCTACACAACTATTTATACACGTGATCTACCTTCGTGCAGACTAAAGGACACCTTTGTACGAATGTGACTTACATCCGTGTGAATGACTACTTTCGCACAAATGTATGACTTTCGTATGAAAGTAACATATAAGTTAAAATGTGAATAATCTAACATTTTTCCTATTACATGACACGACTCGATGACATAGGCAGACATTGTGCATCAACATGATGGTTTTCTAGAACCTATTCCAATTTATCCAAAAATTAGCACCGGGTTAAACCAAATTGGTTTAGATCCAAACTGGTTTTAACAGATAGGATTCCAAACCGGTTTGAACTGGCGGTTAAGGTTTAAAATCAGACCTTTTCGGATTATCTGGTACAAGAACATGACGTGGTTTTTTGTAGCACCTCTACGAACAGGTCATTTTATTTTATCTGGAATATACATATCTGAGTCCGCTAATGGTAAAGTTTTATATTAAGTTGTTTTATATTCAAATCATATCCAGATTATGTGAGTGATTGGATTGAATCTCTCATATTAGTTTCATCTTCTAATATGATAAGTGTCGTAGTTACTCTAACTGAGTTATTTGAATACCTTTAATATGGCCCGTGATGAAAGAGATAAAAATAGTTAGCACATAGACACACTAGTCAATATGTCTATTTTGGCGATGATAAAAAATGAATCAACTAATGTTAGTTCTATATTTTTTGTTGTGTTTTCGAAACACCAAATTAACTAAAGAACTCAAAATGAATCAACACGAAAATGGACAAAAGGTCTATAGTTGATGCTATGGTCGGACCATGCATCAAATGCCCAATTTTAAACAAGAGTTTTAGGACTAACAAGTCATGGAGGGCTCATGATCAATGTGACAGTTCAACCACGGATCAACTATATTATTGTTGGAAAATTTTCAAGAATTTAAGCTTACTTCAAAATGTATATATAGGATGATGATCCATTAGGAACCACCCTTTACTGCGAGAACCGCGAGAACCAGTGTGAACACAATCAAATATACCGAAAAAAATTAAAAACACACAAAATAACTTTTTCGCCAGTAATGCCTTGTACGTACAACAAGACGTTGGTGAGCATTCTTGCGCCCAAAAGTCATTGGGTGACAAGGAATTAGCTTACCCGGAAGTTTCGTACATAGCTGATCAGGTATGAATGATATATATTTTGTTAAAATGTTATATAAATGTTATATATATATATATTTTTATGATGGTTAGGATTTTATATCCCGCAAAGAGTTGGAACTTTGGGTAAAAAAGGAGGTTAGACAATGGATACGTTATTATTACTAGACAGTCTAAGGATCACTGGATATGGCTCCAATGTTGCCGTTGCAGCGAGCATGAGAGTAAGACCACTGTCAGAAAAACGGACAACAAAAAATGCAGATGCCCTTTCATGGTGATAGGTAGTGTGACAACTGTGCTCTGTAATCGATGTATAATGTAAAACAATGTCAGTTATCAATAAAACAATGTGCTTTGTGTTGTTATATGCGTTTTGGTTTTATTATGTGCGTATTTGTGTTTGATGACTTTACGATTTGATTCGATTCCGATTTCAAGCTTTAAATCGCTTTCTGGAAGGTTATACGCAAACTGGTGCGTAAACACAGTCAGTTGAATGCAACGAACACTACGGAATAGTGACATAGGCTTAACATACCTTAAATAACCTTCACATAACTTAGAAATAAGCTTTGGATGGTTTGGTGTGTTAAAATCAAGTTTGTTCGATCGCAGGGACTATTTGTGTCAAACTGCAAAACTATATCGATTTGTATAGTAACGAACATTGTGGAACTTGATCATAAGTTAAACACACCCTAAATATCCTTTATATAGCATAGAAATAGGCTTTGAGGGGTTCGGTATGCTAAAACAAACTTTATTGGTCATTCAGGGACTAAAAGCGTCAAAAAGTGCATAAGTTTGCATTTTCGCGCATATCTTACATTCTGAATATATCCGGACATCCAAAAATTTATGTAATCATTAAAATATTTTATTTTAGTGATTGGCTTGATAAAATTCCATTCGTCGCGTAATTTGGATCGTTTTTGCGTTCGTTACGACTTCCGTCGTAATTAACCGAACAACGCAACCGTACGACCAAAAGAGCCGACATCCGAGATATTTTTGAGCATGTTTTGAGTTCCCTATACTTTAACTTCATTTTAGAGCCTTGAAATGGGGTTAACGGGGCTTAAACACATCGAAAAAGGCCTAAAACATGTGCAGGGAACATTTCTACCAATTTTCAAACTTTTCTGGAGCTGGCACCCTGTGGCGCTGCGCCACCACCTGTTGCCTATCCCGTGGCACGGCGCGAGCGCCTGATCTGGACAGAAACTTAATTTTCTGCAATTTTCAGCAATGGGGTTGAACTTGGGGATCTATTTTGTAACATTTTCAATACCGTTGGCTTGTTTTGGGGCACCCCTAGTATTGCAAATCTATGGGCATGAGGTGTACAGCCATGATCGAAGCTCATTTCCCGATAAACGATCCTAACGGTTCTAGATTTCCTATAAATACCCCCCATCATTTCTTTGCAAAACCCACTTGATTTTCTGAGATTTCTCTAAGTTGAAGTGTAACCACTTCATACCTGAGAATACTTGGAAAATCAAACTTGCAGGGACCCTTTGTAAGTATTCCTTCATTCTTTTTATGCGTTTTTAGCTTAAAAGTCAAACTGTGTTTGACTTTCTGCATTGACCATTTTATGGTCAATGCGAAGTTCGTTTGAACTTCATAACGTGAGCGTAATCACGATGGTTATAGTCCCTAGTGACTATACCTACTGATTACCACGTTATCTAGGCTCAGTGACGAGTCGTAGTTTCGGCCAAAATGCGTATTCTCACGTATTTTGTAACCAAACTACATTTAGGTATCAAAACCGTTTGTTTTGATACCAAAACCTGTTTTCTAACTTAACTAAACAAGTTTTAGCATGTTTAGCTCGTCACTTTTAGTTTAGTGCTTGTGTAGAGTCGTAAGTCAAGCGGACTAAACACCCGCTTAGACATTCGAACTTTGACCCGTTTGGTCGATCATTAGGATCCGACCAAACATGTTTAGTGACCATAGTTGCATAGGGAATAACCTTCCGAGGTTATACCTTATGGTCACTTAGGTTTAATTAGTTGTATGATAGGTAGTTTATATACCTTAGGTAAATGACCAAAATGCCCTTTTCAGTCATAATTGGTAATTAAGCATATGTAACATAAACTTTTGTCATATAACTGATTGTGCAACATATTTAAACATGTTTAGGCATATAATACTTGTCATAGGACTAGTTAGACGTCGCGAACGCGCATTTGCGCGAACGACGCGTTAAAGTAGCATAAGCTACCTTAATGGGTCGCAATGGGTCGAAAGCACTTAGGTTAGGTTCCGATCTAGAATGTAGAATTTGTTAAACCATATCACATGAGTTCCAACACTCATTTGGTTTACAAGACCTCATTCTGTCAGATCTTCCGATTTAGGCGTCGATTGTTTGACTAGTGATTCGATTACTAGGTGCTGCTTGATTTATCTGGTTTACTTGAGTTTGTTGAAGTTCTATTGATTGAGGATAATTTGCACTTCATGTGAGTACATAGTTCCCCTATTTTACTGTTTTCAATTGTTTTGGGGTGATTCATATGTATCAAAACAATTCTCGATATTATAACGATGATTTCAAAAACGATTAAGATGGTTTATACTAAACTAATAACGATTTCGATAAAGTGAACGAACTTGTTGGTTGTTGTTACATAACGAATTACATTCATTAGCATTGATCAAGCCGACCAGTATTAGGTTATGGTACCATAGGATCTGACAAATCCCGTTATCATACTACACCCATGGTTATGTGTGGATTAGGTGGGTAATGACTGAATCTGATTGTTAACTTACCCTTTGGTGGTTTCTTAATGCGAGAAGCGATATAGTCGAGTCACGAAGGTTTGAATGTTATTAGCGAGACGACCAAAAATAGTTTTCACAATTAAAAACGAGGGTGATTTAAAACGAGTTAAACGATTTGGAAACGATTTAAACGAGTTAAACGAATTGGATAAATGATTGGTTTTTGGTTAAGTGTTTAGATAACGGGACGGGTGTCATATGGTGAAAACATGGTAGATACACCACTGGTACTTCTTATATATAAGTGTTTTCAGTATATTACATACCGTGGCGTTATTTAGTTCACTTGGGTAAACGATTTTGAAACGATGTCACATAACGATGTTTTTGAAAGGATATAAACCATACGAGTTTTATTAACGAGTTAATACGAGATGTTTTACAATTTGGTTTACTAAAACAAATGTTTTTGGGTTAAGAATCATGGCTACGAGGTTTTATAAATAATAACCCACTTGATTTGAGTTGGTTAAATTGTGCTGCAATACTATGTACTTTTCAAAACAAGGTTTTTAATAAGATATTGCAACATGTAAACTAGCCATGATTCCGATACTCTCATAAAACCTATGTGCTCGCCAGCATTTCTTTGCTGACTTTGTTTTTACATATGTTTCAGGTGATGTTGCTTGATGTTGATTGCTAGGATGCATGAGTCACATAGGATCTGGACGAGGCCTTAGTGACATAATAACAATGATAGTCGATATGTAACGTGTTTGTTTCGTGTTAAAACAATGTAAATTACTTAATGAATAAATAAAACGAAACTCTTTTTGTATTCCATGGTTGTGAAACAATAATTATGTTACAACACTCCTCGACGTTTCCACCATGATTTGTTGTTTTACGTGGTCGGGGTGTGACAGAAGAGTTGGTATCAGTGCCAATGGTTATAGGGAATTAGGTTATTAGTAATGCTTTGACCTAGACTATAACTTTTAGGACCCTAACGCAAGTGAATTTGCGTTTAGATTTTTAAAACAAATCCATCACCTAACCTTAGGTGATAACCACAACGAGAACACAAATTTCGAACCTGCTTCGAAAGTTAATCATTCGTTCTAGGATGATTGATTACTAGGTTTTGAACCCTTCCAGTTTGACTCATTTTTGGCTTAGTGCCTTCTGAGTTTTCAAAATCTCGTCAAAGTTTGGGTCTAAATAATGTGAACACGTGCAAACTGGAAGAGTGACTGCCTGTACCCTGAGTTTTCTGTCTAAGGCTAGAGTGTTCGTACAAATCCACATAATCGGACCAGTCACTCTTACCTGGGAACTCTTGGGGTGAGTGTTCACTTATAGGCGAGCATGTCTTCGCGATACATTATTGTGACTCATTTACTTTGGTTAATCACTGCGTATCGTTTGTTTGTTCGAGATAACGAACAAATGATCGCCTTCCTTGTGTTTTGTCGATGTTTTCAATACCTCTTTTGTTTTTCCTAATTGTCGACCTCACTCGTTTTTCATATTTCCTTTTAGACAATGCCTCCTCGACGTGATGCACAATCTTTTACTGTTGAAGAAGTCGCAGCCCTTGTCTCTCAGCAAATGGCTGCTGTGCTTGCAGGCATTGTGACCCAAATCCATGAGTTATACAACAACAATAATAATAACAATGCTCAGTGTAATTTTAAGAATTTCAATTCTGCTAAGCCGCTAAAGTTTTCTTGGTCGTAAGGAGCAACTGCGCTCTTGTAGTGGTTCGAGAGTATCGAGAGCACATTCAGACATGTGCAATGTCCGATGGGCGTAAGGTTGAATTTGCATCAAGCGTGTTTGAGAAGCGTGCTCTTACGTGGTGGAATGGAGTGATGCGTGATAGGGGTGCCAAAGTGGCATTGGCACAGACACGGGAAGAGCTTCGAGCTCTCATGATGAAAGAGTTTTGTCCCCATCACGAAATTCGAGCTTTGGAACGAGAGTTTGACGATCTAAAGCAAGATGGGGGAGAACACCGTGCGTATATGGATCATTTTGAGGAACTCAGTCTTTTGTGTCCTACTATGGTTACCCCGTTGGAGAAAGCGATAGAGAGGTATATCGATGGTTTACCCGATTCCATACAGGATATTATGACTGGCATTAATCCTACTACTGTTCGTCACGCGATAGAGTTGTCTGCTACCCTGACTGAACTTACCTGCAAGGGTGATAAGAAGAAGTCGACCGATTCTATTAAGGAAAAAGGTAAGGGTAAGAAAGGTGAGTCGTCGAAGAAGTCGAAAAAGCGAAAGGGTGCTCAGAATTTTGCAGTAACAGCTCAGAACCCACCGGCTCAACCTCCTGCGAAGAAAGTGTATGCTGGTACCGCACCTCATTGTGCTCGCTGCAACGGTCATCATGCTGCACAACAAGCTTGCAAGCAATGCACCACGTGTGGTAAACTTGGGCATCTGGCCAACATCTGTCGTTTGGATCAGAATCAGATTGTTCAGAATCAAGCTCCAGTTCAGGGGAATGCTGCTAGATTCCCACCGGGTTCATGTTTCAATTGTGGAGAGTTTGGCCACTTCCGCAACAACTGTCCGAGGTTGGCGAATGCAAATGCGAATCCGAACGTGAATGTCAACGCGAATGTGAATCCCTCTCATGGACGAGCGTTCAATCTAAATGCAAACGAGGCTCGAGCTGACAACCACGTTGTCAACGGTACGTTTCTTGTTAACAATCGACCTGCATCTATTCTTTTTTATTCTGGTGCCGATAGAAGTTTTGTTTCATTATCATTTGAGCCTTTGCTTGCGATACCTAGAACTAAACTGAGGAAACCCTTATCTGTCGAAGTTGCTACTGGCAAACCTCTTGTTCTCGATTCTGTTATTCGTGATTGTCAGTTAAACCTTGATAACCATCTTTTTCCTATTGACCTCACACCGATGCAACTAGGGAGTTTCGATATTATCATTGGGATGGATTGGTTAACCAAACATCATGCTGAGGTGGTTTGTTTCGATAAGATTGTTCGTATTTCTCTTTCGTCTGGCGATGTTCTGGAAGTTCGTGGCGAGAAACCATCTGGTGGATTGAAGCTTATGTCGTGTACAAAGGCCCAAAGTTATTTGCGAAAAGGGTATTTTGCTTTTCTGGCACATGTCACCGAGGAGAAAGGCAAGGGCAAGAGTATTCAGGATATTCCGATTGTTCGGGATTATCCAGAGGTGTTTCCTGATGAACTGCCTGGTTTGCCTCTAGTTCGTCAAGTTGAGTTTCATATTGACCTATTACCCAATGCCAATCCGATTGCGAAAGCACCTTATCGTCTTGCACCGTCGGAGATGCAAGAGTTATCAAAACAGCTTCAAGAATTGTCTGATAAAGGATTCATCCGTCTGAGCTTTTCGCCTTGGGGAGCTCCTGTCCTCTTTGTGAAAAAGAAAGATGGATATTTTTGAATGTGTATCGATTATCGTGAGCTTAATAAGCTTACCATCAAGAATCGATCTCCCCTACCTCGAGTTGATGATCTCTTCGACCAGCTGCAAGGTGCTTCATGCTTTTCCAAGATCGATCTGCATTCTGGGTATCATCAACTTCGTGTTCTCGAAGAAGATATTCCCAAAACTGCCTTTCGCACAAGATATGGGCATTACGAGTTCACTGTCATGCCTTTTGGTTTAACGAATGCCCCAGCTATCTTCATGGACTTAATGAATAGGGTCTGTAAACCTTATTTAAACAAGTTCATCATTGTGTTCATCGATGATATTCTCATTTATTCGAAGTCTCGAGCCGATCACGAGCAACACCTTCGTTTGACCTTGGAACTTTTGAAGAAGGAACAACTTTTTGCTAAATTCTCCAAGTGTGAATTTTGGCTTAGAGAAGTTCAGTTTTTGGGTCATATAGTCAATGGGCAGGGTATTCATGTGGATCCATCCAAGATTGTTGCAATTAAGGATTGGAATACACCGACGACACCTACAGAAATCCGATCATTTCTTGGTCTTGCTGGATATTATCGTCGATTCATTTCTAATTTCTCAAAGATCGCGGTTCCACTCAAAGCTTTGACTCAGAAGAATAAGCCTTTTGAGTGGGCACCCAAGCAAGAAGAAGCATTTCAAACACTGAAACAGAAGCTATGTGATGCTCCTGTTCTATCTTTGCCCGAAGGAAACGATGATTTTGTTGTCTATTGTAACGCGTCGAATCTAGGACTTGGTTGTGTTCTTATGCAACGAGGTAAAGTCATAGCTTATGCGTCTAAACAGTTGAAAGTTCACGAGAAGAACTATACGACTCATGATCTTGAGTTGGGAGCTGTAGTTTTTGCCCTCAAAATCTGGAGACACTACCTCTATGGCAAGAAGTGTGTGGTTTTCACAGACCACAAAAGTCTCCAGCATATTCTTAATCAGAAGGAGCTGAACATGAGGCAACGACGTTGGGTTGAACTCTTAAACGATTATGATTGCGAAATTCGCTACCATCCTGGTAAGGCGAATGTCATAGCCGATGCGCTTAGTCGAAAAGAGCGAGTCAAGCTTCATTCTATTCGCACGCTATCTGATATTCAATCTCGTGTCCTTGAAGCTCAACGATCTTGTGTGATCAAAGGCTTATTGAAAAATGAGCTGCCGCTTCAACTTGAGCTTAAACTCGAAAGGAAAGACGATGGTTTACTCTACTTCAAGGATCGTTTGTGGATTCCGAAACAAGATGATCTTCGCACCTTGGTAATGGACGAATCTCACAAATCTCGATATTCTATCCATCCTGGTGCTGATAAAATGTACAAGGATCTTCGTACTCAGTACTGGTGGCCTGGTATGAAGAAGGATGTTGCCTTGTATGTATCGAAATGCCTGACTTATCTTAAAGTCAAGGCTGAACATCAACGACCTTCTGATTTGCTTGTACAACCAGAGATACCGGTTTGGAAGTGGTAGAACATTGCAATGGATCTCATCACTAAGTTACCGCGTACGTCTAAAGGTCACGATGCTATTTGGGTTGTTATCGATCGATTAACGAAATCAGCTCATTTTATTCCAATTCGCGAGGATCTATCTGCTGATAAACTTGCAAAGATTTATGTTGATGAGATAGTATCTCGACATGGTGTTCCTTTGGATATCATTTCTGATCGTGATGCTCGGTTTTCATCTCATTTCTGGAAGACCATACAATCTGTTTTCGGAACCCAACTAAATCTAAGCACTGCTTATCATCCCCAAACAGATGGACAATCTGAGAGAACAATTCAAAATTTGGAGGATATGCTTAGAGCATGCATAATAGACTTTGGTGGTAATTGGGATTCTCATCTTCCATTGATCGAGTTCTCTTACAACAATAGTCATCATGCTAGTATTAATATGGCACCATTCGAAGCTCTCTATGGTCGAAAATGTCGTTCACCTGTCTGTTGGAATGAAATTGGTGAAGCTTAGCTTACTGGACCTGAGCTCATTCTAGAAACAACAGACAAAATCAAGAAAATCTGCGATAATCTTGTGACAGCTCGAAGCCATCAAAAGAGTTATGCAGATATGCGACGCAAGCCCTTAGAATTTCAAGTCGGCAACCGTATCCTACTCAAGGTGTCACCTAGGAAAGGAGTGGTGAGATTTGGAAAGAAAGGAAAACTTGCTCCTCGATATGTTGGACCATTTAAGATTGTGGAAAGAATTGGAAAGGTTGCCTATCGACTAGAGCTACCTCCAGAGCTTGGAAATATTCATCCGACTTTTAGAAAGTGTTTAGCTGATGCTGATCTTCACATTCCTCTCGACGAGATTCAAATCGATGAAACGATGCACTTTGTCGAGAAACCTGTGGAGATAACGGACTGTGCATTCAAACAGTTGAAGAACAAACGGATTCGATTGGTCAAGGTTCGTTGGGAATCCAAACGTGGCCCAGAGTTTACTTGGGAATGTGAGGACCAGATGAAGACGAAGTATCCACATTTTTTTTCACAAGCATCCTCTAGTTAAAATTTCGGGATGAAATTTCCTGAAGTAGGGGAGACTGTGACAACTGTGCTCTGTAAACGATGTATAATGTAAAACAATGTCAGTTATCAATAAAACAATGTGCTTTGGTGTTGTTATATGTGTTTTGGTGTTATTATGTGTGCATTTGTGTTTGATGACTTTACGATTTGATTCGATTCTGATTTCAAGCTTTAATCGCTTTCTTGAAGGTTATACGCAAACTGGTGCGTAAACGCAGTTAGTTTAATGCAACGAACACTCCGGAATAGTGACATAGGCTTAACATACCTTAAATAACCTTCACATAACTTAGAAATAAGCTTTGGATGGTTTGGTGTGTTAAAATCAAGTTTGTTCGATCGCAGGGACTATTTGTGTCAAACTGCGAAACTATATCGATTTGTATAGTAACGAACATTCCGGAACTTGATCATAAGTTAAACATACCCTAAATATCCTTTACATAGCTTAGAAATAGGCTTTGAGGGGTTCGGTATGATAAAACAAACTTTATTGGTCATTCAGGGACTAAAAGCGTCAAAAAGTGCATAAGTTTGCATTTTCGCGCAAATCTTACGTTCTGAATATATCCGGACATCCAAAAATTTATGTAATCATTAAAATATTTTATTTTAGTGATTGGTTTGATAAAATTCCATTCGTCGCGTAATTTGGATCGTTTTTGCGTTCGTTAAGACTTCCGTCGTAATTAACCGAACAACGCAACCGTACGACCAAACGAGCCGACATCCGAGATATTTTTGAGCATGTTTTGAGTTCCCTATACTTTAACTTCATTTTAGAGCCTTGAAATGGGGTTAACGGGGCGTAAACACATCAAAAAATGCCTTAAACATGTGCAGGGACCATTTCTGCCAATTTTCAAACTTTTCTGGAGCTGGCACCCTGTGGCGCTGCGCCACCACCTGCTGCCTATCCCGTGGCGTGGAGAGAGCGCATGATCTGGACAAAAACTTAATTTTCTGCAATTTTCAGCAATGGGGTTGAACTTGGGGGTCTATTTTGTAACATTTTCAATACCGTTGGCTTGTTTTGGGGCACCCCTATTATTGCAAGTCTATGGGCATGAGGTGTACGGCCATGATCGAAGCTCATTTCCCGATACACGATCCTAATGGTTCTAGATTTCCTATAAATACCCCCCACCATTTCTTTGCAAAACCCACTTGATTTTCTGAGATTTCTCTAAGTTGAAGTGTAACCACTTCATACCTGAGAATACTTGGAAAATCAAACTTGCAGGGACCCTTTGTAAGTATTCCTTCGTTCTTTTTATGCGTTTTTAGCTTAAAAGTCAAACTGCGTTTGACTTTCTGCATTGACCAGTTTATGGTCAATGCGAAGTTCGTTTGAACTTCATAACGTGAGCGTAATCACGATGGTTATAGTCCCTAGTGACTATACCTACTGATTACCACGTTATCTAGGCTCAGTGACGAGTCGTAGTTTCGGCCAAAATGCGTATTCTCACGTATTTTGTGACCAAACTACTTTTAGGTATCAAAACCATTTGTTTTGATACCAAAACCTGTTTTCTAACTTAACTAAACATGTTTTAGCATGTTTAGCTCATCACTTTTAGTTTAGTGCTTGTGTAGAGTCGTAAGTCAAGCGGACTAAACACCCGCTTAGACTTTCGAACTCGACCCGTTTGGTCGATCATTAGGATCCAACCAAACATGTTTAGTGACCATAGTTGCATAGGGAATAACCTTCCGAGGTTATACCTTATGGTCACTTAGGTTTAATTAGTTGTATGATAGGTAGTTTATATGCATTAGGTAAATGACCAAAATGCCCTTTTCATGCGTAATTGGTAATTAAGCATATGTAACATAAACTTTTGTCATATAACTGATTGTGCAACATATTTAAACATGTTTAGGCATATAATACTTGTCATAGGACTAGTTAGACGTCTCGAACGCACATTTGCGCGAACGACGCGTTAAAGTAGCATAAGCTACCTTAATGGTTCGCAATGGGTCGAAAGCACTTAGGTTAGGTTCCGATCTAGAATGTAGACTTTGTTAAACCATATCACATGAGTTCCAACACTCATTTGGTTTACAAGACCTCATTCTGTCCGATCTTCCGATTTAGGCGTCGATTGTTTGACTAGTGATTCGATTACTAGGTGCTGCTTGATTTCTCTGGTTTACTTGAGTTTGTTGAAGTTCTATTGATTGAGGATAATTTGCACTTCATGTGAGTACATAGTTCCCCTATTTTACTGTTTTCAATTGTTTTGGGGTGATTCATATGTATCAAAACAATTTTCGATATTATAACGATGATTTCAAAAATGATTAAGATGGTTTATACTAAACTAATAACGATTTCGATAAAGTGAACGAACTTGTTGGCTGTAGTTACATAACGAATTACATTCATTAGCATTGATCAAGCCGACCAGTATTAGGTTATGGTACCATAGGATCTGACAAATCCCGTTATCGTACTGCACCCATGGTTATGTGTAGGTTAGGTGGGTAATGACTGAATCTGATTGTTAACTTACCCTTTGGTGGTTTGTTAAAGCGAGAAGTGAGATGTTGGATCGACCGGTGACCCTAAACAGTCAGTATGAGTAGTTCATCATCAAGTACAAAGGCGGAATCAATGTAAAAGATGTCAACACAGCTTGTTTCTTTCTAATCTTCTTCTATTACTGATTTCCTGAGCTTTTTACAATTCAAATGACAAACGGACAGCACCTCGACTCAGAAACAATGACCAGATTCCACTCCAAATGAACACACACATCACCTATATATAATGTTGCTGATTCCGCTCCAAATGACATGTTGGTTTCAAGCGAAATCATATGTGTTGATTTCGCTTGAACTGAACATTAACCCTTTCAAGCGGAATCACCCACATTTACATGTAAAACCCTAATTTCAAACCCTGTTATGTGCTCGTTCATCCTATCTAGACATAAGACTCGATTAAGACGAAGTTAACAGACACTAAGTGCACCAACAGACTCCCCCTTGGATGTTGACGAAGTCTTCGGCGTCGAGTCTTTAGTCTTAGTCTCTATCCAAATTGTCTTGACATAGTAAAGCTCCCTTCAATCTTTATCTTCAAACTTTAATCTTCAATCTCCCCTTTGATTTCTGATCCAGAATTCTAACTCCCCCTTTCGCAGACTCTCCCTCTCGATAAACTGGGACTCGAATTCTGATTCAAACTTTGACTTTTTCTTTGCCATGGGGAACTTAACTTTTGTTTCCTGTACAATCTCTACCCAAATATAAGATATATGACAATAACAGTTTTCATTCAAACTTACCATTTACTCATACAATGATCTAATCAGTTTTATGAAATCCACTTAAGTATTCAGGTCCAAATTAATGACCCTGATTACTCAATTTATCTACCAAGTCCAATTTAATGACCTTGGTTGATCTAAAACAATTCACACTGACATTTTTGTTCAAACATTTTCTGAAAATTTACAAGTTTCAAATTAATGATCTTGCTTTAACTTTTCAAATTTCACAAACTTATCATGTTAAGCTCACAACTCATCCCCCAGTTCAGAAACTTCCTGCATCTGCTCCAAATTTGAATCTGAAGATCAGCTTTCCACTTTGATCTGTCAAAAATAAATCAGAAATGAAAAATCTTTTTGAATTTTTAATAAGATTTCTAAACTAGAAATGAAATACAGAACTAAAATGCAGTAAAAGTAAACTATTTACAAACATATTTTTGGTGAGCGTGTTAGGGAATCATATTAGCTATTCGACAAGTCACAAGTACCGTTAAGCTTTAATTTCATACTCAGAATTAAACAATTCACTTAGATTGTCGATATACTGATCCACTTAAATTCTCACACAATTTTCAATCTGTCCAGGATACGAATTTAGTGTTTTAAGACTTAAACTTATACATGTGTCTCACCTCTTGAATATACTTCCGTATCCAAATCCCAAAATTCAATCTTACAGGTGAGTATACCACAGATGATATCTGTAGGGGGTTAAATTGCGAAGAACCGTGAGAGCTCAGGTCAGAACTTCCGTTCAGCAGAGAGATGACGGCTTCGACTTTGGTGTGTCCCCTTTAGAGGATCTTTTTTACAACAGCCATGATTAGCATTTTTCAATGTTTTATCATTTTTTAGCTGAGGGTGATGCTATATTTCAAGCAATGCAGAAAGTATTATTCGGGGACTAGGCCATTGCTTCCGCATTATCAGAAGTCCCAGAATAATACCCCAGATATCACTGAGTATAAAGACCTAGTATCTCAGAAAAATGGATCCTTCAAACAAGATTTCAGGGGTTACCTATATATCCAAGTAGTGTTCCCCACGAAATAAGCAAGTAAGGATTTAGGTTTATATCCCGAACAAACCTACTAAATGTGTAAAAACCTATCAGCACATCATCAGCGAGACTGTTTAACCTTTTAAACTTTACATATCTTTAGCATACCATAACTGTCAAGCCGATGTACTATCATTTTCCCTTTTTACACAAGCTCTTTTCTGGTTTTCTATTGTTTTTGGATTTTAAAAATATCTCATGTTTTTTTATTTTTGAAATTTTTACTGTTTTTGTATTTTCTAAAAATATAATACCCTATACTCTCCCCCTAAATACCAAAACAAGTAAAAAATCGACAAACCATTGCAGATTTCTTCTCAACATCATCATCTACAGTGGTACCTTCATCAACACCAAGAATCTCCTCCAACACCGATAAAAGCTTCATACCGTTCAATTTTAGCAAATATTGAAAACGATTTTTATCAAATGCTTTGGTATGTAAATCAGCTTTTTGTTCATCAGTGTGGAGTTTCTCAATTCGTATCAACTTTATATGAAAGTTAACTCAAGTACAAATTAATGTCCTTGATTAAACCTTGCCAAGAATGATGCCGATTCCTGCTTCAAACTTACCAACCTGGAAGCTCCGGCAAGTCATGAATTGATTAGCTGAAATAAGCTGCCCAAGCCTCATCAGACTCAGGTAACTTAATCTCATCTATGCACTTTACAACCGATTTAAGAGGCGGAAAATTTTCATCATTCATTTCCAGTTTGTTATCAATAGCCTCTTTTGATTCAAGTTTCTCATAGTAGTCCAAAGGAACATCCATCTTTACCGATGTGGTAGAAGACGATTGTTTTTCCAACTCTGAAACCTTTGGTCTTGGAACACTTGATTTCTTTTCAATCACTTTTGGCTTCCATATTTGTTGAGACGATGCAACCCGTTTGTAAAACTTGTCATTTTTAGTTACCATATTCTTAACAGGTTCAGTTTTGATCTTGGAGTTGTCATTTTTCAAAACCTTTTTCTTAACAACCAATGGAGTTTTTCCCTTCACATCATCTTTCTTCCTTGAATTCATCACAACTTCAGTCTTAGGCTTCAAGTTGGTACACTTTCGTGCAATATGTCCAACTTGATTGCATTTGAAGCATGTTCGAGTGTCAACTACCCGACTTGTGCCTTCAGACTGAGACTGCGATGCTTTCTTCTCAAAGAACTCATTGTTTGATTTTGAAAAAAATTCAGATTCTTCATCAGAAAGTGAACTTGAACTGTTCACAAACACCTTTTTCTCAGCAAACTTTTTGTTTTAAAAATTCTTTTTCTTTTGATAATTCTTACCATCCTGATAACCACCCGACCATCTGTTTCGATTGTTGTTATAAAAATGCAGTGGAACAACAGGTTTCTTATAGTAAGCTTTATCTTTTTCAAAATTCATTTGCCTCTTTGTCTGATTCAAACCTTCTACTTCAGACAAATCAATTTCAACCAGTTTGAAAACATTTTTCAACTTGTCCATGTTAACATTCTCTAGAGGAAACTCAGAATCCGAATACAACTTATCAGATCCAGCCATCTTGTACATCACAAGACCCGGTTCATCACCTAAGTTGTTTTTGGATTTTGGTTTCGGAATGTAATTGTCCAGAAAACACTCTTCATCCTCAACTGAATCACTATCAGACTTCAAAACACTTTCAGCCATGCCTTTCACAATATCAGTTTGAACACTATCATCGGATGAAGAAAATGTAACATCAATTGACTCTGGAAGTTTTATCTCATTTGTTTCATCTTCATCATTAACCAACCCAGACTTTTTCTTTGAATAATTGTTTAAAACTGGTGGTGGAACCTGATGAAACCCAACCCCAGTTCCATCCGAGTAAACATCTTCGCCTGCTTTGTTTTTCCCGATGGGTTTGGGAACAATGTGTTGTAAAACAAAGCTTGCGGAGTTGTAACTGGTTAATTTCAACTGGATGCGTTCATTTTCAATTTTGGCTTCTTGAAATTGAAGCTTCAACTTAGCAATTTCATCCAGTTGCTGATTGATTAACTCCTCTTTCACTCTAAGAACACCGGTCAGTTGAAGATTTTCCTTGTCTGTCTTACCATTTCTTTCATCACAATCTTTAACCGTTCATTTTAGTTTCTCAAAATTTTCTGAAATTTGACGATTTTCAAGAATCAATTTTTCATTTTCTTTCCTAATTCTTTCTACGTCATTTTTATCTTCTTTGGCTCCGGTTCTTTTTCTATCTCTTTTTCTTTTTCTTTCTCAACAGCTTCTCCTCCTCCCCACCATTCTCTCTGTCTAGCTTCTTCTTCATCAGCAATTTGTTTTGTGAGAACTTCAATATCAACAGTATCTGGATCCACAGCTATGTTTCCATTTTGATCAAGATAACATTCTCTATCAGGATCCCATCTTTTTGCCTGTTTAGCTTCTTTATATATACGATAGATTTTGCTTTTCATGAAATGAGCTGTTTCCCTCCTGTTCACATACTTTACTTTCTCAGATCTTTTATCTTTAAACGGAATAATCTTTGCTGCTGTGAAAGCATAACCAACTGTGTCTTCTTCCGGAAAAACATCACTCCAATCATAACCTTCATCGTCATGAAAAACTGCAAGTGCCCTGGATTTCTCTTTGGGTACCTCCTCTATCTGCTTCATCCTGGGAGGTTCTGATTTATTCTGATGATAGACCGCTCTCTTGTAATAATCCTCTCGAAAAGGATTTGCAGTATCATCAGTGTAAGCATTTCTGCACTCACGCTTAAAATGACCTTTCTGTTTACAATTGAAACACGTCACTTTTGACTTGTCAAAGCCTAACTTGGTAGAAGGTCCACCAATTGACTGTCTTCCAGTAATCTCCTTGAAACGTTGTGCTCTTCTCACTGCACTAGCCATACACCACCGTATATCGATCAATTCCATCTCCTCAGGATCAATCTGATCGTAGTCTTCCTTTGTTAGATTGGTGTTCCCTAACTTTCCTGCAACGAGACTTTCGTACGATTCTAACACAGACGCTAAGAACACCATCTGTTGTTTAGCAGACTCTTCACTGAAATTCTGACCATTCTTCAAATCAACAGCAATGTTACATTGAAATAGATTCTTTGATGCAGATTGACTTGGATTTGTTGAAGAAGATCCACTATGAAAACCACTGTGAGGAGTTTCTTTATTCACAGTATTTGAACTCTCTGCAGAAAATGCTGTTCTTGGAGAACCAGTATTTGGTAGATTTCCTCTGTAGTACAACTCCACATTCTGCTGATAAGATGTGTTGTTGACTTTGTTAGATTTCTTGATCTCCAACTCGTGACTCTCCAGTCTTTCGATAAGCCGATCCACTGTCAAATCTTCAGACTTGATTGTATTTTTCAGCATTAAGGCAAAGTACTGCCAGTCTTGTTCATTCGGAAGCGAGTCGAACAGTTTATCAACTAACTCTTCTTGAGTATATACAATTTGATGTCTTGCCAGCTCCAATTTCAGATGCCCGAATCTTTCAATCATCTTGGAAACAGACTCGTTCTTTAAACAACCAAATAAATCAAACTCTTTTCTTAACAGTTTCTTTTTGTTTTTTACTATCTCAGCACTACCTACACATTTTACCCTCAGTTTCTCCCAAAGATCTTTTGAATTTTCATATTCAATCAATGAGATTATATCATCTCTCACAGACTGATGAATCAACGCGATGCACTTTTGTTCAACAATATATCTTTCAATCTCATCAGTATCTGTTAAACTTTCACCAAAACGTTCTCCTCTTGTGTAACCATTCTTTAAAGTTTTCCAGCTTTGATATGCAAAGGCTTGAAGCCACTCATCAAATCTTGTAGCCCACCTATTGTAATCTTCAATAGCCAACAATTTTGGAGGTTTGTTGTATGTTCCATAGGCACTTTCAACACTTAATGTATCCGAAAGAGTCTTTTTCGCACTCGGAGCTTTCTCATTTGTGTTGTTCGACGTGTCGTTTGAAGTATCATCTCCACTATTTCCAGCAAAGGAAAAAATGTCACAAAACGGATTGAAATCATCCATCTTCACGTACCTGAAATGATCAACAAACACTTAGAAAATTTTTGATTTTGTAAAACAGCAATTTCAAGCGAAATCAGTTTAAAGCGAAATATCTTTCAAGCGAGATAAGACTTTTCAAGCGAAATCACTTAGTTCAAGAGAAATATGCTTTTCAAGCGGAATAACAACTCAAGTTCAAGCGAAATCAGGTCACTTGAAGCGAAATCACTTATTTCGCTTGAACTTTCAAGCGAAATCTGAATTTCAAGCGAAATCAGAAAATATATTCAAGCGAAATCAAGATGACATCAGCAATTCAAACAAATTTTCAAGCGGAATTAATCAATTTTGTCAGATTTTGTTCGAATTAAGGTCCAATACTCTCAGGGATTAGTTAAAACTATGTTTCGCTTGATATGTGTGAGTTTTAAGCCATTTCAACCGTGAAATTTCGTTCAAATCAGAAAAGAATGAGTAGAAGTATGAGAATCCAGTAAAATCAAGCTGAATTGGTATGAACTCCTCGTCCTGAGCTCTGATACCACTTGTTGGATCGACCGGTGACCCTAAACAGTCAGTATAAGTAGTTCATCATCAAGTACAAAGGCGGATTCAATGTAAAAGATGTCAACACAGCTTGTTTCTTTCTAATCTTCTTCTATTACTGATTTCCTGAGCTTTTTACAATTCAAATGACAAACGGACAGCACCTCGACTCAGAAACAATGACCAGATTCTGCTCCAAATGAACACACACATCACCTATATATAATGTTGCTGATTCCGCTCCAAATGACATGTTGGTTTCAAGCGAAATCATATGTGTTGATTTCGCTTGAACTGAAAATTAACCCTTTCAAGGGAAATCACCCACATTTACATGTAAAACCCTAATTTCAAACCCTGTTATGTGCTCGTTCATCCTATCTAGACATAAGACTCGATTAAGACGAAGTTAACATACACTAAGTGCACCAACACGAGATAGTCAAGTCATGAAGGTTTGAATGTTATTAGCGAGACGACCATAAATAGTTTTCACAATTAAAAACGAGGGTGATTTAAAACGAGTTAAACGATTTGGAAACGATTTAAACGAGTTAAACGAATTGGATAAACGATTGGTTTTTGGTTAAGTGTTTAGATAACGGGACGGGTGTAATATGGTGAAAACATGGTAGATACGCCACTGGCACTTCTTATATATAAGTGTTTTTAGCATATTACATACCGTGGCATTATTTAGTTCACTTGGGTAAACGATTTTGAAATGATGTCACATAACGATGTTTTTGAAAGGATATAAACCATACGAGTTTTATTAACGAGTTAATACGAGATGTTTTACAATTTGGTTTACTAAAACAAATGTTTTAGGGTTAAGAATCATGGCTACGAGGTTTTATAAATAATAACCCACTTGATTTGAGTTGGTTAAATTATGCTGCAGTACTATGTACTTTTTAAAACAAGGTTTTTAATAAGATATTGCAACATGTAAACTAGCCATGATTCCGATACTCTCATAAAACCTATGTGCTCGCCAGCATTTCTTTGCTGACTTTGTTTTTACATATGTTTCAGGTGATGTTGCTTGATGTTGATTGCTAGGATGCATGAGTCACAGAGGATCTGGACGAGGCCTTAGTGACATAAAAACAATGATAGTCGATATGTAACTTGTTTGTTTCGTGTTAAAACAATGTAAATTACTTAATGAATAAATAAAACGAAACTCTTTTTGTATTCCATGGTTGTGAAACAATAATTCTGTTACAACACTCCCCGATGTTTCCGCCACGATTTGTTGTTTTACGTGGTCGGGGTGTGACAGGTAGTCTCGGTCAAAGTCATCAGGCTTGGCGGATAGATTATCTGCACAAGCGTTATACTGAGAAACATAACCACAATCCTACTAAACATTTGGAGGGTTATACATATGCCAGGAGACTCACTCCTAAAGATTTTAGACTGGTGTAATAGCTGACAGATCAAGATATACAGCCCCATGTAATCTGGAAAGCCGTAACCGAACATAACTCTGAAAATAAATGTGTACCGAAATACATACACAACGCTCTCCAAAAGATCAGGGCCTTAAAGTTCGTTAAAAACATCTCTCATGCAGAGACTGGAACAAATCCCCAGGAGAAAAAGATGACCTATTACATACAGGAATGATCCTTCCACCAACGACATTGAGAATATATATTTTTTTTGTCATGACAAGTCCTTTGAGATGTGGCAGGCATTCGCGCATGTGCTTATGATCGACTGATGTGATTAAAACACAACAAATAAATTATGTCAAATACGACGTAAAAGCAACCCTTTTTTAGTACTAATGTTGGAAAAAACTCGTGATTTCGTTCCTTTTATATTTTCAGGGATAAAAGAGCTTATATTGCAAAAGGAGCAAAAAGACAGCAAAATCCAACATAAATGTAATGAAGAAGGAATTGTCGCTACTCGCTAAGCCCCGATTCACATCCAAACCACAAAAATAACAAGTCAGTAGGCTGACATGGGGCTGTGCCACCCTTAGCACGGGGCTGTGCCAACCTCAGCACGGGGTGTGCCACCTTAGCATAGGGCCGTGCCCAACCAAGATTCTCTGCAGAAGAAAAGACAACAACAAAGGACAATACTGATAGCCAACACGGGGCCGTGCCAAGCCAACACAGGGTGTGGTCAACTCAAAGATTTGCAGAATCTGCAATAGTACAACAAGTACTTTGGCCACAGGCCGTGCCGTTGACACACGGGGTTGTGTTAGTATAATATCTGACAAGCAGTTAATGAGGATGAGAGAGAGATGGGCACAGGTGTCACAACCCCAAAATACCACATGCGAAAACACCGCGGGACGTGTGACGTACCAGGATCCAGCCACCAATCACATTGAACCACAACATAATATTAAATAAAAGTTTCCATTTATTTCATAAAGTAATTCCAAAACACAACTTAACACGAATACGTTTAGTGGAAGCATAATGTAAATAGTTATTCAAGTATTTCAAAACAAATATGCAAAACCAATAAACATGTATCCAAGAGCTACAACCCATGACCACTCCAGCACTCCTAGATAGCAAGTTCCAACCATGAATCTAACGACCTGCAAGCATGCAGACAAGTGTGTTAGACGACGCTGGTGAGTTCAAAGTTTGTTAACATGTTTAGATACTAGATATGAGTTTAAAACATTCAAAGATTCGATGTTGTTAATAACTCGATTACCACAGATGCCTCCAGATTATTTGCCCTTCCCCAATGCTCTATCAAACATTGGTCAAGTGGTTAAGGTAATTAGTTCACGTCCGTCCTCCCCGGTACGGTGTGAGGGTGCCAAACCTAATAGCGCTATCTTCTAATAACCCCGTTGCCTCCCCGGCAACCAATTCGGTATATGATGGGACTTAAATGATAGATATGGGTGTATTAACCAACATCCCAGGTTTAACATTCCAGTCAAACCCAATTACCCAACATTCCTCCCCAGAATAATTACCAAATGTCCTCCCCAGGACGCATGCTTGAAAAAGGCAGTGACTCACCTTAGATTTGCTCGGTATTTTTCAACTTACCCGTTCCAGTTAATCAACCAATCCTACCGTGGTTACCAATGAAATCAGTTTCATAAACCATTGTGTTACACATATTCACAGTGTGCATTCAAGTGTGATAATGGCACAACACATAATAATTATAACACATAACAATTATTGACAGGCAGCAATTCAAACTTAATCACAAAAATTCATCATCTTACACATTCTGATGTGGGGCACCCTCCTGACGAAGACCTTTTCGGTGAACAACCCTCATGGCGAAGAACCATACTTCGCCAAGGAGAGAGTTCTTCAATGGGCAGTCGACGAAGAATAAACCTTCGTCGGCTTGGATAGTTCGTGGAGGGGAGTCGACGAAGAATCAAACCTTCGTCGCTTATCATCAAGGTAGTTATAATCTCCTTAATTCATGCAGTAACAGTTTCGAACAGGTTGATAGTTTCCATATCAGATCAAACACCATTCATCGAAATCATTCATCCTGATTATTATGCTTATCATGACACATCTCGAATCATGCAATGCCCAAACACCAACAGATTGTTAATTCATAATACTAGTTCATCGAATAGGATTTGCAAACCATATAATGAATGTAAACGTACACAGATCATCGAACCTCTATCATACATGTTCTAATTCCTCAGATTCAGTATCAAGACATCAAAAACCCCTTTTTAACGACTAACCCTACTCATACTCTCACTGTTCGAATCTAATCAGTTTGTTATTGCAAGTCATTCATCAAAGCCTGTTATCATGCAACCATAAATATTAATCATCATTCATATGGAATTACCAACTAAGCATTAGATTGCGCATTCATTCTCCTTCACCACAATAACAAATCAAGAACATATGAACAAGGATCACATGGATGTTTATTAAAATCATGAAAGTGTTACTAACCGTACAACAGTTTGCGCACAAGGAAAGATCGATTGAAGACTCCAAACCAAGGAGAATGGCTACCGTCTAACACGGAGAGAGAAAGAGCGGTAGGGTTTTTGTGTTTACAGTTATGATTATGCGAGGTTATACAACCTGAAAGTTATGGGCCACAAGTGGACCTGGTCTAAAGGTCTTGACGAAGGACCTTCTTCGTCGTCTAGGGTGATGACGAAGGTTCTAAGCTTCGTCGAGTATAGCAATGACGAAGGATCTATACTTCTTCGGGTTTAATGTTGATGAAGGACTATCTTCGTCGAGGGTTTATGACAAAGAATCTTAGTTATAAAACATGCACAATACAACCATACATAACAACATAGTAATCATTTATCAAACATGCAACATTAATCAGTTATCAAAACAGAGTTGTGAAACAAGTAATTGCGTAGGGGCAAGACCTTGAAATCTCGTGATGTCACATCATCCCCAACTTGAAAGAAATTTCGTCTCGAAATTTGATAAGTAATCTAAAACGGCACGTTATTAGGTCAAGATGACTGTGGATCTTCCCCAGGTGCCACATCATCCCTAGCTTGAAAGGGAATTTCGTCCAGAAATTCACCAGTTATAACAGGATTAGTTTGGTCAGTTGGGAATAGATGAGGATACTTGAGCTTCAGCTGATCTTCGCATTCCCATGTGAACTCCGGTCCACGTCTTGAGTTCCAACGAACTCTCACGATCGGAATTCGACTATGCTTACGGACCTTGACTTTCCGTTCCATAATTTCGATAGGTTCTTCGACAAACTGCAACTTGTCGTCAATTTTCAACTCTTGAAACGGTACCACAAGTGTTTCATCGGACAAACACTTCTTTAGTTGCAACACGTGGAAAACATCATGAACGTTACCCAATTCAGCAGGTAACTCGAGCTTGTAGGCCACTTTACCGATTCGCTCCAGAATTTTGAATGGCCCGATATAACTAGGAATAAGCTTACCGCGTTTCCCAAACCATACCACACTCTTCCAGGGTGAGACTTTCAACATAACCCGATCACCTACAGTGAATTCCAAAGGTTTCCTATGCTTGTCAGCGTAGCTTTTCTGATGGTCGCGCTCCGCTGCCATTCGATTCCTGATCTAAACAATCTTTTCTGAATACTCAAGTACAAGCTCCAGACCTGTGATCTGGCTGTCACCCACCTGAACAATCTTTTCTGCCATTCGATTCCTGATCTAAAAAATATTACAGTTATGATTATGCGAGGTTATACAATCTGAAAGTTATGGGCCACAAGTGGACCTGGGCCGAAGGTCTTGACGAAGGACCTTCTTCGTCGTGTAGGGTGATGGCGAAGGTTCTAAGCTTCGTCGAGTATAGCAATGACGAAGGATCTATACTTCGTCGGGTTTAATGTCGACGAAGGACTATCTTCGTCGAGGGTTTATGACGAAGAATCTTAGTTATAAAACATGCACAATACAACCATACATAACAACACAGTAATCATTTATCAAACATGCAACATTAATCAGTTATCAAAACAGAGTTGTGAAACAAGTAATTGCGTAGGGGCAAGACGTTAAAATCTCGGGTTGTCACAACGGGGCTGTGCCAGGTGGGCACGGGCCGTGCTGAACCTTCTTTTTACAGCTATAAATAGGAGTGCTTGGTTCCACTTCAACTCATCCCTTGGAAAACCACTTCTCTCTCATTTCCCACCACTCCACTACCACTACAACACCGTCATCCACCACCATCATCCATTTTTCCATCTTTAGAGTGTGTTTGTAGTTTCGGGATCCAAGATTGATTGTAAGAATCTTTGTCAAACAAAGGCCATGCTTGGCTAAATTCTTACATCACTTGGTGAAGATTTTTCTTTTATGTATTAATGACGTTAGTAAATAGTTTTTTATATTGAAGGAGAATTTACTCAATCATTCTTCATATGTTCGTTGATTCAACATGTTCATGTCTTTACGGTCTATATAAAGCATGTTAATTGCCTTGAAGGGGGCTATAAGGGTTGTTTGGGTAATTCTATGTCTCATTCAGTGTATAGATCCTGCGAGAACCTGGTTCAAGCCCTGTAACACCTCACGAGTCGGAGCGGGAATTACCCACAACGGGAGAGGTGAAAAATGCTTGAATCCCTTATTCTTAAACATTTATAAAAACAATAAACCAACCCCGCGAGGACTATATCCTTACTGACTCAGACCAACGGGTTGAGGGTGATCGCCGCCTCGGAAGGGGGGTCCACCACATTTTGCATTAATAACTTATTTAATTATCTTTCAATAATCCAACCTCTTTCTTACTCAAACCACTAGGTTGAGGGTAACGTCGCCTTGGAAGAGGGGCCTACTACTATAACTAAGATAATCTCTTAAAATGCCAAAAGTGCGGAAATCATCAAAAGGGTACATGAAAGATAAGTTGGATCCAAGTGATTCTTTCTTATCTATCATTTTTATTTTATTTTTATTTTCTGTTTTTATCTTTTTATCAGCTTAAAAATCTTTTCTCAAAAGTTGGTTCGATTAGACGTTGATGATAAGCCGGTACTAAAAGCTCTTGTGTCCTTGGACGACCTCGGTATCTTGCCATCACTATGCTATGTACGCGATGGGTATACTTTCCCTAAGCATGCGTGTAGATTGATAGTAGAATATCATGTTTTATAAATTTAAAACTTGAAATCGACGAGTAAAAAGAGCTAAAAATAACTAAAAAAAACATATACACCCGCACGCACGTCATCGACATGGCCTACAAAACTAACATGTACAATCTTCCATTTTGCAAGTTGTGGGTATGACATCGACAAACAAAACCTTTTATGTTGCGCATGCATTTCTTACAAACGAGCAGGAAGTAACGTACGTCTTGATCCTAGAGAGGATCAGGTCTATGCTGCACAAGTGTATGGAGCTGCGTGTAATTCTTGCAGACAGAGTCCAATCCCTACTAAACGTGTGCCGAAAAATATTTTCGAGCGCACACACATATCTTTGCAGGTACCACATTTTACAGAATATCATAAAATACTGCAAGAATTCCTTTACTCAACCAGATTGGGAGGACTTTACTCGTCAGTCGAAAATAGTGTGTGAGTCTTTGAATGAGGAGTTATACGACTATAACCTCGCCAACCTTCATAGATACCTTATCAGTCAACAACGGAAACGTAAGTTTTGTTTTAAATTTATACATTCATTTAAATAGATACATAATTTGAATATTTTTTATATTTTTCAGATGTTTTTGTTTACCTGTGGGATAACTAGTTAGACATATCCTGACATAAATTTATATCTGCATGGAACAGTCAAACCGTAACCTTTTACCAAAATACGAAAAATAGAGCCGAATACCCACATGCTGCTTTTAAAAAATATGCTTACTACACCTAAATGTAGTCTGGATACACTGGTGAAAAAGGTCGACACTTTAGTTTTAAAATAATATTCACAACTAAAGAAACGTTTGGAAGAAAGTAACACCAAGCGAATGAACGACCACCATGAGATTCCTTTGTTTCGCAACCTACTTCGTAAATTTTCTATCCATGCCCTTCACCTACTAGAAAACGAGCTAAAACGAAGACTATCCACCTTGCGGTCACTTGTATCAACTTGTGGCTGCCAACTGTACACGGGTTGTGGGTTGTTATGTGCCTGTCATCTAGAGAAATTGCAAAATAGAGGTACTTACAAGCTTATTTCAAGATTTAGTATATTACTTTAATATGCATGCGTAATCTTTATTTTTTTGTTTGCAAAACGTATTATTGAGCATGATGATATAGACACCTTCTAGAGAAAACTTGACCTGAATCCATCAAGAATTGGTGATGAAGACATTGATCTTGAAAAAGAATTTGAAGATATGAAACATAAAATGTGTTCCGGACCCCCGGAAGTGAAGAAAAGCATGATGTCGAAGACCAAAGTTGTGATAGACCCACAGACCAAAATGGTGATAGACCCACTTATGAGCGACTAAAAAACCTCTTGTCGTACAAGAAAACACTCGTGGGCATCCTACATCGAAGGTCCAACAACCAAGGAGAGAACAGGCTGCTAGACATAGCTCAGTTGGGCCTTTTGAACAAAGCAAGTGTGACCCTCCCCGAAACAGCTACTATGTACCCTCTCAAGACTCTCTAATACCATCTACTTGCATTGTCTCAAAATTCGTTAATGTGACGCAGTCATTCAACGGCTTCCCAAAAAAAAAAAAGAGCAACGCAAGGACCATGGGTTTCCATTAATCCAGGGGGATGAATCAGTTAATTATCATATCAGATAAGAAAATCAAATTCCAGAACTGTTCCACAAATACGTTTCAAGAATAAAAGATGTCAAACCGGATGGACACTGTGGGTTTCAGGTTATGGTTGTGGGTATAGGGTTAAAGCAAGACTACTTTGGTTCTATTTGGATCGAACTAGTTGAGGAGTTGATGGGCAGTAACAAAGAAATGTAGAGGTACATTTTTTACAAGGATTTAGCGGGAAACTACGATGCACAGTTAAAGAAAATAATTTTACCGTAGTTGGGAGAGCACCCATGGAGCATTGGATGGAGATGCGTCAGGCGGTTGCCATGCGTAAGGTGTGCGTAATTTTTTAGATATATTTTAGCTCTTTTTACTTGCAAATTCAAGTTTTCAATTTATAAAACATGATATAATACTATCCCTCTACACACACGTTAGGGAAAGTGTACCCATCGTGGACGTAGTATAATGATGGCAAGATACCAAGGTCATCCAAGGACACAAGAGCTTCTAATCTACCCAAATTATGATAAAAAGATTTTTAAAGCTATAAAAAGATAAACTAAAAAGAACAAATAAAATATAAGGAAAAACAGATAGACAAGAAGGAATCACTTGGTTCCAACTTCTCTTTTATGTATCCTTTAAATGATTTCTGCACTTTGGGCATTTTAAGAGATTATCTTTAAGTTATAGTAGCAGGCCCCCTTCAAGGGAGCATTACCCTCAACCTTCTGGTTTGAGTCAGCAGGGATACAGTCCAGCAAGGTCGGATTATTGAAAGATATTTAAGTAAGTTATTAATGCGAAAAGTGGTAGGCCCCCTTCCAGGCAGCGTTACCCTTGACCCTTTGGTCTGAGTTAGCTGGGATACAGTCCTCGCAGGGTTGGTTTAAAGGTTTAATAGTAGTTTATAGATAAGTGAAGAAACACTGAATAAATGACCGGGATCAGATTATCTAAGGGGGTTAGGTTCTGCAAAAAAGGGTGGTTCTCTCGTTTGATTCGAAGGGACATGTCTTCTTCTCCAGTGAATACTGCAAAATAGAACAACGTTAGCCTCGTTACGGGGAGAAGGGAGGTTCTCTCCGTAACCCGACTCCGGCGTGAGAATAAGTATGTGTTTATGAAGAAGTAGAAGTAAAAGTGAAGAGAATGTAACTTGAAGTTCATACCTGAATTACTCTCATATTTATAGCCAGGAGTTTGGGCGGGAAAACTCGTTGTTGAAATATTAACGAAAGATGCTAACTCCGTAAGCGGTTATTTTTCCTCCGTTAATTCTCTTGATCAGATTGTGAGATCACACGGATCGTGATCTTGATCGACAGCTGGGGTGTTGCCACGTGGAAAGTGGGCAAGTGGAGGTTTCTCTCCAATTTCATGCCATCATCGTGATTTCAGGATGGTCTGGGGTGATGAGATATGTCCCAGACGGTTATAACCGTCCGGTGGTGCACGATTGAGTCTTCTAGAAGATTATTGCCATAATCCAGTGTGACTCCTTATCGTGTGGTATCAGTGTAGTAAATAATATCCAAGTCTGGGTATTATTTAAGCAGAGGTGTTAGACTAGGATTCTCATCCTTTGTTTGTTATGGAGGAAGGCGCAAGGATTTATTAACTCCCTTTTGGCGCGCGGGTGTTACTTGCTGTTTTTCTTCTAAACTCTTTGTAGGACCAGTGCGCGACCGCTCAAGGTCTAAAGAGGGTTAAAGGTCGAGGTTGTGGTATGGTCCCAAGTACTTGATATGAGGTTTTTGGGACCTTACCCCTTCAAGTCCCCCAGTCTAGTGTTGCTCTTATGCAAATAAGGGGAGCACTAGACTTTAAGAGAGGGGTTTTTGGGCGCGAAAGTGGAGAATCTTGTATGAGAAGATTCATTATGTTGATTTTGAAAATCTTTGACTTTGGGTGAGCATGGTACAGTGATGACTGTAGGACAGGCTGTCACTGTCAGATGTATATTACTGACCGTGTTTTACACGCGCGCATGAACTTGCGTTTGTGTTGTTTCCCACTCGCCTCTGTCGCTTGGGTAACTGTGCTATCCCGAAAAAGGTGTTGTTGCCGTTACCTATGCTATTTATGGCGGTGTGTATATAAGTGTTTTGGATTTCTTATTTCCAGTAATCATTACTTCGTTGAAACCCTTTTCCTTCTTCGTCTTCTTTATCCGTTCTTTTAGAAAGAATTGCAATTTCTTCCTCCTATGTCAACCAGAGATCATCACGAAGACTCAACGGAAGAAATGTCTGTCGAACTTCCACCATTAAAGTGGTCTAGGGAAACTTTTGATGGATTGGTCTGGAACCACAGGTTTCCGGATAACTGGGGTGCCCGATATCCTGAAGAGGGTCAGATGGCGGCAGACGCTCCGGCTGGGTATGTAACCCTATTTTGGGATTTCTTTTCTGCAGGCAACTTCCGTTTGCCTGTGACAAAATTTTTTCTTGAAATTCTTGAGTATTATAAGTTTCACATCTCCTAGATGCACCCAATTGGCATGGTTAGGGTTCGGCATTTTGAGTTTGTGTGCCGGACGATGCATATCGAACCGACGGTTTCTCGATTTCGAGTTTTTCATCAAATGCACTGCACCCAAGGGTTTTATTCTTTCATTCAAAGAGCATCGGCGAAGAAAATTTTGCGGCAACCCCCAAAATCCTTCCATGATTGGAAACAGAAATTCTTCTTTATCAAGGCCGGAGTTATTCCGATGAGGATGATTTTCAGAAGAAAAGAAGATGTTCCTACTGAGACCATCCAAACTCCTGTTGACGAAAATTGGTACCAGGACCTTAAAGACGTTCCGTCTATTGCTTTACCAGAGAAAGCCCTTGTTGGTGCCGGTATGAGTCTGAACTGGAGGATGGAACGAGAAGAGAAACCGGTGTATATGGAAGATGGCAAGAGTAAGAATTTTGCCTAGTTTCTTTACTTCTCCCCAATTTTTTTTTTGAATTTGCCTTTGCTTTTTCCCTTTTTGCAGTTGTTTCGTTATACGTTGTTGCTTTCAAGAGGGAAGGTGGGAAAATGGCTACCCTTCCAAAGAAACCTGATGAAGAGTTGTGGTATCATCGTATTGTAAAGAACTTTGTTCTTCCCCGGGATGCTGATCTGTTTGCACAACCTGCTGCTGGTGCTGGTAAGCTTTCATCATATTGTTTATTGTTTGCTTCTATTGCGCATTTGAATAAGTTTTATTCTGCGCTTTAGTAGGTGACTTGTCTAATTTGGGCATAGGCCCTGAGAAGAAAAGACGCGCGCCAACGGCTACTGCTGTGCCTAGGAATAATGATGCTGAAAAAGCTCAGTCTTCTAAGGCCAAAAACGTTGGGGGAGAGAAGAAAGGAATGCGCCGCTCTTCTGACTCCTGGTGTCATTATGTGGTGGTTTCTGATACTTTGGAGGGTCTTGCGCCTGCAGTTATAAGAAGGCCAAAGCCGGAACCAAAAGATACTGCTGATATTCCTCCTTCCAACCCTGATGATCCCATTGATTTGGAATCGAGCCTTGAGCACTTAGTGAGGAATAAGGCAGGGAAAAGAAAACAGTCTGGCATTGAGGCTGAAGGTCAGCCTGCAAAGAAGATTCAGAGAAAGAAGATTACCAGGAGAGGCAACCTGGACGCTTTTATTTCAGAGTCTGCTCATGGTAAGTGTCATCTTTTGCTCTCTTCTTCCTATGCGCATTGAATATTTTATGATTTATAGACTTTGTTTTTTAGAAAAACCAATTTCTCCTGTTCCCACAGGACCGCTGCCTGTGGTTAATGAAGAACTCCCACCCTCTCATCCGCGTGCCTCTGTTGCTGATCAGTTAAAGAATACTGAGGTTCCCGAGGGTGGTGCGGAGAAAACTATTGGGGTTGAGGATCTCGGAGCTGATAAGCCTGTTAATGTTGTTGCGGATGCAGAAAAGGTTATTAGCCCAGAGATTGTGGATGGTGCTGATGACCCACAAGCCCCTGAACTTGCTGCTCATGATTTGGAAAAAGGGAAAACTGCCGAAGAAATCCCTGTTACAACACCTCCTTCCAAAGCTTCTGGCGCTATGCCTGAGAATATTGAGAAGGTTACTGTTGAAGATCAGGGCTTATTTTCTGATTCTGGCAAGAATTCTCCAATCTTCCCAGATGAAACTCTGGGGGATTATTATTATAGGACTTATTCGGAGAAGGATGCCTCCGAAATACATGCCCCTGTTTGGAATCTGAAGAAAGGTGATACTTTCTCAGATTGGCGCGTGTGTCAGGACTGGTTGCAGGGGATATTTCCGCCTGGGGAGATTAAGTTTCAAGAAAGTCGGCTTCATGAGCAGACTTATCATGCCTACCTTGAGGAGGCCGCTTCTTATGCATCTACCACTCATCGCATAGTGCGTGAGTGTCATAGCATGGACAAGGAGTGGGATGCTTTCAAGGTGTCCAAGAAGAAAGTTGCTGATGATGAAAACCGAATTGCCCAGTTAAAAGCTAAGCTGGAAGCTGATCAGGCCAAGTTTGAAGTTGATCGGAAAACTGAAGAATGGTCCGTTGCGGGCTGGAAGAGGAAGGTGGAAGCCGAAGCTGCCCTTCTTTCCGAGGAACGCAAGAACTGGAAGAAAATATGCGAAAAAGATAACGCCGAAAAGATGAGTCTCCGCAACGTTATCAATAATCTCAAAGCTGAAGTTGAGAAATTTAAGAAACAGGATGCGGAGATTGAAAAGTTGAAGAAAGAAAAGACTGATGCTGAAGCTGCGCGGGATGAGGCGCGTTCACATAGGGAGCAAAGTGAACAACGAGAGGTACAAGCTTACGCCACTCTTGCTCTTAGAGATAAAGAGGTAGAAGAACTTACCGCTTTGCTTTCTGACCAGGAACAACTTAAAAAAGATTTGGAGCTTGAGCATACTGAGAAAACTGAGGCCTCCCGTCGCCTAGCTGAAACTGAAGAGAAACTAGAAATTTCAGAAACGGCGCGGGCCACAGCAGAGAGCGAGCTTGAACCTTTGAAAGGTGATATGTTATGGCTGAAAGAGCGTGGGATGGCTTATGTAAGTTGTCTTTTACTTGTTTTCCTTGTGGAAATGTCTCGCGCCTTTCCCTTATTCGCCTTTTTTGTTTTTGTAGGTTGCTGAATCGGTGCTGAATTCGGAAGAGTTAGATAAAACTGTCGCGCGCTTGGTGGTTGCTGCGCGAAGTGATGGAATACCCAAGGGTATGCTGAATGTTCGCATCATGTGAATAATGCTCTAAAGGTTGATTGGGATACTAGCAGATCTGCTACTCATGGCGTAAATACTGGCACTGCCCTTGCAGCTTTAAAAACAGAATTCAACAATTTGCAGCTTCCTTTCATGGATCTTATAAATGTTGCATTGCAGTCCGAAGATCACGTGGCGCAACTAAAGGAAATCTTCCCAGATGAAGGCGAAGATCCAGCGTAGATTTCTTTTTGTAATTGTATTGAACAATTTTTGTAGTCTTTTTTGGGGTGTGTGTCCCCTTTCTGTTAATGCGCTGCCGTGCAAGTAACGTACATTGAAACACTGCCGTGTTTGATAGTTTTGCAAGGCGTGTTGGTGCGCCAGGAATAGTATGATTTGTGTTTTTTTTTAGTTTACAATATTTTGCATGTGTACAATTACTTTGATTAGGTAAGGCGAATGAAGGTGGTATGAAGCTCATGCGTGAACGTATGGTCTCGTGTGATGTGATCACTGACCGTTCATGAGACTTGTATTATATTTACCATAATGTTTTTGCGCTTACCAAAAGGAATTGCATGCACTTTCTAAGAAAAACACAAGAATAGTAGAAACTTTGTTGTTTATTCCAGGATAAGGCGCAGAGGCCGTTACAACGTCTATTAAAAATAATTACACGGAACTTAACTTACACTCTATTTCCTGCTTAGATTTGATAAACTGTAGAGTCTGCTTTGTTCTGCTGGAAGATCATAGAGTTGCTGCTTAGTTTTTCGCTTTTTTGCTCGGGCCCTCTTTGCCTCGAGTGATTTGTTTTATCTCTTTGCGCACGTTTTGTAGTAGGTGAGTGAGCTCACCACTCTTAAGTGCCTTCTCAATTTCTGTGCGTAAAGAGATGGAGTTATTAGTAGTATGCCCGTTGTCTTTGTGGTATTCACAATATTGACTCGGGTCTTGTCCGCGTTTGTTTTTCATGGGTGGCGGAGGTTTAAACTGGTAATCCTCCGTGCTTAGAATTTCTACAGGAGTCTTGGTTAGGGGAGTCCACTGTCTCTCCCTGTTCTCTTGTTTAGCTTCTCTCTGTGCAGCGAGCTTATTGATTGTGGTTCGTGCATCCTCTGATGAGTAGTTCCCTGAGCTTGAATCATGCCAGCCTTTCTTAAATTTCTTCCAGCTACCTAGATCTGAGGGACGGTTGTGCGGAGGTGGTGGCCTATTGGTACTGAGATTCTTCTCCGTTTGGGCAAAGACCTTAGCCGCTGCCATTACTTTTTCCTAGCTTTTCGGGAGTCCTTCCGTTCCAGACAGGACTTTTATCATGTCGTCGCACCTGACAGCATATTTAAATTGGGCGCGGATCAGCTGTTCGTGGACGTCCCCGATTTTAAGTACTTCCTTGTTATAACGAGTAATGAAGTCTTCCAGACTTTCATCATCATGGCGCCAGATATTCATTACGTCTGCCGTGTCGCGGATGGATCACCTTTGCTGGCTAAAATGAACCAGAAACTTCTCGTGCAAGTCTATCCAAGACGTGATGTTTCCCATAGGAAAGTTGTCAAACCAAAGCCTTGCGGCACCTGTAAGGGTTTGAACGAAGAGGTGGCACCACATCGGTAGGGTCCAGCCTCCCACCAGCCCTGCGCTTGTGAAGACTCGTAGATGATCGTCAGGGTCTGTCATTCCGTTGAACTTGCCTACATTAGACGGGAGCTTTGCTTTCTCTAGAGGAGCCAGAGCAATTTCGCCAATAAATTTTGAATTCTCCGCCGCTTCAGTAGGACGATATATCAGATCATAATTGTGCTCAGCCTCAGGATTATAAACCGCGTGGGGTCTACACCTGTTGTAGTTCGGTTGTAACCGACTAAACACACAAGCACTTTCTCCTTCACGGTAAGTTCGATCATATTCACTGGTATGGGCGTTCCGTTGGGAACCCAACCTGGTGTGTACTGACGGTCTTCTATGAGAGTGTGACTCATCTCGATGCTCTCTTCGATGGTTTTCTGACTGAGTATACTCGTATCTTGATGGAGATCTTGAGTAAACCTCTGTGTCTTCGATCTGGACTTGGGATGGCCCATCATGTTGAGAAACTTGAGGTACCGATGGTGCCCTAGCACGGGATACTGGCCTTCGTGATTGAGTTTGGGGAGCAGTTTGTGCACATAGCTGTGTGTACACGGCATTTAATGCCCCCTGAGATCTGACATACCAGGAGATTGGAGTTTCTCCTGGGGGTAGAATTGAGCTTACAGGAATCTCCGGCTGTACCCCTGGGGTGATAGGTTCATTTGGATGATTGTTAGCGAATTGTACTTCATTGTCATCCGAGGCTTCTTCCACAATACCCTCCACCTGGGTATTGTTAACGAAATTTGGCCGAGGGCTATTTTGTCGATTAGTTGATGTTTCTTCCATTTTTAACTGGAATTAACAGGGTGAATCAAAAAACGAGAGAAAACAGATGAAACAGTGAAAATGGTGGGCGCCAATGAAGAAACACTAAATAAATGACCGGGATCAGATTATCTAGGGGGTTAGGTTCTGCATAAAAGGGTGGTTCTCTCTCGTTTGATTCGAAGGGACAGGTCTTCTTCTCCGGTGAATACAGCAAAACAGAACACCGTTAGCCTCGTTACGGGGAGAAGGGAGGTTCTCTCCGTAACCCGACTCCGGCGTGAGAACAAGTATGTGTTTATGAAGAAGAAGAAGTAAGAGTGAAGAGAATGTAACTTGAAGTTCATACCTGAATTACTCTCATATTTATAGCCGGGAGTTTGGGAGGGAAAACTCGTTGTTGAAATATTAACGGAAGATGCTAACTCCGTAAGCAGTTATTTTCCCTCCGTTAATTCTCTTGATCGGATTGTGAGATCACACGGATCGTGATCTTGATCGACAGCTGGGGTGTTGCCACGTGGAAAGTGGGCAAGTGGAGGTTTCTCTCCAATTTCATGCCATTATCGTGATTTCAGGATGGTCTGGGGTGATGACACGTGTCCCAGACGGTTATAACTGTCCGGTGGTGCACGATTGAGTCTTCAAGAAGATTATTGCCATAATCCAGTGTGACTCCTTATCGTGTGGTATCAGTGCAGTAAATAATATCCAAGTCTGGGTATTATTTAAGCGGAGGTGTTAGACTAGGATTCTCATCCTTTGTTATCGAGGAAGGCGCAAGGATTTATTAACTTCCTTTTGGCGCGCGGGTGTTACTTGCTGTTTTTCTTCTAAACTCTTTGTAGGACCAGTGCGCGGCCGCGCAAGTTCTAAAGAGGGTTAAAGGACGAGGTTGTGGTATGGTCCCAAGTACTTGATATGAGGTTTTTGGGACCTTACCCCTTTAATAAGGGATTTAAGCGGTTCTTACATCTCCCGAGGCAGATTGTACCGCCCACTTGTGAAGTCTTACTAAGCTTGAACCAGGTTATCGAAGGATCTATACACTGAACGAGACATAGAATTACCCAACCACCCTCCTAACCCCCTTCCAAGTAGTTAACGCGCTTTATATAGAACGTAAAGACACGAATATGTGAATCGACAACATATGAAGAACGATTAGATAAATTTGCCTTCAATGTAAAAAAACTAGTTATTAAAGTCATTAATACATACCCAAATAAAAAGGAGCCAAAGATTGGAAATCAAAAAGTAATACATAAAAGATTTATCTTCACCAAGTGATGTAAGAGTTTTGCCAAGCATGGCCTTTGTTTGACAAGAACTCTTATGATTGATCTTGGATCCTGAGACTACTACACACTCTAAATGATGGAAGATGGATGATGGTGGTGGGTGTTGGTGTTGTAGTGGTGGTGGAGTGGTGGCAAGTTTGAGAGAAGTGGTTTGCCAAGAGATGGATTGGAATAGAACAAAACACCCCTATTTATAGCTGAAGTTAGACGCTCAACACGGCCCATGCCCGCCTGGCACGGCCTAGTGGCCATCCTTCTCACTCTTCCTTGTTAACTGAACTGCCAGGTCTTGACTAACACGACCCCGTGCGTCAACGGCACGACCCGTGGCCATTGTAGTTGTTGCACTTTCTCAGATTCTACGAATCATAGAGATGACCATGCCCCGTATTGCGTTAGCACGGCCCGTGTTGGTTGTCTGGTCTGTCCGTTGCTGCTGTCTTTTTCTTCTGCAGAGAATCTTGCCTTGGGCATGGCCCATGCCTGGTGGGCATGGCCTTATGCCAGATCTTTTGATCTTGCTATTTTGTTGGTTTGGATGAGCATGGGGGCTTGGCGAGTTGTGTCAATCCTCCTTTATTGTATTTATGTTGGTTTTTGCTGTTCTTTTGCTCCTTTTGTGCGTTTAAGCTCTTTTGACCCTGTAAAATTAATAAGGAACAAAGAAACAAGGTTTTTCCAATGGTAGTACTAAAAAAGAGCTGATTTTACGCCTTATTTGATATAATTTTTATGTTGTATTCTACGCACATCAGCGATATTCCTGCTTACCCATAGGTATGGTGTGATTGTTCACATATTAGACATGGGAGACAGTTCAACTTTATTCCCCTTCTATCCTCTAACACGCGTACGTTTCCCTCATCAAGTGGTTACACTGGTATTTGTTTACAAAGGTCATTTCATCCATGTAAAATGGGAAGGAGATTATCCAATGCCATCAGCGAACTATCTCTGGTTAAAGAACTGAGGCGAAGAAGCAACAGTATGGACCGAAAACTACACAAAGTGCATATTGTAGTATGAGTCAATGACGAAGCTAAATATAGACAAGACAGTGCATTATATAGATTAAGTTATAATTTTTAAAAGTATTTTGTAATGTATATTGTATATCAAGTGTTTTTGTTTGTTTAACGGATACAATACGTCAAATAACCGAAAATATACGCCAGAATACTACAAAATACACCAAATTACGATGAAACTAAAAGTAAAAAATGGTCGATCTTTTTTAGGGAAGGGAGACGTACCCTCAACTGCAGTCGAAACTCATGATGGAAACTAGGGGTGCAATACGCCAAGATATGGAACAATACGCCAACTAGAGACATAATACGCCAAAATACGGAACAATACGCCAATTAGATACATAATAGGCCATAACATACCATAATACGTGATAACACGACACGTACAAACAATCTACACCTTAATATGCCACTTTCAGAAAATAAAAGTGATAATACCAAATGTCTGCGACACAACCCGTACGGACAATATATGTCATAATACGACACATATTGACATTATACTATTGACCCGTTGCTCGACCACTCATATTCGGCATTCGAGGATGGGACCGAGGCTTTTCACAGATGTGAAAATTTTGATGGATGGAGATCGGCGGCCATGCGACCGTTGATTGGGCTGCTCAGGAGGAGGTAGACGACGAGAGCCCGAGATATCATTGGACATCAGCTTCCGTGGGACAGGTAAACTATTTATTAACCTGTTTTATTTGTTTTGTAAATGAAATACTAACCACACCGTGTGACCAGTTGTTCGACCTGGCATTTTTGTCGTCATATCGGGTCATCCTGTGCGAGTTTTTATCCCTGTTCGAGTTCACTCCTAAACTACATTATCACCCAGGGGAGGATAGCAACCCTGAGCACCTGTGGGTCGAGGTTAATTTTCGATTGGGGGGTGGGGTATGCCACATGTCTCTGAGGGAGTTTACCAAGCACATCGGCTTCTATATGTTGCCGGAGACGGACACCCCCTCTCCACCGAGGCCGTGCATGAGGTACCCCGATCGACACTTGTCAAATTCTAGGAAGTGGTCGGTCGGGGTCTCTTTGGGAAGTCGAAGGTTAGGGTTTCACATATTACAGACCCCCTGTACCGTTATCTGCATAGGCTTATTGCCATGTCTATTGCACCACTTGAGCATAGTCACAAGTGGTGCAATCAGGGGGTCTGTTTTACATGTGTTGTCTGATATGGGGGGAGTCGTGCACCCTCCATTACTGCCTCCCCTAAGGGTTTGCAGCGGCGCACCACCTGTAGGACCGGGTGTTGTTGTACGGGGGGCGTACATCACACAGACTACCCTCTCTTTAGTCCTCGTTCCTCATGAGGACCCACACTTCACCGATGGAGGCATGGTCGAGCCGACCAGATTGACACGAGTGATGCTGATCGGCATGCATATCACGTATGACTTTCCTTGTATTGGCCATCAATTTCTCGACCGCGACGACCACGTTTCCTTGTCGACCTCCCGAACGAGTTACCCGTAGAGGATCCATCCACAGCAGGTGGCGATGCTCATGACGATGACGCCGGGCCACATGGCGCTTAGCCAAACCGAGAGCTCACATCACCCCCAGCACGTTCTATACGACCAGCTCCTAACAGTTGTGGCGCTTGCGTTACAGTATATGGAAGGCCAGATATAGGCGTGGATCGATTCCCCTAACGCCTGTACTGAAGCCCTTCTAATGCGGGAAATCCAGGGCGATATCCAGGCATCTTTCAACCGTGGTCGGACCCCATTACCGATACCGACGTTGTCGCCTCGATGTTGACAGGATTGGTGTGCGTTAGGTGTGATATGATTTTATTGATATTTTGAGCCCATTTTACGCATTAGTCAAGTATTAAATTTATAAAGCACGATATTACACTAACACTAAGCACACACTTGTGCAAGTGCACCCATCGTGAGCGTAGTATACTGTTGGTAAGATACCGAGGTCGTCCAAGGACACAAGAGCTTTTAATACCGGTTTATCCTCAACGTCTAATCAATCTAAATTTTTGAGAAAAGTTTTGAAACATGAAAATAAAACTAAAAATGAAAAGATAAATAAAGGAAAAACAGATAAACAAGATAGAATCACTTGGATCTAACTCGTCTTTAATGTATCCTTTCATGATTTTCGCACTTTTGGACTTTTTAAGAGATTCTCTTAGTTATGGTAGTAGGCCCCTCTTTTGAAGGTGATGTTACCCTCAACCCAGTGGTTTGAGTCAGCAGAGATACAATCACAAAGGGTCGGAATGTTAAAAGACAATTAAGTAGGTTATTAATGCGAAAAGTGGTAGGCCCCTCTTTTGAAGGTGATGATACCCTCGGCTAAGTTGTTTGAGTCAGCAAGGATACTTAAAGTATTAATAGTAGTTTACATATGAGGGGTTCAAGCTATTCTCACCCCCGCCATCCAATACCGTTGGGCATTGTAGGAAGTCCTAGTAAGCTTGAACCAGGTCCTCGAAGGATCTATACAAGAACTTTACCAAACCATCCTCCTAACCCCCTTCCAGGTAGTTAACGTACTTTATATGGACCGTAAAGACACGAATGATGACATCATTTACTTTATATAGACAGTAAAGCAACCTCAAGACATCATGAAGAAATAGTAAAGAAAATTCACCTTCTACATAAGAAACTAGCTATTAAAGTCATTAATACAAATCCAATTAAAAAGTGCCGAAAGATTAAAAATCAAAAGTAATACGTTAAAAACTTGTCTTCACCAAGTGATGTAAGAGGCTTAGCCAAACATGGCCTTTGATTAGAAAGAACTCTTACAATCAATCTTGGATCCCGAGAATACTACACACACTCTAAAGATGGATGATGGTGGTGGGTGTTGGTGTTGTAGTTGTGGTGGAGTGGTGGCAAAGTGGGAGGGTAGTGGTTTGCCAAGGGATGCCTTTCAAGTGAACCAAGCACCCCCTATTATAGCCAGAATAGAGCCCTATCCATGGCCCCGTGTCCAGCCAACACGACCCATGGCCATCATCTTCTCTTCCTTCATTAATTGTAATTGTCAGCAGAGAGCCCCACACGATCTCGTGTCTTCTAGGCATGGCCCCGTGGTCAACTCTTTTTTGTACTATCAAGATTCTTCGTATCTTAGAGTTGACCATGCCCTGTGGAGAGCTGGGAACGGCCCCGTGGTAGGCATAGAAGCTTCTGAAGGGTTGTCTTGTTGTGCAGGCTCCTGACCATGCCCCATGCTCAGTTGGGCACGGCACCGTGGTCAGGGTCTGTTTCTTGTTTTTGCTTTGAGAGATGCTGCCGAGGGGTCGGGCATTTCACGTTTATTCCTTCTTTTTGTATTTATGTTGGTTATGGCTGCTTATTTGTTCCTTTTGTTCTTTTAAGCTCGTTTGGTCTTGTAAATTCAAAAAGGAAAAAAAAAACGTGCTTTTTCCAACATTAGTACTAAAAAAGGTGTTAGTTTTATGCCTCATTTGTTGTTATATGTTGCATTTTGCACACATCAAATACCCCCACACTTGAATATTTGCTTGTCCTCAAGCAAAACCCTTTAACATGTGGCATACACACATAAATGGAAGAGGTAGAGAAGAAAGTTTGGGCTTATCTTGAGTGTCAGGAATCCAAGATCTTTATTAAGTTTTATTTTTATTTTATTTACAATCCTATTCATCATGATTTATTAAGAACGACTTATAAGAAAAATTATTTATTTGGGCATAACATCCTCTTTAAAATTCCTTTTATATACAAGTTCACGTACCTCACGGGAGATCACTCAACACTCGGTCGATTTGTGTATTTTTGTGAAACACTCGAGACCGGCGTGGAACCTACTTCTACCATATGCTTGCCAAACGATCAAACCTCCTCCTTTTTAACTATAAACCTTCGTAAATATCAAGAGGACTTGGGGAAGGGATAGGCTTGGGCTAAGGGTAGGTGGTTTTTGGTTAGTGGTTAGTAAAAATGGTGAAAATCGTAAAAAGCGTCGATTGTCGTAAATTTTTTTGTTTTTGTGACATTTATTCAAACTAAGCATATTCAAACAAGATTTCTTTGAGGAACTTATTTGTTTATTGCAATACTTTCATTTTTTTTCATGTCACAAGATAACCGAGCTTTTTACTAAAACAAATAGGTTTAAAAAGAAAAAGGGTTTTGGTGGGTAATGGGTGTTTGTTTTGCGGGTTTTGAAACGAAAGGTTTAGGCTCAAAGGGGTTAACTAGGGGGATTTTGGGTAGGTGGTAAAAAAAAGAGGAAAATAATGGTTTTGAAATGAAGAAAGGTTAGTCCTAATGCCTCCATCATTTACTTACTTGGGTTCAAGTTGGTAAGGACCGGGAACGTATCGTCTTGGCAAGTTCTAGAGTCTTAAGAACCAAGCAGCTATTCACACAAGAAACGAAAAATGAGCATTTGGTTTAAAGATATATGCATGTATGCTCAATAAAGGATCAAAACTCACTTATTGTGGGAATGGGTTTATAATGTGATGAAGTATATATAATCAAATTTTAAATAGATTTGTCATGCATTTTCATAATTTTCTTATTTGGTTTTTTTATCACGACGCTGTCGGTTGTAAATTTGTAAAAATATAACCTTTTTAGAACTTGTTATTCCCGAACTAAACCAAGACAAGTAAAGAAAAAATTAAAATTTTTTTTTGAAAAAATTTGGGGTGATTAGCGGTTCCAATAGAGTTTTGTGTAAGGCTTGTTATTAGGACTTGCAAGATTCAAGGTTTTAGCATCCCCACCACTTAAATTACACATTGTCCTCAATGTGTCCCAATAATAAGTTTTTAGGTCGATTTGAATGTGTAAAAAGTGTTTAAAAACAAGTTTTTTTTGTGTTACTAGGCGTCTGGCCACGGCTCCGTGTGGCCCGGGCACGGCCCCGTGGTCAGATTGCCAGTAACAGATTTTAACAGAAGGCTGGCCATGGGGCGTGTTCAGTGAGCACGGCCCATGGTCAGTTACCTGAGCTGGGACTATTTTTGCAGAGCATGGGCACGGGGCGTGTTGAGCTGAGCACGGCCCCGTGCTGCACATGCTGGATTGTTGGATCACATAATAACTTAAACCATCATTAATTAAGAGTGCAAGATACATAGGTCCTAATATTAAAAATTATAAAGTCCTAAAAATGAAAAACTACAAAAGTCCTAAGAGGGATAGGTCAAAAAATGCAGGAAATTTAAATCACGATGAAGTTCTACCCTTGATGTTTACATGATAAGAACAACAAGAACCCGAAAGTGATTTTCCGGAGTCTAAGGGCTTTTAGAACTTCAAACCGGAGGGTGCCCCTCAAATAGGGCTGACAATAGGTAACCTGTAGGCAACCTGCTAAGACACAATAACTGAAAAGTACACCATGTGATTTTTTACGTTTTAAAAAATAATCAAAATTTGAAAATTAGTATCCATTATTTCTCCTTCTAGGTGCATAAAATATGCATATGTCCTATAGACATTGGATATAAAGTAGTTAAACGAGTCATATTCATGTTTAAAATTTTTACTGTTCACGTTATCAGATACCTGTTAAACCTTCTAAGACACGATTTGCCAGCCCTACCCTCAACTGTCGTTGAGCCACTCCTCAATCTCCCGAGGGAGAAAGAAGGCGGGCTCATTATCCATAACATCTTGTGGAGGAGGTGCGACGACCACCAGAACCCCTTCAATACGGCTAGAGGAGGTTCCGGAGAAAGGCCATCCCATCCGGTTGGGATAATGATTTCCTGCGCGAGATTCCAACCTCCTTGCGGGATGATTGGCACCTGGGAGGCATTGCAAGAATGTTCAACCTTTGGTGCAAAAGTTTGACTTCTTGGAGGCAATTCTCCAATCCCACCGTCAAATGATTAATACGGTTAATGAGGGCTTCCTCCACTGATGTCATTTCATCGATGGCTTCCCTTAAAGCGTACACATAATTGATTAAGGAGGCTTCCATCGATGGTCTTCTCCCCCTTAAACTGCTTCTTGAGTAAGCTGATGACGTTCCACTGTTTTGGCTCAACATTCTAAGAAAACAAGACGAAAATTTTAAAAGAATGAAAATGAGACTCCAGCCACGGCCCTGTGTCCGCTGGGCACGGCCCCGTGGTCACACCTCTGCAAGTTTTTGAACCAAGAAATATCATTGTTTTAGATTATTAATTTTCTGTATTTTGAAACATTTCTGAACATAAATAACTTAAAACAATGTCGTAAAACTTATGTTTAATAAGATTCCTTGGTAAAGATCCTTGCAAATACTACAATAAAGCTTGAAGTCATGAATGTTTCAAGCTCTAATGGAGGTTGGAGAGTTTTGGAGAAGAAGGTAAGTGACAACAGTGGCAAAGACAAGATGGTTGATGAGAAACCTTCTTGAGAATACACCTTTTAAGGTGTGTGTGAAGATCCCAGCAAATCTTTGTCTATGGTATGTATCCAAATGTGCAGGAACAATGCTGACTTTATAGAAAATGACAGCACACTGACCATGGCCCCGTGTCGGCTGGACACGGCCCCGTGGTTAGACAAGGTTCTGACACATTTTGTCCGTATTAGGAGCACAAGGTGTGTTGGTCTGGACACGACCCCATGGTGAGATTTGAGGTGGGCACGGGGTGTGTTGACCTAAGCACGGGCCCGTGGCTAGAGTATTTATGAAGTGGCGTCTTATTTTAAGGTTTTTGTTTGGATCAGGCCGTTCCTTACTGGAGGGAACAACACCGAAGTGCCTAAGGTACCTTAATTTCTCTTGATTCAAACAAGAACGCAAGTGGTTATCGGAAAGGGTAAAACCTAAACTACTTACCGGTGGGCGGAACCAACCTTTATTCCCCTTATCCGGGCTCTTGTTAAAGAAGGTATATGTCGAATCGCTAAGGTCTATGAGTGCATCGGTGGGGCCCGATGGAGAGTCCTTCACGGCACAATCGACACAGGGATGACTATCGCTCATGCTTTCACAAAAGGTTGAGGTACATTGGTGTCGTCGATGTTGGTAGAATCCGAATGTGATCCCAACAATTCTCCTTGATTATTGTCTTGTGATGAATACCTCGCTTTCATCTCAAGCTCTATTTCTTTTATTTTTAGGGGAATTCTTTCTTCGATTCGACATAATGCTTCGGAGGTTATGTCCGTTGGAAGAGATGGTTGAAGGCATTCGGTTGGATAATAATGATTGTTTTTACTTTCGCCCATCTTAAGGTGATTACAGGAAATCGATGGGTCTAATTAGTAGGGTTCATAGTTTAGAAAGAAACATTCTAAATTTTGATGGAATCCACCACATATTTGACACCACTCACCGTAAGAGTGGTGAAAGTAAAAATAATCAATATCACTCATATTTTTGTCAAAAATTAGCAATCGTCGGGATCTTACGGTCCTGTTTTCAGTAACTGGGGATTGGACACGGGGACGTGTTTAGTGGACACGGCCCCGTGGTCAGCTACTGTTTGACTTAAAACAGAATTGCCAGTAAGGGAGATGGACACGGGGGCGTGTTGAGTGGACACGGCCCGTGCTGAGTTTTGCAGAAGCTGAAAAACTAAGAAAATCCTAAAAAAATGATTAGGCCGTCAATTTTAAACTTTCTTAAAATTCTTGTGTCCCCGGCAACGGCGCCAAAAACTTGGTGTGCGTTAGGTGTGATATGATTTTATTGATATTTTGAGCCCATTTTACGCATTAGTCAAGTTTTAAATTTATAAAACACGATATTATACTAACACTAAACACACACTTGGGCAAGTGCATCAATCGTGAGCGTAGTATAGTGTTGGTAAGATACCGAGGTTGTCCAAGGACACAAGAGCTTTTAATACCGGTTTATCCTCAACGTCTAATCAATCTAAATTTTTGAGAAAAGTTTCAAAACATGAAAATAAAACTAAAAATGAAAAGATAAATAAAGGAAAAATAGATAGACAAGATAGAATCACTTGGATCCAATTCGTCTTTAATGTATCCTTTGATGATTTTCGCACTTTCGGACTTTTTAAGAGATTCTCTTAGTTATAGTAGTAGGACCCTCTTTTAAAGGTGACGTTACCCTCAACCCAGTGGTTTGAGTCAGCAGGGATACAATCCCAAAGGGTCGGAATATTGAAAGACAATTAAGTAATTTATTAATGCGAAAAGTGGTAGGCCCCTCTTTTGAAGGTGACGTTACACTCGGCTAAGTGGTTTGAGTCAGCAAGGATACAATCACAAGAAGCCGGTTTAAAGTATTAATAGTAGTTTACATATGAGGGGTTCAAGCTATTCGCACCCCCGCCATCCAAGACCATTGGGCATAGAAGGAGGTCATAGTAAGCTTGAACCAGGTACTCGAAGGATCTATACACTAAACCAGACAAGAACTTTACCAAACCACCCTCCTAACCCCCTTCCAGGTAGTTAACGTACTTTATATAGACCGTAAATACACGAATGATGGCATCATTTACTTTATATAGACAGTAAAGCAACCTCAAGACATCATGAAGAAATGGTAATGAAAATTCACCTTCAACATAAGAAACTAGTTATTATAGCGAATAATACAAACCCAATTAACCGAAAGATTAAAAATCAAAAGTAATACATTAAAAAGTTGTCTTCACCAAGTGATGTAAGAGGCTTAGTGATGCGGTCCCAAGTGTGGAGGAGCGGGTCATCTTGTATTTGGAGGACCAAGATCGTGTAACAAAATGGGTTTCACTAAAATGGCTCTAACTTGGGCTACGGGGGTCCGTTTTCGGCGTGTGACCAGGCGAAACGATCGTGAGAACGAGCTCCACCTTGCTGCAAATACCTAAGGCAGTTTGGGTCATCGTCCAGGCCTAAAAACGCTTATTTCTATCAGTTATTTGTCTTTTTATGTTTTTTCGGTGTTCTCGGCATTTTGTTTTTGGGCTTGTGTTTGGGCCATGTCCTGTTTGTGGCCCATTTCGAATTTCTATCATTATTTATATGTTGCTCTTGTAATCTAGAAGGTTAGACTTCCATTTTGAATTTACTCAATTTTCACTTCAGATTCTGTGCCCTTTGGGTTGAATTTTGGGGGTTTAAGGAAGATCATCACGGGTATTCGCAGAATCAACGAGATTTGTTCTTCGTTATCATAACACGCACTACATCAGTTAGCCAAAACATGGCCTTTGATTGGCAAGAACTCTTACAATTAATCTTGGATACCGAGACTACTACACACACTCTAAAGATGGATGATGGATGATGATGGTGGGTGTTGGTGTCGTAGTGGTGGTGGAGTGGTGGCAAAGTGGGAGAGTAGTGGTTTGCCAAGGGATGTCTTTTAAGTGAACCAAGCACCCCCTTATATAGACAGAACAGAGCCCTGGCCATGGCCCCATGTCCAGCCAACACGGCCCGTGGCCATCATCTTTTCTTCCTTCATTAATTGCAATTGTCAGCAGAGGGCCCCACACGACCCCGTGTCCCCCGTGTCTTCTGGGCACGACCCCGTGGTCAACTCTTTGTTGTACTATCAAGATTCTGCGTATCTTAGAGTTGACCACGCCCCGTGGAGAGCTGGGCATGGCACCGTGGTGGGCATAGAAGCTTCTGCAGGTTTGTCTTGTTATGCAGGCTCCTGACCACGCCCCATGCTCAAGTGGGCATGACCGCGTGGTCAGGGTCTGTTTCTTGTTTTTGCTTTGGGAGATGCTGCCGAGGGGTCGGGCATGTCACGTTTATTCCTTCTTTTTGTATTTATGTTGGTTTGGCTGCTTATTTGCCCCTTTTGTTCTTTTAAGCTCGTTTGGTCTTGTAAATTCAAAAAGGAAGAAAGAAACGTGTTTTTTTCCAACATTAGTACTAAAAAAAGGGTTAGTTTATACATCATTTGATGTAATTTATATGTTCCATTTTGCACACTTCAGGTTCTAGGGCCGTCTGGCATCGCTCATGATGATGGGCCGTCAGGCACCACTTAGGATCCTCTGTATGCAGATCCAACGGTTTATGATAGTTTGTTGTACTTTTTTTGTATTTCGACTGTTTATGTATTTTGGATTATGTCATTTATATACACAATTATGAGACGTCACGATAAAATATAATACCTAATATAAATACGATACGATACGATATAATTCGATACGTCACGATAAAATATAGTACGACTTATAAATTGTGATACGATACGTCATGATACAATATAATACGATACGCACGATAAAAATATAATACAAGTTATAAACCCCATAAAAACAAAAATAACCAACAATAAACACCAACAACCACACCCAAAACACCAAAATTCAACCTCAAAAAAGTCAGCTCTTCAATACAGATCGTACAATCATATACTATCTGGATAAGCCTAACCGCAAGACAAATGTTGACCCTGTCAGTCTGTCATGTCTGAAACCTTAACCAGTACGGATCGTATAGGCCTATACGATACGTATTGGACCTGTCAAAGTGTGTAGATAGATGGACCGGTGTGCCAATAGAATCACCCATATGTAAACACTAAAATCCAAAATCTAATGTTTGGTCATAAGATTATATCTTTATGTCTATTGATGATGATTACACTATTTTGAGTGAAGTTAGATGTGTTAAATATTTCAAACGATACGTATGGATTCAATACAAACTAACAAAACACACTTCTAGCTATATTTATCAACATCATCTTTCTTCTAACATATTGTTCAATTTGTTATGATATTCTTTCTTTAACTTCACATAACTTAGTGCTACGATAACCTGTCGTTGCTTCACATGTAGATTTTTTTAAAATTCTATCCTCCTACAATTTGTAATCCTTGGCGCAATTTATATCTCTTTTCGACATAAAAATCCCTTGCGCAACATGTATCTCTTTTCAACGTAAAAAAGAATACTCGGGTATATCTAGAGAACTCATAAACCATTACCAGAGTATACATACCTTCCCTTAGGGTGGAAGTTCTTATAAGCATGGCCAGCCCTGGGGGTGGGCGGGGAGGACCACCGGCCAGGGCCCGATATTTCGAGGACAAGTTTTTTTATGAAAAAACCCGATATTTATATGTAAAATATGTTTTTAATCGGGTAATCCATACAAACACCAACATAGGCCCCCTTACAAAACTATTATTATGATTTAGATTAGTTATTAACCCCTTTGACATTAGGTTTAGAACTTTAGTGAGCCAAATACCAAATTTCGTTAAGGCCTAAGGACACATATTTTCAAGCTCGAACAGGGTATACGAATTCTCAAGGCCGACCCTGCTTATAACACCGAAGAGATTCCCTATGAAGTAAGGTAAAACGATTTGGTAAAGACTAGTGTTTAGACTTGAAAACTGCCTTTTAGTACTGATTTCCTTTCACATAAACCAAGCATAGATGATCTTGGGGGACATATTGTCAACCTGAACACCAAAAACCATTAGAAAGTTGGCACCCAACAATCGTGTATTTGATAGAGAGCACCACATGGTATTACGAGGTCTCCACTAATATCGTGCTATACCATGGGTCTGATATCATTGCTAGGATATCTATTTTGCTCACATCTTGTTATGCCAAAAAAACAAAAGAATACACAAGTTTCATTCTAATTATATCAATGGGTAACAAGAGTAACTCACCAAATTTAATTACACACACACACACACACACACACACACACACACATATATATATATATATATATATAGGGGAGAGTTTAAATGAGAACACTCATCTTTTGTGAGAACCATGAGAACAAATCTCAGCCACTCATTTTATTTCCCTTGTGTTTTAATGAAAGGTTAAATTGGTAATTGTATAACCCAATGAATCAGGCTACTAGTTAAGTCACAATTTCCCCCACTCTGACAGAAGCTTAAAAACATCGTTGTTGTCTCCGATAGCCGACAAACACAAACCATCGCCATTGTTTCCGAACGCCGGCGGGTACGAATCATTTCCACTATCTCCGATCATTAGCAAATTCAAGAAATTTTCACGTGACTAAGAAAGGAGAAATTCTAGAACTCAAGGTGGAACCCAATTCTCAATACAAGGTTCTATATACTTATCTTCTTTGTTTATACACGAATTGATGTGTATCTGTAAATAAATATGTAGCAAAATTGTAAACATTCTTTTGCCATAGTGCCATAGTAGACATCCAGACGAATGACTTGATAGATGAGGGTTTTGTTGATTCCATTATTGTGATTTGGGAGTCTAAATCTCAATACATTGCTAGAGTTTGGAGTTAAACTGAAAATTTAAATTTAAGGAAATGTGATTTGATTCTTTTTATCCTATTCACATGGAGTTAAACTGAAAATTCAAATTTAAGGAAATGTGATTTGATTCTTTTTATCCTATTCACATGGAGTAATGGCCAATTAGTAATGATGTGCTTTAATCTCAAATTGAGATTTAAAGATACTGTTTTGGATTTTAGAAAAGAAAACATGAAGCTTCTATATACATATAATAGCTTGATGTCACTTACCTTCTACACTGCACACATATTTGCGTTTTGCACATTTATCGGTGTGTTTGGCGTGTTTTTATTCTATTTTGCTATCTAAGAGCGCACAATACCTGTGCTTGTGTATTTGTATCTAGATCAAGAAAAAAAATAGTTACTTTAAAGTAAGTTAAAAGTGCATGAGGCGCAACCTAGGTGCCTTGAGTGCAACAAGGCGCAAAGAGGGCCTAAACCGGCATACAACATGTCTAAACCAGCTAAAAGTAGTTTCAAATGGTTTTGACCCAACCAAAAACAGACTAAATCGGCCGAAAAAAAGTCTGAAATGCAATGCACTTAATTATACCATGAATCCTTGTGCAAGAGTTGTTATTTACATTCATACATTTGAAATATGTTCACAAAATGTTTGTTTCATTATGTTTACGTGTGATGCAATCAATAATACTATGGATACTAAAGTTATTGATATGTAACTCCAGTTACTTGCATTACATCCCGATCGATTTACACATGTGTAACTGTTTAACCCTCTGATTTTAGCTTTCTTTTTAATGATACTAAGCCTTTTATATTTCAATTTGATGTTCCATAATTTATGTTTTTAGTGTGCACAGACATTTCAAATGCTTGTAATCTTGATGGGATGGAACCGATGAACGAGAGTTATGACAGGTTAATCCACACGAGTCGTGTTCCAAGACTTTTAGCATATATTACAATTGTAAAAGGCTATTTCAATGCTAGAAGATGCGAGGACATGTATGCGTATGAGCGTGATATTGAAGTCAAAAGCTTGTCTCAAGTCCATAAGACGCTCAGCTTTCTTGCAAGGTTACATCGGATGAATGGGGAAATGTTGATGGTGCTTCAAGGCTTCTTATGTGTTTATTCATATTTACGTACGTTTAAAATTGATTATACATCTGTGTAAGTGCATGTTTTACATATGTAAATTCCTACCAGTTTAATGGAAATGACCAAACTGTTTTATTAACATATGAGTTTGTTATATATGATTTACACATGTGTATATGGTTTATTGTGTGCAGCTGAATTACACATGTGTAAACGATTCTCCATCACATATTTATGTCTATAATTTACACATGTGTAAACGAATTCTCCATCACGCAGCTGAATTACACATGTGTAAACGATTCTCCATCACATATTTATGTCTATAATTTACACATGTGTAAACGAATCTATGTTTATATTTTTATAGCCATTATGATTTACGCATATGTAAACCTTCACATCTATGATTATTTTTTTAACTATTATGATTTACAAGCATATGTATAAACTTTGATATCTATTCTTACGTTTTTTAACTATTGTGATTTACACATGTGTAACCTTCATATAAGCGTGATTTACACATACGTAAACCTTTAGATCTATGATTTACATATGTGTAAACCCTTCATATCTATGCTTATTCTCTTAACTACTATGATTTACACACGTGCAAACCTGCATATCTATGATTTAACATTATATTTACACATGTGTAAACCTTCGTTCTTACCTACGATTTAACATGAAACAATCTACTTACTTCAAATCAATGATCTGTCAATTCTTTATCCTACATCAGTAAAGTAGTTATGATATAGAAGTTAGCAGGTTCAAAATTCACTTTTAAATCAACACCTGCACAGAATATTTTGTAGACTAAGATGCATATCATCACATTTGCAGTCGGATAAGTGCTGATAGCTTCAAAGCTATCCGGTAATCCCCTCAACATATCCTTCCCAAGTATACTTTTCGATTCATGTCTATCCATGTAAATTTGAATAATCCCTGTCAATAAACAAGTACCAAGTTTCATAGATATAATGATAAAAAATATATAACCTTTTTTTGAATGACCAACAAAACATCGTTAAAAATATCCGACGCTAACTAAAGTTAGCATAAAATTACAGCCACCAAAAAACGTATAACAGATACACCAAACATCATTTAGATCCCCATACAATCTAAATTAAACATATACCAATCGCCCCATGTCAGATTCTTCACTTTTTCTCTGTTTCTCAGCCACAAATTCTGCACTTCCTTTGTTGTTTGCCATCGAAAACTTTAGGGTTACGGGCCCTCCAAAGACACCAAATTGTTGTTTGGGCCATTAGGTGGACTTTTTTTCTCCACTTTGCAGACCCGTGGTTATGCATATGACTAGCTAAAACATCTCTGGCTCTGAACTAGAAGCACGAGGGCAGCCTGCACCAAGAGGCAGCCCGATCCCAAATACTTAGTGCAAAAGAACATGAAACGAATAAATGGTTAGCTGTCTCATCAAAGTCCCCACACATCACACACGTCGCTGTAGGTACCATGACACTACTTCTGATTAGACCGTCCAAACATTTTTGAAACTTAAATATAATGATTTGCACATGTGTAAAGAACCAATTTTTAAAGAACAAATTTTAAAGAACCCATCTTTTTGATGCATCTCATACTGTAGTCAAACTTTTTAAAGAACCAATTTTAATGGTATAAGATTCTTAACTTGCTTTGGGTTCAATTTTAATGGTATAAGATTTTTAACTTGCTTTGCATTATAAGAATCAAACACAACGCACGATTGTAGTAACGCAGGGGGACACGACTACCGTAACACTGCAGCGCGCGGCTTCAGAAACGCAACGTGTGGCTGCAGATATGCTGCAGAAATGTGGCTGCAGAAACACAGTGCACAGCTGCAGAAACGCAGCGGGCACGACTGCCATCGTTTGATGGTCATTTCAGTGTGTTGTTTGATAATTCAAGGTGTTTTAATAGTTACTGCAGCCTCGTCGTTTGATTATGGTCCCTGATGTGTTTTATTAGTCCATTGTATTTGTCATTGTATTATAATGCAATAGCTATTGCCATGTATGTACAAGTGTGTGAAATTCATTCACAACTGCGAAACATCTAGACGCCATACCCAAACCGACCCGCACCCGTTGCCATACCTAAACACATAGACCTTAATTTCAATACCCAACCCAACCCGACCCATATCCATTCAGTAATACCCACAATCCATGGCAAAATTACATCTTTGACTTTACATAATCTATAATCTTTCTGTCCCAAATAAACAACTTAGATCCTTAATCAATCATCTAATACACATAACCTAACTTTTCACCAAACAACTCATGAATCAGATCCTTATTTAACATAGATATGTATCAGATGATCAATCAAACAACAATGCAGATCAGAAACATGTAAAACCATCATAACATATTGATTAGGAATCAAAAATTCATAAATCACATATCAATTAGGAGCCTGAAACATCAACTACTCATTAAGTGAGTGTGGCTGAGCCATTGAGAAAAAACAGAACCAGAAAAAACCCTAGTTTAACTAAACTCGGTAAACTAATAAGAAATCATACCTGAACAAGAACATTAGGCTCAACGACATCTTTATGTTTGCCAAGGGTTTGATTGTCATTCATTATTGCTATTGATCCTTAAAAACCCTATATAACTTCTGATTTGCAGATTGTTATTGGGAGGAGGAAGAAGAAGCAATTTAGGCTTTTGGTTTTGTGAGGAAGAAGAAGACGTTTGGAATGACTGTCTGATAGTTAGTGAAGTGTGATTTTACCTTGTTGCCCTTTTGAGTCTTAATTTATGACTCCCTCCTCATTTAAACCCCTACTTAATCTTAGCTCTTGATTAAGGATAATCTATGGATGAAAATGGTTCTTAGAGTTCTCACAAAAATCCATGTTCTCAAGATAACCCTCCCCATATATATATAGGACAAAGATCCGTTAGGAACCACCCTTTATTGCGGGAACCGCGAGAACCAGTGTGAACACAAACAGTAATTCTTAAAAAAATCTAAAAAACACCCAAAATTTTTGTTTTTATTTTTTTACTTATTTTTTTTGGAAAAATCGCTATATTTTGTTAATAAAAAAAATTCAAAAGAAAAAAAATTCAAGTAACAGTTATCCATGCACATGTGCATATGTATCATTTCTTTGTCACATTCCGTAATTCATTACAAATAATAGTCAATTGCACTTTCATTTACACTACCACGTGTAATACACTACTTTTTACATTAACAATATTAGAAATGCACATGTGCATCTATATGTATCAACATGAAATAAGGTGTTTTGGTACACTACTTTCTCTTTCATCTATCATTCCATCCATAATACACAAGAATGCACATGTGCATTTTTGTCATTTCTTTGACAAATTCTGTAATTCATTACACATATTAGACAATTGCACTTTCATTTACACTACCATATGTAATACACTACTTTTTGCATTACCAATATTAGAAATGCACATGTGCATTTATATGTATCAACATGAAATAAGGTGTTTTGGTACACTACTTTGAATACAATTTCCCTTTCATCTATCATACCATCCATAATACACTAACATTACCTCTTACCATCCATAATACAATACTATTACCTCCTACCATCCATAATACAATACCAATAACAATATTTTCACTTTATTACATGTATGTAAACATCATTTATACCATCCAATCAACATATTACATCATAAATTGACAACTATAACCAAACCATCAACCACTAGATATAACTAACCAAAAACATGTATATGGGCCTACTTCTCCATTCAAAATCACAAACTTTTTGTATCAAAACACGTTATATTATGGTTATACCTAATGATGCACATGTGCATTTTGAATATTGGTAATGTAAAAAGTAGTGTATTACTAATGGTATTGTAAATTAAAGTGCAATTGTCTATTCCTGATAACGTATTACCGAATTTGTCGAAGTAATGATATATATGCACATGTGCATGGATAACTGTTACTCGAAATTTTATTTTTTTTTATGGTAACTAACTGTTACTCGAATTTTTTTTATGGTAACGAAATATAGCGATTTTTTTAAAACAAAAATTAAAAAAAACAAAAAAAAAATTTGAATGCTTTTTTGATTTTTTTTAGATTTTATTTTGTGTTCACATTGGTTCTCGCGGTTCTCGCATGAACCTTACCCTATATATATATATATATGTATGTATATATATATGTGTAGAGGCCAGTTAACGTATAATAGGGCTTATCGTACATTACGTACACGATAACCCCAGCCGTCAGATCTTCATCTCCCATGCGATTTCATACCTCCATGCGAACTGTACGAACTGTGCGAATTCAATCTTCCACATGCGATTTTGTCCATCTACACACCCCATGCCATGTTTCACATTACCCCATGCTAACCATTTTTTCACATGCGATATTCAATCTTCCACATGCAATTCTACACACCCCATGCCATTTTTCACATTACCCCATGCTAGCCATTTTTTCACATGCGATATTCAATCTCTCACATGCGATTCTACACACCCCATGCCATTTTTCAAATTACCCCATGCTAGCCATTTTTTCACATGCGATATTCAATCTTCCCCATGCGATTTTGTCCATCTACACACCCCATGCCATGTTTCACATTACCCCATGCTAACCATTTTTTCACATGCGATATTCAATCTTCTACATGCGATTCTACACACCCCATGCCATTTTTCACATTACCCCATGCTAGCCATTTTTTCACATGCGATATTCAATCTCTCACATGCGATTCTACACACCCCATGCCATTTTTCAAATTACCCCATGCTAGCCATTTTTTCACATGCGATATTCAATCTTCCACATGCGATTTTGTCCATCTACACACCCCATGCCATTTTTCACATTACCCCATGCTAACCATTTTTTCACATGCGATTTCATTTGCATGGGATTTCAAACATGCGATTTCATTGCATTTTCAAGCCATGCGATTTCATTTGCCTTTTTATAACATGCGAAGATTGAATTCGCACCAGATCCGCACCAGATCAAACGGGTGGGATGATCGCGTAGGTATCGTACGGTAAGCCGTAATGTATTTTACACTTTTCCTATATATATATATAAGGTGGAGTTCTAGAGTGAACACTAGTGTATTTGTGAACTAAGTGAACAAATCCTGACCATTGATTTACGTCATCAAATCATGAAATACACTAATGTATTTTCATGTATATATATATATATATATATAGGGTGGGGTTCTAGAGTGAACACTAGTATGTTTGTGACAACCCGCAACTTCAGGTTACTACGTTAATTTAATCATACATTCATAGCACTACATTTAACTAGGGTTAGTTAAATGAGTCTACCTTGGTAATTCGGGGAATTACCGGAACACACATATGATAACTCCCGAACGTTGGTGATTAACATGAATAACTATAAACGGACGGTTTACATGATTTATGTGAATTATGTGTTTTAAATGTGAAACTGCATGATTTATGTGCCATAGTGTGAAAGTTGCATAATTAAGGGTACTTTGTGAATACGTTAAAAACCTTTATAAATCACTCAAAACCCTAAACTCCCCACAACATCATCATACGACAGTTTTCTCAAATCATTTCTCTCATCTCTTGGCTACTCCTCCAAGTTCACACATAAATCAGCAATCTTTGATCTTTCCAATTCTCTATATCAATCTAAGGTAAGTGTTCATGATTTACGTTGTTAAAATTGTTCTTTTGATTTCAATGCGAAACCCTAGACATCCAAACAATCTGTGATTGATTTTCATGCCCTGATGATTATGTGATTGATGATTATGTGATCGACTGTTAGAATGAATAAATGCATTATTTTTGCTGGACATTGGAACTATTGTTGATATGCTAAGAATACTAAAATTATGTTTATGGTTCGTAGAACCGTTGATTTAGGAAATTAGGGTTTAGACAGGAACTGTTACTTCGAAGTGTGGATTTGGGATGATGACTTGTTCGCTTTTAATGGTCCGTATTTGTTGATTGTAATATTGCCGTACTTAAAGAATGATATGAGGATCCGCACTAATGATAATGTTTGCATTTGTGAATTTCAAAACATGTCCGCACTTAGAGAAACAACATGGTACGCATTTGATTAACATGTGAATTCGCACTTATGTAGCCTGATGTGGTCTGCACTTAAGTAGTCTAATTGTGTCCACATTTGTATTATATACATATATCCGCACATATGAAAAGCAAACAGTCTGCACATATAAAAAACAATTAGTCCACACTTGATTAATGTGAAATGGTCCGGACTTAGCAAATGTTTTACGCATCCGAACTCATTGAAGATTAGCCTATCTGAATTTAAGCTATTATATATGATCCGCATATAGTGAAAGTAATATATATCCACACTTAACTAATACTTAATTGTCCAAATTTAATTTCACCATGTCCGAACTTATGTTATTTTATAAAGATCCACACTTGTGATCAAACTTGCATGTCTGAATTTATATGTTTTAAGGGTGATCAGAACTTACTGAGTAGCACGGCCGAACTTATTGATACATATGGGTCTGAATTTATTGTAAAGATAAAGGGGGTCCAAGTTTACAAGTCCAAGAGTGTCCGAGCTTACCTCAAATAAGTGTCCGGGTTTTCGTTTTTATTGAATTCCCTTTTCAGAATTTATAAGTTCCTTAGTGTTTGACTGAATTGTCTGAACCTATATGTGATTGGTCCAATAAACAAAGTCTTAGAATGTTCAGGACTAATACAGGAGTCCGAATAACTTGTGGAATGATTCAAGAGTTTTGATGATAACTACCAATCAAATGAAAATAAAATTTATGGGTGCGGACTTAAAGAATGTTATAGGAAGATGTCTTTTGAAAGCTGATGTGAGTGGGTTGTGTAATTAATTGGGGCCGAGGGTAGTTGGGTTACATATGCAAGATAGATCTTAAATTGTTATTTAAGCATATATAGTGTGTGGTTTGATACCTAGTCCTTACTTGGAAAATGGGGACTTAGATGTGCTAGCTTTTGATTATGTTCCGAATAAGATTAAATGGCCAATTGTTTTAAAATTTACAATGTTAATGGGTCGCATTTGCATGGAGACTTAGTTCACTACTTTTTTTCATAAGCATGCGTCCCGGGGGGACAAACAAACAAACAACCAACTATTCCTGGGAGGAATAGTTTTTATGTTTTGGTTCAATTTCGATGTTAGTTAATAAACTCGAACTCTATCATGAAAGTCCCTACTTACATACCGAGCTAGTTGTCTGGGAGGCAACGGGGTATTAGTTGATAGCGCTATTAGGCCTGACAAACCTCACACTGTACCTGGGAGGACGGGTGTGAATAATGACTTTATACACTGTGATCAAGGATGATACACGTTGATGAGGGTACCAAAATCAAATAGTCAATCGATACAGAGTTTATTATTCGTAACATGTTTTTAAACTAAACACCTACATGATTTTCGGTAAACAAAACTGTGAACTCGCCAGCTTTATGCTGATACACTTTTTCTGCATGCTTGCAGGTCGTTAGATGCACCACGAAATGGAACTTGCAGTCTAGGAAGCCGGTGTCATCATGGATCATGTCATTTGCGAATACATTTAATGTTTGCTTATGTTCTCTAAACATAATGATGTGAATTGGTTAAACGATAATTTATGCTTCCGCTAAATGAATATTGGCTTGAATTAAATGTTTTGAAATGCACTTTTCATATTGAATATGATCTTGTGTTTATTATACTACTGTTAGTTCAATGTGATTAGTGGCTAGATCCTGGTACGTCACACGCCTCGCAATGGATTCCGCATGTGGTATTTTGGGGGTGTGACACTTTGGTATCAAAGCCACCGGTTATAGTGAACTAGGTTTTAAAACGTTTTTATAAAACCAGACTATAACCGAATCAGTTTCGAAAGCGACCATGACTCTCTGCTCCAGATTGAAATGTTCGTCTTTTACTTACTGTATACATTGTACATCTAGCATACACATATGCATTGCATTGCATATTGTTGCATACATGGTATTATAGCATCTCTAGATCTTCGTGATCCTTGTCGTTTTGACAACACCTTAGCTTTTAACACTCGAATCTGAGGATCTTTTGACACAAGTTAAGAAGAACTGAGATGAACATGCAAATCACTTTATCATTACGGCTGCACACGTAATAATAATTTGGGGTGCATGTGAGTCCCAATGAGGCCTAGCAAGTGGAAAAGGATTCTGACCCATTATCTGACATAATTGGGGATTCAACAATCCATAGGAGCCATGTCGACGACCGACTACCACTCGAACTCGATCTTTCTCTCTTTCTAAATTTTTGTGAACCTAGATGATCTCGAGTATTGCTTGAACACTTACCCGAACATCTGGAGATTGACTGGGGATGTTTGGTGGTAGTGCAAATATTCCTGAGTTAGATAGCGAAGCATCGAATGTTTGGTCTATACTCTTGCCACTCTTCTTGTTTATTTGTACTCAATGGGTTAGCATCCAAGATCAAGGGTAAAGATATCTCTGCCATTCAGAGCTGAATTCATCATCTTCTTAATATCTACTTCTACTCCTTCTTTTTGAACTTTAAACTCAGATTTACAAATATTTCACAGTTAAAATTGGCTAAATCTTGGATATATTGTGTGAAAACTAGTTTTAATCAATCCTACAAAGTTTTAGATCAAAATTCTAAAAAAACGTCATCAAATCTCTAAAAACATGGTTGTTTATGCTGAAACAATTACGTCCAGATCTACATAAAACCCATTCATCCGGATCGACATTATTCTCATTCGGATGAATAAACACTTATTCATTCGGATGAATAAACATTATACTCATTTGGACGAATCTGCTAAGTTCATATAGGTCCATTCATACGAATCTACATAGGTGCATCTGTACGAACCAAGCTTTCCACATTCGTACGAATCGGGCGTTGTATTTGTTTGATTAATTTTCAAATTTGATCATGTATTTGTGTTTTTGCAGGTGATTTTCAAGGATCAAGATCATGGCTGAAGAATTCTACAATGAGTTTTACAATGCATTTACTTCTGATTCATCCGAAAAACAACAATCGCACCGAAAAACATTTCACAAGCTATCACTGAAAATTTGAAACATGATAATTTTTACGGAACTAACTCAAAACCACCGAAACTTAATAATATTGAAGATTATAACTGGTGGAAAGAGAGGTTTATTAACTGGGCAAAAGCTTATGCTAATGAGAGTTGGTTTTGTATAGAATTCAGGTGTAAAAGGCCGATAAATTATAGAAATGAAGAAATTCCACTTGAGAGTTTAGGAAAAGAAGATAAACAGACATTTTCTCATGAACAAGAATGATTTCTTTAATTCAACAGTGAATCAGAGATGATATCTTTGCATTACTTCAGCATGATGGTTCTTCAAAGTTTGTGTGGGAGGCATTACGTGTGAAAGCTGAAGGTGGAAAACAAATAAAAAAGAACAAGATATCATTGCTAAAGAAAGAATTCGATCTGTTTGATTGTATAAAGGGTGAAAATGTGAGACAAATGATTGAAAGATTTTGTCATCTTAAAATTGAACTCGAAAGATTTGGAATTACAAAAACAAGAGAAGAAATCATTGACAAAGTGATCGAAGGCTTACCACGTGTAGATCACTCGCAAACACTTGTCATAATATTGAAAAATGATTCACATTTTGATGAGATAACTCTGGATACATTGATTAAAAAGCTTGAGGGACATGAACTGGAGTTGCAAAAATAGAACAAAATAAGCAGTTCAACCTATCAGCAAAATGTGGGTCTTTACTACAGAGGAAGCTTGCCCTCAACCAATCAATCATCAAAGATTGGTACAGCTTTTAGTGTTAAAAAGTCAAAGGATTCACCAAAGGGTTCATCAAGTTATAATCCATGTTATCATTCTTCCTCGACGACATCAAACACAGCAGATGCTGATGAGATTCAATACAACATTGCCTTGAAATTGAAAAATTCTCCAGTTATGAGTATCAATGCTGCTAAACAACAAATCAGTTTCTTAGCATCGATTCTTGAGTCGTATAAGAGTCTAGTGGCGGGTAGAATTGGAAACCCCGAAATGACCAAGGAAGATTATAACCAGATAGATCTAGAAGAGATGGAACTTATAGATATCGGATGGTGTTTGGCAAGTGGCATTAGAAGAGCACAACGTTTTATGGAGATTACAGGCAAGCAGTGTTTGGATGGTTCAAATACTAAACTGGGGTTTCACGAGTCGAAGGTGACATGCTTTCGATGTAAGCATAAATGTCATTTCAAAAGAGAATGAGTCAACCAAGAAGTAGCTGATCACATTAACCTTTTTCATGACGATTACTACAAGAAAGCCATATATCATAAAAACAAATAGCAATCGTCAAGATCAACTCTAAAGCAAATGGGTGAAGGATCATCAAGAGAAAAGACACAAGTTTTAGTGATAATTCAAGATGACGAAGGGTTTAACTGGAAAAAATATCTTCCAAAAGAAAAGCTTCCTTTGGTTACTGAAAAGAAAATTCTTCAAGAGAAAACACTTAAAGAAAGACAGTTTACAGATATCAGATTAGATGAAATGCAAAAAGCTTATGATGAAGCTAGAAGAATGGGAAGATGGGATAAGAAGAGGGAATGTTACACCGATTACAAAGGAAATCCGGTTGTAGATTCGAGTAAGGTGGTTTATGAAGATCTACTTGCAGTTATTCCTCTTTCTGGAGAATATTACTCGAAGGAAGAAGCAGATAAAGATTATCTTTCAAATTTGGATAAGAAAATCAGAGAAGTGATGACAACAAGTTTGAGGAAGAGAGATAAAGAGAGGCTACAAAAAAGTGCAGAGAAGATGGTGGATGAGTTGAAGAAGACAGCAGAGGACGCTGGTGAAAGTGAACAGAATGTTGAAGAGTTAAAGAAGAAAGAAGAAGAAGAAGCTGGTGAAGAAAGTCAGGAAAAGGTTGATGAAAAGTTGAAGAAGCCGACAGAGGAAGCTGTTGATGAAAAACAGAAGGTGATGGAAGAAGATCAGAAGCAGACGGAAATAGAAGCCGAGGTGCCAAAAACTGAGGTACTAACTCAAACTGAATCTTCTAAAGTGTAAAATAATACTGATAATAAAACTGATGAGCAGTGCAAGAAATGCATAGAAACATGAAGTGCTTGTACTGAAAAGGATGAAAAATTCAAAACCAGAGATATGGAATTTGCTAAAATTGAAAGAGTTTTCAAAGATAAATGTGAAGAAATGTTTGAAAACGAAAAGGAATAATGAAAAGCTGACACAAAAATGTAAGGTTCTTGAATCGTCACAAATGCTTAAAAACCAGCATGAAATAAAACAAGAAGTTGTAAATTCATATATTGAAGAGGTTGCTGAGCTTAAGCGTAAAATGGCCGAGTTAGAATAAGATAATAACAAGTTGCATAGTTATCACGCTTCTTCATTTGTTCTTGAACGTATTTTCAACATAAAACCGGATGATAAAGATTCTAAAAGAAACAAGAAAGGAATTGGTTCAGAATATCATGAGTTCCACCATCGTCTGAGAAAAAAGTTTACATTCTATGATGACGAGAATGTGGAAAAAGCTTTCAACATGGTTGATCAATTGCTAGAAAATATAGACATAACCTATTCCAAATCTGATGACACTGGTGATTCAGAGGTGGTAGGTAAGGTCGTTGAAAGTATTTTGAAAGATGATTTTACCAAAACAGGTAAGTCTGAGTCACAGGATGAAAATGAGGAAAGTTTTCATGAAAGTTATCTTAAAAATTCAAAATCTGAGAAAGATGCGAATGATAATCCAATAGGATTGGCATATACCATGATTAGATTGGACAAATTATTCTCAGATATTGAATTTCTGATTCAAAATGTGATTTCAGATAAAATTGACAAAGTTTTTAAATTGGTAGAAATTGAGAAATCAGAAATCGACAAATTTGCAAGAAAAGCGAGCAAGAAAACTTTTTATAAAAAACCTGGTTACAAAAAGAAAAATATGAAGGCTGGGTTGGGTTATAAAAAGAAACAAAATCAAAGAAAAAGGGTTAAAAAGACAAATTGTAAGAAAAAGACGAACTCTGTTCACGGAACAAGTTCAGAAGAAGAGAAAGAACTCAAATTTAGACGATAGTCTAATGACGAGTTCTATGCTCAAAAGAAACAACAACAACAGGTTAAAGATGTTTCCAAGAAAACATGCTTTAAATGTGATCAAATTGGAGGCGTTGGTCGCAAATGTCCAAATCTAAAGCCTGTTGATGTTGAAAAGAAGAAGAAAGATGAGGTTGTGAAACAGAAATAGAAAAAGTTTGAATCAAAGCAAACCTGGAAACAAAAGACACCCAAAGTTGTACCACAACAGATTTGGAAACAAAAAGTTGATGTTTCAGAACCAAAACAAAGTTGCAAACCTAAGAAGGATTTGTCAAAACGAAATATTCAAACTGATTCAAGGTTTTATCACATAAATGTTTCAACATGACAAATTTGGGTGGTTAAGAAACAGACCTCTGTTAGTGATAAACGGAAAAAATGATTCAACCAAGAAGGTTGAAAATAAGAATGAAAAGGTTTTTATTAAAAATGACAGATTTTCCGAAGTTGAACATTTCGTATCACAATACCCAAGGTCAAACAGGCCTGGGTTGCATTGTTCAAGTAATTGAGTTAGTTGAATGTGCAGGTGCTCTAGATGTCAGATGAATGTCAATACGAAGAGCAGAGCAGCCTGGCACGGAGGGCACAGGAGGACGCAATCCCTTTGAATGAAAACAGGGAGTTTGTTTGTTTTTGTAAATAAATAAAACATATTCAAAAACCCTGAAAATAGAAAAATTTAAAAACTAAAAAAATATGTTTTTATTTTGTCAAAAATTGAAAAATGAAAAAAAGATATGTTTGTTTTTAAATTTGTTAAAAATCAAAATTTTTGAAAAAATGTTTTAGTGGAATACGCCGAAACCCTCACGGCTGAATAAACATGATTATATTCACAACTGGTTAAAAATGGTTTTAACATTGTTAAAAATCAATGTGCTGTATATCATGGAGGTACTTTATGCAAATAGAGCATGTGATGCAGAAAAAGGATGGCGAGATAAAGCTATCTACATCGGTTATCAAATTTTCTTAAATGTTTTAGATTTTAGGGGGAGTAAGAATTTTGAAAATAGAAAAACATTTGAAAATTTGAAAAAGCCAAAAACATGAGAAAATTCAAAAAGAGTTTTGTGTAAAAAGAGGAAATGATAGTACATCAGTAGACAATCACAGAATGCTAAAGAAATGGAAAGTCAAATGTGATAAACGGTCTCACTCATTCCTTACCCTCTCTTCTCATATGGGCTGGTGGCCATTCTAGGCTTTCAAGTTCTTTTTCCAATTCTTTCTGTTTATCATCATCTTCCTTGGATTGAATCTTCTGAACTTGTTCTTCTAGACTTTCATTTTTCTCAGTCAAGTATATAGTATACTGAAGAAGCTCTTTGATAAGAGGTTCTTTGTTTGCATAACCATGAACTTCTTTCTTTTCTGGAACCACCTTGAACTTTAGATGTTTAAATGCACACATTGTGCATGCAACTAGGCCACATTCATCACAAGTCGCCCTAGATTTGTTGGTAGTTTCATACTTACAGAATGAACATCTTCCTTGAATTCTTCTTTGGTTCATCCTTAAGTTGTGAATACATTTTTCCATTTCTTCAGCCAGTTTGATTTTTGGTGCCCAGTCATACTGCGGCTCTATGTATTCAACTACTCCTGCAAATGCAAACTCATATTCTCCTCCTTCTCTATGCCAGTAGGTTTTTACACATTTAGTAAATTGATTTCAAGATATAAACCTAAATATCAATAACTTTCTTATCTCGTGGGGAACATCTCTCGGATATATGGACTTAGTACTCTGAAATTTCGTTTGAGAGGTTGTCCGATTCTAAGATATTAGGTCTTTATACTTATTGATATCTAGGGTATTATACTTGGTCTTCTGATTTTGTGTTTGCAATGGCATAGACCTCGTATAATACTTTGCGTACTTTAAAAGCTTTCCCTCTGCATAAAAGTTGAAAAATATCGAAAGATATATATCAAGTGCAGTTGTAAAGAAGATTCCTAAGTGGAACACACCTTTAAGTCGAGCCTTCATCTTTTTTACTGAACGGTAGTTCATACCTAAGCTCTCAAGGCCTCGCACTAACCCGGAGTACATATATCAATATAGTATATTCACCTGTAAGACTGAATCTAGGGAATCTTGATACGGGAGTATATTCTGACATGAGACACACGAATAAGTTAACTGCTTAAAACATTGATATCGTATCTCGAATCAGTTGAATTTTGTGTGAAAATTTAAGTGGACCAGTATACTGACAATCTAAGTGAATCTTTTAGAACTTAAAGTCTAAAAAGATCAACGGTGCTAGTGATTTGTCATAAACTGATATGATCCTCTGACATGAACTCAAACAAAAATATGTTTGTAAATATTCTTTACTGCATTTTATTTCAGAAAAATCACAAAAAGGATTTTCAGTGTGTTTTAACATAAACTTTGTAAAATACAAAAAGATTTTGTTTCTAATTTATTTTTGACAAACGATGTCTGAAAGCTGAGTTTCAAAGTCTAAGTATGCTGATCATGTCTCTGAAAATAAACAAGTTCATTAATTTGAATCTTAAGGTTTTTTTTAAATGAATAACTCTAAAAAACAGTTTGTGAAATTTCTAAGGTCATTAATTTGGACTTGGATGATAATCTGTGAGGGTTTTGGATGCTTATCTGTCAGATATAGAGTTATTTGATAGGGGGAGTGCCAGGTAATTTGTTCCTACAATAGAGCTAGGTTACAAATCCTGGGTGAACCGAAAAAGCTTTAATTATCAAAATACCTGTGATAAGAGCTAGGTTTCTCGATCCTTAATTGATTAAAAATTTTGTCATGTGTGTTTTGAATTGTCATATGAGTTAAACCAGATTACAATCCTGCTAGCTGAGTCTAAGGGGGAGTCTAGAGAAAAGCTCAAAGCAAGGGGGAGCTTGCAATCGAAGATTCAGGTGACTATCCTGGAGGAGAAACTGAAAAGAGAGAGAGAGTCTACTGAAAGGGGGAGCAGCTGAAGCTGTAAGCAGATCCAAGAGGAGTCTGTTAGAGTAAAAGGGAGAGTCTGTGGAGCTAAAGTTGTTAAAGCTTTGTGAAGACTCAGAGGAAGATAGAAAGCTACGAGATTGAATGCAGCAATATCCAAGGGGGAGTCTGTGAGTGCATATGTCTATCTCTTCCGTCAATCGCGTATCGTAGCTTAATCAGATGAGACAAGACTGGAGCTAAACAAAGAATATCATAAAGTTCATAAGTGTTAAAGTCCATTCGGACGAATCAGCTTAAACAGTACATTCAGATGAATGGATAAAGAGTCCATTCATAACATTCAGTCCATCCGTAACTTTGTGTCCATTCGTAGATTGTGCATTCGTCCGGATGGAGGTCCATTCGTAGGTAGCTAGTCATGGATGTACAACTAGTATAAATACCTTTCATGTCTTGTTCATTTGGTATCTTTGTGACTTGAGAGGGGGAACTCTTGTCAGTTGATTTCGTGATTCTATAAACATTTATCTTCGATAGAAATCAGAGTTAGTTACTTCTTTGTGTTCAATCTACACACGTACTTGGATTCCACACAAGATACGTGTTATACGCATTCAACGCTTATGGTATTCGTTCCTAGAGCGAATTTACACGGCTGGATAGATGTTTTACCCGACCTAGCTCTTCGCCGTGGGGAGCCCCAGTCCTATTCGTGAAGAAGAAAGACGGGTCTTTCCGCATGCTTATCGACTACCGCGAACTTAATAAGGTGACGGTCAAGAACCGTTATCCTCTTCCTCGTATTGACGATCTGTTTAACCAATTGCCAGGGTCAAGCTTCTATTCAAAAATCGATTTAAGATCGGGCTATCACTAGATGAGTGTTTGAGAGGAAGATGTTCCCCAAACAACCTTCCGAATGTGGTACAGCTACTACGAGTTTTTGGTCATGCCATTCGGGTTGACTAATGCACCTGCTGTCTTCATGGATCTCATGAACGGTGTGTGCAAACCATATCTTGATGATTTCGTCATTATGTTTATCGATGACATTCTGATCTATTCTAAGAGCAAGGAGGATCATGAGCGACACTTGCGTCTTATCTTGGAACTCCTGAGGAAGGAGCAGTTTTACGCGAAATTCTCCAAGTGTGACTTCTGGATTCGAGAAGTACACTTTCTTGGTCACGTGGTCAATGAGTCGGGAATACTTGTTGACCCGAAAAAAATCAATTCTATAAGGAATTGGTCGGCACCTAAGACTCCTACGGAGATGCGACAATTTCTTGGTTTCGTGGGGTACTATTGCGGATTTATTGAGGGATTCTCAAAAATCGCTCAACCTCTTACCGCACTAACTTAGAAAGTTGTCACTTATTAGTGGGGAGCGAATCAGGATAAGGCCTTTTAGCTTTTGAAACAAAAACTCTGCAGTGCACCGATATTGTCTTTACCCGAGGGAATAGACGACTTCGTGGTGTACTGTGATGCTTCTATTCAAGGTGTTGGTTTGTTTTGATGCAACGCGAAAAAGTGATACCATATACTTCTCGACAATTGAAGGTTCACTAGAAGAATTGCACGACCAGATTATTTATGCCCAAACAGAAGCATTGTAAGACGAGAACCTTCAAGATAAATCCATGCGGGACGTGGAGAAACAACTCGTAACCAAGACTAACGGTATTCGCTATCCCATGGTGTGAATATGGGTCCCTTGCCTGGTAATCTGAGAGAGCTGGTGATGGATGAAGTGCACAAGTCTCGGTACTCTGTCCATCCGGGTTCAGATTAGATGTATTAGGATCTGAAAATCTTGTACTGGTGGCCGAACATGAAAGCGAACATAGCGACCTATGTGAGCAAATGCTTGACTTGCGCGAAAGTCAAAGTGGATTACCAAAAACCGTCTGGTTTGCTTCAGCAACCAGAACTACCTATGTGGAAATGGAAACAGATTTCCATGGATTTTATCACCGGCTTGCCAAGAACTCAAAGCGAAAACGATACCATATGGGTGATCGTTGACCGTCTGACAAAATCTGCACACTTCCTTACGATCAAGGAAACTGACAAGTTTTCGCAACTTGCTATTATTTACCTGAAGGAAGTAGTTTCTAGGCACGGGGTGCCGACCTCTATCATTTCTGATCACGATCCGCGTTTCGCGTCCGATTTGTGGCAAGCGATGCACAAATCATTCGGCTCACATTTAGGCATGAGCACCCTTTATCACCCTCAGATGGATGGTCAAAGCGAATGAACCATCCAAACACTCGAAGACATGTTGCGAGCATGTGTGATCGATTTTGGTAAGGGTTGGGAAAGATATTTACCTTTGGTCGAGTTTCCTATAACAATAGTTACCACTCTAGCATTCAAGCAGCTCCATTCAAGGTGTTGTACGAATAGAAATGCCGATCTCCTCTTTGTTAGGCTGAGGTGGGTGACAGCCAAATCACGGGTCCAGAACTCGTACTCGAAACTTCTGAGAAGATTGTTTAAATCAGAAATCATATGGCGGCAGCACGTGATCACTAGAAAAGCTACACCGACAAGCGTAGGAAACCCTTGGAATTCGTCGTGGGCGATCGTGTTTTATTGAAAGTCTCACCCTGGAAGGGTGTAGTTTGTTTTGGGAAAACGCGGCAAGCTCAATCCACGTTACATTGGGCCGTTCAAGATTCTGGAAAGGATCGCTAAGGTGGCTTACAGGCTTGAGTTGCTTGATGAACTTGGTAATGTTCACGATGTTTATCACGTCTCTAATCCAAAGAAGTGTTTGTCTGATGAAACACTTGTGGTTCCTTTTCAAGAACTGAAAATCGATGACAAGCTGTAGTTTATCGAGGAACCCGTCGAAATCATGGACCGGGAAGTTAAGATTCGTAAACACAGCTGTATACCAATCGTGGGAGTTCACTGGAACTCAAGACATGGACCAGAGTTCACTTGGGAATGCGAGGATCGGGTGATGCTCAAGTATCCTCACTTATTCAAAACTATCGAACCTAACCCTGATGCAACTAGTGAATTTCGGGACGAATTCCCTTTCAAGTTGGGGATGATGTGGTACCCGAGGAAAATCCACAGTCATCTTAACTCACTGTTTCATTCCTCCGGGACTGCTTATTAAATTTCAGGACGAAATTTCTTTTAAGTTGGGGATGATGTGACAACCCGCAACTTCAGGTTACTACGTTAATTTAATCATACATTCATAGCACTACAATTAACTAGGGTTAGTTAAATGAGTCTACGTTGGTAATTCGGGGAATTACCAGAACACACATATGATAACTCCCAAACGTTGGTGACTAACATGAATAACTATAAACGGACGGTTTACATGATTTATGTGAATTATGTGTTTTAAATGTGAAACTGCATGATTTATGTGCCATAGTGTGAAAGTTGCATAACTAGGGGTTCTTGGTGAATAGGTTAGAAACCTTTATAAACCACTCAAAACCCTAAAATCCCCACAACATCATCATACGACAGTTTTCTCAAATCATTTCTCTTATCTCTTGGCTACTTCTCCAAGTTCACACACAAATCAGCAATCTTTGATCTTTCCAATTCTCCTAGAACCATCTCTATATCAATCTAAGGTAAGTGTTCATGATTTACGTTTTTAAACTTGTTCTTTTGATTTCAATGTGAAACCCTAGGCATCCAAACAATCTGTGATTGTTTTTCATGCCCTGATGATTATTTGATTGATGATTAGGTGACCGACTGTTAGAATGAAAAAATGCATGATTTTTGCTAGACATTGGAACTATTGTTAATATGCTAAGAATAATAAACTGTGGTTATGGTTCATAGAACTGTTGATTTAGGAAATTAGGGTTTAGACAGGAACTGTTACTTCGCAGTGTGGATTTGGGAGGATGACTCATTCGCTTTTAATGGTCTGTATTTGTTGATTGTAATATTGTCGCACTTAAAGAATGATACGAGGATCCGCACTTATGATAATGTCCGCATTTGTGAATTTCAAAACATGTCCGCACTTAGAGAAACAACACGGTCCGCACTTGATTAACATGTGAATCCGTACTTATGTAGCCTGATGTGGTCCGCACTTAAGTAGTCTAATTGTGTCCGCATTTGTATTATATCCGTATATCCCCACATATGAAAAAGCAAATAGTCCGCACATATAAAAATCAATTGGTCCGAACTTTATTAATGTGAAATGTTCCGAACTTAGCAAATGTTTTACACATCCGAACTTGTTGAAGTTTAGCCTTTCCGAATTTAAGTTGTTATATATGATCCTCATATAGTGAAAGTAATATGTATCCGCACTTAACTAATACTTAATTGTCCGAATTTAACTTCACCATGTCCGAACTTATGTTATTTTATAAAGATCCGCACTTGTGATTAAACTTACATGTCTGAATTTATATGTTTTAAGGGTGAACAGAACTTATTGAGTAGCACGACCGAACTTGTTGATACATATGGGTCCGAATTTATTATAAAGATAAAGGGGGCCCGAGTTTACAGGTCCAAGAGTGTCTGAGCTTAGCTCAAATAAGTGTCCGAATTTACATTGTTATCGATTTACCTTTTCAGAATTTATAAGTTCCTTAGTGTTTGAATGAATTGTCCGAACCTATATGTGATTGGTCCAATAAACAAAGTCTTGGAATGTTCAGGACTAATACAGGAGTCCGAATAACTTGTGGAATGATTCAAGAGTTTTGATGATAACTACCAATCAAATGAACATAAAATTTGTGTGTGCATGCTTAAAGAATGTTATAGGAGGATGGCTTTTGAAGTCTGATATGAGTGGGTTGTGTAATTAATTGGGGCCGAGGGTAGTTGGGTTACATATGCAAGATAGATCTTAAATTGTTATTTAAGCATGTATAGTGTGTGGGGTTGATACATGGCCCGTGCTTGGAAAATGGAGACTTAGATGTGCGAGCTTTTGAATATGTTCCGAATAAGACTAAATGGCCAATTATTTTTAAATTTACAATGTTAATGGGTTGCATTCGTATGGTTAGTGGGTCAGGTATACTATAAGCATTTTGGTCAGGGTGTATCGGATTTGTTAAGGACAAGTTATAGCATTAAAAGTCCTGAGATTATATGTAAGGGTCATATACCTTAGATAAATTACAGAGTTAAAACAAAACCTCACTCCGGATGTGTATAAGTTATTGTTACTGTATGATAACTTGTTTAACTTGTAAACACTAAACACTGTTGTTTGGACATTAGGGTATTGCAAAACCCTGCTCGTATACTCACTTATATGATATTATACCTTAGGTCACGTGTAACGGACCTAACAATTATGTAACGCTAGAAGTACGTTATCATACCGAGCAAACTAAGGTTAGTTCACTACTTTTTTTCACAAGCATGCGTCCCGGGGGGACAAACAAACAAACAACCTACTATTCCTGGGAGGAATACTTTTTATGTTTTGGTTTAATTTCGATGTTAGTTAATGAACTCGAACTCTATGACGAAAGTTATGTAATGTGGAAGTGTCTTGTGTAATCTCCGAGGATCTTCCCTGCAAATTCTCAAATGCTACTTATCAACCTAGTCAGTCTAATAAATCCATTGCCCACAAAATTTCCCTACTTACATACTGAGCTAGTTGCCTGGGAGGCAACGGGGTATTAGTTGATAGCGGTATTAGGCCTGACAAACGTCACACGGTACTTGGGAGGACGGACGTGAACTAATGACCTTATACACTATGATTAATGATGATAGACATTGATGAGGGCACCAAAAACTAACAGTCAATCGGTACAGAGTTTATTATTCGTAACATGTTTTTAAACTAAAAACATACATGATTTTCGATAAACAAAACTGTGAACTCACCTGCTTTATGCTAATACACTTTTTATGCATGCTTGCAGGTCGTCAGATGCACCACGAAATGGAACTTGCAGTCTGGGAAGCCGGTGTCGTCATGGGTCGTGTCATTTGCGAAGACACTTAATATTTGCTTTTGTTTTCTATACATAATGATGTTGAATTGGTTAAACCATAATTTATGCTTCCGCTGAACGAATATTGGCTTGAATCAAATGTTTGAAATGCACTTTTCATATTGAATCCGATCTTGTGTTTATTATACTACTGTTAGTTCAATGTGATTAGTGGCTAGATCCTGGTACGTCACACGCTTCGCGGTGGATTCCACGTGTGGTATTTTGGGGGTGTGACAGTATTTGTGAACTATAATTGAACAAATCCTAACCATTGATTTACATCTTCAAATCGTTAAATATACTAGTGTATTTTCATCATCAAATCCTAGCCATTGATTTACACTTGTGTATTGATAATCAAGGACTAGGATTAGTTCACTAGTGCTCACAATCAACTGGGTTGTTCACTGTGAGTGCATATGTCTATCGCTTCCTTCAATCACGTATCGTAGCCGTAAAATGATCAAGATAAGGTTTTTAATGTTAAATATAGGAGAGAGTCCATTCGAATAAATGGGAGAGTCTATTCGGACGAATGGGGGTTCACTTGTTATAAGAAGTCCATCCTTAGTTGAACCCTATAAATAGGAGCATGTCTTGTTCATTTTACAATTTTTATAACTTTAGAACTTTTGCACATTTGAGAAGCTAGAGAGAGAAAGTACTACACAAGGTGATTCAAGGTGTTGTAATTGTTAGATCATCAATATAGTCATCATTATATTACGTTCTTGTGTTGGATCCACACACATTGATGTGTGCAAAATGCAACAAATAAATTACATCAAATATGGCATAAAACTAACCCTTTTTTAGTACTAATGTTGGAAAAAGTGTGTTTTTGTCTTCCTTTTTGTATTTTCAGGATTAAATAAGCTCAAATGAACAAAAGAAACAAAAAGGCAGCTAAATCTAACATAAATACAAGAAAAGGAATAAACATGGAATGCCCGACCCTCGACAGCATCTTCCCAAGCAAAAACAAGATAACAGAAAGCTGAACACGCCTCGTGCTCAATGAGCACGGGGGCGTGCCCAAGTGTCTGCAGAAAAGACAAAGTTGTAGAAGCTTCTATCACCCACCACGGGGGCGTGCCCAGTCGACACGGGGTCGTGGTCAACTCTAAGATTCGCAGAATCTGGGGAAATCTTGATAGTACAGATACGCTTCTGCACACGGGGTCGTGCCCAGCGGACACGGGGGCGTGGTCAACTAATGCAGACAAACTGCAATTAATGAAGAAAGAGAAGGAAGGTGGACACGGGGCCGTGCCCGAGCTGCTGTTCAGGCTATAAATAGGGGTGCTTGGCTCATTTGCAAACCATCCCTTGGCACACCACCTCTCTCACACTTCACCCACACTCCACCACCACCACAACACCAACATCCACCACCATCATCCATCATCCATCATAGAGTGTGTGAGTCGTCTCGGGATCCAAGATTGATCGTAAGAGTTCTTGATAATCAAAGGCCATGTTTGCCTAAGTCTCTTACATCACTTGGTGAAGACAAGTGTCTAGTGTAATACTTTTTATTTTTAATCTTTTCACTTTTTATTTGGTTATGTATTAATGACTTTAATAACTAGTTTCTTATGTTGAAGGTGATTCTTCCTTATCGTTTGTCCGTGATGTCTTGGCATTATTTTACTGTCTATATAAAATAAAAGATTTTCACCATTCATATCTCCACGGTCTATATGGAGGTATGTTGGCTACCTGGTCGGGGGTTAAGGGAACGGTTTGGTAAGAGTCTTGCCTTGTTCAGTGTATAGATCCTGCTAGGACCTGGTTAAATTTAGTAGGACCTCCTTCAATACCCACCGGTATTGGATGGCGGGGGTCCAAACTCTTTGATCCCCTCATATGTAAGCTACTATTAAAACTTTAACCCGGCTACTTAGGACTGTATCCCTGATGACTCAGACTACTTAGCCGAGGGTAACGTCACCATCAAAAGAGGGGCCTACCACATTATGCATTAATAACTTAATTAATTATCTTTCAATAATCCGACCCTTTTAGGATTGTATCCTTGCTGACTCAAACTACTGGGTTGAGGGTAACGTCACCTTCAAAAGAGGGGCCTACTACAATAACTAAGATAATCTCTTAAAAAGTGCAAAAGTGCGAAAATAATCAAAGGTTACACTAAACATGAGTCGGATCCAAGTGATTCATCTTGTCTATCTGTTTTTATTTTTATTTTATTTTTCAGCATTTTAGTTAGTTTTATTTTTCTTGTTTAAAAACCTTTTTCTAAACTTTTGATTTGATTAGATGTTGAGGATAAACCGGTACTAAAAGCTCTTGTGTCCTTGGACGACCTCGGTATCTTACCAACACTATACTATGCTCACGATGGGTGCACTTGCCCATATGTGTGTTTAGTGTTAGTAAATATCGTGTTTTATAAATTTAAAACTTGGCTAAAAAGTGTAAAAGGGCTTAAATTATACATTAAAAACCTATAACACACTGCACACATCAATTTTTTGGCGCCGTTGCCGGGGACACAAGGATTTTAAGAAAGTTAGGAATCAACGGCCTAATCGTTTTTTTCTAATTTTTCTGTTTTTTTAGGATTTTCTTAATTTTTCAGTTTCTGCAGAACTCAGCACGGACCGTGCCAGGTCCGACACGGGCTGTGACCAGCATTGTTACTGGCAGTTTTTATTTTTCGAGTTACAGAGATTGAGCACGTGGCCGTGTCGGTGCAACACGGGGCCGTGTTGAACTCCCCAGTAACAGGGATCTGGAAAACAATTACTGTATCTCCAACCACGGGCCGTGTTCATCTGAGCACGGGGCCGTGGTGAAGCTTCTGACCAACGTTCTTCTTTGTTTTTATTGCAGGACTTGGAACCCAGGCGCCACATCTGAATTTTCCACGTAGTGTATGAGCTCCAGTTCTAGTAGAGACAAAAAAGAACCCGTAGACGAACCCGGACGCTTTCTAAGAAGAAGACTTAAAGGTAAAAACCAAGAGAAAGTTTCGAGGGACCCACTTCCAATGGCGGATCAACGTACCCTCATGGATTACCTACGACCCACTGTAGGTAATCTCGGCGCCGCTATCAATGCACCGAATGTCGAAGCCAACAACTTCGAACTTCGACCGCATTTGATACAAATGCTTCAAAACTCCGCAACCTTCCATGGGCTTGCGGACGAGGATCCCCATCTACATATTACTAATTTCTTAGAAATATGTGATACCTTTCGGATCAATGGAGCATCAAACGACGCCATCCGCCTTCGAATGTTTCTATTTTCAGTAAAAGACCGAGCTAAGGCTTGGCTTAATACCCTCCCAGTTGGCTCGGTAAACACCTGGGATGAACTAGCCCAAAAGTTTCTATATAAGTATTTCCCTCCTGCTAAAACGGCTAAACTAATGACTGAAATTAATACATATTCACAAGAGGATGGGGAATCCTTATATGAAACTTGGGAAAGGTTCAAGGAGCTACTAAGAAAGTGTCCTCATCACGGCCTTACGGTATGGCAACAAGTATCCACTTTCTACAATGGGTTGTTGCCACACACAAGACAAACACTTGACTCTAGCTCCGGGGGACTTTTAGGTAATCGCCGCCCAAATGAAATTTATAATCAAATTGAGGAAATTGCTCAAACCAATTTTCAGTGGCACACTCCCCGAGGTAATAAATCTATTGCCCCGGGCGCCCATAAGGTTGACGAAAGCACTTCTTTACAAGCCCAAATCGAGGCCCTTTCTTCAAAAATCAAAAAGTTAGAAATGGTAAAGACGGTCTCGGTTATGGCTTGTGAGGGGTGTGGTGGGCCACATGAAAATTGGAGTTGTATGAAAGAATTAGATGATCAAACGAAAACGGTAAACTACATTGATAATAGACCTAGGCCGTCGGGTCCTCCAACGGGTACCTACAACCAAGGATGGCGTAACCACCCTAACCTTGGTTGGAGAGAACCCGACAATGGTAGTAACCAACAAAATCTAAACCAACGAACAAACTTTCAACAACCAAGAATCGAGTCACAAAATTTCTCTCAACAACAAGGTGGACGAGAAAGGCTTGAAGATACTGTATCTCGCCTCATCTCCGACACCGAAAAGAAAAACTCGGATCGATTTTTAGAAATCAACAAGCTAGCATTCAAAACATTGAAAAGAAATTAAATCAAATAGCTCATAAATTCTCCGAGAGACCACAAGGCCCGTTACCGAGTAATACCGAAACCAACCCAAAGGCACAAGTACATCTCATCACATTGAGAAACCGTACCGTGGGTCCCGAGGAGGCTCCATTACCACCAACTGAAAGAAGCCAATCTAGCCAAACCATAACTCCACCCATGCCCCAACAAGAGAAGGCTTCTCCACCAATTCAAGAGTCTACTAAGACTCCTCCGATTCCATACCCCGGTTGGATGATTCGACAAAAGACCGATGAGCAATTCGCAAAGTTCGAAAATTTACTAAAACAATTGCATGTTAATATTCCATTTATCGAAATCCTAACTCAAATGCCTAAATATTCAAAATTTATGAGGGACTTCCTCACCCATAAAAGGAAAATTGAAACATTGCAATTAGTTAATTTAGGCGAAGAATGCTCCGCCTTGCTACTCAACAAACTCCCGCAAAAGAAGATTGACCCTGGAAGCTTCATAAATTCCGTGCTCGATTGGGGAATCCCCCATTAGCAATGCACTAGCCAATCTCGGGGCTAGCATCAACCTCATGCCCGCATCAATGTTCAACCGACTTGGCCTAGGGAAAACAAGCCCTACCAAAATAAGCATACAACTTGGCGATAGGTCTGTCAAATATCCACAAGGTGTCGCTGAAAATCTATTGGTCAAAGTTGGAGAATTTGTCTTCCCGGCCGACTTTGTCATACTAGATATGGAGGAAGATACCGAAGTACCACTCATCTTAGGGAGGCCATTCCTAGCTACGGCCCAAGCGGTGGTAGACATGAATGATGGAACACTAACATTGAGGATTGGGGACGAGGAAATGAAGTTTGGAGTTGGAAAAAGAGTAGAAGACGACGACCCGGTCAACTACATGAAGGTCATAGACTCAAGTTTGGATGACGCTCTCCGACGGTGTAACATGGGATGCAAAACATCCCACTTGGGTGACGTATAACCAGGCTTTGGGTCTAGCCAAGGAGCCTTATAAACGTAACGCACCACGGAGGCATTCCGCGGAACTATCCTTAGCTTAGTTTAGATTAATTTTTATGTTTTCTAGTTTAGTTTTAATTTGCAGGAATAAAACACACTCAAGATGGTGAATGGTACCAAGGGAAACTTGAACCAGCACCCCATGCACAAAAACAGGGTCACCCGACAAATTTTTCTTCATTACAGCAAGTTCAGCACGGGGCCGTGCTCACCCAACACGCCCCGTGCCCAGCCGTCTGCAGAAAATGCCCAGTTCAGGTAACTGGACACGGGCCGTGCTCACCCAACACGCCCCCGTGCCCAGGCTTCTGTTTCTTTTTACTCATTTTTGTTACTGGCGATCTGAACACGGGGCCGTGCCCGGATACCACGGGGCCGTGTCCAGACGCCCAGTAACATAATTTTTTTGCTTTTTCACACCTTTTTACACATTCAATCAACCTAAAAACTTATTTTTGGGACACATTGAGGACAATGTGTAATTTAAGTGTGGGGGGAATGCTAAAACCTTGAATCTTGCAAGTCCTAATTACAAGCCTTACACAAAACTCTATTGGAACCGCTAATCACCCCAAATTGTTTTCAAAAGTTTTTCATTTTTTTTACTTGTCTAGGTTTAATTTGGGAATTTCAAGTTCTAAAAAGGTTATATTTTAACAAATTTACAACCGATAGCGTCGTGATAAAAAGAACCAACATAAGAAAATTATGAAACGGCATGACAAGTTTAGTTAAAATTTGATTATATATACTTGATCACATAAAAACCCATTCCCACAAAAAGTGAGTTTTGAGCCTTTATTGAGCATACAAATACATATTTTTAAACTAATTGCTCATTTTTCGTTTCTTGTGTGAATAGCCGCTTGGTTCTCACAACTCTAGAACTTGCCAAGACAATACATTCCCAGTCCTTACCAACTTAAACCTGAGTAAGTAAATGATGGAGGCATTAGGACTAACCCCTTTTTTTTTATTTCTACACCAATATTTTTCTTTTTTTTTTACCACCTACCCAAAATCCCCCTAGTTAACCCCTTTGAGCCTAAACCTTTTCATTTCTTAACCCAAAACAAACACCCTTTTACCCACCAAAACCTTTTTTGTTTTAAACCCTTTGTTTTAGTAACAAGCTCGGTTTTTCTTATGACTCCCTTATCAATATATATATATATATATATGATGAAGCCAAAAATAAACAAACAAGTTTATCAAAAACAAAATTGTTTGAAGAATTGCTTCATCAAAATAAAAAGTTATGAAAAATAAAAAGTCTCATGAAAACCGATGCTTTTTACGCCTTTCGCCCTTTTCTACTAACCACTAACCCAACCACCTACCTTTAACCTAAGCCTAACCCTTCACCCAAAAAGTCCTCTTGATATTTACAAAGGTGTATAGTTAAAAAGGAGGAGGATTGATTGCTTGGCAAGCTTATGGTAGGAGTAAGTTCCATGCCGCTCTCGAGTGATTCACTAAAAAAACATCTTCGGCCGAGTGTTGAGTGATCCCCGTGAGGTATGTGAACTTGTATATAAGTGGAATTTTAAAAAGGCATGTTATGCCCTAATAAGTAATTTATCTTATGTAATGTTTTAAATAAATCATGACGAATAGGATTGTAAATAAATAAGAATAAAACTTAATAAAGAATCTTGGAAATCCCGACACTCTATGACAAGCCCAAAAACCTTCTCTTCAACCCATTCCATTTGGGAGTGTAAAGCCACATTATAAAGAGTTTTGCTTGAGGACAAGCAAAGATTCAAGTGTGGGGGTATTTGATGTGTGCAAAATGCAACATATAAATTACATCAAATGTGGCATAAAACTAACCCTTTTTTAGTACTAATGTTGGAAAAAGTGTGTTTTTGTCTTCCTTTTGTATTTTTAGGATTAAATGAGCTCAAATGAACAAAAGAAGCAAAAAGGCAGCTAAATCTAACATAAATACAAGAAAAGGAATAAACGTGGCATGCCCGACCCCCGACAGCATCTTCCCAAGCAAAAAATAAGAGAACAGAAGGCTGAACACGCCCCGTGCTCAATGAGCACGGGGGCGTGCCCAAGTGTCTGCAGAAAAGACAAAGTTGTAGAAGCTTCTATCACCCACCACGGGGGCGTGCCCAGCGGACACGGGGCCGTGGTCAACTCTAAGATTCGCAGAATCTGGGGAAATCTTGATAGTACAGATACGCTTCTGCTCACGGGGTCGTGCCCAACAGACAAGGGGGCGTGGTCAACTAATGCAGAAAAACTGCAATTAATGAAGAAAGGGAAGGAGGGTGGACACGAGGCCGTGCCCAATGGACACGGGGCCTTGCTCGAGCTGCTGTTCAGGCTATAAATTGGGGTGCTTAGCTCATTTGCAAACCATCCCTTGGCACACCACCTCTCTCACACTTCACCCACACTCCACCACCACCACAACACCAACATCCACCACCATCATCCATCATCCATCATAGAGTGTGTGAGTCGTCTCGGGATCCAAGATTGATCGTAGGAGTTCTTGACAATCAAAGGCCATGTTTGCCTAAGTCTCTTACATCACTTGGTGAAGACATGTGTCTAGTGTAATACTTTTTATTTTTAATCTTTTCACTTTTTATTTGGTTATGTATTAATGACTTTAATAACTAGTTTCTTATGTTGAAGGTGATTCTTCCTTATCGTTTGTCCGTGGTGTCTTGGCATTATTTTACTGTCCATATAAAATAAAAGATTTTCACCATTCATATCTCCACGGTCTATATGGAGGTATATTGGCTACCTGGTCGGAGGTTAAGGGAACGGTTTGGTAAGAGTCTTGCCTTGTTCAGTGTATAGATCCTGCAAGGACCTGGGTCAAATTTAGTAGGACCTCCTTCAATACCCACCGGTATTGGATGGCGGGTGTCCCAACTCTGTGATCCCCTCATATGTAAGCTACTATTAAAACTTTAACCCGGATACTTAGGACTGTATCCCTGCTGACTCAGACTACTTAGCCGAGGGTAACGTAACCTTCAAAAGAGGGGCCTACCACATTATGCATTAATAACTTAATTAATTATCTTTCAATAATCCGACCCTTTAGGATTGGATCCTTGCTGACTTAAACTACTGGGTTGAGGGTAATGTCACCTTCAAAAGAGGGGCCTACTACAATAACTAAGATAATCTCTTAAAAAAGTGCAAAAGTGCGAAAATAATCAAAGGTTACACTAAACACGAGTCGGATCCAAGTGATTCATCTTGTCTATCTGTTTTTATTTTTATTTTATTTTTCAGCATTTTAGTTAGTTTTATTTTTCTTGTTTAAAAACCTTTTTCTAAACTTTTGATTTGATTAGACGTTAAGGATAAACCGGTACTAAAAGCTCTTGTGTCCTTGGACGACCTCGATATCTTACCAACACTATACTACGCTCACGATCGGTGCACTTGCCCATATGTGTGTTTAGTGTTAGTAAATATCGTGTTTTATAAATTTAAAACTTGGCTAAAAAGTGTAAAAGGGCTTAAATTATACATTAAAAACCTATAACACACTGCACACATCACACATCACACGTACACGGATTCCGCACATGATACGTGTTCTTCGCAATCATCGGGATTACGAATTCGATCTGAAAACGCATGTTCAAGTAGTATCAGAGCGGGAGATCGATTGTACGGATTCAAGATACAAGAATTCAAGAAAGTTCATCAAAATCAGAGCTGAATTGCATCAGATTCTTCAGATTTTCTTCTTCTAGTCATATTCTTCATTTTTGAACTTTAGTATTAGATTCACGGAGATTTTACGGTTGGAATCGGCTGAATTTCGGATATGATGTGCGAAAAGTGTTGTTGAACAATCCTTCAAAGTTTCATGTTCAAATTCGAAGGATTTCTTGGTCAAATTGGTGAAAAACCATAACGAACTGAAGCTTTTTCGCACTGTGAACATTATTATTTAGTGTCCATCCGTCCGAATAGGTGCCCATCCGGCTGAATAGGTTCGAACTTGAGTGCATCCGCTTGAAACAAAGTTTATCCGGACTAAAACAAAGTTTATCCGGTCGAATTTGGTATCATCCGGTCGAAATCTTGCACATCCGGTCGAAATATTACCCCATCCGATCTAAATCTTTCACATCCAGTAAAAATATTACCCCATCCGGTAGTAAACATCTCATTCGGTCCGAAATTACTTCCATTCATCCGGATGTGAAAGTCCATCCGTCAGAATGTGGATAAAAAACTGATAATTCGTTGTTTTTGTTGTTCATCCGGTCAAGTTACATATCCATCCATCCGGATGTGGAAATAATAAGGCCCAGTCGCTCGAAAAATCTCCATCTGGTAAAAAAATATTCTCCATCTGTTAAAGAAAAGTTTCCATCCGGTCAAAAAGCTCCATCTAGCCGAAAGTCAAGTTTAACTTCATCCGTCTGAGAGAATCTGAGACTCATTCGTTGTTATAATATTCATCCGGACGAATCTGTTCATTAGAAAGCATAGTACATCTGTCTGATTCAGTTTATCCAGTCGAAAAGGGTCTAAGTCAATTCGTTGCTGTTATTGAAATAAGTGTTCATCTGCTGGTTTTTGTACATTCCCTGAATCAAGAACGACTGCAGAATTAAAAGATTATTCGCTGCAAAACTGTATATCAGCATAATTGAATTAGATTGTTCATCCGCAGCTATAATCAGCAGAAGTTCATTCATTAACAGCAGAATAGATAATCCATCCGCAGAATTTAGTTCATCCGTAAAATAACCTCATTCGCTCGAAGTTGAATATTGGTTCATCGGTAGCATTTGACTTCAAAGATTGTTCATCAGCGCTAACGCTAAAAACATTGTCCATTCGCTAAAAAATGTTCATCCGCTGAAAATATTCTCCATCCACTGAATTATTTTGGGTGTTTGATAGTCACACAGATCCACGTTTCACCATTCACAGATCTGAAATCTTTTGTTAATCTGAAATCAGTTTGCACGTTCACGAATCAACATTTTAATTCCGAAAATTACAAAGCATTGTTTATTCACGCATAATTAGGGATTACAAGTATTCAATTTTTTTCAAACTAATTAATTGTTTGCTTAACAGTTTGCAGGTGTGATAATCAAAGAATCAGAATATCATAGAGGAAGAATTCTACAACACGTTTTACAACGCGTTTACATCCGAAACGACACCTGCAACAAAAAGCGTTTCAAATGTGATTTCAGAAAGTTTGAATCTTGATAACGTGTACGGAAACCATCAAAGGCCACCGAAACTAATGAATATTGAAGATTATCATTAGTGGAGCAGCAGATTTGAAAACTGGGTGAAGGCTTACGCTTATGATAGATGGGTTATGTTAACTTTGGGATATGAAAAACCGATAAATGATAAACATGAAATAATTCCAATTAAAGAATACAAAGAAGGTGATAAAAAGGAACACTCTAACGAACTCAGAATGATAACAATGTTACAACAATCTGTTAGAGAGGATATTCCGTTCTTACTTCAACATGGCGAAACGTCCAAGTCAATGTGGGAAGCATTGAAGGTGAAAGCCGAAGGTGAAAGCCGAAGGTGGAAAAGATATCAAGAAAAACAAAATTTCTTTGTTGAAAAAAGAATTTGATCTGTTTGGTTGTATGAAAGGAGAAACTGTCCGAAAAATGATAGAACGATTTTGTCATTTGAAAATCGAGTTAGAGAGATTTGGAATAAAAAAGGACAGAGAAGAGATTATCGACAAACTGATCGAAGGATTACCGCATATTGATGATTGGCAAACTATTGTAATGATTTTGAACAATGATGCCAAGTTTGATGAAATTACTTTGGATAGCTTGATTGAAAAAACTTGAAAGGCATGATCTGGAGTTACAGAAACACAACAAAATGATCAATTCAAGTTATCAGCAGAATGTAGACTTGTACTATCGCAGAAGCATGTTGCTGAACAATCAATCACCAAAGATCAGTACGGCGTTTAGTGCTAAAAACTCAGGTGACTCTTCAAAGAGCAAATCTCTAAGCTATGATTCTGGATATCATTCATCGTCTTCATCAGCTAAATCCAATCCGAATCAGAATTGGAAAGATTCTCCAAACATGAATACTAATTTCGCTAGACAGCATATGTGTTTCTTGGCTTCTATTCTGCAGTCTTATGAAAGTCTGGTCGCAAGCAAGATAGGCAATCCGAATATGATGAAGGAGGACTATGACCATATAGATCAAGAAGAGATGGAGCTCATGGATATCAGGTGGTGTATGGCTGGCGTAATCAGGAGGGCTCAATGTTTTATGGAGATCACTGGGAGAAAATGTCTTGAAGGTCCTGATATAAAGCTGGGATTCGACAAAGCAAAGGTCACTTGTTTCAAGTGCAAACAGAAGGGACATTTTAAGAGACAGTGCACCAACTGACAAGCTGATGATAGTGTGAATCCTTTTCATGAAGACTACTATAAGAAAGCAATCTATCATCGCACAAATGAGCAGCCGTAAAAAACGAATCAAAAGCAGATTGATGAAGGTCCATCTAAAGAAAGAAAACACGATTTGATAATGGTTCAAGAGGACGAAGGGTTTAATTGGGATAAATATATTCCAAAAGAGAAAAAGGCATTGCTTGTTGAGACAAGAGCAAGTTGAGAAGAACGTCATGCATGTATGAGATTGGGTGAAGTGTATGAAATCTTTATGGAAGCAAAGCCTGAGAACAAATGGGATGATGAGAGAAAGTGTTTTCTAGATCCTCAAGGGAATCCAGCTATGGATCCTGATGTCGTAGACTTCAGAGCACTTGTTGCAGCTATTCTGACTGCCGGAGTGTTCTTCTTAAAGATCAAAGAGGATCCGAACTATGAGAAAGAAATCGAGGAAGGCATATGAAGGGTGATCTATGCAAGCGTGGAGAAGAAGAAGAAGATTGTTGAGGAGATTGTTGACGAGAGCCAGAAGCTGAAGGACGAGATTCTGAAGAAAATGACCAATGACACACCGATAGAAGATCTAGTTGAGGTAACAACTAAAACTGAATCTACTATGTCATCTAATAATGCTAAGTCAACAGATAAAATTGATGAAATAGATAATAAGTCTGAACACAAAACTGAAGAGCAATGAAGGAAATGCATGGAAACATGCAGTGCCTATACTGAGAAGGATGAAAAGTTAAGATCCAGAAACTTTGAGTTTACCAAAATAGAACATATTTTTAAGGAAAAATGTATTGAAATGCTTGAAAATGAAAAGTTTTTCAAACAAAATGAAGTAGAGCTGACACAGAAATGTGATAGTCTTGAACATGAAAACAAAGTTTTAAAACAAAAGTGTTCAGCTGATTGCAATGAATGTTTACAAAAACATAAAATAATTCAAGTTTTGCAAAAAGAATATGATGGAATAAAATTGTCATATCATACTGTAAAAGAAGCTTTTGAAACTTTGAAAAGTGAAGAAAAAAATATGGAAAAAAGACTTTCAAAATGTATTGAAACAACAAGATTTCTCGAAGCTAAATACGAGGGTAAACAACGGGTTTTAAATCAATATATTGATGAACTAGCTGAAGTTAAACAAGAATTAGTTGAGAAAGAAAAGAAAGTCAATAAACTTCAAAGTTATCATGCTTCTTCGTATATTCTCAAACGTATTTTCAACATCACACCAGATGATCATGAGTCTGAAAAGAACAAAAAAGGAATTGGGTAAGAATATCATCAGGTTCCACCACCGTTGGAGAATAATTATACAATCTATGATGACGAAAACGTGGAAAAAGCAATAAACATGGTTGACCAATTACCTGACAACATTGATGTGACTTACTCCAAATCTGATGATCTTGGTGATTTAGAGGTTGTAGGTAAGGTTGTTGAAAGCATTTTGAGAGATGAGTCTACCAACAATGGTAAGTCCGAATCACATGATGAAAATGAGGAAATTTTTCATAAAAAGTATCTTAAGAATTCAAAATCTGAGAAAAATGCGAATGATGATCCAATAGGCTTGGCATATACCATGATTAGATTGGAACAATTATTCTCAGACATTGAATTTCCGATTCAAAATGTAATTTCTGATAAAATTGATAAAGTGTTCAAACTGGTAGAAATTGAGAAAGCTGAAGTTGAAAATTTTGCTGGGAAGAGCAAAAAGTCATTTTATAACAAACCTAGTTATAAAAAGAAAAATATGAAGGCTGGGTTGGGTTATAAAAAGAAACAAAAACAGAACAGGTTTAATAAAAAAATCTTCAAAACCAGACGAACTTTGTTCACGGAACAAGTTCTGAAGAAGAGAAAGAACTTCGATTTAGTCGACAGACTAATGAAGAGTTCTATGCTCAGAAAAAGCAACAACAACAGGCTAAAGATGTTTCCAAGAAAACATGCTTTAAATGTGATCAAATTGGACATGTTGGTCACAAATGTTCAAATCTGAAGCCTGTTGATGTTGAACAGAAGAAATAGTAAACTGAAGCTGTTAAACAGAAGTCAACCAAGTCTGAATCACAACAAACTCGGAAACTGAAACCAAAGACACCCAAAGTTGAACCAAAACAGATTTGGAAATCAAAAGTTGATACTTCAAAGCCAAAACAAACTTGGAAACCAAAAATATCCAAGTTTGAAACAAAATGAATCTGGAACCTCAAAAATGATTTGCCAAAACGAAACGATCAAAATGATTCAAGATTTTATCAAATAAATGTTTCCAAAGGACAAAGTTGGGTTGTCAAGAAACAAGCTTCTGTGAGTGATAATCGGAAAATTGATTCAACTAAGAAGGTTGACAATAAGAATGAAAAATTGTTTGTGAAAAATGATAAAGATTTTCCGAAGTTGAACAATTCTTATTGTGTCAAAATACCTAAGGTCAACCAGGCCTGGGTGGCTTTATTCAAATAATTGAATTTTTTGAATATGCAGGTGCTCCTGAAGATAGCTGACTGTCAAGATGAAGAGTGGAGCAGCCTGGCAAGGGAGTGGCAGGTCCCTGCAAGTGAAAAACAAGGAGTTTGTTTGTTTTTGTATATAAATAAAACATAAATCAAAACAACTAAAAAATAGAAAAATTTAAAAACTAAAAAATATGTTTGTTTTTAAATTGTTAACTGATGGGTGTCGAGTGTTATATAGTTTTAATGTATATTTTAAGCCCTTTTTAACACTTTAGTCAAGTTTTAAATTTATAAAACACAATATTTACTAACACTAAACAAACATATGGGCAAGTGCACCCATCGTGAGCGTAGTATAGTGTTGGTAAGACACAAGAGCTTTTAGTACATGTTTATCCTCAACGTCTAATCAATTCAAAAATTTAGAAAAAGGTTTTTAAACAAGTAAATAAAAACAAACTAAAAATGCTGAAAATAAAAATGAAAATAAAAACAGATAGACAAGATGAATCACTTGGATCCGACTCGCCTTTAGTGTAACCTTTGATGTTTTCCGCACTTTTGCACTTTTTAAGAGATTATCTTAGTTATAGTAGTAGGCCCCTCTTTTGAATGTGACGTTACCCTCAACCCAGTAGTTTGAGTCAGCAAGGATACAATCCTAAAGGGTTGGATTATTGGAAGATAATTAATTAAGTTATTAATGCGTAATGTGGTAGGCCCCTCTTTTGAAGGTGACGTTACCCTCGGCTAAGTGGTTTGAGTCAGCAGGGATACAATCCCAAGTAGCCGGGTTAATGTATTAATAGTAGTTTAAATATGAGGGGATAAAGCCATTCGCATCCCCGCCATCCAATAACAGTGGGTATTGAAGGAGGTCCTAGTAAGCTTGACCCAGGTCCTTGCAGGATCTATACACTGAACAAGGCAAGAACCTTACCAAACCATTCCCTTAACCCCCGACCAGGTAGCCAACATATCTCCATATAGACCGTGGATATAAGAATGGTGTAAATCTTTTATTTTATATAGACAGTAAAATAACACCAAGACACCACAGACAAATGATAAGGAAGTTTCACCTTCAACATAAGAAACTAGTTATTAAAGTCATTAATACAAAACCAAATAAAAAGTGCGAAAAGATTAAAAAACAAAAGTATTACACTAAATGCTTGTCTTCACCAAGTGATGTAAGAGACTTAGGCAAACATGGCCTTTGATTGTCAAGAACTCTTACTATCAATCTTGGATCTCGAGACTACTACACACACTCTATGATGGATGATGGATGATGGTGGTGGATGTGGGTGTTGTGATGGTGGTGGAGTGTAGGTGAAGTGGGAGAGAGGTGGTTTGTCAAGGGATGCCTTTGAAATGAACCAAGCAGCCGTATTTATAGCCTGCACAAAAGCCCAGACACGACCCCGTGTTCAGTGGGCACGGCCCCGTGTCCATCCACTTTCTCTTTCTTCATTTAATGTAGTTTGTCTGTATTAGTTGACCACGCCCCCGTGTCCGCTGGGCACGGCCCCGTGTGCAGAATCGTATCTTTACTATCAAGATTTGCTTGGATTCTGTGAATCTTAGCGTTAACCACGGCCGTGTGGAGCTGGGCACGCCCCCATGTTGGGAAATAGAAGCTTCTACAACTTTGTCCTTTCTGCAGACACTTGGGCACGCCCCTGTGTCTGCTGGGCACGGGGCGTGTTCAGCCTTCTGTTGTTCTGTTTTTGCTTGGGAAGGTGCTGTCGAGGGGTTGGGCATGCCACGTTTGTTCCTTTTTGTAACACCCTTGTTAAAAGGACTGGATTTAATAATAGTTTACATAAGTTTTATACTCACTTTTGGTTTACAAAAGATATTTCATGTTAATAAACCAACATATTCATGAAATATTACAAAACAAGTTTAAAAGAAACATCTACTAGTCAACTACCGACTAGTTTCAAACATTCAAAAACACAGATGACAAATCATTTAGAACATAAACATTGTCTAGACAAAGTTAAGTTTAACGCGGAAGCTTCAAAATTAGTGTTCGGTACTTGAAAACATGCTTGATCACCATCCGGAAAGCCCATACTTTTACCTAAGGTCAAAACCACTTAAAAAGTTAGTATTGACATGATTATAATGCATACAAACAAGTTCTAGTATTAAACCATTGAAATAAAAACAAAATTTCAATTCTCCTCCTGTCGCGTGTCGCGACAGGTCTTCGCGTGGTGCGAGGACTTCTCGTGTGTCGCGCCGGAATAAGCGGTCCCCTCGCGTGGCGCGGGGGAAATGGTTTTCCAGTAGGTCCATTTTCTGGACCTGCATTTCACCCAGCTCCGAAATTTAACAAAATTCTAACTTTAAACGCTCATAACTTTTTACTCACTAGTCCGTTTTAATCGATTCTTTTTCCTATGAGTCCGTAATAAAATTACGAATCCAAACATGTAAATTTCACATCACGGAAACCGAATTTTTCTGCATTCGGTTCACAATTCCTTATTTCAATTATCCAACCCATTAGCATTAGGTGCATACTACCACTTTTTGGTTCTTAAAACCCTTTTAGACATAGTTTCCCAATTTCCCTTGGGCTCATAACCTTAGTATATTCTCGCCATTCCATGGCTTTGCGTTCTCTTGGAACCAAATACTTGTTTCCTCGGAATTCAAGCATTCCGTTTCAAGCGACACTTTCTATTGACTTCTATTGTTTGACCCGACATCCCGGATTCGTAAACTTAAATTAACATAACCGATTCATTGGCGTAGTACATTCCAATACTTAACGAGTACGAGACTTTCAAGTCCCTACTTACATGATACATCAGCGCTCGGAATCAATTCAATTCCGAACTCTACCTCCCGTTCTGGCGGTATTCCCGGTAAATCTTCCGGAAATACTTCAGCGTATTCACGTACCACTGGTACGTCTTCAATCTTCGGCTTCTCTTTGTCAGGTTCGTTTGCGTATATCATGAATGTTCTACACCCGCGCCTCATAAATTTGTGAGCTTTTAGTATTGAGCACATAACGGGACTACCCCCTTTTTCGCCATAGATGGTAACGTGCTTTCCACTTGGAGATGTCAATTTTATCTCCTTGCGGAAACATATCACTTTTGCATGATGTCGGGTGTAACGCTCTGCATTTTCGTACTTTCTTATTTTAGCAAGTCAAGTTGTACTTCCTGCTTTTAGACACTTGTACTCTCATTGTAGTCTATTTCATTTCAATTTGTAATCCGAGACTATTAATCATAATGAAAACGAAGTTATTTTTAATCATGTTCGTGTATTCATGTTAGACTTGTGTGTAGCTGTAATCAAATTCATGTTTGAACGATATATTATCCAAGGATTCTTGGTTCTTTATTAATCGGAACTTGATACTCGCTCATGAAATAACCAAATTCGGATCCTAACCCTTGAAACTCGAGAGCCTCGTAAAATAATCGTTTATCCTTAATTTAATTCGTTATAAGAATGGTGATTTATTTATAAGTTTAATTAATTAAATTAATTTTATAATTTAAAGTTTTATTCTTTTTATTTCTATAAAAATAACCTAGTTAGTCATTTAAAGTAACATAAACTAACCAAGTTAGTGTTAGTTAAGCTAAGATAGTTAAATCGTTACTTAAGGTTAAGGGACTATTTGTGTAAAAACTTAATAGTATAAATGAAACTTTGATTCCAAACAACCAACATGAACGTGTTGTTTTGACAATTAGTTAGTATGTGAAACAAACTTTGTTTTAAAATAAAAAAAAAGAGAACCATCCTTCAAACTCAATTTGCCGCCAAAATCACGTAAACGAACAACCTGCTTCTTTCCTTTTCGTTCAACGCGTCCAGCCCCCAACATTTCCTTTTTTTGTAATCGCTGATTTTCCGGTAATTCAATCAATCCCGCGGTTTCCTTTTCATGTTCATTGGGAACCTGGACTCTTATTCATACGCATATGAACCAATCATCTATGCATTTCCATAAGTCACGAGATGTGAGAATGCTATATAAACCGACACCTTCATCACCAATCCTACCCGCACTCGACCTGTTCGATACCCTTCACACACTCACAACATATCTCGTTGAACCTACACCCTCGTCGGAACTCGCCGGAGATCGGACCCACACCGGAGCACCACCGGAGTAATCGAGACGCAGCCGGAAACCCGCAAGCGGTATTCGGTATAATTCTATTATTTTCTTTTTCTGATACTGTTGAAACATTATATATTCTCAATGTCTAGGAGCTTTCAAATCAACTGAGTATATGAAACCATTTATCACAGTTACGTTCATGCCTTATAAATGAAGAAGATGATAACAATAAGCTATGTTTAAGTATATGTTTTTAAATTCAGCGTTCTTTTTATTAAAATCCATATAATTTTGTTTTTAAATTCAGTATATTAATTTTGTTAAATTCAGTATTTAATTTTGTTAAATTCAATTTACCTTTTCTTTTAAATTAAATCCTTCTGTTAACAGTTTCTAATTTTTTTCTAAAAGTTTACTTTCTTTTATAATTTAACCTTAAAAAGAAACTAATAATCATGATAATTCTTTTTACTTCTTTCTATAATTTTAAGGGATAATAATCTAATAAACTAGAATACCTAATTAATTAAGTTATAAACAATAAATATTAGGATTATACATTTTAACCTAATATTTTAATTATATAGGATAAACCGTTCGTTTGTTTTATTGGATTCTCCATCTTTACTCGTGCGTTATTACAAGAAATCGCAACGCAACCAATGTGAGTATACTCGATCCCATTTTTATTTTTAACACTTTTGGGTGCAACATGTGTTCTATACAAAAACACGCAATGCTTGAAACTTTTTATATGCACACTCTATCCGTTTTAAACATGACACAATTTGATGCTTGTTAAACTCGTATGCTAGGTAAACTTTTCGTGTCTATATGCTCATTAACCTTGTTAAACTTATTAAACTTCTGAGACTTATTAGACTTCTTATACTTATTAAACTCCTATTCTATAGGAGTACGCACCGCCCTTGAGTGAGTCTTGGGGCGTTTGCGTTGGAAACTTGGGTTGGACATATAGTGACACCGTTTCAGCATATTAGTAACTTGTATTATGTTGTTCATGTTGGATATGAGAAGTTAAACTTTTTATTCTACTTTATGCTATGTATCAAACTTGTATACTCGCCAACATTTTTGTTGATGTTATTTTAATACATGTTGCAGGTTGATAGACGAAGTGATGAAGAAATCAAGTTAGGATGGACTTAGAAACTCATTTGAATAATAAACATTATCATGTTATGATGCTACAAATTGTCTTTATTTGAAATAATGTATTTGGTTCTAGTCATTTATGAAATTTGATTTAAATTATATTGCCACAATAGTGTTATGATGCTTTTGAGCGATTTGTTCGTCTCATCCCGATGTTTCCGCCATCGGTTGGGGTGTGACATCGGGATAACCAATCCATCCCGACCACTACTTGAAGTTCTCCCATCGACATAGGGATCAAGTCTATTAAATATTCCTCATCATCAACGCTTAATTTGTAATCTCGACATACATCACATACAAGGAAACTTTTGTTATCACCTATTTCTACCTCTAATGGCATAGGCAATTTTGTTAGTACAAAAGAAGGATGTCGAATAAATCCATGTGAAACAAAGGATTTATTCTCACCCGTATAAAATAACACATGTGCGGGAATTGAGTTTATAGCAAATATACCTAAAACCACATCGGGTTCCACCTTTGCCTCGACTGCTGTTAACTGGAAGGATCTGGCTTTTGCTTTCGGAGTCTCCGTGTGTGAATCCTTACCTTCCTTTTTCCCGACTAGTTCCGAACACTCTGATTTCTTGTGACCCGGTTGATAGCATTTATAGCACACCGATACCTTCCACGGGCATAATGCAGCCGTGTGCCCGGTTTTCCCACATATTGGGCATGGTTTATCTTTAAACCGGCACTCACCCTTGTGCCCTTTCCCGCATACTCTGCAGCTTGACGACCCACTCTTTCCCTCTTGTTTCTTTGACGACTCAGTCGTGCGTGCCTTTTTTGTAGGGCTTGGATTAACCACCTGCGCCCTTCTTTCTCCCCTTTCAATTTGCTTCTTCAATTCTATCTCTCGTTCCCGAGCAACATTTATGATCTCGGTGAGGGTTTCATACTTTGAAGGAGTCATAAACTCCCTATACTCGGCGCTTAACATATTATAGTAATAATATGTTTTCTGCTCTTCGTTTGTTATCAGTTCATCACAAAACTTAATTTTATCCATGAACATTCCCGTGATTTTATCGATAGATTCACCCTTGTGTCGAAGCTGCATGAATTCTTCCTTGATTTTGTTAATGACTGCTTTGGGACTATGATGTTTAAGAAACGGCGTCTTAAACTCTTCCCATGTCATAGCCTTAGTCGCTTCACTTCCAATCTCTTTCTTCTTATTATCCCACCAGTCTTTCGCCTGACCCCTTAACTGACCCCTGCCATAGGCCACATAGTCATCTGTATCACAATGGGTCCTCTCAAATACTCCCTCCATATCGCTTAGCCACCGTTGGCATACTATCGGGTCAACCTCCCCATTGTAAATTGGCGGTTTGCACGACATAAACTCTTTGTATGAACAAGGCTTTCGTCCTCCCGAATTTTCCTTTACTATATAGGTATTATCCTCCAATTTCTTGATTCTCTCTTCCACCACTGATAATACTGTGTTTTGGATTTTATCAATAAAACCCGACAAACTGTTTTCGATTGCCTTTCCAACCTCCTCGGCAATTACTTCTCTCGTTTGCTCGGTGACTCTTGGCACCGCATCATTGTTACCTTTATCCGTCATCTTTAAAACTGAAATGTTTACATTAAACGTTAAACATTTCATCTATAGTATATGGTTCATTTACTTCGGTTTATTCAAGTTCATAACTTGTTTTCACCGTTCTTATTTAATGCACTTTCCGGGTTTGAGTGTGTTAACACGCTCTTCCCATGCATATCCGTTCATGTTCCCTCTTTTATACTTAATAACTCTACTTAGAACGATTAACTCTTACCGGATGCTTGATCAAGCTTGAACCGAACACACTTTGTTAACAACCTTAAGCTCTGATTACCAACTTGTAACACCCTTGTTAAAAGGACTGGATTTAATAATAGTTTACATAAGTTTTATACTAACTTTTGGTTTACAAAAGATATTTCATGTTAATAAACCAAAATATTCATGAAATATTACAAAACAAGTTTAAAAGAAACATCTACTAGTCAACTACCGACTAGTTTCAAACATTCAAAAACACAGATGACAAATCATTTACAGCATAAACATTGTCTAGACAAAGTTAAGTTTAACGCTGAAGCTTCAAAATTAGTGTTCGGTACTTGAAAACATGCTTGATCACCATCCGGAAAGCCCATACTTTTACCTAAGGTCAAAACCACTTAAAAAGTTAGTATTGACATGATTATAATGCATACAAACAAGTTCTAGTATCAAACCATTGAAATAAAAACAAAATTTCAATTCTTCTCTTGTCGCGTGTCGCGACAGGTCTTCGCGTGGCCCGAGGACTTCTCGCGTGTCGGGCCGGAATAAGCGGTCCCCTCACGTGGCGCGGGGGAAATGGTTTTCCAGCAGGTCCATTTTCTGGACCTGCATTTCACCCAGCTCCGAAATTTAACAAAATTCTAACTTTAAATGCTCATAACTTTTTACTCACTAGTCCGTTTTAATCGATTCTATTTCCTATGAGTCCGTAATAAAATTACGGATCCAAACATGTAAATTTCACATTACGGAAACCGAATTTTTTTGCATTCAGTTCACAATTTCCTTATTTCAATTATCCAACCCATTAGCATTAGGTGCATACTACCACTTTTTGGTTCTTAAAACCCTTTTAGACATAGTTACCCAATTTCCCTTGGGCTCATAACCTTAGTATATTCTCGCCATTCCATGGCTTTGCGTTCTCTTGGAACCAAATACTTGTTTCCTCGGAATTCAAGCATTCCGTTTCAAGCGACACTTTCTATTGACTTCTATTGTTTGACCCGACATCCCGGATTCGTAAACTTAAATTAACATAACCGATTCATTGGCGTAGTACATTCCAATACTTAACGAATACGAGACTTTCAAGTCCCTACTTACATGATCCATTAAAAGCATCATTTCGATCCGTTTGACTATCTAGTGAAAACTATCACTTTATTAACAAGTCAAACCAAATTTCCAATTCTTTATTTTTGACCCGTTTGATGGTCAAGTGAACTTCGCCACTTTAAAGACACATTAAACGCATCTATTACACTACGACTTCATTTATAAACTAAACCCAAACATTCATGCATGACTTAACGAGACTAAAGTCACGTACCTTTAGAGCACACCCTTCAAGCGCGTATCTGCCCCGGCGTGTCCGCTTGACGTTCCGGATTCTTTGCCTAAAGAGTTCAATTCACAATAAGTTTAGAACTCCATCATAAGTTTTAACGCATAATTCTCTACAAGGATCAAATCTGCGTTTTTACCCAACTTTTAACCTTTTAACCTTCACTTAGGCGTTCCATCAAGCACCTAGCGGGTCAGATTTTTATATAACAAAACCAAGTTCATGACTTGTAATTATCATCTAAACTAACTTCAATTAGTCAATTCTACACATGTCTTAACATTAATATTTCTGAAATTTATTCTTAAATTCAGATTTATGTTAGAACAAGATTATAATTCTAGGGTTTATCAAGTTTTCTTCAAGTTCATTAATCACCTATAATGGTGATTATAAACTCTATAATTATCATGAAATCTTTTAGCAAGATTTCACCTAGGGTTCATCCCTAGACACCATATCTCTTCTAATTACACCCATGCAAGACACAATCAAGCTAAATTTTGATTTTTCATAATTAACCTAGAACTTGAGATGAATCAAAACACTATAATTTCACATACCTTGTGATTCCTTCAGTGAGGTGATCACTAATTCGTTCTTGGAAATCAATTTAGAACTGATTTGAAGCCCCAATTTGATCAATTAGCACAAGTTAGGGTTTGGTGGGGAAGCTCCTGATCGCCCCTGTTGTTTTTGTCGACCAGACACACCATTAGGTGTGTGTTTGGTGTGTGTTGTTTTGTTTTAACTTTAATTAAGTTTCAAGTTATACACATAAGCCCCTCTACTTTCATTTAGTTTATATTTTAGGCTTTTAATTCATTCGTGTGTTACTACAAGACTCCTAACTAACTAGGTCACTTATCCTAGTTAGCTTATTCTTATTTATTTTAAACTTTATAATTCTAATATAAAGTTTTATATTTTCGGGATGTTACAAGTCCACCCCCCTTAAAAGGGTTTCGTCCCCGAAACCAAAATACGTACCAAGTAGTGTAGGGTAGAGCCGTTGCATCTCCTCTTCGGACTCCCAGGTGGTATCCGAACCCTTTCTGTGTTCCCATTTGACCTTTACTTGGTTGATCTCCTTGTTCCTCAAAGTCTTCATCTTACGATCTAAAATCGCAATCGGCTTTACTGCATAGTTGAGACTGTTATCCACCTCGATATCATCATAGTGGATCCGAGCAGTTTCGTCTGCTAAACATTTTTGGAGATGTGACACGTGGAATGTGCTATGTATCCCACTCAACTCCTCGGGCAGTTCGAGACGGTATGCTACCCTTCCAACTCGTTCAACGATTTTAAATGGCCCAATAAATCTTGGGCTCAATTTTCCTCTTTTTCTAAACCGAATTATTCCCTTCCACAGCGATACCTTCAACATTACTTTATCGCCTACTTGAAATTCAATCGGCCTCCTTCGTTTATCCGCATATGACTTTTGTCGGTCCTGAGCTACTTTTAAGTGAGTCCGTACCAAGTCGATTTTCTCATTCGTAGTTCGGATTATATCAGTATGTGCTAGTTCACGTGGACCCACTTCTCCCCAACACACTGGGGTTCGGCACTTCCTACCATATAACATTTCATACGGGGCCATTCTAATGCTCGTGTGATAACTGTTGTTATATGAGAACTCAACCAAGGGTAGATAAATATCCCAACTACCCCCGAAGTCGATAATGCAAGCCCGCAGCATATCCTCCAACGTTTGTATTGTTCTTTCACTTTGCCCATCCGTTTGTGGATGGTAAGCGGTGCTAATGAACAGTTTAGTTCCCATTTGTTCTTGGAATTCACGCCAGAAATTCGAAGTAAACCGAGTATCTCTGTCTGACACGATGGATATCGGTACCCCATGATGTGCTATGATTTCATTGGTGTACACCTCCGACATCTTCTCGGATGTATAAGTCTCACGAATCGGAATGAAGTGAGCACTTTTCGTCAATCTATCCACGACTACCCATATAGCATCAAACCCGCGGTTGGTTTTGAGCAATTTGGTCAACAAATCCATTGTGATTTGTTCCCATTTCCAAACTGGGATGTCCAATGGTTACAACTTACCATATGGCTTCTAGTGCTCCGCTTTGACTTGCAAATAGGTCAAACACTTCTCCACATATTTCACTATATCTCTTTTCATTCCGGGCCACCAATAGTTTTGTTTTAGATCATTATACATCTTGGTCGCCCCTGGATGGATCGAATAACGAGATTTATGAGCCTCGTCAAGTAGAAGTGCCTTGGCTCCACACGTATTTGGAACCCATATCCTCCCGAATTGAGTTTTCAACCCTTGGTTACCATCTGCTAAGTCTCTTAGCTAGCCAACTATTCTTTCCTTCTTCACATTTTCTTCCTTCATTGCTTCAGTTTGAGATTTTCGGATTTGTTCAAGCAAACCCGATGTCACAATTTGTTGCATCGATCTCTCTCGAATAGGCGTATAATCCGTCTTTCTGCTCAACGTGTCCGCCACTACATTAGCCTTTCAGGGGTGGTAATGTATATCACAATCAAAGTCTTTGACAGTTTCTAACCACCGCCTCTGCCTCATATTCAATTCCTTCTGATCGAAGAAATACTTCAAGCTTTTATGGTCGGTAAAGATAGTGCATTTTACCCCATACAAATAATGCCTCCATATTTTTAAGGTGAACACCACTGCTGCCAGCTCGAGGTCATGTGTAGGGTATTTCTTTTCATGAGTCTTTAGCTGCCTCGAGGCGTAGGCTACAACCTTGCCTCGTTGCATCAAAACGCAGCCAAGCCCCGAATACGATGCATCTGAGTAAACTACCATATCCTCTGTTCCATCCGGTAATGACAATACCGGTGCATGAGTCAGTTTTTCCTTAAGCGTTTGGAACACCCTTTCTTGATCCTCGCCCCAAATAAATTTTTCATCCTTACGGGTTAGTTTGGTCAATGGCATAGAAATTTTTGGAGAAATTATGTATGAATCTCTGATAATAACCCGCAAGCCCCAAGAAGCTTCTGATTTCCGAAGGATTCTTCGGTGGATTCCATCTTGCCACAGCTTCTATTTTCGACGGGTCTACTAACACCCCATTTGCACTAATGATGTGCCCGAGAAATTGCACCTCTCGTAAACAGAAGGCACATTTCGAGAATTTTGCATACAATTTCTCTCTCCTGAGCGTCTCCAACACTTCACGCAAATGACTTGTGTGTTCTGCTTCATTCTTTGAATATATCAAGATGTCGTCAATGAACACTATCACTGACTTGTCTAGCATAGGCTTGCAAACCCGGTTCATAAGGTCCATGAAAGCCGCTGGTGCATTAGTTAACCCGAAGGATATCACGAGGAACTTGTAATGTCCGTACCGTGTACGGAAAGCCGTTTTCGGTACATCCTCCTCTTTGACTTTCAACTGATGATACCCAGATCTAAGGTCGATTTTGGAAAACCAACTTGCACCTTGTAGTTCGTCAAATAGGTCATCAATTCTTGGAAGCGGATATCGATTCTTCACCGTGAGTTTGTTCAACTCCCGGTAATCTATGCACATACGCATGCTCCCATCCTTCTTTTTCACGAATAATACTGGTGCGCCCCATGGAGACACACTTGGCCGAATAAATCTCTTGTCAAGCAGGTCTTGGATTTGGTACATCAATTCTTGCAACTCTGATGGCGCGAGCCGATACGGCGCCTTGGCCACAGGTTTCGCGCCCGGAATCAATTCAATTCCGAACTCTACCTACCGTTCTGGCGGTATTCCCGGTAAATCTTCCGGAAATACATCAGCGTATTCACGTACCACTGGTACGTCTTCAATCTTCGGCGTCTCTTTGTCAGGTTCGTTTTGCGTATATCATGAATGTTCTACACCCGCGCCTCATTAATTTGTGAGCTTTTAGTATTGAGCACATAACGGGACTACCTCCTTTTTCGCCATAGATGGTAACGTGCTTTCCACTTGGAGATGTCAATTTTATCTCCTTGCGGAAACATATCACTTTTGCATGATGTCGGAATAACCAATCCATCCCGACCACTACTTGAAATTCTCCCATCGACATAGGGATCAAGTCTATTAAATATTCCTCATCATCAACGCTTAATTTGTAATCTCGACATACATCACATACAAGGAAACTTTTGTTATCACCTATTTCTACCTCTAATGGCATAGGCAATTTTGTTAGTACAAAAGAAGGATGTCGAATAAATCCATGTGAAACAAAGGATTTATTCTCACCCGTATAAAATAACACATGTGCGGGAATTGGGTTTATAGCAAATATACCTGAAACCACATCGGGTTCCACCTTTGCCTCGACTGTTGTTAACTGGAAGGATCTGGCTTTTGCTTTCGGAGTCTCCGTGTGTGAATCCTTACCTTCCTTTTTCCCGACTAGTTCCGAACACTCTGATTTCTTGTGACCGGATTGATAGCATTTATAGCACACCGATACCTTCCACGGGCATAATGCAGCCGTGTGCCCGGTTTTCCCACATATTGGGCATGGTTTATCTTTAAACCGGCACTCACCCTTGTGCCCTTTCCCGCATACTCTGCAGCTTGACGACCCACTCTTTCCCTCTTGTTTCTTTGACGACTCAGTCGTGCGTGCCTTTTTTGTAGGGCTTGGATTAACCACCTGCGCCATTCTTTCTCCCCTTTCAATTTGCTTCTTCAATTCTATCTCTCGTTCCCGAGCAACATTTATGATCTCGGTGAGGGTTTCATACTTTGAAGGAGTCATAAACTCCCTATACTCGGCGCTTAACATATTATAGTAATAATATATTTTCTGCTCTTCGTTTGTTATCAGTTCATCACAAAACTTCATTTTATCCATGAACATTCCCGTGATTTTATCGATAGATTCACCCTTGTGTCGAAGTTGCATGAATTCTTCCTTGATTTTGTTAATGACTTCTTTGGGACTATGATGTTTAAGAAACGGTGTCTTAAACTCTTCCCATGTCATAGCCTTAGTCGCTTCACTTCCAATCTCTTTCTTCTTATTATCCCACCAGTCTTTCGCCTGACCCCTTAACTGACCCGTGCCATAGGCCACGTAGTCATCTGTATCACAATGGGTCCTCTCAAATACTCCCTCCATATCGCTTAGCCACCATTGGCATACTATCGGGTCAACCTCCCCATTGTAAATGGGCGGTTTGCACGCCATAAACTCTTTGTATGAACAAGGCTTTCGTCCTCCCGAATTTTCCTTTACTATATAGGTATTATCCTCCAATTTCTTGATTCTCTCTTCCACCACTGATAATACTGTGTTTTGGATTTTATCAATAAAACCCGACAAACTGTTTTCGATTGCCTTTCCAACCTCCTCGGCAATTACTTCTCTCGTTTGCTCGGTGACTCTTGGCACCGCATCATTGTTACCTTTATCCGTCATCTTTAAAACTGAAATGTTTACATTAAACGTTAAACATTTCATCTATAGTATATGGTTCATTTACTTTGGTTTATTCAAGTTCATAACTTGTTTTCACCGTTCTTATTTAATGCACTTTCCGGGTTTGAGTGTGTTAACACGCTCTTCCCATGCATATCCGTTCATGTTCCCTCTTTTATACTTAATAACTCTACTTAGAACGATTAACTCTTACCGGATGCTTGATCAAGCTTGAACCGAACACACTTTGTTAACAACCTTAAGCTCTGATTACCAACTTGTAACACCCTTGTTAAAAGGACTGGATTTAATAATAGTTTACATAAGTTTTATACTAACTTTTGGTTTACAAAAGATATTTCATGTTAATAAACCAAAATATTCATGAAATATTACAAAACAAGTTTAAAAGAAACATCTACTAGTCAACTACCGACTAGTTTCAAACATTCAAAAACACAGATGACAAATCATTTACAGCATAAACATTGTCTAGACAAAGTTAAGTTTAACGCGGAAGCTTCAAAATTAGTGTTCGGTACTTGAAAACATGCTTGATCACCATCCGGAAAGCCCATACTTTTACCTAAGGTCAAAACCACTTAAAAAGTTAGTATTGACATGATTATAATGCATACAAACAAGTTCTAGTATCAAACCATTGAAATAAAAACAAAATTTCAATTCTTCTCCTGTCGCGTGTCGCGACAGGTCTTCGCGTGGCGCGAGGACTTCTCGCGTGTCGCGCCGGAATAAGCGGTCCCCTCACGTGGCGCGGGGGAAATGGTTTTCCAGCAGGTCCATTTTCTGGACCTGCATTTCACCCAGCTCCGAAATTTAACAAAATTCTAACTTTAAACGCTCATAACTTTTTACTCACTAGTCCGTTTTAATCGATTCTTTTTCCTATGAGTCCGTAATAAAATTACGGATCCAAACATGTAAATTTCACATCACAGAAACCGATTTTTTCTGCATTCAGTTCACAATTTCCTTATTTCAATTATCCAACCCATTAGCATTAGGTGCATACTACCACTTTTTGGTTCTTAAAACCCTTTTAGACATAGTTACCCAATTTCCCTTGGGCTCATAACCTTAGTTTATTCTCGCCATTCCATGGCTTCGCGTTCTCTTGGAACCAAATACTTGTTTCCTCGGAATTCAAGCATTCCGTTTCAAGCGACACTTTCTATTGACTTCTATTGTTTGACCCGACATCCCGGATTCGTAAACTTAAATTAACATAACCGATTCATTGGCGTAGTACATTCCAATACTTAACGAATATGAGACTTTCAAGTCCCTACTTACATGATCCTTTAAAAGCATCATTTCGATCCGTTTGACTATCTAGTGAAAACTATCACTTTATTAACAAGTCAAACCAAATTTCCAATTCTTTATTTTTGACCCGTTTGATGGTCAAGTGAACTTCGCCACTTTAAAGACACATTAAACGCATCTATTACACTACGACTTCATTTATACACTAAACCCAAACATTCATGCATGACTTAACGAGGCTAAAGTCACGTACCTTTAGAGCACACCCTTCAAGCGCGTATGTGCCCCGGCGTGTCCGCTTGACGTTCCGGATTCTTTGCCTAAAGAGTTCAATTCACAATAAGTTTAGAACTCCATCATAAGTTTTAACGCATAATTCTCTACAAGGATCAAATCTGCGTTTTTACCCAACTTTTAACCTTTTAACCTTCACTTAGGCGTTTCATCAACCACCTAGCGGGTCAGATTTTTATATAACAAAACCAAGTTCATGACTTGTAATTATCATCTAAACTAACTTCAATTAGTCAATTCTACACATGTCTTAAAATTAATATTTCTGAAATTTATTCTTAAATTCAAATTTATGTTAGAACAAGATTATAATTCTAGGGTTTATCAAGTTTTCTTCAAGTTCATTAATCACCTACAATGGTGATTATAAACTCTATAATTATCATGAAATCTTTTAGCAAAATTTCACCTAGAGTTCATCCCTAGACACCATATCTCTTCTAATTACACCCATGCAAGACACAATCAAGCTAAATTTTGATTTTTCATAATTAACCTAGAACTTGAGATGAATCAAAACACTATAATTTCACATACCTTGTGATCCCTTCAGTGAGGTGATCACTAATTCGTGCTTGGAAATCAATTTAGAACTGATTTGAAGCCCCAATTTGATCAATTAGCACAAGTTAGGGTTTGGTGGGGAAGCTCATGATCGCCCCTGTTGTTTTGGTCGACCAGACACACCATTAAGTGTGTGTTTGGTGTGTGTTGTTTTGTTTTAACTTTAATTAAGTTTCAAGTTATACACATAAGCCCCTCTACTTTCATTTAGTTTATATTTTAGGCTTTTAATTCATTCGTGTGTTACTATAAGACTCCTAACTAACTAGGTTACTTATCCTAGTTAGCTTAATCTTATTTATTTTAAACTTTATAATTCTAATATAAAGTTTTATATTTTCGGGATGTTACACTTTTCTTGTATTTGTGTTAGATTTAGCTGTGTTTTTGCTTCTTTTGTTCATTTACGCTCATTTAACCCTGAAAATACAAAAGAAAGACAAAAGCACACTTTTTCCAACATTAGTACTAAAAAAGGGGTTAGTTTTATGCCTCATTTGATGTAATTTATATGTTGCATTTTACACACATCAAATACCCCCACACTTGAATCTTTGCTTGTCCTCAAGCAAAACTCTTTATTATGAGGCTTACACACCCAAATGGAATTGGTAGAAGAGAAGTTTTGGGCTTGTCTAGAGTGTCGGGATTCCAAGATTTTTATTAGGTTTTGTTTTTATGTTATTTACAATCCTATTCATTATGATTTATTTAGAACATTTACATAAGAGAAATTACTTATTTGGGCATAACATGCCTCTTTAAAATTCCATTTATATACAAGTTCACATACCTCACGGGGGATCACTCAACACTCGGCCGAAGATGTATTTTTGTGAAACACTCGAGACCGGCATGGAACTTACTTCTAGCATATGCTTGCCAAGCAATCAATCCTTCTCCTTTTTAACTATAAACCTTTGTAAATATCAAGAGGACTTTGGGAAAGGGTTAGGCTTGGGTTAAAGGTAGGTGGTTTTGGGTTAATGGTTAGTAAAAAAGGGCGAATGGCGTAAAAAGCGTCGGTTTTCGTAAAACATTTTGTTTTTGTGACTTTTTTATTTTAATAAAGCATTTTTCAAACAAAGTTTCTTTTGATGAACTTGTTTGTTTATTGCTAAACTTCATCATTTTTTTATAAGGATGTTACAAGAAAACCGAGCTTTTTACTAAAATAAAGGGTTTAAAATGAAAAAGGGTTTTGGTGGGTAAAGGGTGTTTGCTTTGGCTTTAGAAATGAAAAGGTTTAGGCTCAAAGGGGTTAACTACGGGGATTTTGGGTAGGTGGTAAAAAAAATAATGGTGTTGAAATAAAAATGGGTTAGTCCTAATGCCTCCTTCATTTACTTACTTGGGTTTAAGTTGGTAAGGACCGGGAATGTATAGTCATGGCAAGTTCTAGAGTCGTAAGAAACCAAGCGGCTATTCACACAAGAAACGAAAAATGAGCATTTTTAAAGATGTGTATTTGTATGCTCAATAAAGGCTCAAAACTCACTTTTTGTGGGTATGGGTTTTTTAATGTGATCAAGTATATATAATCAAATTTTAACTAGATTTGTCATGTCTTTTCATAATTTTCTTATGTTGGTTCTTTTTATCACGACGCTATCGGTTGTAAATTTATAAAAATATAATCTTTTTAGAACTTATTATTCCCAATTTAAACCAAGACAAGTAAAAAAAATGAAAAGTTTTTTTTTTGAAAAAAATTTGGGGTGTTTAGCGGTTTCAATAGAGTTTTGTGTAAGGCTTGTAATTAGGACTTGCAAAATTCAAGGTTTTAGCATCCCCCCACACTTAAATTACACATTGTTCTCAATGTGTCCTAAAAATAAGTTTTTAAGTTGATTGAATGTGTAAAAAGGTGTGTTAAACAAAAATTTTCTGTTAATGGGCACCTGGACACGGGCCGTGGTGACCGGGCACGGCCCCGTGTTCAGACTGCCAGTAACAGAAAGTAACAAAATGTAACAGAAGGCTGGGTACGGGGGCGTGTTCAACGGACACGCCCCGTGTCCAGATACCTGAACTGGGCGTTTTTCTGCAGACCCTTGAGCACGGGGCCGTGTTGGCGGGACACGGCCCGTGCTGAACTTGCTGTAATGAAGAAAAATGTTCGGGAGGCTCTGTTTTTGTGCATGGGGTGTTGGTTCAAGTCTCCCTTAGTATCCTTCACCATCCAAGTGTGTTTTATCCATTACAACGTCATCCAAACACCAAATAATTTTAAAACCATCATTCATTAAATAGAAAGAATTACAACAAGGTCCTAATAAAAACATAAACTAAAACTTAGATAAGTAGGTCAGAAAACACAAGAAGTCTAAAACCGAAAAGAAGTTCTAGCATATAGTTTATTTTAATAGCAAAATTTCCGAAAAGATAATTTTCTCGGTTGAATGCGGCTTGAAGAACTTCTCCTCCGGATATGGTCCCTCACACGTCGGTGAGCCATTCTTCTATCTCCCTAGGGAGAAGAAAGGCGGGCTCATTGGCATCATCATTTTGAGGGGGTGTAACTTCCACTGGAACTTCATGCAAATTGTCAAGAGGGGGTTCCGTGGGGATGTCGTCCCATCCGGTGGGGTTGTTGACTCCTAGTGCAAAGTTCCAATCTTCTTGGGGAAGGATTGGTTCCATGGGAGGTGTCACAAGAATGTTCAACCTCTGGTGCAAGAGGTTGATTTCTTGGAAACTATTTTTCAGCCCCACCGTAAGATAATTTATACGGTCAATCAGGACCTCTTCTACGGATGTCATTTCATCGAGAGCTTCTCGTAGTGCCATCACATAGCGTACAAGAGCGGCTTCGATTGAAGGCCTTCGTTCCCTACGACTGTTTCTGGAATGTGCTGAAGAGGTTCCACTGTTTTGGCTTGACATTCTACGGAAATAAACAGAGAAGAGTTCATTTTAGTGAAACAGTACCTCGAACACGGCCCCGTGTTCACCTTTCTGCAGATTTTTGGAACAAGGAATCTTGAAGCTTTAAATTATTTTTCTGACTTTTGAGACATTTTTAAGCAGAAATAACTTAAAACGGTGTTGTAAAACTTATTTTTAACAAGATTCCTAGAATAAAAATCTAACAAACATGTCAATAAAGCTTGAAGCCATGGTGATTTTAAGTTTTAATGGAGGTGTTTGAGGGAGAAATTGAAGAAGAAAGCAATAAACAAAAGTAGAAAAGACAAGATGGTTGTTGAGAACCTTCTTTTAGAATATACCTAGTATGGTATGTGTGAAGATCCCACCAAATCTCTGTCTTTGGAGTGGTCCAAATGTACAGGAATCTTTGCTGCATTTATAGAAAACGACAGCATGCTGGACACGGCCCCGTGTCGGCTGGACAAGACCCCGTGTGCAGACAAGATTCTGACACTTTTTGTCCGTACTCTGACCGAAAGTTAAACGGGAATCTTTTGGTGGACACAGGGGCGTGCTGACCTGGACATGGCCCCGTGCCTAGAGGCTGTTTATGAAGTTTTGTCTATTTTTAAGGAATTTATCCGGATCGGGTGGTTCCTTACTGGACGGAACAACACCGAAGTGCCTAAGATACATAATGTCACACCCGACCACGTAAAACAACAAATCGTGGCGGAAACGTCGGGGAGTGTTGTAACAGAATTATTGTTTCACAACCATGGATACAAAAGTTTCGTTTTATTGAATTATTAAGTAATGTATATTGTCTTTAAACCAACACAAACAAGTTACATATCGTCTATCATTGTTTTTATGTCACTAAGGCCACGTCCAGGTCCTAAGTGAACACGCTTCCTAGCAATCAACATCATGCAACACCACCTGAAACATATGTAAAAATAAAGTCAGCAAAGAAATGCTGGCGAGCACATAGGTTTTATAAGGGTATCGGATTCATGGCTCGTTTATATGTTGCAGTACCTCATTAGACTACAAGAGTCAAAATACAAACCTCGTTTTGAAAAGTGTATTGCAACATGATTAGCCAACTCAAATCAAGTTGGTTATAGTTTATAAAATCTCGTAGCCATGATTCTTAACCCAAAACATCTGTTTTAGTAAACCAAATCATAAAACATCTCGTAAAAACTCGTTAATAAAACTCGTATGGTTTATATCATTTCGAAAACCTCGTTGTGTGACATCGTTTCAAAATCGATTCTCAAGTGAACTAAATAATGACATGAAATGTAATATGATAAGAGCACTTATATATAAGATGTACCTACGGCGTATCTACCATGATTTTGTCATGCTACACCCATCCCATTATCTAATCACTACCCAAAACCAATCGTTTATCCAATTCGTTTATCTCGTTTAAGTCGTTTCAAATCGTTTAACTCGTTTCCATAATTGTTCTCGTTTTAATTGTGAAACTACTTTTGGTCGTCTCGCTAATAACATTCAAACCTTCGTGACTCGACTATCTCGAAACTCGTATTAACAAACCACCATAGGGTAAGTTAACAATCATCAGATTCGGTTGTTACCTACATAACCCCCACACATAACCATGGGTGTAGTCTGATAACGTGATTTGTCAGATCCTATGGTACCATAACCTAATACTGGTCGGTTCGGCCAAAATTAATGAATGTTATTCGTTATGTAATTACAACCAACAAGTTTGTTCACATTATCGAAATCGTTATTAATTTAATATAAACCATTTTGATCATTTTCGAAACCATCGTTAAAACCTTCGAAATCATTTAATACATATGAATCACCCCAAAACCATCGAAAACAGTAAAATAGGGGAACTATGTACTCACTTGGGATTGCTTATTAGTCTTTAGAATAAGACCAAATTAAGCTCCAAGTATCACGGAATCAACAAGGCACCTAGTATAGGTAACTATGTTAATAAACGGATCCTAAATCGGGAGATAGGATAGAATGATGTTCTATAAATCAAATGAGTATTTGAACTCATATGGTACGATTTAATAGAGCTAACATTCTGATTTGGAAGTCTACCTAAGTGCTCTTGACCCGTTTCGACCTGTTATGGTAGTATAAGCTACTATAACGCGTCGGTTGCGCAAAACTTTGGTCGGATGGTTATCTAGATGCTATGTCAAGTCTTACATGCCCAAATACACTTAAATATGTTACCATATCAGTTTATATGTCAAAAATATGTTCACATAGGCAAAATACGGATTTATGCTTCAAAAGGGCGTTTTGGTCATTTCCTATGGGCATATAAGCTACTTAACAAATAACTAACCAATCCTTGGTGATCATAAGGAATAACCTCAGGGGTTATTCCCTATGCAACTATGATCACTAATCATGCTTGGTTGGATCCTAATGATCGACCAAACGGCTCGGGTTCGAAAGTCTAAGCGGTTGTTTAGACCGCTTAACTTAAGACCCTAAACAAGCACTAAACTAATAGTGACGAGTTAAACATGTCAAAACATGTTTAACCTACTTAGAAAACTGATTTGGTATCAAAACAAAGTGTTTTGATACCTAAAAGTAGTTCCGTTGCAAATTGCGTGCTAAAACGCATTTTGACCGAAACTTTGACTCGTCACTACGCCTAGTTAACATGGTAATCAGTAGGTATAACCGCTAAGGATTATAACCATCGTGATTACAATCACGTTACAAAGTTCAAACGAACTTTGTGTTGGCCATTGACTGGTCAAAGCTGAAAGTCAAACACTATTTGACTTTCTCGCTAGGAAAGTGATAAAAGAACGAAGGAAGCTTACAAAGGGTCCTTGCTAGGGAGAACTTGATCTTAAAATCTCAGGTATGAAGTATTGCAACTTCAACTTAGAGAATTCAGATCAAGGGTGAAGAAAAATGAATGAAATGGCATGCTATTTATACTTGTTGCAAGTTCATAGGATCATGCCACTTGTTTGTGTAACTTCCAAGCAAAAATCTCAACCATACAAGTGTTTGATGCAGGTAAGAAGCCTTGGAGAGGTGTTAACTTGGTTAACACACAAAGAATTTACAATAACAACCCCTAATCTATCAAACAGTTGCTGAAAAATCAAAATCTGGAACTGGGCATTTTCAGGCGGCCCGCGTAAGATTCAGACAGGGCTTACACGGCCCGTGTGAAATCAGCAGATCAGCAACAGTTTGAGTATTTACAAGATCAGTCCCTGCAATGTGTTTAAGCTCATTTCAGGCACTTTTGACCCCCGTTAAGCCATTTTCAAGGCTCTATAAGGTCATTAAAGTTTAGAGGACTCGAAATATGCTTGGAAAAATCTCGGATGTCGGCTCGTTTGGTCGTACGGTCGCGTTATTCGTCAAATTACGACGAAACTCAAACGGATGCGAAAACGATCCAAATTAAGCGACGAATGGAATTTTTGCATGCCGATCAATAAAAATATTTTAGTGTGTACAAAAATTTTGGATGTCCAGATGTGGTCAGAACGTAAGATATGCGCGAAAATGCAAACTTACACCGTTTTTGACACTTTTAGTCCCAGTAAGTTCAAATAAGCATATTTTCGCACACCGAACCACTCAAAGCTTATTTCTAAGCTATGTTTAGGTTATTTATGGCATTTTTAGCTTATGATCAAGTTCCGAACTGTTCGTTACTATATAAATCGGCATAGTTTCGCAGTTTGACACAAATAGTCCCTGCGATCGAATAGACTTGTTTTCAACACACCAAACCATCCAAAACTTATTTCTAAGTTATGTAAAGGTTATTTAAGGTATGTTACGCCTATGTCACTATTCCGGAGTGTTTGTCACGTTGAACTGACTGCGTTTACGCACCGGTTTGCGTATAACCTTCCAGAAAGAGATTTAAAGTTTGAAATCGGAATCGAATCAAATCGTAAAATCATCAAACACAAATATACCCATAATAACACCAAAACACATTGTTTTATTGATAATTAACATTGTTTTACATTGTACATCGATTACAGAGCACAGTTGTCACAGTCTCCCCTACTTTAGGAAATTTTGTCCCGAAATTTTAACTAGAGGAAACTTGTGAGAACAATTGAGGATATTTCACCTTCATTTGGTCCTCACGTTCCCAAGTAAACTCTGGGCCACGTTTGGATTCCCAGCGAACCTTAACCAATCGAATCCGTTTGTTCTTCAACTGTTTGAATGTACGGTCCACTATCTCCACAGGTTTCTAGACAAAGTGCATCGTTTCATCAACTTGGATTTCGTAGAGTGGAATGTGAAGATTAGCGTCAGCTAAACACTTTCGCAAATTGGACACGTGAAAAGTCGGATGAATATTTCCAAGCTCTGGAGGTAGCTCTAGTTGATAGGCAACCTTTCCAACTCTTTCAACAATCTTAAATGGTCCAACATATCGTGGTGCAAGTTTTACTTTCTTTCCAAATCTCACCACTCCCTTCCAAGGTGACACCTTGAGTAGGACATGGTCTCTGACTTGAAATTCTAAGGGCTTGCGTCGCATATCCGCATAATTCTTTTGACGGCTTCTAGCTGTCACAAGAACATCGCGGATCTTCTTGATTTTGTCTGTTGTTTCCAGAATGAGCTCAGGTCCAGTAAGCTGAGCTTCACCGATCTCATTCCAACAGACAGGTTCGAACGGTGCCATATTGATGCTAGCATGATAACTATTGTTGTAAGAGAACTCGATCAATGGCAGATGAGAATCCCAATTACCACCAAAGTCAATCACGCATGCTCTAAGCATATCCTCCAAATTTTGAATCGTCCTCTCAGATTGTCCATCTGTTTGGGGATGATAAGTTGTGCTTAGATTTTGTTGGGTTCCCATAGCAGATTGCATGGTCTTCCGAAAATGAGATGAAAATCGAGCATCACGATCGGATATTATATCCAAAGGGACACCATGTCGAGATACAATCTCATCAACATAAATCTTTGCAAGTTTATTAGCAGATAGATCCTCGCGAATCGGAATAAAATGAGCTGACTTCGTTAAGCGATCGATAACAACCCAAATAGCATCGTGACCTTTAGATGTACGCGGTAATTTAGTGATGAGATCCATCGCAATGTTCTCCCACTTCCAAACCGGTATCTCTGGTTGTACAAGCAAACCAGATGGTCGTTGATGTTCAGCCTTGACTTTGAGACAAGTTAGGCATTTCGATACATACAAGGCAATATCCTTCTTCATACCAGGCCACCAATACTGAGTACGAAGATCCTTGTACATTTTATCAGCACCAAGATGGATAGAATATCGAGACTTGTGAGATTCGTCCATCACTAAAGTGCGAAGATCGTCTTGTTTCGGAATCCACAAATGATCCTTGAAATAGAGTAAACCATCGTCCTTCGCTTCGAGCTTAAGCTCAAGTTGACGTGGTAATTCCTTACCCATCAAATTTTGTGAAACACAAAATTGTTAAGCTTGAAGAACACGAGTTTGAATATCAGATAGAGTTCGAACAAAATGAAGCTTGACTCGCTCCTTTCGACTAAGTGCATCGGCTACGACATTCGCCTTACCAGGATGGTAGCGAATCTCGCAATCATAGTCGTTTAAGAGTTCAACCCAACGTCGTTGCCTCGTGTTCAGCTCCTTCTGATTAAGAATGTGCTGGAGACTTTTGTGGTCTGTGAAGACCACATACTTCGTGCCATAAAGATAGTGTCTCCAGATTTTAAGAGCAAAAACCACAGCACCTAACTCAAGATCATGAGTTGTGTAGTTCTTTTCATGAACTTTCAATTGTCTAGACGCATATGCTATAACTTTGCCTCGTTGCATGAGGACACAACCAAGGCCTAAGTTGGATGCATCGCAATAGACAACGAAATCATCGTTTCCCTCAGGCAGAGATAAGATAGGGGCATCACATAGCTTTCGTTTCAGCGTTTGGAACGCTTCTTCTTGTTTGGGTCCCCACTCAAAAGGCTTATTCTTTTGAGTCAAAGTAGTGAGTGGAACCGCAATCTTCGAGAAGTTCGAAATAAAATGACGATAATATCCAGCAAGACCAAGAAAAGATCGAATCTTTGTGGGTGTTGTTGGTGTATTCCAATCCTTAATAGCAGCTATTTTGGATGGATCCACATGAATACCCTGCTCGTTAACAATATGTCCCAAAAACTGAACTTCTTAAAGCCAAAATTCACACTTGGAGAATTTAGCAAAAATTTGTTCCTTCTTCAGGAGTTCTAATGTCAAACGAAGGTGTTGCTCGTGATCGGCTTGAGACTTCGAATAAATGAGAATATCGTCGATGAACATAATGATGAGCTTGTCTAAATAAGGTTTACAGACCCTATTCATTAAGTCCATGAAGATGGCTGGAGCATTCTCCAAACCAAAAGGCATGACAGTGAACTCATAGTGCCCATATCTCGTGCGGAATGCAGTTTTGGGAATATCTTTTTCGAGAACACGAAGCTGATGATACCCAGAACACAGATCGATCTTGGAAAAACAGGTAGCACCTTGCAGCTGATCAAATAGATCATCGATTCGAGGTAGGGGATATCGATTCTTGATGGTAAGCTTATTAAGCTCACGATAATCGATACACATTCGAAAAGATCCATCTTTCTTTTTCACAAAGAGGACAGGAGTACCCCAAGGTGAATAACTTGGTCGGATGAATCCTTTATCAGATAACTCTTGAAGCTGTTTCGATAACTCTTGCATCTCAGACAGTGCAAGACGATAAGGTGCTTTCGCAATCGGGTTGGCATTGGGTACAAGGTTAATATGAAACTCGACTTGACGAACTGGAGGCAAACCAGGCAGTTCATCAGGAAACACCTCTGGATAATCCCGAACAATCGGAATATCCTGAATACTCTTGCTCTTGCCTTCCTCCTCGGTGACATGTGCCAGAAAAGCAACATACCCTTTTCGTAAATAACCTCAGGCTTTTGTACACGACATGAGTTTCAAACCAATATATGGTTTCTCGCCACGAACTTCCAGAATATCGCCAGACGAAAAAGGAATACGAATGATCTTATCTAAACAAATCACCTCAGCATGATGTTTGGTTAACTAATCCATACCCACGAAAATGTCGAAACTCCCAAGTTGCATCGGTGTAAGGTCGATAGGAAAAAGATGGTTATCGAGGTTCAATTGACAACCACGAATAACATAATCAAGTACAAGAGGTTTACCAGTAGCAACTTCAACAGATAAGGGTTTCCTCAGTTTAGTTCTAGGTATCGCAAGTAAAGGCTCAAAAGATAACGAAACAAAACTCCTATCGGCACTAGAATCGAAAAGAACAGAAGCAAGTTGATTGTTAACAAGGAACGTACCATTAACAACCTCGTTGTCAGCTCGTGCCTCGTTTGCATTCAGATTATATGCTCGTCCACGAGCGGGATTCACATTCATGTTCGCATTCGCATTCGCGTTCACCAACCTCGGACAGTTGTTCCGGAAATGACCCATTTCTCCGCAATTAAAACACGAACCAGGTGGGAATCTTGCAGCATTCCCCTGAACTTGTGTTGGAAGCTGAGCAGCCTGATTCTGGCCCAAACGACAAATGTTGGCCAAATGCCCAAGTTTACCACACGTAGTGCATTGCTTGCAAGCTTGTTTTACAACATGATGACCGTTGCAGCGAGCACAGTGAGGTGCAGTACCAGCATATTGTTTCTTCGCAGGAGGTAGGGCTGGTGGGTTCTGAGTATTCTGTGCAGTGACTGCAAAGTTCTGGGGAGCCTTGCGCTTCCTTGACTTTTTTGAAGACTCACCATGCTTCTTACCCTTACCCTTGTCTTGTGTAGAATCAGCTATCTTCTTCTTCTTATCACCCTTACGGGTTAGTTTCCCTTTTCTGACCTGAGACTCGGTCAGTGTAGCAGCCAACTCAATCGCTTGACGGACAGTGGTAGGGTTACTGCCAGTCACAATATCTTGCACAGAATCGAGTAATCCATCAATATACCTCTCAATCGCTTTCTCCAACGGGGTTACCATCGTAGGACACAACAAGCTAAGCTCCTCATAACGATCCGTGTATGCACGGTGTTCTCCCCCGTCTTGTTTCAAATCATCGAATTCTCGTTCCAAAGCTCAAATTTCGTGACGGGGACAAAACTCTCTCATCATGAGAGCTCCGAGCTCTTCCCAAGTTTGTGCCATCGCCACATCGGCACCCCTATCACGCATCACTCCGTTCCACCATGTAAGAGCACGCTTCTCGAACACACTAGATGCAAACTCAACCTAACGCTCATTCAGACATTGCACATGTCTGAATGTGCTTTCCAGACTTTCGAACCATTGCAGGAGCGCGGTTGCTCCTTGAGACCCAGAAAATTTCAACGGTTTAGCCGAATTGAAGTTCTTGAAACTACATTGTGCATTATTGTTGTTATTGTTGTTATATAACTCATGGATCTGGGTTACTACGCCAGGAAGTACTGCAGCCATTTGCTGAGCGACAAGGGCTGCGACTTCTTCAGCAGTAAAAGGTTGAGCATCACGTCGAGGAGGCATTGTCTAACAAGGAAACAGGGGAATCGAGTGAGATCAATAATTGGAAAAACAAAAGAGGTATGGAAAACATCGACAAAACACAAGGAAGGCGATCATTCGTTCGTTACCTCGAACAAACAAACGACACGCAGTGACAAATCAAAGTAAATGGGTCAATATAATGCATCACTGAAGACATGCTCGCCTATAAGTGAACACTCACCCCAAGAGTTCCCAGGTAAGAGTAACTGGTCTGATAATGCGGATTTGTACGAACACTCTAGCCTTAGACAGAAAACTCAGGGTACAGGCATTCACTCTTCCAATTTGCACGTGTTCACATTATTTCGACCCAAACTTTGACGAGATTTTGAAAACTAAGAGGGATCAAAACCTTGTAATCAATCATCCAAGGATAGATGATTAATTGTCGAAGCGGATTTGTTATTGTGTTCTTGTTCTGGTTATCACCTAAGGATAGGTGACGGTATTGTTTTAAAATCTAAACGCAAGAACACTTGCGTTGGGGTCCTAGAACCATTGGCTCTGATACCAACTCTTCTGTCACACCCCGACCACGTAAAACAACAAATCATGGCGGAAACGTCGGGGAGTGTTGTAACAGAATTATTGTTTCACAACCATGGATACAAAAGTTTTGTTTTATTGAATTATTAAGTAATGTATATTTTCTTTAAACCAACACAAATAAGTTACATATCGTGTATCATTGTTTTTATGTCACTAAGGCCATGTCCAGATCCTAAGTGAACACACTTTCTAGCAATCAACATCATGCAACACCACCTGAAACATATGTAAAAATAAAGTCAGCAAAGAAATGCTGGCGAGCACATAGGTTTTATAAGGGTATCGGATTCATGGCTCGTTTATATGTTGCAGTACCTCATTAGACTACAAGAGTCAAAATACAAACCTCGTTATGAAAAGTGTATTGCAAAATGATTAGCCAACTCAAATCAAGTTGGTTATAGTTTATAAAATCTCGTAGCCATGATTCCTAACCCAAAACATCTGTTTTAGTAAACCAAATCGTAAAACATCTCGTAAAAACTCGTTAATAAAACTCGTATGGTTTATATCATTTCGAAAACCTCGTTGTGTGACATCGTTTCAAAATCGATTCTCAAGTGAACTAAATAATGACATGAAATGTAATATGATAAGAGCACTTATATATAAGATGTACCTGCGGAGTATCTACCATGCTTTTATCATGCTACACCCATCCCATTGTCTAATCACTACCCAAAACCAATCGTTTATCCAATTCGTTTATCTCGTTTAAGTCGTTTCAAATCGTTTAACTCGTTTCCAAAATTGTTCTCGTTTTAATTGTGAAACTACTTTTGGTCGTCTCGCTAATAACATTCAAACCTTCGTGAGTCGACTATCTCTAAACTAGTATTAACAAACCACCAAAGGGTAAGTTAACAATCATCAGATTCGGTCGTTACCTACATAACCCCTACACATAACCATGGGTGTAGTCTGATAACGGGATTTGTCAGATCCTATGGTACCATAACCTAATACTGGTCGGTTCGGCCAAAATTAATGAATGTTATTCGTTATGTAATTACAACCAACAAGTTTGTTCACATTATCGAAATCGTTATTAATTTAATATAAACCATTTTGATCATTTTCGAAACCATCGTTAAAACCTTTGAAATCATTTAATACATATGAATCACCCCAAAACCATCGAAAACAGTAAAATAGGGGAACTATGTACTCACTTGGGATTGCTTATTAGTCTTGAGAATAAGACCAAATTAAGCTCCAAGTATCACGGAATCAAAAAGGCACCTAGTATAGGTAACTATGTTAATAAACGGATCCTAAATTGGGAGATAGGATAGAATGATGTTCTATAAATCAAATGAGTATTTGAACTCATATAGTATGATTTAATAGAGCTAACATTCTGATTTGGAAGTCTACCTAAGTGCTCTTGACCCGTTTCGACCCGTTATGGTAGTATAAGCTACTATAAAGCGTCGGTTGCGCAAAACTTTGGTCGGATGGTTATCTAGATGCTATGTCAAGTCTTACATCCCCAAATACACTTAAATATGTTACCATATCAGTTTAGATGTCAAAAACATGTTCACATAGGCAAAATACGGATTTATGCTTCAAAAGGGCGTTTTGGTCATTTCCTATGGGCATATAAGCTACTTAACAAATAACTAACCAATCCTTGGTGATCATAAGGTATAACCTCAGGGGTTGTTCCCTATGCAACTATGATCACTAATCATGCTTGGTCGGATCCTAATGATGACGAGTTAAACGGGTCGGGTTCGAAAGTCAAAGCGGTTGTTTAGACCGCTTAACTTACGACCCTAAACAAGCACTAAACTAATAGTGACGAGTTAAACATGTCAAAACATGTTTAACCTACTTAGAAAACTGATTTGGTATCAAAACAAAGTGATTTGATACCTAAAAGTAGTTCCGTTGCAAAATGCGTGCTAAAACGCATTTTGACCGAAACTTTGACTCGTCACTACGCCTAGTTAACGTGGTAATCAGTAGGTATAACCGCTAAGGATTATAACCATCGTGATTACAATCACGTTACAAAGTTCAAACGAACTTTGTGTTGACCATTGACTGGTCAAAGCTGAAAGTCAAACACTGTTTGACTTTCTCGCTAGGAAAGCGATAAAAGAACGAAGGAAGCTTACAAAGGGTCCTTGCTAGGGAGAACTTGATCTTAAAATCTCTGGTATGAAGTATTGCAACTTCAACTTAGAGAATTCAGATCAAGGGTGAAGAAAAATGAATGAAATGGCATGCTATTTATACTTGTTGCTAGTTTATAGGATCATGCCACTTGTTTGTGTAACTTCCAAGCAAAAATCTCAACCATACAAGTGTTTGATGCAGGTTAAAGCCTTGGAGAGGTGTTAACTTGGTTATCACATAAAGAATTTACAATAACAGTCCCTAATCTATCAAACAGTTACTGAAAAATCAAAATCTGGAACTGGGCATTTTCAGGTGGCCCGCGTAAGGTTCAGATAGGGCTTACATGGCCCGTGTGAAATCAGCAGATCAGCAACAATTTGAGTATTTACAAGATCAGTCCATGCAATGTGTTTAAGCTCATTTCAGGCACTTTTGACCCCCGTTAAGACATTTTCAAGGCTCTATAAGGTCATTAAAGTTTAGAGGACTCGAAATATGCTTGGAAAACTCTCGGATGTCGGCTCGTTTGGTCATACGGTCGCGTTATTCGTCAAATTACGACGAAACTCAAACGGATGTGAAAACGATCCAAATTAAGCGACGAATGGAATTTTTGCATGCCGATCAATAAAAATATTTTAGTGTGTACAAAAATTTTGGATGTCCAGATGTGGTCAGAACGTAAGATATGCGCGAAAATGCAAACTTACGCCGTTTTTGACACTTTTAGTCCCTGTAAGATCAAATAAGCATATTTTCGCACACCGAACCACTCAAAGCTTATTTCTAAGCTATGTTTAGGTTATTTATGGTATGTTTAGCTTATGATCAAGTTTCGGACTGTTCGTTACTATATAAATCGGCATAGTTGTTTGACACAAATAGTCCCTGCGATCAAATATACTTGTTTTCAACACACCAAACCATCCAAAAATTATTTATAAGTTATGTAAAGGTTATTTAAGGTAGGTTAAGCCTATGTCACTATTCCAGAGTGTTTGTCGCATTGAACAGACTGCGTTTACGCACCAGTTTGCGTATAACCTCCAGAAAGCGATTTAAAGCTTGAAATCGGAATCGAATCAAATCGTAAAATCATTAAACACAAATATACACATAATAACACCAAAACACATTGTTTTATTGATAATTAACATTGTTTTACATTGTACATCGATTACAGAGCACAGTTGTCACACGTAAGTTGCCCTAGATTTAGACGAGAACGCAAGAGGTTATCGGAAAGGGTGATTCCTATGCTAAATGTAGGTGGACAAGTCCAACCCTTATCCAGGCTCTCGTTAAAGAAGGTGTATGTCGAATCGCTCAGGTCTATGTATGCGTCGACGGAAGTTGATGGGGAGTCCTTCACGGCACAATCGACACAGGGACGACTATCGCTCAAGTCTTCGCAAGAGTTAAAGGTGATTTCGGGAGCGACGATGTTGTTTTTATCCGAATGCGACCTCAATAATTCTTCTTGGATGTCGTCTTGGGATGAATTAATTATATCCATCTCAAGTTCTTTTATCCATCGAAGGATTAGTTCTTCTAGTTGAAAGAATTCTTCCAGAAGCATTTCATCTAGAAGGGACGATTGAGAGCATTCGGGGGAGAGATAGGGATTATTTTTACTCTCGCCCCTCTTAAGGCTACAGGAGAACAATGGGTCTATATAGTGGGGAGTATAATTTAAAAAGTAACATTTTAATTCTTCATGATTTCCGCCACATATTTGACACCACGTACCATAAGAGGAGCGGTAGAAAAAAAATCAGTATCGCTCATGTTTGTGTCAGAAATTACCAACCGTCGGGATCTTACGGTTCTGTTTTCAGTATCGGATACTTGGGCATGGGGCGTGTTGGTTGGACACGGCCTCGTGTTCAGCTACTGTCTGACTTAAAACAGGATTGCCAGTACCAAAGTGTTATGGATCATTTTCTGCTTATATATCCTGACTAGTATTCTGGCTTTGATTGTTGATGGGGAGTCCTTTACGGCACAATCGACACAGGGACGACTATCGCTCAAGTCTTCGCAAGAGTTAAAGGTGATTTCGGGAGCGACGATGTTGTTTTTATCCGAATGCGACCTCAATAATTCTTCTTGGATGTCGTCTTGGGATGAATTAATTATATCCATCTCAAGTTCTTTTATCCATCGAAGGATTAGTTCTTCTAGTTGAAAGAATTCTTCCAGAAGCATTTCATCTAGAAGGGACGATTGAGAGCATTCGAGGGAGAGATAGGGATTATTTTTACTCTCGCCCCTCTTAAGGCTACAGGAGAACAATGGGTCTATATAGTGGGGAGTATAATTTAAAAAGTAACATTTTAATTCTTCATGATTTCCGCCACATATTTAACACCACGTACCATAAGAGGAGCGGTAGAAAAAAAATCAGTATCGCTCATGTTTGTGTCAGAAATTACCAACCGTCGGGATCTTACGGTTCTGTTTTCAGTATCGGATACTTGGGCGTAGGGCGTGTTGGTTGGACACGGCCTCATGTTCAGCTACTGTCTGACTTAAAACAGGATTGCCAGTACCAAAGTGTTATGGATCATTTTCTGCTTATTTATCCTGACTAGTATTCTGGCTTTGATTGTTTATTTGTGATCAGGATACCAGACCAGGATATTGGTAACATCCTGATACGATATCCTGGTACTAACCAATTACCTCACGTGCAGATTGTTGTAACAAGCCTCTAACGGTCAAGAGGACTTCTTCCCCTCAAGACTCGGGCAAATCGGTTGGGTTATAGACGTTGAACCCGGAAGAAGTGGACTACAACGTTTACTTGAGGAATATTCGAAGCATCCCAGTTTAATAGGATAGTTAGTTATTTTTGTTTTACTATAAATAGATTGATCGGATCAGGTTAAGGCACACATTCTTACCCACACTTTTACTCTCCTGTTGCAAACAATCACTACACTCAAACACTTGTACTCCAATTACATTGTAACACCTAGTTGATCTGCATCATATCCTGCACTGTATCTTGATATTTGAAGCAATAGAAGAACAAGGCAGCTGCGATTGTCAGCTCCCGAGGTTTTGTGCCGGCAATCTAGATTGATCAAGGGCTTTCCTCGTACATCCCGTGTCACACTTTACATTTTCGCTCATTGTTTGATCATAGATACAGCTCTATATCCTGAGCCGTATCCTGAAACTGTGTTTGCAAACAAGTTAACTAGCATATTTTTGATACACATTCTTAGCACACTGCCTCACTTAACTAATTTGATCACTTAACTACTTAGGTAATTTTTGACCAAAACAATTGGGCGCCCACCGTGGGGCAAGTGGTGATATTTCTACTAAAAGCTTTTGCAAAATCGTTACTTGGTTTTCTATTTTCAAAACTTTTTGCTACACTATTTTCAATGGCCTCGAGATCAAACATGAGCTCTTCCACCGTGTCTGCTGCAACCTCTGCAACAATTAGTTCGGTGCTTCCACCACCTCCTCCAAGAATGCAAGCCTCTTCACAGGGAACTGAAAGTCATGTGGCTCAAGATGTTATCCCCGCTCGCAATATCCAGGGATCTGTTCCTGTTTTGGCTTCTAACGAAGAAATTCTAAATTTATTTGGTAGTGTACAGGAACAGATGAGGCAGCAGCAGGAAACTAATCAGATGCTGATGAGAGAGATACAACTATTGAAATCTGGCTCGAGTAGGCCTGCTGAAGATACTGTCACTCCCTTGTAACCCAGGGCTTTGAACTTCAGTTCTGCAGTTTATACTAAGGATAACCGGGGGAATATTGTGCCTAGCCATTCCCAGAATCATACTCCTGAGATACCTTCTTCAGTAAGAGTATCAACTGTGAGAAGCTCAGGATAGCTTCAGGATATGGCCAGAATCCCCAAGCTGGTAATGTATCTAATAATAATAATACTCTTGCTACTAATGGTGTTGGATCTTTGCAGGATGCAGGTATGACATCAGCATTTTCTAGGGAGCTTCAAAAACTGAAGGACATGATATCCAGTGTACCTGGGGTGGTTCAGCCAATTCCTGAAGTGTCCCAGGACAGCCACAGGATATCCTGGTTTGCGTATCCCATTTGTGATGCTGAAATCCCAAGAAGATTTCAAACCCCCAACATGAAACTCTATCACGGAACTACGGATCCTGAGGAGCATATTACCCAGTATAGGGAAAGGATGGAAATCAACCCTATCCCTCCAGATCTCAAAGAAGCATGCTTGTGCAAGGGTTTCGGTTCTACCTTAACAGGATCAGTCTTGAAATTGCTCTTAAACGTTCCTCCTCATTCAATTACTTCATTTGCTCATTTAGTTAATTTATTTAACAGTCGATTTTCTTGCAGCCGGAGTTTTGAGAAACTAACCAGCGATCTTTACAGGATAACTCAAGGACCTTAGGAATCCTTGAGGGATTATGTGAACAAGTTTAGTCGGGAATCCTTAGATATCCCACATCTTGATGTTGCAACAGCTGTGCAGGCTTTTAAGATGGGATTACAAAAAGATTCTCAGTTTTACCAGGATCTTGTAATGAATCCCTGCAGGAATCTGGATGAAGCTCGTAACAGGGCTTTGAGATACATTCGCCTGGAGGATGACAAAAAGATGCAAGAGAGGATGAATTCGTCCACAACCTATGAGTCAACCAACAGGAAATCAGAATCCTCGTATAAACCATATCGCTCTAAACCGTATGGCAGAAATGATGGCAAAAAAGTGAATGCTGTTGAAGACGAGGATCCTGAGGAGTATCCTGAGTTGTCTGAATATTGTTTTTATGTTAACATACCTGAACTAATGTATGCTATGCAGGGTTTAGGAGACAAAGAAAGGTGGCCCCGAAAGAATCAACAAAAGGCTGACTGGAAGGACAAGTCCAAATGGTGTGCTTTCCACGAGGATTTCGGGCATGTTACTGAGGATTGCATCGCTTTGAGAAAAGAAATAAGCTATCTCTTGAGTAAGGGATATCTGAAGGACCTCTTGGGAAGAAAGAAGAATAAGAGTCAGGATCCTGAGAAGGATCCTGAACGTGCAGCATCACCTCCTGTGGATGCAAAAATAATTAACTTTATTTCAGGAGGATCCGACATCTGCGGCACATCATATTCTGCGGAAAAAAGACATGCGAAGGAATCCAAAGCAGAAAGGGGAGATAAGCCAACCAGGATGTCAACCCTACGACTGACAAAATGATCATGTTCGATAATGATGACTGGGATACTGTTCAGGATCCTCATCATGATGCTTTGGTAATAACGTTATATGTTGCTAACCATTTTGTGCGCTGGATATTAGTGGATAATGGCAGCTCAGTCAACATAATCCAGCTGGAAACGTTGAAGAGGATGAATGTAGCCCCAATGGATATTACTTCGAAGTCCACTGTGCTCGTTGGTTTCAGCGGAGAAGCTAGGAATACCGTAGGAGAGATAAAATTACCCGTGTATATTCAAGGGGTCAACTCAATGCAGCGCTTTTGTGTCATGGACTCTCTATCCTGCTATAATATTATATTAGGTAGGCCTTGGATCCATGATATGAATGCTGTCCCGTCAACCTACCATCAATGCATCAAGATCCCTACTCCTTGGGGAGTTGTCAAGGTGGAAAGTGATCAACAGGAAGCAAACGAGTGTTATTCTTTTCGATGAAATCATCAACAAAGCCTAGTGCAGCATAGCAATTAAAGATGCGAGGCCAGGATATCATGGAGGCTTCAGAGCAGGATGTAAAGAAAGTTATCCTGGATCAGAATAATCTGGATATCTCGGTGCTCGTGGGAACCAATATCCCTCAGGATATTGAAGATCAATTGACTAACTTTTTGAAATGCAGGATGTCGACGTTCGCGTGGAAGCACGAGGATATGACAGGCATTTCCAAGGATATTATAACTCATAAGCTCGGTATCGACAAGTCATTCAAGCCTATCCAACAAAAGAGAAGGAAATTTGCTCCGGAGCGAAATCTGATCATCCAAGAGGAAGTTGAAAGATTATTAAGGAGCAAGATGATTAGGGAAGTGAAGTTTCCTAAATGGCTGGCAAATGTAGTTGTGGTGCAAAAGAAAAATGGGAAGTGGAGAGTTTGTGCAGATTACACAGACTTAAACAAAGCTTGTCCCAAAGACCCATTTCCTATTCCTCATATTGACTAAATGGTGGATGCAACTGCCAGCCACGAGATGTTAACCTTCATGGATGCATCCTTAGGATTCCAGCAGATCCAAATGGAACCTTCAGACCAGGAAGATACTGCCTTCATGACACCAACAGGTATATATTGTTACACTGCTATGCCCTTTGGTTTGAAAAATGCAGGTGCAACATATCAAAGATTGGTGAACATGATGTTCAAAGAAAAGCTGGGGGACACCCTGGAGGTGTACATCGATGATATGGTAGTAAAATCCAAGAAGGCTGAGGATCACCTCCAGGATATTAAGGGAGCATTTGATATCCTGGATCAGTATAACATGAAGCTAAATACTGCTAAGTGCCATTTCGGAGTGGGGGCAGGAAAATTTCTAGGATATATGGTGACTAAAATGGGGATAGAGGCAAGCCCGAAGCAGATTAAAGCTATCCTGGATATTAAATCACCCTCAAATATGAAGGATGTTCAACGGTTAACAGGGCGAGTAACAGCATTAAACAGATTTATTTCAAGATCCTCGGAGAAATGCAAGGAATTTTATGATATCCTGAAGAAGAATAAGAAGTTCGAATGGGGAATGAAGCATGAAGCAGCCTTACAGGATTTGAAGCAGTATCTTTCAACTGCACCCCTATTGATGAAGCTTGAGGATGGTGAACCATTATCCCTGTATCTTGCAGTATCAGGGAATGCAGTAAGTGCTGTCCTTGTAAAGGATCATGAAGGTCAGCAGTATCCTGTTTATTATGTTAGTAAAAGTTTATTAGATGCTGAAACTAGGTATTCTCACTTAGAGAAATTGATATTAGCCCTAGTTATGGCGTCAACAAAACTTAGACATTATTTTGAAACACATAGGATTCACGTTAAAACCAACTATCCTGTTAAAAATGTGCTTAGGAAACCAGAGATGTCAGGTAGGATGGCTAAATGATCAGTGAAGTTAAGTGCCTTTGATCTAGTATATGAGCCTCGAAATGCCATAAAGTCTCAGGCTTTAGCTGACTTTGTGGCTGATTTTAGTAGTGATATTCAAAGTGAAGTAGACCTAGAAGTACAACAGCTAGGAGAAAACTTAGAATCCTGGACGTTATATACTGATGGTGCGTCTAATGTAAGAGGTGTAGGTTTGGGTATACTACTAAAATCGCCACAGGGGGACATATTAACCCAGGCTGTTAGATGTGAGTTTCCCGCCACTAATAATGAAGCAGAATATGAAGCTTTAATTGCAGGATTAGAATTGGCTAAAAGTATGAATATCAAGAGTTTGCAAGTATATATTGATTCTTTGTTAATTACTAATCATTTTAATGGAACCTATGTAGTTAAAGGTGAGAAGTTAATCGAGTATCTCGAAATTCTCAAAAAATTAGCCGGATATTTCGATATTTTCACACTTGAACAGGTACCAAGAGAGGATAACGCTGAAGCTGATGCCTTGGCAAATCTAGGATCATCAGTCAGGATACCGGAAGGAACCCAAATACCGATATTACATATCCTATATCCTGCGATGGATCCTCAGGATAAGGAAGTAGTAAGTGTTCAGGATCCTGATGAAGAATATCCTGAGGAGGATCCTAAGTCTTGGATGGCTCCAATCATGAGATATCTCAAAGAAGGATACATCCCAAAGGATGAGAATCCTAAGGCCTTTAGAATGAAGGTATCACGATTCACTATTATAAATAATGTCTTGTACAAGAAATCTCTTGCAGGACCATATCTGAGGTGCTTGGAGGATCCCGAAACCAAAGAAGTGCTTCAGGATATACACGAAGGGGATTGTGGTAACCATACTAAGGGCAGGTCGTTATTCTCAAAGGTATTAAGAACAGGATATTATTGGCCGACGATGAGAAAAGATGCTGCAGAATATGCTCAAAGATGTGATGCTTGTCAAAGACACAGTAATATATTACATCAGCCGGCTGAGCCACTTTATCCTATAGCTTCACCTTGGCCATTCATGAAGTGGGGAATGGATATAGTAGGAAAATTGCCAAAGGCTCCAGGAGGAAAGGTCTTCATGCTGGCAATGACCAATTATTTCTCTAAGTGGGTCGAAGCTGAAGCATTTGTTCAAGTTAGAGATCAAGAAGTGGTATCCTTCATAAAAAGGAATATCCTGACTAGGTTTGGAGTACCAGCTGAAATAATTTGTGAAAATGGATCTCAATTTATAAGTAAGAGGACTACTGACTTTTGCAAGAGTTGGGGAATCAAAATGATCACATCCACCCCAGTACATCCTCAAGCAAATGGACAAGCAGAATCCTCAAACAAGATAATTGTCAACAATTTGAAGAAAAGGCTTGGAGCTAAGAATGGAAGATGGGCAGAAGAATTACCCTTTGTTTTATGGGCTGATAGGACGACGGTGAAAAGTGCAACTGGCCAAACCCCATTTTCCTTGGTATTTGGAGCAGAAGCGGTGATCCCGACAGAAATGGTAATACCAACAACAAGATCAAACCTCCGGGATCCTGAGCAGAATCCTGAAGTCCTATGCCAGGAATTGGATACTATTGATGAGACGAGAGACGCAGCAAGGCTAAGGATGGCAGCATATCAACAAAGGATATCTAAAGCATATAACAAGAATATAAGGACTAGAAGGTTCCAGGTTGGAGATTCGGTATTGAGAAAGGATTTCCAGAATACTACTAATCTTGCTGATGGAAAGTTGGCTCCGAAATGGGAAGGACCCTATGAGATTGAATCAGAATCCGGAAAAGGAGCATACCGACTCAAGAATATGGAGGGGGATATGCTACCAAGATCCTGGAATGCTATACATCTGAAGCTCTATTTCAAGTGAGTTTGGAATTTAAATTCTAACTCAGTATGGTATGGATTCTATTTCTTTTAATATATCTTTTTATTATTATTTGTTTTAAACCCATTACTGACTTAGGCATCGGAGGGGTGTTAGCCAAGCTAACACCCACCTTAGCTTACAATTGTTTTGCAGTATATGCTTCAGGATATAGCTCCAGGATACACATTCAGGATACTTCGAAAGATTAGAGGATTGGCCCCCTCTCTCACGATTAAGGGATCCTGATCCCTTCACATGTTTAAAGGTATTCACCTTTCTCTCGAATTGGGTTTAAACACCCCGCCTGAAGCGCAAGTTATCCAGAGATAGTTCAAGATAGCGGGACCAGTCCATGTAAAAGTGGCTGACAATTTCGTTATTGTTGGCTATATCCTGGATCCTAAAGGTATATGAGGATTGATCACCCTGTCTCACGAAAGGGTATTTTCATACTCTCTAAGGTTTAAAGGTTATCACCTTTCTAAGTCTTGGAGTTTATACACTCCCTCCGGTAGCGCATGAAAATTTGGGATTTTTCCCAGGATACCTATGGGTTTATCCCCAGGATATTAAGGAAATATCTCCAGTATATTTTTGGGTTTTACCCCTGTAACACAAGAACTGTTCAGACGATTGAAACTAATGTTCAAAAAATTTCTAAGTGTTTAAAGACTTTATGCACAAGGGACATTCCCCCTAAGGTGATTGTGTAAGGCTCAAAGAATCAAATTTGAACCTAGTGTACTAAGTATCTCGGACTGGGGACATCTTAGTGGAAGAAATTGCAAAAGGATTGAAGTTCGATACTAGGGCTACACTCTATTCCTGGTATGATCTTTCCTTTGTGAACCTTACTTAAATTGTTTGAACTTTTGAAACTATGTTTAAGGCTTAAATATCCTGATTAGGATATATCCTTAGGATATATTCTCAAAATGTGCTTTCGGAATATGTTTCAGAATATTTGATTGGAATATTTGGGATATAATACCTAGATTTAAAATCAAAGTTGAGTTCATGAAAAACATCTATTATTAAAACAAGGTTTATAAATTTTAAGTAAACTACCTTTTTCCTTTTAACACTTTATGTGAATTGTTTTGAGAATTACACTGATTTTGGGAAGCTGGAATTTAAACTAAGTAATGCATGACAAAAAATTAAAAGGAAACAGCAAGTAAGTCAGAAGGTGGTTATATTATCAACATGTCAAGAGTTGTGCTTTTGGTTTCACCTCAAACCAAGGCCCATCCGCCAAAAGCACGATTAGTTTTTTTACCATATTTACGACGGTTGAAGGTTTCATCTCAAAACGAGACCCATCCGCCTCCAACCGTTGCATCATTCAAAACAGATTATACTAATTGATGACCAAGGGCTTCATCCTGAAACCCAGGACCCATCCACCTTTGGTCATCATATTGTTCTAGACAGGAAAAGTAAATTGTTCAAACAGACCACAACCATTGAATTTAAAAAAGTGGGCTCCGGCCTTGGCACGTATATCCATCATCGCCCACTTCGCGGCCTCTAAGAGGCAGCTCCTCCTTCCATCATTACCTCGTCAGCAGCAGCATTTCCTCCAGCATCGCCTTCAGCATCACCTCCAGCATCACCATCAGCATCCTTCGGAACGCCAGCACCATCCACCTTCTTGGCCACCTCAGCAGGCTCCTCCGCTGCGGGCTTCACAGTAGGTTCTACAGGATTACCACCAAGATCTTTTAGCTTCATCTCCCAAGCCTTGATATTCCATGAAGGGCATTCAACACCCAAAGCCATGGCCTCGTAAGCCATTTTCAGTCTGGCCTGGAGGAGGGAGATGATAACTGAATTCTTAAGGCTCTCCCGATACGAAGCCATATCTTGCTCATGTTGAACCTGGGCAGCATCGGACTTAGCTTGAGCCTCCTGGGTGATCTTCTGGATGACAGACTGGTGATCCTGAGTCATTGCCTTGTACTTAGCTTCGTAGTGTTCCGATTTGGCGGTGGCATTTGCTGCTTGATCTGCAATAGTGGCCTCGGCCTTCTTCATTTTGCTCTCTAACATGGTGTTCAGGCCACATGCATCTTCATAGAGGAATACCAGGCATTCAAGACCCTACAAAATAAAGAAACAGGTATTAATTTTAGTTAACTTTTATAACTAGCATATGGTGCAGGATATTGGTCTAGGATACTAACCTGGTTGAGGAAGCCGGTCATGAATTTGCTGGATTCCGTGAACCTATGGTTCTCAAATGGGAATACATGGGGTGTAGCAGGATGCTCTACTTCCTTCCTCTTCCGGGAGCTGGAGGCCCGGGTCCTAGATGCTGGAGGAGCTTTAGGAGCAGTAGCGGTCTTCGAACCAGTAGGCTTTGGTGTGGCAGCTGGCTTCGGGTTGATCTCTTGCTGGGCAGGTGCGAGACTGGAATAACTGTCCAACTCGTCAAGCTGGAAGCCTTCAAGGTTAATGACCGGCACTGAACAAAGGGAGAAATGTTTAGTTTATAACACTTATGCTTTATAATCAATCTAATTATATGCTTACCCGGCATCTCTGAGCTTGATTTTTGACTTGAGTTTGTGAGAGACAGGGAGAAGGTTCTTTCACTAGCAGGAAGTCGGTAGATCCCTTTGATCCTAGGTTCCGATTCCGCGCTTGGGGGTGCTAGGTCTCTGAAATTCACTGCACAAAATATTAGGATATCAGTCAAGGATATAGTTTAAGGATACATTTGGGGATATTCCTAAAACCCTAAATCCTACCCTTGGTTAACCATCTAACTGGCAGATCAAAACCCTTGTCAATAGAGTCCCTTTTAATGAAAAAGAACTTTCGTTGCCACTGATCTTCGTTCTTGGTGGCCTTAAGGATTAGGGGATTCTTGGAAGTGGAAAACAGAAGAAAGCGGCTGTTGCCATGCGATCTCAGTTGGTATGCTATGGGAAGGTCTTCGATGCATAGGTCAGGGCAATGACGAGATGTAATTTGGTTTAACACCATTAAAACTCGCCACACCATTGGCATAGTCTGGGCATAACTAAGGCCGGTAAGCTCGAAGAAATGAGAGATGAAGGGTGGAAATGGGTACCGGAGTCCCAAAGAAAAGGGATAGGCGAGAAAGCAGACCCATTCATTTGATGACGCATCTGATCGGACTTCCCGATCAAAAGGGCGAATAACCACTCAGGCAGGAAAGGCACCGGAATCCATCAAAGTGGCGATATCGGCGTTGTTGAAATAGCAGATCTCGTTTTGTGGTTCTCGGATGAGGTTTTGACTTGTGAGGGTTGTGACCGGCTCGTTTGACCGTAATCTTGTTCGAGATGCCATAAGGGGTATCGACCAAGAAACAAGGAATTCAAAGAAAAGAAAAACAGAGAAGAAAAGAGTAGAGAAATACCTGAGATTTGCTTGAGGAGTAATGATCACAATGCGAAATATTTCGGCTAATTATAGGCTGAGTATAGGGGGTAAAGAGTAAATATTGCATTGGAAGTTGCACATAGTCATTTCAAGAGTCCAATCGTATTGATTGCCTCGATCCAGGTGATAAAGTTTTAAAATATATCCGTTGGATTGGTATACCAACAGATATATTTGGGAACAATTGTTATGGGTCATTTTCTGCTTATATATCCTGACTAGTATTCTGGCTTTGATTGTTTATTTGTGATCAGGATACCGGACCAGGATATTGGTAACATCCTGATACGATATCCTGGTACTAACCAATTAACTCACGTGCAGATTGTTGTAACAAGCCTCTAACGGTCAGAAGGACTTCTTCCCCTCAAGACTCGGGCAAATCGGTTGGGTTATAGAGGTTGAACCCGGAAGAAGTGGACTACAACGTTTACTTGAGGAATATTCGAAGCATCCCGGTTTAATAGGATAGTTAGTTATTTTCGTTTTACTATAAATAGATTGATCGGAACAGGTTAAGGCACACATTCTTACGCACACTTTTACTCTCCTGTTGCAAATAATCACTACACTCAAACACTTGTACTCGAATTACATTGTAACACCTTGTTGATCCGCATCATATCCTGCACTGTATCTTGATATTTGAAGCAATAGAAGAACAAGGCAGCTGCGATTGTCAGCTCCCGAGGTTTTGTGTCGGCGATCTAGATTGATCAAGGGCTTTCCTCGTATATCCTGTGTCACACTTTACATTTTCGCTCTTTGTTTGATCATAGATACAGCTCTATATCCTGAGCCGTATCCTGAAACTATCTTTGCAAACAAGTTAACTAGCATATTTTTGATACACATTCTTAGCACACTGCCTCACTTAACTAATTTGATCACTTAATTACTTAGGTAATTTTTAACCAAAACAATTTGGCGCCCACCGTGGGGCAAGTGGTGCTATTTCTACTAAAAGCTTTTGCAAAATCGTTACTTGGTTTTCTATTTTCAAAACTTTTTGCTACACTATTTTCAATGGCCTCGAGATCAAACATGAGCTCTTCCACCGTGTCTGCTACAACCTCTACAACAATTGGTTCGGTGCTTCCACCACCTCCTCCGAGAATGCAAGCCTCTTCACAGGGAACTGAAAGTCATGTGGCTTGGGATGTTATCCCCGCTCGCAATATCCAGGGATCTGGTCCTGTTTTGGCTTCTAACGAAGAAATTCTAAATTTGTTTGGTAGTGTACAGGAACAGATGAGGCAGCAGCATGAAACTAATCAGATGCTGATGAGAGAGATACAACTGTTGAAATCCGGCTCGAGTAGGCCTGCTGAAGATACTGTCACTTCCTTACAACCCTGGGCTTTGAACTTCAGTTCTACAGTTTATACTGAGGATAACCGGGGGAATATTATGCCTAGCCATTCCCAGAATCATACTCCTGAGATACCTTCTTCAGTAAGAGTATCAACTGTGAGAATCTCAGGATATGCTTCAGGATATGGCCAGAATCCCCAAGCTGGTAATGTATCTAATAATAATAATACTCTTGCTACTAATGGTGTTGAATCTTTGCAGGATGCAGGTATGACATCAGCATTTTCTAGGGAGCTTCAAAAACTGAAGGACATGATATCCAGTGTACCTGGGGTGGTTCAGCCAATTCCTGAAGTGTCCCAGGACAGCCACAAGAGCTTTTAGTACCGGTTTATCCTCAACGTCTAATCAAATCAAAAATTTAGAAAAAGGTTTTAAAAGAAGAAAATAAAAACTAACTAAAAATGTTGAAAATAAAAATAAAAATAAAAACAGATAGACAAGATGAATCACTTGGATCCGACTCGCCTTTAGTGTAACCTTTGATGTTTTCCGCACTTTTGCATTTTTTAAGAGATTATCTTAGTTATAGTAGTAGGCCCCTCTTTTGAAGGTGACGTTACCCTCAACCCAGCAGTTTGAGTCAGCAAGGATACAATCCTAAAGGGTTGAATTATTGGAAGATAATTAATTAAGTTATTAATGCGTAATGTGGTGGGCCCCTCTTTTGAAGGTGACGTTACCCTCGGCTAAGTAGTTTGAGTCAGCAGGGATACAATCCCAAGTAGCCGGGTTAATGTATTAATAGTAGTTTACATATGAGGGGATCAAGCTATTCGCACCCCCGCCATCCAATACCAGTGGGTATTGAAGGAGGTCCTAGTAAGCTTGACCCAGGTCCTTGCAGGATCTATACACTGAACAAGGCAAGAACCTTACCAAACCATTCCCTTAACCCCCGACCAGGTAGCCAACATATCTCCATATAGACCGTGGAGATATGAATGGTGTAAATCTTTTATTTTATATAGACAGTAAAATAACGCCAAGACACCACGGACAAATGATAAGGAAGTTTCACCTTCAACATAAGAAACTAGTTATTAAAGTCATTAATACAAAACCAAATAAAAAGTGCGAAAAGATTAAAAAACAAAAGTATTACACTAAATGCTTGTCTTCACCAAGTGATGTAAGAGACTTAGGCAAACATGGCCTTTGATTGTCAAGAACTCTTACTATCAATCTTGGATCTCGAGACTATTACACACACTCTATGATGGATGATGGATGATGATGGCGGATGTGGGTGTTGTGATGGTGGTGGAGTGTGGGTGAAGTGGGAGAGAGGTGGTTTGTCAACGGATGCCTTTGAAATGAACCAAGCACCCCTATTTATAGCCTACACAGAAACCCGGACACGGCACCATGTTCAGTGGGCACGGCCCCGTGTCCATCCACTTTCTCTTTCTTCATTTAATGTAGTTTGTCTGTATTAGTTGACCACGCCCTCGTGTACGCTGGGCACGACCCCGTGTGCAGAAGCGTATCTGTACTATCAAGATTTGCTTGGATTCTGCGAATATTAGCGTTGACCACGGTCGTGTGGAGCTGGGCACGCCCCCGTGTTGGGAAATAGAAGCTTCTACAACTTTGTCCTTTCTGCAGACACTTGGGCAAGCCCCCGTGTCCGCTGGGCACGGGGCGTGTTCAGCCTTCTGTTGTTCTGTTTTTGCTTGGGAAGGTGCTGTCGAGGGGTCGGGCATGCCACGTTTGTTCCTTTTCTTGTATTTGTGTTAGATTTAGCTGTGTTTTTGCTTCTTTTGTTCATTTACGCTCATTTAACCCTGAAAATACAAAAGAAAGACAAAAGCACACTTTTTCCAACATTAGTACTAAAAAAGGGTTAGTTTTATGCCTCATTTAATGTAATTTATATGTTGCATTTTACACACATCATTAACAAAAATCAAAAATTTGAAAATATATGTTGATTGAATATGCCGAAACCCTCACGGGTGAACAAACATGATTAAATTCACAATTGGTTGAAAATGGTTTTAACATTGTTAAAAATCAATGTGTTGTTAATCATGGGGGTACTTTCTGCAATAACATGTCAAACAAAAATGGATGGCGAGATGAAGCTATCTACATCGGTTATCAAATTTTTCTAAATGTTTTGGATTTTAGGGGGAGTAAATATTTTCAGAAAATACAAAAACATTTGAAAATTTAAAAAAGTACAAAAACATGAAAAAATTCAAAATGAGTTTTGGTGTAAAAAGGGGAAATGATAGTACATCAGTCGACAATCACAGCTTGCTAAAGAATTGGAAAGTTAAACGTGATAAATGGTCTCCCAGATTATGTGCCAGTAGGTTTTTACACATTTAGTATATTGATTTCGAGATATAAACCTAAATCAATAACTTTCTTATCTCGTGGATAACATCTCTAGGATATATGGACTTAGTACTCCGAAATTTCGTTTGAGAGATTGCCTGATTCCGAGATATTAGGTCTTTATACATACTGATATATGGAGTATTATACCTGGTCATCTGATTTTGCGTCAGTAATGGCCTAGACCTCGTATAATACTTTTTGTTCTTTAAAAAGCTTTCCCTCTGCATAAAAATTGAAAAATATCGAAAGATATAAATCAAATGCAGTTGTAAAGAAGATTCCTAAGTGGAACACACCTAAAGTCGATCCTTCATCTCTTTGACTAAACGGTAGTTCATACCTGAGCTCTCAAGGTTTCACACTAACCCAGAGTACAAATATCAATACAGTATATTTACCTGTAAGACTAAATCTAGGGAATCTTGATACGGGAGTATATTCTAAGGTGGGACACGCGAATAAGTTAAGTTCTTAAAACACTAAATCTCGTATCTCGAATTAGTTGAAGTTTGTGTGAAAATTTAAGTGGATCAATATACTAACAATCTAAGTGAATCGTTTAGAACTTAAAGTGTTTATATCTCAACAGTGCTAGTGGTTTATCATAAATTGATATAATCCTCTGACACGAACTCAAACAAAAATATTATTGGTAAATATTTCTTTACTGGTTTTCATTAAAGAAAAATCACAAAAAGATTTTCAGTGTGTTTTACTATAAACTTTGTAAAAGACAAAAAGATTTTGTTTCTGCTTTATTTTCGACAACCGATGTCTGAAAACTGAGTTTCAAAATCTAAGTATGCTGAACATGTTTCTGAAAATGAACAAGTTTATTAATTTGAAACTTGAGGTTTTAATTGAAAAATTCAAAAACAGTTTGTGAAAATATTCAAGGTCATTAATTTGGACATGGGTGATTATCTGCGAGGGTTTTGGATGCTTAACTGTCACATATAAAGTTATTTGATGGGGAGAGAAACTAGTATGAATTCCTTGAGTTTTAAAACTGTCAAATGGTTTTCATAGAACCAGGTTTCAACACTTAGGTGCTGTTTGTTTTTTCAGATGTAAAATGTCTGTAGTCTGCGAACCACATCTGCAGGCATCTGCAAGAGAAGATGTGGACCAAACATCTGCAGTCTGCAAGGAGAAGAGGGTTTGTTTTTTTTCCTTAAAAAACAACTTCACACACAATCCACAACACACACACAACAGGTTACAGGTCTGCTCTCTCTCTCTCTACAAACCCTCTCTCTCTCTACAACCACCACCACAACCACCGCACCACCACCACCACCGCACCACCTCCGCCACCTCCACCGCACCACCTCCGCCATCACACCACCGCCATCACAGGTCTGCTCTCTCTCTCTCTACAAACTCTCTCTCTCTCTCACAGATCTCTCTCTCTCTCTACGGTCTCTCTCTCTCACAGATCTCTCTCTCTCTACGGTCTCTCTCTCTCTCTACGATCTTCTTTTTTTTTGAGATGGTGGTGGAGGTGGTGGTGGTCGTGGTGGTGGTGGCGGAGATGGTGGTGGCGGAGATGGTGGTGGCAGGTGGAGATGGTGGTGGAGGAGATGCTGGCGGAGATGGTGGCGGAGATGGCAGGTGGAGATGCTGGCGGCGGAGATGCTGGCGGAGATGGCAGGTGGAGATGGTGGTGGCGGAGATGCTGGCGGAGATGGTGGCGGAGATGGCAGGTGGAGGTGGTGGTGGCGGACATGGTGGTGGCAGGGGTGAAGAGGAAGAAGATGAAGATCTTCTTTTTTTTTGAAGCTATTATACATAGCTTTTTTTTGAAGCTATTAAAAGCTATTATAAGATCTTCTTTTTTTTTTTTAACAAACAGTCTTCAAGAGCTTATGTCTGCCCGCCCGCAGACATAAGCTCTTTACAGACATTATAAGCAAAAACAAACACAACCTTAGATATGCTTAATTATCAAAATTGTTGAAAGACAGATTACGATCCCGATAGCTGAGACTAAGGGGGAGTCTGAAGAAAGTTCAAAGCAAGGGGGAGCTTGCAGCGTTAATACCAGGTGACGATCCTGAAAAGCTGTCGGAAGCTTAAAGAAAGGGGGAGCCTGGAGAAAGAGTCAACTGAAAGGAGCTGCTGAAGTAGGAAGCAGATTCAAGAGGAACTTGAAGAGCTAAAGGGGAGTCTGTGATGCTGAATCTGTCAAAGCTTTTAGAAGACTCAGAGAGAAGAATAAAGCTACGAGATTGACTGCACCAATATCCAAGGGGGAAACTATGAGTGCATATGTCTATTGCTTCCATCAATCACGTATCGTAGCCGGAAAATGATCAAGATAAGGTTTTGTAATGTTAAATATAGGAGAGAGAGTCCATTCGGACGAATGGGAGAGTCAATTCGGACGAATGGGGGTTCACTTGTTATAAGGAATCCATCCTTAGTGGAACCCTATAAATAGGAGCATGTCTTGTTCATTTTACAATTTTTAGAACTTTAGAACTTTTACACATTTGAGAAGCTAGAGAGAGAAAGTACTACACAAAGTGATTCAATGTGTTGTAATTGTTAGATCATCAATAGAATCATCATTATATTACGTTCTTGTGTTTGATCCACATACGTACACGAATTCCGCACATAATATGTGTTCTTCGCAATCATCGGGATTACGAATTCGATCTGAAAACGCACGTTCATTCACTAATAAACCTAACCATATATATATATATTGGAGGGTTCAAATGAGAAGAATTTTTTTGTAAGAAGAAAAAAGAAGAAGTTTCAACCAATAAGAATGCTTCATTTTACCTCATTTAATATTTGCAATTAATTTTAATATAAGGGTATATTGGTAAACTTACATAAATCATTAATTTGTATTCTTCCCCTTTAATAACTAACTAAATTAAATTTGTAACTCTTTTTAAAAATATATATACTTTTCCAACTTTAAAAAACAACTTAATTTAAAGTGTAAAATAAAATACTAGTTGTGTAGGATAAATTATGAGTTGTGTAGGATATATTTCGAGGCGTGTATGATAAATTTTGACTGTGTAGGATAAAATTCTAAATGTGTAGGGTATATGTAGGAAAATTTTGATATGTTTAGTTTTGTAGATTAGATTATATGTAGGATAATTAATGATTAGTTGTCAAATTAATTAAAGAGAGAAAAATTAATGATATGAGTTATAAATGAAATAGTATTTTACTAATATGACCTTTTTTTTTCTTACATTAAATTTCTTCTCAAATGAACAGTTCCCTATATATATATATATATATATATTGGCAACCTTGCAATGCATCAAGTATTGGCATCATGGGTTGTACCCATGATGTATTACAAAGTTTTCGTTTTTTTATCTTTATATTTTTTACTTTAACCCCAGCACTTTTTCATCTGTTCCAATTTAACCTGAACACCTTTTCACTTTCAGTTTTGATCCGCTATACTTTTTATCTTTTACAAAATTTTGGTTTCAGCCTAAATTTTGCGAGTTAACACGCCATAACATCCGTGTGTGGCTCAAACCTTTGAAGCAATTTTTTATCCGTTTAATACTCTTGTCGGAACGCACAGGTCATGGATCGACTTAATTATTGTTTTCTATCTTTTATGTTTTGGTCTAAATTTTGTGAGTTATACGCCACAACGTGTGTGTGTGGTTCACGTTTTTACGCCTATTTTTTCGTTTAATAGCACCGTCGCAATGCACAGATCCTAGATATGATCAACGTAATTACTGTTTTCTGTCTTTTATATTTCGGGTGCATGGATAAACTTTTGTACGTCTACTTTTCATTCGGTTTTATTTTTTTGTTTCATATGAGCTTTTTCGGTGTTAGCGTTCGTTGACGGTGGTATGGCATTGGTGCTATTTGATAACGTTTTACATCCCAGCCACATTACAGGGAGCTTAATACTAGTTGAATTTATTTACCAATGTGGGATTAGATTGCACTAGCAAAAATGAGTTTAGGATATTTTATGATCGGTTTCAAATGGAATCTATAAAAAAAGACATCATTCTAATGTCAATGTACTAGATAGGATGAGTACTAGTAGCTAGCAACCCAAGAGAAATAACAAAAACTTTTATTGTAGGGTTAAAAGTAGGGCTGATAAATCGTGTCTTATCGTGTTTAACAGGTCTCTGACGACGCGTATAACACAAGTATTAAATATGAATACAACTCGTTTAACTACTTGATATCTCATGTCTATAACACAGTTTTATGTTTTATGTAAAAAGAAAAAGAAAAAATCATAATTTTATTTATTTTTAAAAAAGTAAAAAATCACATTGTGTACTTTTTCAGTAAACAGATCTAATCGTTTCTTATACAGATATCTATTGTCAACCCTAATTAAAAGTTATAAATGAAATATTTAAACCATGTGATCAAAATATAGAAATAGAATGATTATTATTCAACTTAATAAATTTGAATGTTATAAAGTTTCATTTGATATCATCAACCCATACATATTTTTGTCCATATCATCAGTGGCGGATCTAGAAAAAACCTGAAGGGGCAGCGTTTCTATAAAAAGGGGCAGCGAAATCGAAAAAACGTCAAATTTTTCCAAAATTTACACTAATTTTGCACTACCGCCGGAGCATCAAGGGGCAACGGGGGTTGCCCCTTGTTCTATGCTTGGTCCGCCCCTGCATATCATTGCAAAAACTATTCCTCTGAAGCCTATGGCCTACGCATATCTTTGCAAAAACTATTCCTCTGAGGCTCCTATGATATCTTTTGATTTTTGTCAGTAAATGTAATTGTAACTAGAAAATATACAAATATACCATTCAAATTGTTAAACGAAATTTGAAAATTCAAATGATAAAAAGGCGAGCGTCTTAATGAATTAAGCGTGTCATGAAAAGAGAAGGTGATGGTGGTATGAGCGTTGGTTGCTTGTGATCACATTAATTAAAAAGATGGTGAAAATTTGGGAGGTGATCTTGTGAGGTGTTTATTAATCCATCCACAGGCTCCTTCAATTCTCTCTCTCTCTCTCTCTCTCTCTCTCTCTCTATATATATATATATATATATATATATATATATATATTAATAAACCTAACACAAAATAATGTTAAAGTTGCCGTAGTTTCTTGAAGTGTGCATTGGATACAAATTTAACAATACATGTTAAAATAATGCATGTTATTTTTAAGCAAGAAAATTACAAATTCGACTTCACAAATACAAAGGTGTATTTTTATCACTTTTTTATAATTAAAAACCTAGCATATATTTAAATAAAAAGACATAGAAAGCAAGTTTACAAACACATATCAGTTTACTATAACAATGATCATTAGCTAGCTCATTAGTATATAAGAAAGTGAAAAGAATAATAAAAATAATAAGCTATCAATTTCTGTAAGGTTATCTACTAAAGAGCATAATACAGTTTAATACTATTTTTTTTAATCCAATGGTTAATATAATTACTAGACACTTTTAAAGGATTGGGTTTTTTTATTTATTTTTATGCATGTATATAAAAGTCAAAGCCATCCCTAGCTAGCAGACCAACTAGGGCACGTCAAGTTATAAAGATAAACCTCGCATCAACCTTCATCATGATGCATATACATACATATATATAGACACACATGCCTACCTTCTTTGTCCATATGTTCATGGTGTAACCCCACTCTCCTTTCTCCATGATTTACTAATTGATTACTGAATTCTGGACCCATTTGCTGCAAAAATTACAAGAAATTTTTGTCTTTTAGGGTTCAACGTCAAAAGTCTTTCTTGTTTGTTATATATATGGAGAAAGATGATAACAACTACTCGGTATGATCATACGAAACCTTAAATATATAACTATCTTTTTCCCTCACCATGTTGTTTTACACTGAATTCCAACTCTTGCAGGGAGGCTTTCTTGGGGTTGACTTTAATGGTGATTATGAACATGAACATGAACATGACCAAGATAATGACCACCTTCATCAGCTTCAGCAGCAGCATCAGCAGCAGTTCATGGTGAAAAACACATATGAGAATGGTAACCAAATGGTGGATTACTTGCTCAACAATCCATTACAACACCTACCTAATTCGGGTGGTTTTAGTAGCTCGAATTCGTTAGACAAGTTGAGCTTTGCAGATGTGATGCAGTTTGCAGATCTTGGACCAAAGTTGGCTTTGAATCAAAACAAAACATCCCATGATCAAGATCAAGAAACCAGGATAGATCCTGTTTACTTCTTAAAGTTCCCGGTTTTGAACGAAAGGGTGCAAGAAGATCATCAATCGCTATTGGCTCCGCTTGGAGATGACGATAACGAGCATCGGATTGTGATTGAAGGAGGTGAAAGAGAGGAAGAAGCTAGGGTTTCGGAAGGAGGGCCGGATCGACTTCAATATATGAGTGAAGATGTTCATAAAACCCTAGTTGGGGAAGGGAAGAACAAGAGAAAAAGACCAAGAACTGTAAAGACTAGTGAAGAAGTTGAGAGCCAACGAATGACTCATATCGCGGTTGAAAGAAACCGAAGAAAGCAGATGAACGAACATTTACGGGTTCTACGGTCTCTCATGCCCGGCTCTTACGTTCAACGGGTACGAATTTATTGATTTATCGTATGAATGGTACTTTGTAGAGATAATATATTAGCTAGGGTTTATTGTTACAAATAAACCCTAACAGGCTCTTATGTTGAACGGGTACAAATTTATTGATTTATATATGATTCTGGATTGTTACATATAAATTCTAACTAGTGTTTTAATTATAATGATATATAGATGATTAAAATTAATCATAACTAATATATTCTATCTAATACTTTATATCTTTAAGAAACTAGTTTTAGTGATAGGTGTATGCACTTGTAGGGTGATCAAGCATCAATTATCGGTGGGGCAATCGAATTCGTGAGGGAGTTAGAGCAACTCCTGCAATGTCTCGAGTCGCAAAAAAGGCGAAGACTCTATGGTGAGACTCCAAGGGTGGTCGGAGATTCATCGGCTCTAACAGTCATGCCACAAGCCAACCAAAGCCCGCCAATAGCGATGTTTTACCCACAACCGCCTGATGATCAGATGAAGCTGGCGGAATACGACGATGGTCTGAAGGAGGAGACTGCGGAGAGCAAGTCGTGTTTGGCTGATGTTGAAGTGAGATTATTAGGGTTTGATGCAATGATCAAGATTTTGTGTAGGAGAAGACCAGGCCAGCTTATTAAAATCATTGCTGCACTTGAAGACTTACAGTTCAATATCCTGCATACCAACATCACCACCATTGAACAAACTGTGCTCTATTCATTCAATGTTAAGGTACCACTATTTCTTTATGGTTTTCAATACCAGCAGAACCACGGGGTCAAGAGGGTCTGTTGATGCTAATTCACGGGAATGTGTTAGACATATAAAATCCAAGTTTTATTTATTACAACAACATGACTTTGGGTCAAGAGGGTCTGTTGATGCTAATTCACGGGAATTTGTTAGACATGTAAAATCCAAGTTTTATTTATTTACAACAACATGACTTTTACCCTTTAAAAAGTTCTGATTCCGTCACTAATAGATTTCACATCTAAACTTTTTTCCATTCGTGTAGGTTGCTAGTGAAGCCAGGGTTTCAGCCGAAGAAATCGCGAATTCTGTACAACAAATCATAAGTTTTGTGCATGCAAATACAAGTACTTGATGCAGAAGCTTTCATGGTCATCAGTATCAGCTATTCTGATAACTATGCACATCGGGATGGCATATTTCTAAGGCGTTTTTTTCTTATGTTTCAGATTCTTTAGTGGCAATAATATTTGATGTACGAGGTCTCTACATTACGTATTAAAGCATAAGGTATACTATTATTGTAAGGATATATATACTCCAAACTCTATCTTGGAATATAATATTATATTGAAATATCAAATATATACGAAGTATCTTAGTGAACGTTAACATTACATCAGTCAGTTTATCCATCAAGATTATAACTGAAAACTTCCACCAATGGAATTTTTCATCATGTAATATGCATATGGAGATATTAGAACAAAAATATGTTAAAAACTCGTAATTCATTTGGAATCATTGATTTGAATGTCATACACACGATGACAATGTCCGTCTTTGTTTCTCTTTCTCACTACTTCCGATTATATTTTATGTATAATTGTATTATGCGGATACCATATATCAAGATTCTCTCACTAGCTACTAAATATATATTTGATAATACAATGCGTTAATCTTAACTCATAAATTAACTATTTTGAAAAATTTTCTAGATCCCCAACTGATTGCTTCCTCACTTGTTTTACACAATTTTATTAACCGCCCTTTCCTTAAGAAGACTATCACATCTCATAGTTAATTGACTAGTTCTATCATCACGTTCGTTTAAATCATAAAAGATCCATTTGTATCGTACTAGGCTTCCTGTTTATAAAAGGTTAGCCTTTCACATAAAGACATAAAAACAATTTGTTATTTAGTCGACATAATTGTTTATTTTGAAGCTTTCCATGGTTTACTTGTTGCAATAAATATAGATACCATGTTGAGAAATGTCAACGGGGATGTTTGGTTCTATGCTAAGGTACAAGTTTGACTTGGAAGAGGTTAGACTTGTCAGAATTATTAAACTTGGACGTATTACGTTACCCTCTCCATTTCCAAACATCAGAACCCGACCTTGTGCCTTGTCGGGTTGTCCTAAGCGAAAATAATTTCGGGATGCATGTATATGGTTTTGTTACTTAGAACAAGATTTTTCCAATATTTGTTACACCGACATTTTAAAAGAATTTTTATTTTTTACTTTTATATATTCTAAAATAAGAGTGAGTCCACTCATATAAACAAAATGGAACTCCTTTGTTAAATTGTACGGATAAAACCAGTATGAGAGTTTGTTCATCATTAGGGCAGGTAGGGTGGAGTCGTGATGGGCTTCCATCACGCATGATGGCCTCTAAAACACCTCCGCCACCATAACTTTTCACGCGTGAAAAGTTGTTTTCGTGGAAAAGTTCACGCGTTGAATTTTGTTGAGTTTGTGACCGTTGGCATTATTTGACCGTTTTTGATCGGTAATGTTTAATAAAAAAAAAAGCCTTTAAACCATTTATATATACTTCAAAATTTTTAACCATTTCACCCACACCAAAACACAAACACATATCACACATTCTACATATTTTTCAAATGGATTTTCCTACGGATTCGACGTTTCCGATGGACAGCGATAGCGATACCCAGTCGTCTTCTGACAATGAGACGCTTAAATATTTTGTGCCGGTGTATAACGAACTTGAATCAAGTTCGTCCCGCCCAAAGAAGAAGATGGTGGATCGTGATCGTATACATGCCAACGAAGTGTTAATGAACGATTATTTTGTGGAGAATCCGGTCTACAATGCCGAAACGTTTAGAGATCGGTGTTCATATTTCGGTGTTCCAGGTTCAAACAACGACATCAATGTTTTGCACACATCGCCGTTGTTCCAAACCGTAACGGATGGTACCGCACCCTTCTGTCCGTTCTATGTTAACGGACGATATTACAGACAAGACTTTCTTCTTGTGGATGGTATCAACCCATCATGTTCTATTTTTGTGAAAGCTCCTTCATTTCCTGTCGAGGCTAAAGAAATCGTGTTAAAAAAGTTGCAAGAATCGGCAAGAAAAGATGTTGAGAGGGCTTTTGGTGTTTTAAAGGGTAGATGGGGCATACTAAGCTGACCGGTTCGTGCGATGAACAAGAAATCAATACATAGCATATTATATGCATGTATCACATTACACAATATGCTAATCTAAGAAGACGGACGTGCAATAACTACAGATTGGGTGCCGTATCCTCCTACACAAGTTCACGTTCCAGAAAATATCCAATAAGACTTGCGTGATGAAGAAACTCACTTTCGGTTGAGATACGATTTAATCGAACTAGTAGGTTTTTTAGGTTTGAAGTTTCCTGATTCGGACGAGGAGTAGAGTTTCTTTATTTTTTGTTTTTTTAATTATAGTCTAAAATATTTCTAGTATGTTAAATTGAACTAGTATATATTTAATTTTAATGAAATTTATAATTTTAGTGTTTTATTGTTAATTTATAATTTAAAAAAATAAAAAAAAATTGTGAGTGATGAAATTCCATCACTAGTGATGACCACCCCCACTAAAAAAAAGGTTGTGATTGATAGAATAATGGTTGATGACATATGGAATAATGGTTGATGACATGGCGAAACTTGATTGGATGTTGTGAGTGATGAGTGATGACCACCCCCACCCCCTTAGAGCTAATGATATTTAAAATTGATAAATAAACATACAATCAACAATGATGACCAAAAATCTGATGATCAACACAAAGTAAGTTGTACAATTGTGTGGTGTATGTTCAGATACCCAACCAATTTACACAAAAAAAAAAATAATTCACACAAAGCACAACAACATTAAACACAAAAGAACCAAATACCATGATGCAAATCACCCCAATGCATATAGAGCTTATGTCACACCCCCAAAATCCACCTGCGGAGTACTACCGCTTGGAGGCGTGACTGACCAGGATCCAGCCGCCAATCATATTGAACAAGCATATAAGTAGTTATAAAATCCAACCAATACAATTGGTGTTCAAACAAAACATAGTTAAGTTGCAAGCGGAAGCATAAGTCTTAAATCAAAACATAAGTTTAATTGTTCAAAGTTTAACATGGCACACAGCCGTCCATGTCCCACAACAACTCTCCTCCATGCAAGCTCCAGCTAAATACCTATAGACCTGCAAAGCATGTAGTAACGAGTCAACAACAAGTTGAGTGAGTTCACGGTTGGGTGTTTGTTTTAAGTTGTTTCGAAAACAGTTTCCTTTATCTGGCATCCTGCCGTGGGGGTTACCCCATAGTTAAAAACGTGACTTGATTATTCTCGGTTACTCTGGCAATCCAGCCGTGGGGGCTACCCCGTGTTAGTTATCTGGCATTTCGGCCGTGGGGGCTACCCCATGTATACACTAGACTCGTTACCATATCGACTGCTGACTGTAGTCATGTTTAAGTGCCCTGAAACTGTCAATGTCTATCATCATTGACGTGCCCCAGATCCATTAGTTCACGCCCGTCCTCTGCGGCACGGTGTGAGGTTTGTCAGACCTAAATAGCGCTATCTAACTAATGACCCGCTCGCTATTGGCCCGGCGATTAAGTCGATATAAAAGGAGGGACTTCGTGATAGAGTTTTGGTCTAGTACGAGTTATCTGTCCGTGAGGACGAGGAATTTCATTCCTGAACCATTGCTGTCCTACCCAAGGAGGACGAGGAACCCATGTTCCTTAATCCCAATTCCCGACCCCTGGGAATTCCATGCTTTGTAGAGGGTGTGAACTCACCTTGGTTTGCTCGGTAGATACACAGAAAAGTCAATCAAGCAATATTGTGGTCACTCACGTCCTATCATAGTGGTATCATACAGGTCAGGTTTGTAGTCAAGTAGTACACGTATGTTTCTAGCACATTGCATTCAAGTATCATCTATGGCAGTCCATCAACATTCACATTCCACTGTAACACATAAGGTCCATGCATTAGGCCCAAAAGTCCGGCCCAATCATCTAAGCCCGTAATCATGCAAGTCCAATTCAGCGTGCACAAGTGTATGGTCTCGAGTCGCAACTGATGAGGTCTCGGGTTATGCATATGTTGGTTTCGAGTCGCAACCAGGTGTTCTCGACTCGCAACCCGAGTCGCAAACTGCGGTCTCGAGTTATCATGGTCACGGTCTCGAGTCGCAACAGGACTCGTAACCGTGGTTTCGAGTCATAAGGTTTGTGTGCTGATCAAGTGTGGTTTCGAGTCGAAACTATGGGTTTGCGACTCGCAACCTGTGTCGCAACCGGGGATCTCGACTCGTCATGTGGTGGTCTCGAGTCGCAACCGAAGGTCTCGACTGGACATCTGCTGATTCTGTCCTTGTACTTAGCCAATGAGGTTTTGATTTCATGCAACCATTATGTACTATCCACTAAACATGTTTTCTTGTCTAGTAATTTACCAAAATGGATCAAACATACCAATTTCAAATGTTCAAGCCACATTCATATCATGTTCATCATGTTCTTCATATGTTCATCATGTTCATCATAATATCCAATAGTTCATCATGATCATAACTTGAAACAACAATCAAAACATTCAACAACTAATCCGATTTCCACATCTATGCAGCCATTTAACAAGCATTTGATTTGTAACATAAGGGTATGCAATCCGATTTCATGAACATTAACAACTAATGGTTTAGACCACATTTAAACACAAGATATCATTAGCCCATCATACAATATGTCCGAAATCAAGTCATGTTATCTTATTAATCATTATCATGCACCAAACTTAACAAGTAAACATATTATCACATAATCTTCATCATACATCATCCTCAAATCGAAACAAACACATAACATGCATCATTAACCTATAACATCACACATCAACACCTTTAATCATGAAAATACATGTGTTTGCGAAGGAGTCACTAACCGGTTCAAGTATAGGTTCAAAGGTGTGAGTGAAGCTTCCAACGGGTGTGTGTGCGTCGGTCCGAGAGCTCCTAGTGTCACCGGTTTGATCCGAGAAGAAGGAGGAGAGGTGATGTTGAGACTTAGGGTTTAGTGGTTTCTAGAGAGAGTAGGGGAGTATGTGTGTTGTCCAAAAATGATAGTGTTGGTTAGCACAAGGATATATACTAGTTTCAAGTGGTGCACCCTAATGGGCTTTCGGTTTGGATTAAATGAGGTGCGTGGCCCATCCGGCCCAAGTGTTACTGTTCACTCGAGACGACATGGTCTCGAGTCGGGTTCTTGTTGTCTCCGTTCATATACATACTCGCATACATACAATCACAAACATAATCATATAAGTTCACATATATCATTCATTAAATCATCAAATTAGTTAGTCACTTAGCGTTCAAGCGTACAACGAAAGGTTCTAAATTTCGGGTTGTCACATCATCCCCAAATTGAAAGAAATTTCGTCCCGAAATTTGGTAAGCACTCACTGAGGAAGCTAGTTAAGTTGTATGGTTTTCCCGGTTTTCCTGGGGTGTCACATCCACCCCCCGTTGATCTGGAATTTCGTCCCGAAATTCCGTAGCTTCGGCCTCAGTGGTGGGTGTACTGTTTGCGAACAGTTGGGGATACTTTTGTTTCATCTGATCTTCGCGCTCCCAGGTGAACTCTGGGCCGCGACGTGAGTTCCAACGAACTCGAACGAGAGGTATTCTGGTGCTCTTGAGGACCTTAACATCCCGGTCCGTGATTTCAACTGGTTCCTCGACGAATCGTAACTGCTCGTTGATAGTGAGTTCCTTCAGGGGGACTACGTGGGTCTCATCTGACAGACACTTCTTCAGATTCGACACGTGAAAAACGTTGTGAACTGCACCGAGTTCTGCTGGTAAGTTCAGTCTGTAGGCCACCCTGCCTATTTTCTCAATGACTTCGAAAGGTCCAACGTATCGTGGGTTAAGTTTACCGCGTTTACCAAAACGAACCACACCCTTCCAGGGTGAAACTTTGAGTAGTACCCGCTCCCCAACCTGGAGCTCAAGTGGTTTCCTGCCCATGTCGGCGTAAACTTTCTGACGGTCGCGAGCTGCCGCCATGCGTTTTCGTATTTGAGCAATTTGTTCGGTCGTGTCTACCACGTGTTCTGGACCAGTGATCTGACTATCTCCCACCTCTGCCCAGCAAAGAGGTGACCGGAATTTACGTCCGTACAATGCCTCAAACGGAGCAGCTTTAATGCTGGTGTGGTAGCTGTTATTGTACGAGAATTCCACCAGTGGCAGATGCTTCTCCCAGCGGTTGCCAAAATCGATTACACATGCACGAAGCATGTCCTCTAAGGTTTGAATAGTGCGCTCGGACTGCCCGTCCGTCTGAGGGTGATACGCTGTGCTCATGTCTAATCGTGAGCCGAAGGATTTGTGCATTGCTTGCCACAGCTCTGAAGTAAAACGTGCATCTCGATCCGAGATGATGGAGGTGGGCACCCCGTGCCTCGAAACGACTTCCTTAAGGTATATTTCTGCAAGAGTGGAGAACTTATCCGTCTCCTTGATAGCCAAGAAGTGTGCAGATTTTGTGAGTCGATCCACGATCACCCAAATAGTATCGTTCCCGCGCTGGGATCTAGGCAGGCCAGTGACAAAATCCATGGAAATTTGCTCCCATTTCCATTGAGGGATCTCCGGTTGTTGGAGTAGGCCTGAGGGTTTCTGGTATTCAGACTTGACTCTCGCACAAGTCAGACACTTGCTGACGTAGGTTGCTATGTGGGCCTTCATGCTAGGCCACCAGTACGTAGTTTTGATATCATGATACATCTTATCTGATCCAGGGTGTACTGAATAGCGAGACTTGTGTGCTTCATCCATCACAAGCTCTCGTAGGTTGCCGTAGAGTGGGACCCAAATGCGTCCCGTTACGTAGTAAGCACCGTCTTCCTTCTGTTCTAATCGTTGCCTTGATCCGCGTAGGGCTTCAGCCCTGACGTTTTCTGGTTTCAGTGCTTCTATCTGAGCAGCTCGTATTTGGGAAGGGAGACTAGAGTGGATCGTGAGTTGTAAAGCTCGCACGCGCTTAGGCGCAGTGTCCTTCCGACTGAGGGCGTCAGCCACAACATTGGCTTTGCCCGGGTGATATCTGATCGAGCACTCGTAGTCATTCAGTAGCTCGACCCATCGTCGTTGCCGCATATTCAGTTCCTTCTGCTTGAAGATGTGCTCGAGGCTCCTGTGGTCGGTGTAGATTGCGCACTTGGTACCATACAGGTAATGCCGCCATAACTTAAGTGCAAAAACAACAGCTCCCAGCTCTAAGTCGTGCGTAGTGTAGTTCTTTTCATGAACCTTAAGTTGGCGTGAGGCGTAGGCTATAACTTTGTCTTGTTGCATCAACACGCAACCAAGACCCTGAATTGATGCGTCGCAGTAGACCACAAAGTCGTCTGTGCCCTCCGGCAAGGAAAGGATGGGTGCGCTGCAAAGTCTATCCTTTAAGTGCTGAAATGCTAACTCCTGTGCATTCCCCCAGCGATAAACAACGCTTTTCTGCGTTAGCGAGGTGAGAGGCTGTGCGATCTTAGAAAAATCCTTTATGAACCTCCGGTAGTATCCCGCCAAACCCAAGAATTGGCGAATTTCCTTTGGTGTACGAGGTGCAGGCCAGTTCTTAATCGAGTCTATCTTGGATGGATCAACGTGAATCCCATCCTCATTTACCACGTGGCCTAGGAAATGGACTTCTCAGAGCCAGAAGTCGCGTTTTGAGAACTTTGCATAAAGCTGTTCTGTTCGAAGGAGTTCCAGAATAAGTCGTAGATGTTGCTCGTGTTCCTCCTGACTCTTAGAATAGATCAGGATGTCGTCGATGAAGACTATAACGAACTTGTCCAGGTAAGGCTTGCACACTCGATTCATCAAGTCCATGAAAACCGCAGGTGCGTTTGTCAGCCCAAAAGGCATGACCAAAAACTCATAGTGTCCGTAACGTGTTCTAAAAGCTGTTTTGGAGACGTCCTCTTCTCGGACTCTCAGCTGGTGATATCCCGATCTCAAATCAATCTTTGAATAGTAGCTCGACCCTTGCAGCTGGTCGAACAAGTCGTCAATCCGCGGTAGAGGATAACGATTCTTCACCGTCACCTTGTTGAGTTCCCGGTAGTCGATGCACATTCTGAAAGTACCGTCCTTCTTCTTTACAAATAGTACTGGAGCTCCCCAGGGCGATGAGCTAGGACGAATAAAACCCTTATCCAGGAGTTCCTGTAGTTGCGTAGAGAGTTCTTCCAACTCTGATGGAGCTAATCGATAAGGTGCACGAGCTATAGGCGCAGCTCCAGGAGCTAGTTCGATCTGAAACTCGACTTGGCGATGAGGCGGAAGACCAGGTAATTCCTCAGGAAATACCTCTGGATAATCGCGTACAACTGGAAAATCTTCTATCTTCTTCTCTTTTTCTGAGGTGCCAGTAACGAGAGCCAAAATGGCAGTGTGGCCCTTTCGCAAGCACTTTTGGGCCTTAAGGAGAGAAATGACGTTCTCAACAGCACTCCTCTTGTCGCCATGAATCATGAGAGGTTCACCACCGGGACCTGGAACACGGACAACCTTCTCGTTGCAAAGAATCTCTGCTCGGTGTTGGGACAACCAATCCATCCCAATGACAACGTCGAAACTACCCAAGACGATAGGAATGAGGTCGATAGAGAAGGTCTGGTCAGCGAGAATAAGTTTACAACCCTTGACCACGTGTGTGGCTTCTAAACTCTTACCATTTGCTAGCTCTACGGTGTGCTTGTTGTTCAAGGGTGTTGGAATACGCTTAAGCATTTGGCTAACTTCTAGTGACATGTAGCTAGTATCGGCACCTGAGTCAAATAAAACTGAAACATAAAAGTCGTCGAGAAGGAACTTACCCGCCACAACATTGGGGTCATTCCTTGCTTCACCTTGGCCAATCACAAACACCCGCCCCCTGGCGCCATTGTTGTTGTTGTTCCCATTGTTACCATTCCCCTGATTGTTGTTATTGTTGTTGTTGTTGTTCTGGTTCCTGTTCAGTTGGGGACAATCTCTCTTGAAGTGGCCCTCAGCTCCACACTGAAAGCACCCTTTGTTATCACCTTGCTGCTGCTGCTGGTGTTGATTCTGTTGAGCTTGCTGACGATTCTGATTGGCGGGGTATAAGCTCCTGCAATCCTTTGCAGCGTGACCAGGCTTGTTGCACCGATGACAGTTGCCCCTGGTGCATGGCCCGCTGTGGTGCAGGCTGCAGCGATTGCATTTGGGGTGATTTCCTTTGTACCCACCATGGCTTTGACCACCAGACGATTGCTGATTAGGGCTCTTGTAGTCATCAGTCTTTCTCTGCTGAGACTGGGACTGAACAGAAGTCGAACCCTTACTTGAAGTTCCATCCCACTTCCGTTTGTTGTCACTAGAGGTACCAGAAGTAGTTGCAGCACCTATGCGTTTTGGTAACTTGTTCTGCTCCACCGCCTGATCCGTGAGACGGTGAGCCAACTGAACAGCTTGCTGGTAGGTGGCGAGGTTCGCTGAAGTCACATGACTTTGGATTTCTGGCACTAAGCCCTGAAGAAATAGTTCGATGCGCTTGATGGGGGGATCCACCATAGTAGGACACAGAATTGCCAGTTCGTTCGACCTTTTCACATAAGCTTCAATTTCGGACCCCGTCATCTTGAGGTTGAAGAACTCCACTTCCAGTTTGTGAATCTCATCACGACTGCAGTATTCCTCCTTGATCATTTCTTTAAAATTTTCCCATGGGGTGGCATTGGCGGCAACCAACCCCAGCATTTGAACCTGAGCGTTCCACCATGTGAGGGCTAAACCCTCAAGAGTACCGGTAGCATACTTCACCCTGCGCGCCTCAGGGCATTCACACATTTCGAACACAGATTCTAGTTTCTCAAACCAGTGTAGGAGACCTACTGCTCCTTCAGTGCCGCTAAAAGTAGTTGGTCGGCAGTCCATGAAAGTCTTAAAAGTGCACACGGGTGGCTGAGCATGTTGACCTATTGTGGGTGAAAGAAAAGACAGAGTTTAACACAAAGGTTGGTTCACGAGAGTAGGATTCTAAAGATCCTAGAATGAGTTCGGACTGCAGGATATACCTCCTGCGTGTGCAGCTGCAAGTGCTGCGGCCACTCGTTCGTTGATCAGAGCCGTCAACTGGGCTTGTGTCAAGTTAACGCGTCCAGACATGATCTTCATATTAAGAAGAACGCGAGTGAGAGGGGTTCGCGAAAGTACGACGATAAAATAGAGTAAGCACACACGTGTTCAAGAAACAGTAGTTATACTAACCAAGCATACCATAAGCAATGTACTATATAACTAACAAGTAGGCAATATACACAGACCATATCACCTAGAATGTTGAGCCTTGCACGTGGAGTGAAGCGTCGTTGTGGACCGTTGAGCACTGTACAGGTTATAGTCTGGTTTTAACAAAAACGTTTTCCCCTTTATTAAAACCAAGTTCACTATAACCAATGGCTCTGATACCAATCTGTCACACCCCCAAAATCCACCTGCGGAGTACTACCGCTTGGAGGCGTGACTGACCAGGATCCAGCCACCAATCATATTGAACAAGCATATAAGTAGTTATAAAATCCAACCAATACAATTGGTGTTCAAACAAAACATAGTTAAGTTGCAAGCGGAAGCATAAGTCTTAAATCAAAACATAAGTTTAATTGTTCAAAGTTTAACATGGCACACAGCCGTCCATGTCCCACAACAACTCTCCTCCATGCAAGCTCCAGCTAAATACCTATAGACCTGCAAAGCATGTAGTAACGAGTCAACAACAAGTTGAGTGAGTTCACGGTTGGGTGTTTGTTTTAAGTTGTTTCGAAAACAGTTTCCTTTATCTGGCATCCTGCCGTGGGGGTTACCCCATAGTTAAAAACGTGACTTGATTATTCTCGGTTACTCTGGCAATCCAGCCGTGGGGGCTACCCCGTGTTAGTTATCTGGCATTTCGGCCGTGGGGGCTACCCCATGTATACACTAGACTCGTTACCATATCGACTGCTGACTGTAGTCATGTTTAAGTGCCCTGAAACTGTCAATGTCTATCATCATTGACGTGCCCCAGATCCATTAGTTCACGCCTGTCCTCTGCGGCACGGTGTGAGGTTTGTCAGACCTAAATAGCGCTATCTAACTAATGACCCGCTCGCCATTGGCCCGGCGATTAAGTCGATATAAAAGGAGGGACTTCGTGATAGAGTTTTGGTCTAGTACGAGTTATCTGTCCGTGAGGACGAGGAATTTCATTCCTGAACCATTGCTGTCCTACCCAAGGAGGACGAGGAACCCATGTTCCTTAATCCCAATTCCCGACCCCTGGGAATTCCATGCTTTGTAGAGGGTGTGAACTCACCTTGGTTTGCTCGGTAGATACACAGAAAAGTCAATCAAGCAATATTGTGGTCACTCACGTCCTATCATAGTGGTATCATACAGGTCAGGTTTGTAGTCAAGTAGTACACGTATGTTTCTAGCACATTGCATTCAAGTATCATCTATGGCAGTCCATCAACATTCACATTCCACGGTAACACATAAGGTCCATGCATTAGGCCCAAAAGTCCGGCCCAATCATCTAAGCCCGTAATCATGCAAGTCCAATTCAGCGTGCACAAGTGTATGGTCTCGAGTCGCAACTGATGAGGTCTCGGGTTATGCATATGTTGGTTTCGAGTCGCAATCAGGTGTTCTCGACTCGCAACCCGAGTCGCAAACTGCGGTCTCGAGTTATCATGGTCACGGTCTCGAGTCGCAACAGGACTCGTAACCGTGGTTTCGAGTCATAAGGTTTGTGTGCTGATCAAGTGTGGTTTCGAGTCGAAACTATGGTTTGCGACTCGCAACTTGTGTCGCAACCGGGGATCTCGACTCGTCATGTGGTGGTCTCGAGTCGCAACCGAAGGTCTCGACTGGACATCTGCTGATTCTGTCCTTGTACTTAGCCAATGAGGTTTTGATTTCATGCAACCATTATGTACTATCCACTAAACATGTTTTCTTGTCTAGTAATTTACCAAAATGGATCAAACATACCAATTTCAAATGTTCAAGCCACATTCATATCATGTTCATCATGTTCTTCATATGTTCATCATGTTCATCATAATATCCAATAGTTCATCATGATCATAACTTGAAACAACAATCAAAACATTCAACAACTAATCCGATTTCCACATCTATGCAGCCATTTAACAAGCATTTGATTTGTAACATAAGGGTATGCAATCCGATTTCATGAACATTAACAACTAATGGTTTAGACCACATTTAAACACAAGATATCATTAGCCCATCATACAATATGTCCGAAATCAAGTCATGTTATCTTATTAATCATTATCATGCACCAAACTTAACAAGTAAACATATTATCACATAATCTTCATCATACATCATCCTCAAATCGAAACAAACACATAACATGCATCATTAACCTATAACATCACACATCAACACCTTTAATCATGAAAATACATGTGTTTGCGAAGGAGTCACTAACCGGTTCAAGTATAGGTTCAAAGGTGTGAGTGAAGCTTCCAACGGGTGTGTGTGCGTCGGTCCGAGAGCTCCTAGTGTCACCGGTTTGATCCGAGAAGAAGGAGGAGAGGTGATGTTGAGACTTAGGGTTTAGTGGTTTCTAGAGAGAGTAGGGGAGTATGTGTGTTGTCCAAAAATGATAGTGTTGGTTAGCACAAGGATATATACTAGTTTCAAGTGGTGCACCCTAATGGGCTTTCGGTTTGGATTAAATGAGGTGCGTGGCCCATCCGGCCCAAGTGTTACTGTTCACTCGAGACCACATGGTCTCGAGTTGGGTTCTTGTTGTCTCCGTTCATATACATACTCGCATACATACAATCACAAACATAATCATATAAGTTCACATATATCATTCATTAAATCATCAAATTAGTTAGTCACTTAGCGTTCAAGCGTACAACGAAAGGTTCTAAATTTCGGGTTGTCACAGCTTACAAATCAACAATACCTATATTGTTTAGATATTACCAAATACATTACTCAAATTTTTGTTTGCATCAACGTTACTTAGCGTTTTGTGGATCAACGTCACCCACGTTAAGTTGCTACGTACTCCACATGTCATGTTATTCCTCTGTTTCTCTAAAGTTTTTCTGTATCACATTCACATTCTTTAGAGTCTCTATATCATCTTCTCAATACACTCCATAATGTTTAATTGCCTCTCAACTTTTCTATTTTCAACTCAGCTACATGTTTTGAATCCAACTGTTTCCCGAGTTTAATGAACTTTTTCTTTTTCCTTCACTCATGAGCAATAAAGAAAACAAGGCAACGTCTTAAAGTAACCTTCATGATGAGACAAATTGAGCCTGAATGCTATTATTGGAAAATATAAACAGTGAAGAACTGTCACTTAAACAAACAGTGTAGAAATTAATACCTTTATTAAAGTTCTTAGTCATCTATTCTTTTTGTTTCATACCAAATGCCATATGCAAATAATTTTTCCTTATCTCCATTGATAATTTTGCCATGTCTACTACAAATGTTGCAACGTCTTATGAGAAAAGCACAAACTTACAAAAGAAGCAAGACACAGTGTTATGAGAAAAGCACAAACTTACGAAAGAAGCAAGACACAATATATTATGACTCACAAGATTAAACCATAGGCTAGCAATATTTGAAACGAAAATCACAACCTCATTGGAAAAGCAAAACCAATTAGCATTCCAAAGGTAACACTTCAGAATTTATCCATGCTGCAACAAAGCTTGCCACGTGTTATGACTAAAACGCTAGCACACTTGATACATACATGCTTCTCGCAAACCAAACTATGAGTGTGTGCTATGTTGAAAGAAAGGAAAACATTGTGTGGGATCAGCAAGATTGGTGGTCAATCACATCATATCCCGTGATTATTGGAGCAAATATACAGTTTCCTTTCCTCACAATGACAACCATCGATTGCTGTTTTTTCTTATTTAAGTTCATTGTAACAATAGTATAAATAGAGGTTGTCCTTTCTATTGTACTCATCTAAAACAAAAATACAAAACATCCTTTCTTCATTCTGTGCAAACTCTCATTTGTCAAGATGGTATCAGAGCGGGTTTCTGATTCTTGAAACTTGCTCATCTACAAGCTATCCCAAGATCAAACTCCCAAAATCAAAAAAAACCAAACCAATCTGTGAGAAGTGGAGGAAAACCAACCTGTGAGAACCACCGTCGACCTTCTCCTATACCCCGAACAACCACCGGTCAGAACCAAACAGAACCCAACCGAGCCTCCACCCGACACCCTTCGGTTTGAACAGAAAACCCGGCACCCTGGTTCTTCTGTGAATCAACCGAGCTCTACTTCTTTCAGTTTGGTAATAGCCGGAGGAGGAGAAGGCCCCGTCGGAGAAGAGGGAGGCACCGCTGCAGACTGTTCTCAGTCTTTTCACGTACACACATAGCAGTGTTCAGAATTTAGCACGACTTTTCATGGAGAAGAAAGGGGTTCCCGATATTATTGTAAATAATACAGGTACAGGGAAACATGGGGATGGCGACGGCAGAACATAAAAAAAAACCCTACAGGTACAGGGGTTGAGAGAGAAGTCTCGAAACCCCCCTCTTATCCTAAACCAATTTCTGTTTTAACCCTTGAAGAATCAGAAATTTTAAAAGCCACAAGCTTGGTTCCTTTTATAGAAGAGAGTTTCATGAATTGCAAAAATCACCCAAACTTTAGTGGTTTGGAAAATATGACTCAAAGCCTGATTAAATGTAACACCTCGAAAATTTACGTCCTATGATGTGTTGACACGTGTCATAGGTATAAACGTGTGAAATAATGTTCTTGAATGACTAAAGTTGATAATCAATGAAACTATGTAAATATAAGGGTTCAAAGTGTCAGCAATGAATAATTATACTTTACAATAACCCTACATGATGTTTATAACCTTAAACGAATGGGACATGGATCATACGAAGCGAATTGTGAAAGAAAGTGAGAGATTACAAACTACAGGGGTTAAATGTGTCAACATGTTAAGATATATCTCTGAGTGACCTTTTAGCAAACCCGAAGCCTTGTAACGATTAAATATGCTCACTAGAATGTACCATAAAAATTTCACCAAGTTTCGTTACCGTATGAGAAAGTTATGATAAAATCCGTGTGTGAGGGTTAGAATCGTCAACATTGAAATTTAGGGCTTTTCGGGTGATCACAAAGTTACCCGAGGACTTGACAAAGATGGTATAAGCCTTAAAGCCCCATATGTCAATTATAAAGTCTTAGAATGCAAGAAAACCAAGTGAAAACGACCTTTCGGGGGACCAGGGGCTGAAATGCAATTAATGAAAACTTGCTGAGCTGGTCATCTACACCCTCGCGTAGCGCGAGCCTGAAACACCTCGGCAGTCGCGCTACGCGACTACCTTGTCTGATCAGAAATCATGTGCAGCTGTCCTACAGCTCATTTAACCGACTTTGGTTGATCTTATTTGCATTTGTGAGCACCCCCTACATGTTTTATAGCCCCTAGGACACATGTTGATGATCAATGAACATTGGTAGATTGTTTTATCATGTTTATAAGCCATTACATCCACTATATAAAGCTCCTATTGTTGACAACTTTGAACATTCATTCCATACTTCATCTCTGAGCATTTCTGGAACTCAAGACCATCTTCCAAGCCTTCCTAATCATCCATTAGACTTGTGTAAGTATGTTTAACCCTTCTAAATCAAGTTATGCTTAGTTTTTAGCCTAGAAATCAAACCGTCGTAACTACGGTTTGACTTAACGATAAAACACAAATGGTCCAGGGTTTTGTCGAATCGAAAGTTGTTATAAGTTGGTAATCATGTGGGCTTTAAACCCTTAAAAGGGTACCCACTGATTCCAATCCTAACTAGGTCGATTGTTGAGTCAATGGTAATTAGAAAAAGTCAACAGAAGTGTTATTTTCGATTTAACGCATGATTAATGATGTAAAAGGCGTATCACCTATTTTATCATTCATCTAACCTGATAATAAGTATAAAAACTTGTCTACGTTTGTTTGATTCGACAACTTTCTGTTTTGAACCGATTCGGAGCCGAAAGTCACATAGTTTGACTTTCTGCTTTGACCTCGGTTCTGACCCGGCTTAGATAGGTTTAGACATGCCTTAAAGTTCCATTAGGACCTAGTTACATGTGTGTATAACCCTCTGCGTTTGTACCACATAAATCCTTAATTGTCCGACGTTTCCGTTAATCGCCTAAATATTGACCGTAATGCCCTTATGACCATAAAACTAGAATTTTGGAAATGTGAAAGTACAATAATCTTAGTTACTGATTATTAAACATGTCTGTAAATTTTCACATCAGTTGGAGGTCTAGATTAGGAGTTATGCTTAATGACGTAATTAGAACGCTTCTTAGTAATTAAACGGCGTCATTAGCGTAAAGCCTATCTAAACCCAATTTTTTGGCACCAAACCTTTTACCCACTGATGTAATATAATATTTTGGGATTTTTGAAGATTTTTAATTATTTTTAAACTGATCATAAGCTAGGATTAGTGCCTTGATTCGGCAAATACCGAATATACCCTTTTCGGCCATAAAATGAGTTTTACAAATCCTTTTGATGCCAATCCAATTGCTACTGATTTTAAAATTAATTTGAGTGTTTTGAACCTGTTTAACTGATCAGGAAACTCAGAATCCTATTTTAACCCGTACGTCGCTTAAAACGGCTTTATACGCGTATTATACGCATAGTTAGGGTTTAAAACTATTTTGGCATATAAGACTTATAACCAAATGTTATAACCTGTTAAAATAAACCATTTTACTGATGTAATCAGACCCGGATCACAGAAGATAAATTAATTCCTTTTATAATCTTTAAAATGACCAAAATACCCCTACGGGACTTAATATGAGATTAAACTCGTTTTGGGCATAACGGAAGGTATCCTACTGATATCACGACATATTTAAGGCATGTTAACTTAGGAAACCTGTTTAGGACTCTTATGGTTACCCGCTACGCTTCATACGCGTTCGATTCGATTTATGTAACTAGTTTACATAAATTAGCCGAAACGGGTCAAACCTTATCGGTTTTATCTCAAAATCCAGAATGTGTATAATATACCCATATTATACAAGTCTCTGAACTTGTCGGGTCTAAATCACATTCTATTCCTGTCTTCGCCTTATCATGCGTTTGAACCATATCTTCCTTTTGAAAACTAACCGGTCTAAGTCATGACTTAATTAAAGACCCGTTAGGATTCTAATAGGTTATTTAAAAACCTTCGTTCCAGATTTAGGAGCCCAGTAAAAGCTATCTGTACTTGCTGATTTGATACGGCTGGGATTGAATTTATATTTAGCTCAGGTAAATACTTTTAACTTATTTTCCCTATACGGGCTTGGGGTACGGTATATAAAATACCGCTTGGTCGGACATTGAATCTTTAATTGTATGATGGTTAAAGTATTGAGATGTTTCGTTTAATTTGTTTTGTTTGCTTAAAGCCTTTGGGGGTTAATGACCGTGTCCCGGATATCCCTGGCATCATTTTACGAAATGGCCACGACCTTAGCACTCAGGTGTAGGCGTACACCTGTCAGTGTCTCATAAATAAAGTGGTGTGTCCATTGATCTTTAACCCGGCTCGATCCGGGCTACTGAACGCATAAGAAACATGTAAATCCTTTACAAGCTTATATATTTAAATAAGCATCCCAAGTTATAAAATATTATTTGTGCCATGTGCATTCAAATCCATTATTTATTAAACCTTTTCAAAATGAGTCGGTTGATAGTATTTACCAGTGTAAACTGACGTATTTTCCCAAAGAGGTTAAGTGCAGGTACTAATCGGAATGGGCTGGCTACTCCTAGCATCAATAAAGAGTCTCGCAAGCTTAGATGCCTAAAGTCTGTTGAACAGTGTTATTTTTATGATTGATCCGCCTGTGGATCCTTTACTTCCGTTGTAATACTTTGATGTTACACTATTTCAGATTGTAATATATTTATCCTTTTGCTTCCGCTGTGCATTTATATATTGTGTTGTTTGACGATGATGTTGCCAACCACGTCACGATACTCCCCTACCGGGCCCACCGGTAATACGTGGAAATTTGGGGTGTGACAGGTTGGTATCCGAGCCAACATTGAGTGAATTAAACACTATCTTTTTGTGTTTAATCTCAATGACACATTAGCACATACCTTGACCTTCTGAGTCTAGACTTAACATAGGAATATTCTCAATCCTTATCTGGTTTTTCTGCTTCCAAAATTTTTATATTTTGGATACGTCGCCAAGCGAAGAAGCCGTAATAATAATTCTCCACACCAGGAGCCTTAATTTGCTGACCTTCGTACAGCGGCTAGGACGAAACATGCAACCAAGGAGAAGGAATTCAGAAATAAAATGAAGAAGAAACTCCTTTTGCTAAAAATCGTTTCCTTAAATAGTCCTTATAAGGACATAATTACCTTTCAGTTCCTTTGAGGACAACACTATTCCTTTCAAGTCCCGTCTAGGGCACATCTGTATTTTTAATTTTATAGTGGAATAATTAACTTTAAATTTTCATTCAGACATTCCTTTTATAAGATCTACCTTTATATAAAATGGCAAAATCTAAAAAGGACGAGACCTAGCCATGCAATATTTTGAGGCAGAGCAAAGATGGTAGTTCCATAATTAGATTCAGATCCATATTTAACACCTCAATTTAGGATTGTTCTGCGTTAAATATTAATAAGAATCTTAAGAGTGAAACCTAGCCTTCAGGTCATTTTAAGGCCGGGCCATGATGGTAAGACCTGTTTAAAAGATTCGAATCCCTGTTAACATCTGTAAATATGTTAACACTCCTGACAGACGTGATTCATCAAAATCACACACGTCATTCTTATTAATGGATTCTTCAAAAGATTCCTAACCCAATGTAATGATCTCTGAATCATGGGTTTAGATCATCACTTGAGATGATCATATTTTGACCATACGTGGTAATATAGCGCCTACAGGCCCTGTTCATTTCCATATGAACCAAAAGACAGTGGTAGCGATGACTCCCTGTCAGATAAAGGTAATGAACTAGGTTCAAACCTTCATGCTTTGATTCTCTGAAATCATAGCTTATAATTTATAAATGTCCTTGTGACTAGGCCTGTTGTGCCAGCAATACCTTCATGCTTTGATTCTCTGAAATCATAGCTTATAATTTATAAATGTCCTTGTGACTAGGCCTGTTGTGCCAGCAATACCTTCATGCTTTGATTCTCTGAAATCATGGCTTATAAATTAAACTTGTCTACGTAACTAAGCCATTTGTGCTATTATTAACTTATAAATTAGGATTATGATAAAAATCCTGAATAAAAATAAATATCATTCCTTTCCTGCCAATATAGATATTAAAAGAGAATCTTAAAAGGTTTGACCTAGCTTGAATGTCATTGAAGACCTAGCTAAGATGGTAAAATCTGTATAAAAAGAGATTCAGATCCTTGTTAACCTCTGAAAATGTGTTAACACTCCTGACAACCGTGATGCGATAAAAATCACACTTGTCATCCTTATATTAGGAATTTTTCCAAATCCCTTAATTAGCGTAATTGATCAATAGGAATCATGGCTAGTAAACGTCGAGCATGATGTACGCATCAAAACATCCAATTGGGATGTATACCTACAGGAAAAGGTGTATACATGAAAAGATAGTTTTTATTTCATAAATTCTGGTCAAGACAATGAATTATGAAATTTTCCGATCCAAAGGAATCATCGATTATGTTTTAGATTTTTCCCTAATGACAAGGCCCCTGTGCCATCATAAGTCCTTTGGAACAAGCCCTTGTGCTATATATAAATGATGTCAGTATGACATTGGCAGTCGTGACTTATGTCCCCTGTCTAATAAATATGAAGGATTATATTCCGCTTAAATGCCAAAGATGGTTTATTTAAAAACCTAGGCAAAACATAATCAAACAATTTAAATACTATCTATTCGCCTATATGGTTTATTTGTACCATGGCTATTTAATCATCAAATTCGACAATTCACTATAATTAAGCCAATTATTACTACTTGGTTTGTAGCCTTCAAAGCTTCACCATGGCTGACTCCTCTGAAGCTCACAATCATCCCGTTGATCAGAATAATAATGCAAGACTGAACTTAACGGGCGCCGAGTTACAGGCTATGTTAGATACAGCTGTAAACAAGGCCGTGAACCGAGCGTTAAGGGATCATAAGCGAAAGTGCATTAATGCCCCAAATGAAGGTCGTAAAAAGGGTAAGACCGGTTCAAACCATAACCCGTCCAAGCCAAAGGGGGCAAAGCCCAAATGCAATAACTGCAGGAAGCAACATTCTGGAAAATGCACCATCGACCCACGTGCTAATTTATGTGGAATTTGCAAAACCAAGGGTCACAAGACCTTGGATTGCAAGAAATTGGAAGATGCGACCTGTCATGGCTGCGGCGAAAAGGGCCACATCAGTACTAATTGCCCTAAGGCTGCCAAGGAAGGAGCAGCTAAGTATGGCAAGTATTTAAAGGACAAACAACAGTCGGGTGAAAAACCCAGATGCAAAATCTGCAAGAAACAGCACTTCGGGAAGTGCAGGTATGGATCGAACTCGCATACACAGTCGAGAACTTTTGCATGTGGGATATGCAAGTCCAAGGGGCATAAGACCTTGGACTGCAAGAAGATGGAGGACACAACCTGCTATGGTTGCAATGAAATAGGGCACATCAAAACTAACTGCCCTAATAAAACAAAGAAGTCTGGCGAGGCTAAGAAGACCAAAACCGAAAACTCCCAAATGGATACTCAAGAGGCTATCCAAGATGACAAGGTCACAACAGGTACTTTCTATATCAATAACGCTCATGTTAGAGTATTATTTAATTCAGGTTCAGATAAGTCTCTCATAGACAATAGATATTGTAAATCATTAAATCTGCCTGTTAAAAACTCTAAGCGTTAAGTATGAAGTAAAATTAACCGATAATACCTCAGAGACTGCTCCAGCAATATTAAATGGATGTTTTATATCCATTAGGGATTACCCTTCTCCGCTGTCCTTGTTTCGTTAATAAGAGGACTCGATATAGTAATAAAAATCGATGGTTTGTCTTGAAAATCAAGCCCATATTGTGGGTGATAAGAAGCAATTAATTATCAAGACTCCTTATGAGACAACCCTCATAATTACATGCATCCGTGCGATTAATTAATATTAAAAAAAATGGTGGAATTGGCCGTCCCCGGAATCGAACCTGGGTCTAGGCCGCACCCTTTCGCGCGCCTAGCCAACCGAGCTAGGTGCCTAGTTTGTGAAATTTCCATTTTGGTTTGATATAAGCACATGTACAATAACTTCCTTGCTTCTTACTTTAAGTCACCTACTTATCCTTCTTATGTTAACTAAGTATTAGAATCCAAGATTTTATCTCTATGTTTTAATTACTCTTGGCTTGCTTATGTTGACTAAACACTAGAAAGGATGAAGTAGAAACCATTAAGTATATCAGTGGTTATGCTAGAAAGGACATGGTAAGGTATACATCACAGTCATTCGATGGCAATACTATTAATTAGTAAGGACATTAAGGAAATCCTCAAGAAAGATCATATTATACATTGTGGAATGGTCCAAGTTTTAAGGACCTTATTAGAAAAACCTAGTATCCATTTCGCGAAAAGGGAAAAGACGGAATAAGAATTTCTGACTCTCGCCATAAAAGTTCTAGACTGTCGACAGTATGTCGCAAATTTTAATTCATTGGCTGAGATAGTACCCTATTAAAGCACATAATTATTAGTGATTAGCATTGGCAATAAGAGGGCACACTAAGGTTTCAAAACCTACCCATTAAAAATCCATTATGGATCTACCTCAGCTACCCACGTTATAATGATTAAGAAGTAATCAGTCAAAGCTGAGACTGCCCTAAAGTTATCTAAGATTTTACAGCTAAGTTTAGAAGGATTAATAATGGAGGCGTTTAGCCCTCCTGTTGAATAATTAGAGACAGCTCACATTAGGAATTTCACCAGATAAACCCTTATTTGTGAATTTATTGCTATAAATTACATGTGGTTTTGGGTGCTGTTAATTCTCTCACAAGACCATAAACTTAGCAAACTTTTAGAAATTTTTCTGTAAGAACCCCGGATATTAAGTGTAAGGTGGAACCTTCGGGCAAATCATATGAACCATTTCTTCTGTTCTTGTCAGAAACCTTTAGGCATAAAATTTTAGGAGTATCCTCTCTCTAAGAGGAAGTACGAAAGCATAAATAGTTGATATCTCTTTAATCTCTATCGATTCTGAATACCAGATGGTATGATAAAGGCGCCATATGAGGATTGGTGTGTCTTAATAAATTCCATAGATTGTTTCCATGCCTGATCAGTATGGAGATTTAATGCATGGGACCATAAAGATATTCCGAGAGGTCATATGGTACTAAAGTCAACTAATGGTATTCAAAGGAGATATCCAGAATGGAATTGTCCAAGTAAATCTTCCCGATTAAGGAGTTCTTGGACTCATAACATAAATGTGTCACTTAATTGACACAAACAATGGTGGATGAATAGGAGCCTGAGATTTGTAAAAATCTCTGTAAACTCCTTGTACCTTGATTATTTTCTCCTAATATTACCCTGTTTACCCCTGAGAGGCAGGTAGAGTTAAGGTTTAAATTCCGCTTAAGGCTGTGTTATTATGAAATCTCCAAGACGGTTAGTACCATCATTGGAAGAATCGAAACCCTGATTAACTAAGTTTAAAATAGAGGGTTCAAATAGCCTAACTCAGTATCCTGGGAATCCGGTATAGTTAAGTATGAAAGACGGTTCATTTTGCTTATGCATTATCACCGCCACCCTAATTAGGCAACGATTAGGAATTTGCCATCAACTGCCCAGGATCGTCGATCTGTTCGACTAACGGCAAGGATTAGCTATTCCCTAAACATTAGCTAAGCAGTGGTTGGAATAACCATCTCACCTTAAAATAAGCTTTTCTATAATAATTGATATGTAAGTATTAAGGCTACTCCTTTGGAGACCTTGTATAGATGAAATGTAAAATGTCTATTGTTAGATAGAGAATTGGTAAGTCCAATTATCAAGATCTGAAAGTTGCCTGGGAGACAACAAATAAGATCATACAAATCCATAATCGATTGTAGGTTGCCAGTATACGGCAAGAAATCAAGGAGTTATGAAAATAACAAACTTCCTAAGTTCTTGTTAAGGAATATGGTTTAACAAAAGATATCACCCAGGAAGAGTGTGCCAAATTTATTAAAATTATCAGGCTAATTAAGCTCCGAATATATAGGATCATTCGAAGGAAATCGAATGTATCGGATCAAGTAGCTTATTAGCTAAAACCTATTGAACGAGCTTGGCAGAGCTCGCAATACATTGCACACTAGTGACTGAAGGAGGTGTTTCGCCAATAAGTTAAGGAACACTATCACAATATGGTATGCAGATTTATGATGTGATAAACATCCTATATTGATTGAGGATCGACAGGTTAAGAAGCTTCAAAGGAAGCATATACCTATTATAAAGGTTAACTTGGGGAGCTTGGGAAAAGCTCCATATATACTATATAGAGATTAAACCTAATGTAAGACAGAAGGTATTTCCCTTATTTTAGCAAATCTCGAGGTCGAGATTTCTTTTAAGGGGGTGAGGATGTAACACCTCGAAAATTTACGTCCTATGATGTGTTGACACGTGTCATAGGTATAAACGTGTGAAAGAATGTTCTTGAAGGACTAAAGTTGATAATCAATGAAACTATGTAAATATAAGGGTTCAAAGTGTCAGCAATGAATAATTATACTTTACAATAACCCTACATGATGTTTATAACCTTAAACGAATGGGACATGGATCATACGAAGCGAATTGTGAAAGAAAGTGAGAGATTACAAACTACAGGGGTTAAATGTGTCAACATGTTAAGATATAACTCTGAGTGACCTTTTAGCAAACCCGAAGCCTTGTAACGATTAAATATGCTCACTAGAATGTACCATAAAAATTTCACCAAGTTTCGTTACCGTATGAGAAAGTTATGATAAAATCCGTGTGTGAGGGTTAGAATCGTCAACATTGAAATTTAGGGCTTTTCGGGTGATCACAAAGTTACCCGAGGACTTGACAAAGATGGTATAAGCCTTAAAGCCCCATATGTCAATTATAAAGTCTTAGAATGCAAGAAAACCAAGTGAAAACGACCTTTCGGGGGACCAAGGGCTGAAATGCAATTAATGAAAACTTGCTGAGCTGGTCATCTACACCCTCGCGTAGCGCGAGCCTGAAACACCTCGGCAGTCGCGCTACGCGACTGCCTTGTCTGATCAGAAAACATGTGCTACTGTCCTGCAGCTCATTTAACCGACTTTGGTTGATCTTATCTGCATTTGTGAGCACCCCCTACATGTTTTATAGCCCCTAGGACACATGTTGATGATCAATGAACATTGGTAGATTGTTTTATCATGTTTACAAGCCATTACATCCACTATATAAAGCTCCTATTGTTGACAACTTTGAACATTCATTCCATACTTCATCTCTGAGCATTTCTGGAACTCAAGACCATCTTCCAAGCCTTCCTAATCATCCATTAGACTTGTGTAAGTATGTTTAACCCTTCTAAATCAAGTTATGCTTAGTTTTTAGCCTAGAAATCAAACCGTCGTAACTACGTTTTGACTTAACGATAAAACACAAATGGTCCAGGGTTTTGTCGAATCGAAAGTTGTTATAAGTTGGTAATCATGTGGGCTTTAAACCCTTAAAAGGGCACCCACTGATTCCAATCCTAACTAGGTCGATTGTTGAGTCAATGGTAATTAGAAAAAGTCAACAGAAGTGTTATTTTCGATTTAACGCATGATTAATGATGTAAAAGGCGTATCACCTATTTTATCATTCATCTAACCTGATAATAAGTATAAAAACTTGTCTACGTTTGTTTGATTCGACAACTTTCTGTTTTGAACCGATTCGGAGCCGAAAGTCACATAGTTTGACTTTCTGCTTTGACCTCGGTTCTGACCCAGCTTAGATAGGTTTAGACATGCCTTAAAGTTCCATTAGGACCTAGTTACATGTGTGTATAACCCTCTGCGTTTGTACCACATAAATCCTTAATTGTCCGACGTTTCCGTTAATCGCCTAAATATTGACCGTAATGCCCTTATGACCATAAAACGAGAATTTTGGAAATGTGAAAGTACAATAATCTTAGTTACTGATTATTAAACATGTCTGTAAATTTTCACATCAGTTGGAGGTCTAGATTAGGAGTTATGCTTAATGACGTAATTAGAACGCTTCTTAGTAATTAAACGGCGTCATTAGCGTAAAGCCTATCTAAACCCAATTTTTTGGCACCAAACCTTTTACCCACTGATGTAATATAATATTCTGGGATTTTTGAAGATTTTTAATTATTTTTAAACTGATCATAAGCTAGGATTAGTGCCTTGATTCGGCAAATACCGAATATACCCTTTTCGGCCATAAAATGAGTTTTACAAATTCTTTTGATGCCAATCCAATTGCTACTGATTTTAAATATTAATTTGAGTGTTTTGAACCTGTTTAACTGATCAGGAAACTCAGAATCCTATTTTAACCCGTACGTCACTTAAAACGGCTTTATACGCGTATTATACGCATAATTAGGGTTTAAAACTATTTTGGCATATAAGACTGATAACCAAATGTTATAACCTGTTAAAATAAACCATTTTACTGATGTAATCAGACCCGGATCACAGAAGATAAATTAATTCCTTTTATAATCTTTAAAATGACCAAAATACCCCTACGGGACTTAATATGAGATTAAACTCGTTTTGGGCATAACGGAAGGTATCCTACTGATATCACGACATATTTAAGGCATGTTAACTTAGGAAACCTGTTTAGGACTCTTATGGTTACCCGCTACGCTTCATACGCGTTCGATTCGGTTTATGTAACTAGTTTACATAAATTAGCCGAAACGGGTCAAACCTTATCGGTTTTATCTCAAAATCCAGAATGTGTATAATATACCCATATTATACAAGTCTCTGAACTTGTCGGGTGTAAATCACATTCTATTCCAGTCTTCGCCTTATCATGCGTTTGAACCAAATCTTCCTTTTGAAAACTAACCGGTCTAAGTCATGACTTAATTAAAGACCCGTTAGGATTCTAATAGGTTATTTAAAAACCTTCGTTCCAGATTTAGGAGCCTAGTAAAAGCTATCTGTACTTGCTGATTTGATACGGCTGGGATTGAATTTATATTTAGCTCAGGTAAATACTTTTAACTTATTTTCCCTATACGGGCTTGGGGTACGGTATATAAAATACCGCTTGGTCGGACATTGAATCTTTAATTGTATGATGGTTAAAGTATTGAGATGTTTTGTTTAATTTGTTTTGTTTGCTTAAAGCCTTTGGGGGTTAATGACCGTGTCCCGGATATCCCTGGCATCATTTTACGAAATGGCCACGACCTTAGCACTCAGGTGTAGGCGTACACCTGTCAGTGTCTCATAAATAAAGTGGTGTGTCCATTGATCTTTAACCCGGCTCGATCCGGGCTACTGAACGCATAAGAAACATGTAAATCCTTTACAAGCTTATATATTTAAATAAGCATCCCAAGTTATAAAATATTATTTGTGCCATGTGCATTCAAATCCATTATTTATTAAACCTTTTCAAAATGAGTCGGTTGATAGTATTTACCAGTGTAAACTGACGTATTTTCCCAAAGAGGTTAAGTGCAGGTACTAATCGGAATGGGCTGGCTACTCCTAGCATCAATAAAGAGTCTCGCAAGCTTAGATGCCTAAAGTCTGTTGAACAGTGTTATTTTTATGATTGATCCGCCTGTGGATCCTTTACTTCCGTTGTAATACTTTGATGTTACACTATTTCAGATTGTAATATATTTATCCTTTTGCTTCCGCTGTGCATTTATATATTGTGTTGTTTGACGATGATGTTGCCAACCACGTCACGATACTCCCCTACCGGGCCCACCGGTAATACGTGGAAATTTGGGGTGTGACATTAAAAATTGGGAACAGTCGTGGATATTTGATTGTGGAGCCACCGACACCATGTCCTACGAACTATCAGATTTTGCCACATCAACCAAACCTACAAAATCCTACATACAAACGGCAAATGGAGAAGCAATGAGTGTAAAAATGGAGGAATTATTGAAATTTCTCTAACACTTAAACTCTCTAACTGTCTCTATGTTCCGTCTTTGTCACATAAGCTCCTATCAATAAGCCATGTAACAAAGGAATTAAATTGTTCAGTACTCATGCAACCCACATTTTGTATCTTACAGGATATCCGGACGGGAGCAAGCATTGGGTGTGGCACTGAAAGACAAGGGTTATATTATGTGGATGAGGTGACTCAAAGTGGTACTGTATTGCTCTCTCATGAAAAAACAGAACGAGAAGCCTGGCTATGGCATAGAAGATTGGGGCATCCATCTGCGGGGTATTTGCATGTTTGATTTCCTAAGCTATTTCCTTCTAATTGTAAGACACACTGTGAAACTTGTGTGTTGGCTAAAAGTCACCGTAAAACCTTTAAACCAAATAAAACAAGGGTTGATGAACCTTTTTCATTGATTCACTCAGATGTATGGGGCCCAGCTCCAATCATCGGAGGACAAAACCTTCGTTTTTTCGTGACATTCGTGGCTGACTGTACACGAATGACATGGGTATACCTACTAAAAAATAAATCTGAAGTCCTTGGTAAATTTACCCTGTTTTACACCATGATCCAAACCCAATTCCAGAAAAACATTCAAGTTTTCCGATCAGATAATGGCGGTGAATTCGTAAACACTAATATGAAACAATTTTTACAAACCAAAGGCATCATTCATCAAACTACTTGCCCTCATACCCCAGAACAAAATGGTGTCGCGGAACGAAAGAACCGCATTCTGTTAGAAATAACTCGGGCTCTCCTAATAGAATCACAAGTTCCAATTTTTTTTTGGCCAGAAGCCCTTGTTACTGCCACTTACCTTATTAACCGTCTTCCAACCAAAATTCTAAAATTGAAAACCCCATTACAAGTCCTTTCAGAATTCAAAAAACCTCCCTCAAATCTCACCCTTGTACCACGCATCTTTGGATACACTGCCTTTGTCCACATACCAAAAATAAACAGAACCAAACTCGATCCATGTGCCGAAAAATGTGTCTTTGTTGGGTATGGAGTAACTCAAAAAGGATACCGATGCTACAATCCAATAACTCGACACATGTTCACCACTATGAACTGTGATTTTCTTGAAACCAAGTATTACTATTCCCCCCAACACAGTGGTCAGGGGGAGAGAGAATGTCAAGACACACTGAGTTGGTTAAAGTATGCCTCATACAAGAAAGGAATGAACCACAGTGCCAACGATGAGGCTCCTCCTTCCACAGAAAACCCAAATGTCAGTGTCGCCCAAGAAGTTTCTCCTAACCTGATATCTGAGGTAAGTAATACTCACCCTTGTTCTATATCTAGCTCTACTGAAATTACTGAAAATTCAACTAATGAAACAGTAGAGCAAGAAATGAGTTTTTCCACAGAAAACCCAAATGTCAGTGTCGCACAAGAAGTTGCCCCTAACCTGATACCCGAGGGAGACACGTCACCGTTAGAGCAAAGTGAACATGAACAAGAACAAGAATAAGAGGACCATTCTCCACAAGAAGACACATAAGAAAGATATGTCTTACCGCCAAGATCAAACCGAGGAGTTCCACCGAAAAGATGTTCTCCAGAAAAGGAATCTCGGGGAAGTAGATATCCTATGGCTAACATAGCCAAAGAAAATCTATCCAAGGAAGCCAAGGCCTTCTCTTCATCGTTATATTCAGAAGAGATCCCTACCAATATAGAACAAGCCTTGAAATCAAAACACTGGAAAGGAGCAATGGAAGAAGAGATGAAAGCATTAATAAAAAACAACACATGGGAGAAATGTGTCCTACCGGTGGGAAAGAAAACAGTTGGATGTCGTTGGGTTTTTACGATTAAGTACAAACCTGATGGTACAATTGAGAGATATAAAGCCAAGTTAGTAGCTAAAGGCTACACTCAGACATACGGGATTGACTACTCTGAAACCTTTTCTCCTGTCGCAAAGATTAACACAATCAAAGTTCTATTCTCCATAGCAGCAAATAAAGGGTGGCCACTTCAACAATTTGATGTAAAAAATGACTTCTTACACGGAAAATTAAAAGAAGAAGTCTATATGGAAGCTCCACATGGATTCACAGTTACCTTTGGAGAAAGAGAAGTATATCGTCTGAAGAAATCCCTTTATGGCCTAAAACAGTCCCCTAGAGCATGGTTCGGCAGGTTCACCTTGGCCATGAAAAACTACGGGTTCAAACAAAGTAACTCAGATCATACATTGTTTCTCAAACAGAGAAACAACCTCATAACTTGTTTAATTATCTATGTCGATCACATGATCATTACAGGCAATGACAAAGAAGAGATAATCAAGCTAAAGAAAAACTTGTTCACCGAATTTGAAATGAAAGACCTAGGGAGACCTAAATACTTCCTTGGGATTGAAGTTCTAAGGTCAAAACAAGGGATCTTCATGTGTCACACCCCGATATTTTCACGTATTACCGGTGTGCCCGGTGGGGAGTATCGTGACGTAGTTGATATCATCATAGACAATTTAACACAGTTTAATACACAGCGGAAGTCGAAAGATAAAAACATTACAACCCGAATGAAAGTAATATCAATTATTATAGAAACGGTTATAAGGGATCAACAGGCGGATCAAAAGTTAAAAGAAAACATTGTTCAACAGATTTGTAAACATCTAAGCTTGCAAGACTCTTTATTGCTGCTAGGAGTAGCCAGCCTATTCCGTCTAGTACCTGCACTTAGCCTTTTTGGAAAATACGTCAGTTTACACTGGTAAATACAATTAACCGACTCATTTTGAAAATGTTTAAGAAAATTGATTTGAATGCATGAGGCACAAAATATCTTTTATAACTTGGGACAATTATTTTAAAAATAATCTTGTATACAGATTTATATGTTTGCCGTCTGTCAGGTCCGATTAGAAGAGCCGGACAAGATTAATTGACACATCACAGGTATAACACCCACAAGAAATTTTCCTTATTGTGGAGTACCTTTGTACATACGCAACTGTCAGGTGTATGCCCACACCCCGTGCTTAAGTCGTGGCCATTTTGATGAATGAGCTGATGATATCCAGGACATGGTCATTAACCCCCAAAAGTCATATACCAAACAAAACAGATTAAAACGGGTTATGCAAATATATTAATCACAATCCGATTCAAACAATTACACACCCGACGAAGCGGTATTATTATAACACCGTATCCCAAGCCCGTATAACGGAAAATAAGTTAAAAGTATTTACCTGAGCAAATTATACAATTTATCCCAGTCGTATACAATTCAGCAAGTGCAAGTATCTTTTACTGGGCTCCAAAATCTGGAACGAAGGTTTTAATAATCTATTAGATTCCTAACGGGTCTTAATTAAGCCTAAACTTAAACCGGTTAGTTTTAAAGGAAGATATACGGTTCAAAACGCAAGATTAAGCGAAGACCGGATTAGAATGTGGTTTAGACCCGACAAGTTTGAAGACTTGTATAATATGGGTAAACTAAACACATTCTGGATTTTGAGATCAAAATGATAAGGTTTGACCCGTTTCGGTCAATTTATGCAAACTAGTCACATTAACCGTACTGAATGCGAAAAATGCATAACGGGTAACCAAATGAGTCATGTACAGGTTTCAGAAGTTAATATGCCTTAAATATGTTGTGATATCAGTAGGATACCTCCTATTATGCCCAAAACGAATTTAAACTCAAATTATACCCCGTAGGGGTATTTTGGTCTTTTTTTTAAAGCTTATAAAAGAGATTAAATAATAATCTGAGGTTCAGGTCTGATATGATCAGTAAGAATAGTTATTTTTGCAGGTCATATCAGTAGGGTATTGCCTATATGTGAAATTTATCATTTATAACCAAAATATGCACCATAGGGGCATTTTGGTAATTTCACATAAGCTTTAAAGGTCAAATCTGAAAATCTGAGTTTAAAACTTTTGCTTACTGTTAAAGTATAAAAATTTACTTAGAACATCAGTAGGTATGAAGTCTTATATGTTAAAAATAGTTTCAACCCATACTATGCGCTTAAAACGCGTAAAAGTCGGTTTCAAGCGATTTTCGGGTTATAATAGAAAATCTGAGTTTTTGATTAGTTTATAAAGTTCAAAATATTTTATTTATCATATAAAATCAGTAGCAAAAAGTTTGGTATCAAAATATTATGTAAAACTCATTTTATTAGCAAAAAGGGTATAACCGACAATTACCGAATTAAAGCAAGAACCCTATGTTATGCTCAGTTAAAAATAAATAAAAATCTTCAAAAATCCCAAAATATTATATTACATCAGTGGGTAAAAATTTTGGTGTCAAAATTTGGGTTTAGATAGGCTTTATGCTAATAATGCCGTTTAATTAATAAAAAGTTTTCTAATTACGATATTGAGCATAACTCTTAATCTAGACCTCAAACTGATGTCAAATTTTTAGGACAAGTTTATAAATCAGTAACAAAGGTTTTTTGTCCTCTCACATTTTCAAAAATCTCGTTTTAAGGTCAAAAGGGCATAATGGTCAACATTTAGGCATATAACGGTAACATGCAAATGAATCGGATAAATTAGGACCCAAGTTGTATAACCTCAGAGGGTTATACTAATATGAAACATGGACCTAATGGAAGCCTAAGGCATTTCTAAAACAATCTAAATCGGGTCAGAACTGAAAGTCAAAGCAAAAGTCTTTTTTTTGCGACTTTCGGTCCCGAACCGAGCCTAAACTGAAAATTGTCGGGTTGAGCATGCTTAGACATGTTCTTACATTAATTACCAAGTTATACAAGTGATAAAATAGGTTTCATGGCTTCTACATTGTTAATTATGTGTTTATTTGAAAATTAGTTTTCTGTTGACTTTTTATAATTAAGTTTGACCCAACAATTGACCTAGTTAGAGTGGAAATCAGAGGGTGCTCTTTTAAGGGTTTATTACCCATATAATTACCAACTCATAGCTACTTTCAATTCGAGAAACGACTGGACCATTAGTGATTAATCACTAAGTCAAAGCTTAATTACGACGGCTTTGACTTTAGGTCATTAAACTAATAAAACATGAACTTAGGGGGTTAAGAACACTTACAATGGTCCTTAGCACGAATTTGAGACTTAAGGAAGCTTGCTTGAGGTCCAGAGAGCTCCAGAGAAGGTTTAGAAAAGAGTTTGAAATGAACAAGTGAAGTGTTGCAACATATGTTCTATATATAGGATTTAAAACCTCACAAGATTGCTCCACACAAGTCTAGGATTGATCCCAGATGAGTCCAAGTGCCCCCTATGCATGAAATACTACTGGTGCAGCCCCTGGGATCGAAAACCATGCATGTAATGTAACACCCGTCTGATATTTACTTGAATTTAATAATGATTCATATCATTTTTATATAAAAGATATCTAAGTTATAACATAAATTCCATAAGTAAGGTTCAAAAGTAGCAAAACATTAGTCAACTAACGACTAATTCGAAACATTCAAAAGTTGTTTAGCAATTTGTTTACATCCCATAAACATAGTCTATTAAAGGTTAAGATATTGCGGAAGCTTCAAAAGTTGTGTTCGGTTCTTTGACATTTGCTTGACCGCTATCCGTAAGTTCACCATAGTCACCTAAGGTCAAAACCACTAAAAATATTAGTTTTGGCATTGACATAATGCATATAAACAAGTTCCAGCATCAAAGCATGAAAAATAAAATAAAATTTCAAAAATGGTCCTGTCGCGTGTCGCGACAGGATCCCTTTGATCTTTCGCGTGGCGCGGGTGCCCCCGCGTGTCGCGCCAGCTTCATGTGTCTCCCCCGCGTGGCGCGGGGGAATACGTTTTCCAGCAGGTTGTGTTTTGTGAGCTGCATTCTCTGCCAGCTCCTGAAAACTCAGATTTTAACTTCAAATGAGCATATCTTTTGATTCGTAAGTCCGTTTTATGTGATTCTTTTTCCTATACGTCTGTAAATTCATTACCGACGTGCCTATTACTATTATCATTCTGAAAAATTTATTTACAGACCGAAAGACTATATGTTCTTATGCATTTATTTGACCCATTCTAACTTTAGCCATTTTACTACCATTTAACTAATATGTTTATGGCGCCTTATACCCAACATCCGGGGCTTATTATCACCCGCATTTCTTTACCAATCTTTTGGTTTATGCTCTTGTGATTATTATCGCCATTATCAACTACTAGAACACTAAAGCTACAATTTACGCAACTAAACGACCCATTTGCTCATCTTGTGGAATCCTCCATTATGATGACTACCAAATGGTTTGTTGACAACTCTAAGTCCATTCTTTCAAATAATAATCATGAACACTTTAAAATCAACACAACTTTTAATCAACTACGCATAATTTAACAACAATTCATTGAATGTAACGAATTCAAGTTACATACCTTTAGTGCACGCCCTTCAACCGCAATTCACCACCGGCTTGTCCACTCGACGTTCCGGTATCCGTTCCTATAGAGTTCATTTACATCATGTTTAGAACTCCTTTTTAATCACATATCGCATAATAGCCAAAACATCACAATTAGGTGTTTTAACTTCAAAATTCTAGTTTCGAGCCTTCTTTGAGGCATTTCAACAAACACTTTAAAGGCAGAATTTTACATGATTATATAGGAAATCCCTAGCTTATCATCTAGCCCGAATTTCACATAAATCAACCATTTTACACAATTGTTAGCTTCTAAAATTCTGAAGTCACTTCACAATTGTCAAATTACACTAGAACAACACCCAATTTCCTAGTGTTTATCAAGTTCTACATAACCCACTAATCACCTACAATAGTGTTCATGGATCTTACTAAAATTTCACATGATTTCAACTTGTATTTGTCTAGGGTTTGTCCCTAGACACTATATTGTTCCTAATTCATCATAAAACAAACATGCAACCATAAATTTCAGATTTTCCCAATTTCATGAGAATTTCAAGTTGAGAGTTTTTATCAAATTTTACATACCTTGTAATCCTCTTGTGATGAGGATCAATAATCTATGCTCGATTTTTTGTTTTTGATCAGATTTGGGCCCTCAATTTGTGAACTAGGGTTTTGATGGAGCTTGGGGTCGCCCCTGACTCCTGGTCGATCTCCACAACACAGACAAATGTGTTTGTATTTTAATTTAGTTATTTTATTAAAAATAGTTCTCATTTAGACACTTTTAGTCCCTCACTTTTCATACTTTATTTGTTTTAGCTCCTAAATACTTATAAGTGACCAACTAACTTGGTTAGTGCCACCCTTAGTCGGTTTATTTCACTATTTTATTCACAACCACATTGCAAATTTAAGTACTCGCATTTTCGGGATGTTACAAGTCCACCCCCCTTAAAAAGGTTTCGTCCCCGAAACCAAAGTACGTACCAAATAAAGTAGGGTAGAGACGTCGCATCTCCTCTTCGGACTCCCACGTAGTATTCGATCCTTTCCTATGCTCCCACTTGATCTTGACTTGATCGATTTGTTTGTTTCGCAAGTGCTTGACCTTTCGATCTAAAATCTCCACTGGTTTCACTGCATAATTCAGGCTATTATCCACCTCGATATCATCGTAATGGATATAAGCTGTTTCGCCTGCTAGACACTTTTGCAGTTGCGACACGTGAAACGTACTATGAATCCCGCTTAGTTCCTCCGGTAGTTCAAGGCGGTAAGCTACCTTTCCTACTCGTTCAACAATCACAAACGGCCCGATAAATCTCGGGCTTAATTTTCCTATCTTTCTAAACCGGATAACCCCCTTCCACGGAGATACCTTGAGCATGACTTTGTCGCCAGCCTGGAACTCGATCGGCCTCACCCTTTTGTCAGCATACGACTTTTGTCTATCTTGAGCCGCTTTCAAGTGTGCTCGGACCACATCAATCTTTTCATTTGTGGCTTGTACTATATCTTGGTGGGCGAGTTCACGTGGGCCCACTTCACCCCAACATACTGGGGTTCGGCATTTCCTACCATAGAGCATTTCGTATGGTGCCATCTTAATACTAGTATGGCAGCTGTTGTTATACGAAAACTCAACTAATGGTAGATAGACGTCCCAACTGCCTCCAAAGTCGATTATACATGCCCTTAGCATGTCTTCCAATGTTTGTATTGTTCTTTCACTCAGTCCATCCGTCTGAGGATGGTACGCAGTGCTGATGAACAATTTGGTTCCCATTTGCTCTTGGAAATCTCGCCAGAAATTCGAAGTGAACCGGGTATCCCTATCAGACACGATGGATACCGGTACTCCATGGCGAGCTATTATCTCATTAGTGTAAACTTCTGACATCTTTTCTGAAGTATAAGTCTCATGAATTGGAATAAAGTGAGCACTCTTCGTTAATCTATCCACCACTACCCATAGAGCATCGAAACCACGATTTGTCTTAGGCAATTTGGTTAATAGGTCCATTGTAATATGTTCCCATTTTCAAACCGGGATTTCTAACGGTTGGAGTTTGCTGTATGGTTTTTGGTGCTCCGCCTTGACTTGTAGACATGTCAAGCATTTTTCCACATACTTCGCCACATCCCTCTTCATTCTAGGCCACCAATAGTTTTGTTTCAGATCATTGTACATCTTGGTCGCACCCGGATGAATTGAATATCGGGATTTATGAGCTTCATCAAGTAGAAGCGTCTTCACCCCACAAGTATTTGGAACCCATATCCTTCCGGATCAAGTCTTCAACCCGTTATTCCCATCCGACAAATCTTTCAACTGACCGATTATTCTTTCTTTCTTCCAATTCTCCTCTTTCACTGCTTCTAATTGCGCCTCTTGAATACGTTCAAGTATACCTGAGGTCACCACAAGCTGCATCGATCTTACTCGTATTGGGACATAGTCCGCTTTTCTGCTCAGAGCATCCGCCACCACGTTTGCCTTTCCGGGGTGATAATGTATTTCACAGCCGAAATCTTTCACCATTTCTAACCATCGCCTTTGTCGCATATTTAACTCCTTCTGATCGAAGAAGTATTTTAAGCTCTTGTGATCGGTGAATATGGTGCACTTTACCACATATAAATAGTGCCTCCATATTTTTAACGCAAATATCACTGCAGCCAACTCGAGATCGTGCGTGGGATATTTCTTCTCGTGTATCTTCAATTGCCTCGAGGCGTAAGCTATAACTTTGCCCCGTTGCATCAAAACGCATCCGAGCCCCGATAGTGAAGCATTCGAATAAACCACCAAGTCTTCGACCCCGTCCGGCAATGTTAGTACCGGAGCTTGAGTTAACTTCTCTTTTAGCGTTTGAAACGCTGTTTCTTGATCAACACCCCAAATGAACTTTTCTTCCTTCCGGGTTAGTTTTGTTAGCGGTGACGCAATCTTGGAGAAATCTTGAATGAATCTCCTATAGTATCCCGCAAGCCCCAAAAAGCTTCTAATTTTCGAAGGGTTCTTCGGGGGATTCCATTTTGACACGACCTCGATCTTTGAACAGGCACTCACCTTTGTGCCCCTTTCCACATACTTTGCAACTTGGCGACCCGCCTTTAGCCTCCACTTTCTTCCCTGATTCAGCAGTTCTAGCTTTCTTTGTAGGGCTTGGATTTACATCTTGTGCCCTTCTCTCACCCCTTTCAACTTGTTTCTTTAACTCAATTTCCCGCTCCCGGGCAGTGTTGATGATTTCTGTGAGAGTTTCATATTTTGAGGGAGTCATAAACTCCCGGTATTCAGCACTCAGCATATTGTAATAATAGTATATCTTTTGCTCTTCAGTGGTGACTAACTCGTCACAAAATCTTAGCTTATCCATGAAGATGCCCGTGATCTTATCAATTGTTTCACCCTTTTGTCTTAACTGGATGAATTCTTCCTTAATCCTGTTGATAACCGCTTTGGGACTATGATGTTTAAGGAACGGCACCTTAAACTCATCCCAAGTCATGACCCTTGCCGCTTCGGCTCCTATTTCCTTCTTTTTATTGTCCCACCAATCCTTGGCTTGGCCCTCAATTGACCCGTTCCGTAAGCAACTCGCCTACTTCACAATGGGTCCGTTCAAACACCCCTTCGACATCACTTAACCATCTTTGGCATATTATCGGGTCGACCTCCCCGTTATAGATTGGCGGTTTACACGCCATGAATTCCTTGTAGGAACACCCCTTGCGTTCTCCCGATTTTTCTTTTATAAGGTTGACACTATCTTCCAACCTTTTGACTCGCTCTTCAACAAGCGACAACACCGTGCTTTGAATCTTGTCTATAAACCCGGTTAGACTGCCTTCAATTGCCTTTCCTACTTCTTCGGCAATTATCTCTTTCATTTGTTCGGTGCTTGTCGGCACCGGATCATTATTACTTTCTTTCGACATCTTGAAACTGAAATGTTTTACATTAAACGTTAAACATTTCATTTATAACATTGCTTCATTTGTTTCGGTTTAGTCAAGTTCCCAACTTGCTTTAACCGCTCACATTTAATGAACTTTCCGGGTTTGAGTGTGTTAACACACTCTTCCCATGCATATCCATTCATTTCTCATTTCTTAGATAAGATATAATCTATAAAAATAATAAGTTAATTCTTACCGGACGATCAATCAAGCTTGAACCGAACACTTTGTTTACAACCTTAAGCTCTGATTACCAACTTGTAACACCCGTCTGATATTTACTTGAATTTAATAATGATTCATATCATTTTTATATAAAAGATATCTAAGTTATAACATAAATTCCATAAGTAAGGTTCAAAAGTAGCAAAACATTAGTCAACTAACGACTAATTCGAAACATTCAAAAGTTGTTTAGCAATTTGTTTACATCCCATAAACATAGTCTATTAAAGGTTAAGATATTGCGGAAGCTTCAAAAGTTGTGTTCGGTTCTTTGACATTTGCTTGACCGCCATCCGTAAGTTCACCATAGTCACCTAAGGTCAAAACCACTAAAAATATTAGTTTTGGCATTGACATAATGCATATAAACAAGTTCCAGCATCAAAGCATGTAAAATAAAATAAAATTTCAAAAATGGTCCTGTCGCGTGTCGTAACAGGATCCCTTTGATCTTTCGCATGGCGCGGGTGCCCCCGCGTGTCGCGCCAGCTTCATGTGTCTCCCCCGCGTGGCGCAGGGGAATACGTTTTCCAGCAGGTTGTGTTTTGTGAGCTGCATTTTCTGCCAGCTCCGGAAAACTCAGATTTTAACTTCAAATGAGCATATCTTTTGACTCGTAAGTCCGTTTTATGTGATTCTTTTTCCTATACGTCTGTAAATTCATTACCGACGTGCCTATTACTATTATCATTCCGAAAAATTTATTTACGGACCGAAAGACTATATGTTCTTATGCATTTATTTGACCCATTCTAACTTTAGCCATTTTACTACCATTTAACTAATATGTTTATGGCGCCTTATACCCAACATCCGGGGCTTATTATCACCCGCATTTCTTTACCAATCTTTTGGTTTATGCTCTTGTGATTATTATCGCCATTATCAACTACTAGAACACTAAAGCTACAATTTACGCAACTAAACGACCCATTTGCTCATCTTGTGGAATCCTCCATTATGATGACTACCAAATGGTTCGTTGACAACTCTAAGTCCATTCTTTCAAATAATAATCATGAACACTTTAAAATCAACACAACTTTTAATCAACTACGCATAATTTAACAACAATTCATTGAATGTAACGGATTCAAGTTACATACCTTTAGTGCACGCCCTTCAACCGCAATTCACCACCGGCTTGTCCACTCGACGTTCCGGTATCCTTTCCTATAGAGTTCATTTACATCATGTTTAGAACTCCTTTTTAATCACATATCGCATAATAGCCAAAACATCATAATTAGGTGTTTTAACTTCAAAATTCTAGTTTCGAGCCTTCTTTGAGGCATTTCAACAAACCCTTTAAAGGCAGAATTTTATATGATTATATAGTAAATCCCTAGCTTATCATCTAGCCCGAATTTCACATAAATCAACCCATTTTACATAATTGTTAGCTTCTAAAATTCTGAAGTCACTTCACAATTATCAAATTACACTAGAACAACACCCAATTTCCTAGTGTTTATCAAGTTCTACATAACCCACTAATCACCTACAATGGTGTTCATGGATCTTACTAAAATTTCACATGATTTCAACTTGTATTTGTCTAGGGTTTATCCCTAGACACTATATTGTTCCTAATTCATCATAAAACAAACATGTAACCATAAATTTCAGATTTTCCCAATTTCATGAGAATTTCAAGTTGGGAGTTTTTATCAAATTTTACATACCTTGTAATCCTCTTGTGATGAGGATCAATAATCTATGCTCGATTTTTTGTTTTTGATCAGATTTGGACCCTCAATTTGTGATGAACTAGGGTTTTGATGGAGCTTGGGGTCGCCCCTGACTCCTGGTCGATCTCCACAACACAGACAAATGTGTTTGTGTTTTAATTTAGTTATTTTATTAAAAATAGTTCTCATCTAGACACTTTTAGTCCCTCACTTTTCATACTTTATTTGTTTTAGCTCCTAAATACTTATAAGTGACCAACTAACTTGGTTAGTGCCACTCTTAGTCGGTTTATTTCACTATTTTATTCGCAACCACATTGCAAATTTAAGAACTCGCATTTTCGGGATGTTACATGTAAGTCGGTGTAACAGGCTGCACAGGCACCTGTCATGAGTTTTGGTAGCTGGTGACATTCAGGCGGCCCGCGTAAGAGACCAGAGAGGTCTTACGCGGCCGGTATGAGTGTAGATTTCGGTTACAAAGTTTCAGAACTTGCACATTTGGTCCCTGGTCCTTCTAATAGTTGTTTTAACTTGTTTTATTACACTTTTAACCCCCAAACTTGACTTTTAAGGACTTTAAGTCATAAACAAACTTCGTTAAGTCCTCGGTTAGATATATGATCACCCGAAAAGTCCTGAATTTCAACGTTGACGCTTTTAACCCCTTATTTACGAATGTTAACGTATTTTCCTCATATGATATCGAAACCTTGTGAAATTTTTATCGCTTATTCTGGGGGCATATTTAATCGTTACAAAGCTTCGGGTTCGTTAAAAGGTCACTCAGAGGTATAAATTAAACATGTTGACACATTTAACCCTTGCGGTTTGTAAACTTTCACTTTCTTCCACAAATGGCTTCATATGATTCATAATTCATTCGTTTAAGGGTATAAACATCGTGTAGGGTTGTTGAAAGGTATAATTATCAAATGTTGACACTTTGAATCCTTTTACACACATACTTTCTTTGTCTGTCAACTTTAGGCCCTCATATTTAATCCATTACATGTTTAAAACTCATGACACGTGTTTTCATTATATTGGTCGTGATTTTACGAGGTGTTACATCCTAACCCCCTTAAAAGAAATCTCGACCTCGAGATTTACTGAAATAAATGAGGGTACTTCTCTTTCATTGTGGACTCTACCTCCCACGTGTACTCGGGACCTCTACGGGCATCCCATTTAACCTTCACAATCGGTACCTGCTTCCTTAGAAGCTTCTTAACCTGTCGATCCTCGATCGACAAAGGTTTTTCAACAAATTTCAGACTCTCATCTATATGCACATCCGTATGTGGTATGACTAGTGATTCATCAGCTAGACATTTCTTCAGATTGCAGATGTGGAATACATTATGGATTCCACTGAGCTCTTCAGGCAGGTTTAATTTATAAGCCACTGTCCCGACACATTCGATGATCTCGAATGGTCCTATGTATCTTGGGCTTAACTTGCCTTTCTTTCCAAATCGCATCACTCCCTTCCAGGGTGATACCTTTAGTAACACTTTGTCACCTACCTCGAATTTTAGAGGTTTACGTCTTTTATCTGCGTAGCTTTTCTGCCTATCTCTGGCAGCTTTGAGACGATCTCGTATCTGTACAATCTTTTCTGTCGTCTCCAGGACTATATCAGGTCCTGTTAGTGGGATATCTCCAACTTCTGCCCAACAAACAGGCGTCCTGCACTTTCTTCTATATAAAGCAAGGTGCAGCTTGAATACTCGAATGATAGCTATTATTGTATGAAAATTTAATTAATGGAAGATGATCATCCCAACTTCCTCCTAAGTTAATAACACAAGCTCGTAGCATATCTTCGAGTGTTTAAATAGTACGCTCGCTTTGACCATCTGTCTGAGGATGATATGCTGTGCTGAAATTCAATCGAGTGCCTAGGGATTGCTGAAAACTTTTCCAGAAATGCGATGCATACCTCGTATCCCTATCAGAGATGATAGGCACTGGCACCCCGTGGAGAGATACAATCTCGTCCACGTATAGCTGAGCTAACTTATCTGAGCTGTGTGTTTCCTTAATAGGTAGGAAGTGGGCTGACTTAGTCAATCTATCCACTATAACCCAAATAGTATCATTTCCTCGCTTCGTCTTTGGTAACTTAGTAATGAAATCCATAGTTACCATTTCCCATTTCCAGGTGGGAAGTTCAGGGTGTTGTAGCAAACCTGACAGCTTCTGATGTTCTGCCTTAACTTGAGCACATGTCAGACATTTGGCCACATAAGTGGCTATAGATTTCTTCAAGCCTATCCACCAATAATTTGCCTTTAAATCCTGGTACATTTTATCACAGCCAGGATGAACAAAATACTTGGAACTGTGGGCTTCTTGAAGGATAACATCCCGAAGTACTCCATAGATTGGAACCCATATTCGTCCATTCAATCTTAGGATTCCATCCTTGCCATATGATAATTGTTCTGCAGTGACTCCCAACTTTTCATTAGGATAGTTAGCTTCTAATACAGCTTCCTTCTGAGCGGCTAACAACCTTTCATTCAAACTGTTCTTCAATTCAATGCTCTTGGCATTGATTCTAACGCGCTTAACTCTTTCATTCCTGCTCAAAGCATCGGCGACTACATTCGCCTTGCCTGGATGGTATCGGATTTCACAATCATAGTCATTCAGTGTCTCTATCCATCGACGCTGTCTCATGTTTAAGTCCTTCTGATTAAATAGATGTTGAAGGCTCTTGTGATCAGAATAGATCACACACTTGGTACCATATAAATAATGCCTCCAAAATTTTAGTGCAAACACAACGGCACCCAATTCCAAATCATGGGTGGTGTAATTCTTCTCGTGCACCTTTAACTGTCGAGAAGCATAGGCAATAACCTTGTCTTTCTGCATGAGCACACATCCCATACCAGTGTGTGATGCGTCACAGTATACCACAAACTCTTCTATTCCTTCAGGCAATGTCAACACAGGTGCATTACTTAACTTTTGCTTAAGGATGTCAAAAGATTCTTGCTGCTTAGGACCCCAATCAAACTTGATTTTCCTACGAGTTAATGAAGTTAGGGGTGCAGCAATCCTTGAGAAGTTTTCAATAAAACTCCTATAATATCCTGCCAGACCCAAGAAGCTGCGAATCTCTGTGGGCGTCTTCGGCTCTTGCCAATTCATGATAGCTTCAATCTTAGCGGGATCCACCTGGATACCACGCTCACTAACCATATGTCCAAGGAATTGGACTTCACGAAGCCAAAATTCACACTTTGAAAACTTGGCGTAGAGCTTTTCTTGTTGAAGAAGTCTAAGAATACAACGAAGGTGCTTCTCATGGTCAGCTTGATTCTTTGAATAAATAAGAATGTCATCAATGAAGATGATAACAAATTTGTTTAAGTTTGGCTTGCAGACGCGGTTCATGATATCCATGAATGCTGTTGGTGCATTAGTGAGCCCAAAAGGCATCACTAGGAACTCGTAGTGACCATAACGAGTTCTAAAGGCAGTCTTATGCACATCTTCATCTCTAACCTTCAGTTGATGGTAGCCTGACCTCAAATCGATCTTGGAGAAGTAACTCGCCCCTTGCAATTGATCGAACAGATCGTCGATCCTGGGCAATGGATATCTCTTCTTGATCGTAACCTTGTTAAGCTCACGATAATCGATGCATAGACGCATCGATCCATCCTTTTTCTTTACAAACAGGATCGGTGCTCCCCAAGGAGATGAGCTAGGCCTAATAAATCCTTTTGCCAACAAATCATCCAACTGAGTTCTCAACTCTTTCATCTCAGTTGGGGTCAACCGGTAAGGTGCTCTTGCAACAGGTGCTGCTCCAGGTATAATGTCGATTCTGAACTCCACTTGCCTATCTGGTGGTAAACCAGGTAGTTCTTCAGGAAATACTTCTGGGTACTCAGAAATGACAGGGATATCTTCAATCTTGGGCTTTGGTTCATCAATGGTTACATGTGCCATATAAATGACACAACCTTTCTTCAAACACCTAGACGCCTTAAGCATAGACACTTGCTTAGGCAATCCATACTGAGTATCTCCTTGTATGGTAAGTGGCTCACCATACGGAGTCTTGACAACCACTTGTTTCTTGTCGCAAACGATCTGGGCTTGGTTATGAGATAACCAATCCATGCCTATCACTATGTCGAAACCAGCTAATTTCAAAGGAAGCAAGGATAGTGGAAAGGAGTGGTTCCTAATGGATATAAAACATCCATCTAACATAGTTGAGGCAGTTTCTATGGTACCATCGGCTAATTCTACTTCGTACTTTATGCTTAGGGTTTTAACAGGCAGATTTAGCAATTTACAAAACTTATCATCAACAAATGACTTATCTGCACCTGAATAAAATAATACCCTTGCATAAACATCATTAATAAGGAAGGTACCTGTTATCACGTTATCATCCTGAACTGCTTCCCGTGCATTCATTTGGAAGACCCTAGCATTGGTCTTCTTGAGTTCCTTAGATTTCTTGGCATACTTTGGGCAGTTTGTCTTAATATGCCCTTTTTCATTACAGTTATAGCACGTCGCATCCTTTATCTTCTTGCGGTATAACGTCTTATGTTCTTTGGATTTGCATATCCCACATGCAATCGGCTTTAACTGTGACTTTGATTTAAACCTGCATTTTCCAAAATGTCGTTTCTGGCAGGTTTTGCATTTAGGCTTCTCATCCACTTGCTGGCTACCCTTGTTAGACCCAGAATTCTTCTTGTGGTCCGCGTTCCCCTTATGCTTCTTATCGGAACGTCGTGAGTTATCATCCTCACACTTTCTTTTTCCTTCTTCAGAATTCTTAAGCGATCTTAGCCTGACCGTATCCAAAGTAAGGGACAGCGACAAATCAGCTACAGACCTAAAGGTAGTAGGTCGGGATGCCTTCACACTGGCTTTGATCTCCGGGGCTAAACCCCCAATGAAACGGGCTATTCGTTTTGGTTCCGGCGTCACTAAGTAAGGAACCAATTGAGACATGGTATTAAAACTCGTAAGATATGCCTGACAGTCTAAATTCTTCATAACCAATGTCAGGAAGTCGGTCTCGATCTTCTCAACCTCTTGTTGAGGACAAAAATTTTCCTTTATCAAAGTCACAAACTTATCCCAAGACAAATTATATAACGGGACCTTTCCAGTAGCTTGGATTAGAGACCTCCACCAAGCTAGTGCTTCTCCTTTGAACGATTGTGAAACGTACTTCACAACATCTTGCTCTGCACATCCACTGATATCAACTACCGTATCCATCTCATCTAGCCACGTCATGCAATCAATAGCTCCCTTTTCCCCAGTGAAGTCCCTGGGCTTGCAGGAGACGAAATACTTATAAGAACAGGTTTTTGCTCGTGGCTCCTTATCAAATATAATTTTCTTAGACAGGACACTGTGCTGATTTGAGGAGTGTTGAGCATCATCCTTCTTTGACTCATGAGATTTAGAAGGTGGCTTACTGTGAGCTACAGAGTGAGTCTTTGAGCGTGTACCACTAGACTCTCTAAATTGTCTGTCCATGGCTTTAGAAACAGCATTATCAATCAATGCTTGAAGTTCCACACCAGTTACATGGATTCTGGTAGTATCATGATTCTCTACAGGGTGACTGTTGATTTCTTCAGATTCTGCAATGTAGCTTGGTTGCTACATAAAATGGTGATAATGATTTATTCAGATCTCTATAACAGAATTGTTACTTTGATAATTTTATTAACCATGGTATTAATAAACCATATTGGTTAATTTATTAAGCATATTCATTCAGGATCATAATTTTCCTCAGTCATAGCTTATTAATATATTATAATTGGCACAAAAGGCCAAGTCACAAGGACAATTTAAACTATAAGCCATGATCTTATATGATCGAGGCATTAAGGCATTGAATCATAGTTCATTACCTTTCTTGACAGGGAGTCATAGACTACAGCTGTCCTTTGTCTTATATGACAATGATTATGGCCCGCAGGCATTACATCACTAATGGATGCTTAAAAATAATAAGAAAGGAATTGGAAGGATCCAATTTAAGGATGACTTATGCGATTTTATCGAATCACATTTGCCAGGAGTGTTAACATGTTTTCAGATGTTAACAAGGATTTTGAATCTTACAAGGAACTACCATCATGGCCCTGTCTTAAAATGACACATGAGCTAGGTTTTGCCTTTAAGATTTTATTTTATATAAAGTGGCAGAATTTATTTTTTAAAGGAATGATATTTTGTGTTATTTTATATGTTATATTTATGCATGTAATGATAATTAAAACACATTCTAATATTAAATAAAAGAGTACATGAATGCCCTAAACGGGACTTTAACAGAAATAACTTGCCCACGCAGGGGCTAAATTGGAAATACAAGTCCTCGCAGGGACTGAATACATGAATAGATATCCACGCAGGGACTTGATTGAAACAAGGAAATTACAATACAAATAAATAAATAAGGAATCTTCAAAAATCCCTTTTCTTCTTTCCCTTGATTAAATTCGCCAGACCTTTGAGAAATCCTCGGTGGTTCCTACGCTCTTCTTGAACCTCCCGTTCCACCTGACTCAACCTTTGAAGAATCTCCTGTTGTTGCGATGGCGGTATCAGTGGCGGTTGCGGCGGCTGCTGATGCTGCGAAGGTTGAGGAGGTGGCGGGTATTGGTACCTATAGGGTGGGTACCCAGTCTGATATGGGACTCCATAGGGTCCCTCGGGATGAAGAGCATTGTAGTTCGCTGCCACAAGGTATGGGTCAACTTCGGCATAGTTGTAGTTAGTATGGGCTGGCTGCTCGAAAGGGTTGTAAACCACTGCACTGGCGTATGAAGGAATTGGGTTATCATAACCCACTGGTGGCGGTGCGACTGGCGCAGAGTTCACCTCAGAAATGGGGTTTGAAGGCCCACCCATCTGCGGGTCTTCATAAAGTGGCGGGTAGTGACTACCACTAGAAGGTTAAGGGGTGCTGATACGGATTCCCCTCGCATGGACATCCGTGCATTTGATCTTCTCCGCCTCGGTGGCTCCGGAGGCGGCTGCTGCACTGGTGGCGGTGGCAGTGGAGTGACCGCTACAAAACGTGAATCCTCAGAGGGATCATGCTGCTGCTGCTATGGTGCTGAGTGGTAGGAGGGAGTAAACACCCAGTCGTATTGGGCAAACCTTTCCTGATAGCTGTCTGGACCACGATAAGGTGATCCATGAAAAGACGACCCATTCGAAATCTTGATGGGGTGAGTAGGTGTCCCAGATGGTGGTTCTGCGGGATCTGGGTCATCATCCATATCCATTCCCTGAGCTTCAGGGAAATGGTCTTCAGGGCCCAATGGGTTATGACCCATTGGTTCTTCAACCTGATTTGCCGGGTTGAATCGGCTCTGGAAGTATGGGGTCGGGTCCTGAAAGGCCCGATGAGAGGTTGACTGTCGTAACGGCAAGGAGTGGTGAGAATCTTCGGGCTCGTTCTCCGATTGCGGCCCAAAAGAATGATGGTAAGAGGGTGATGAACTTAGCGAGACAGATCGCCTCGCGGGCTCCAAATAGGTCCTCCAGTCTTCTTGAGGACTGGTGCTCATTGTAACAGACAGTGTTCGCCAGTGGGAAGGTCCGGCCTCGTGATCGTTGGGGGCGTTGAGTGGCCCCTTGCCTCTTCCTCCTCTTCGGAACCTCGGCGGCATTTTTGATGATCCTGTCAAAAAAAACAAAAGAAAAACAATAAAGGACAAAATAAAATAAATTAGGATTAGTCCTAAGTTCTTCGCCTAGACACGGAAGTCGAGGAATGTGCAAACTGTGTCATTGAGATTAAACACAAAGGGCTAGTGTTTAATTCACTCAATGTTGGCTCTGATACCAACCTGTCACACCCCGGTATTTCCACGTATTACCAGTGGGCCCGGTGGGGAGTATCGTGACGTAGTTGATATCATCATAGACAATTTATCACAGTTTAATACACAGCGAAAGTCGAAAGATAAAAACATTACAACCCGAATGAAAGTAATATCAATTATTACAGAAACGGTTGTAAGGGATCCACAGGCGGATCAAAAGTTAAAAGGAAACATTGTTCAACGGATTTGTAAGTATCTAAGCTTGCAAGACTCTTTATTGATGCTAGGAGTAGCCAGCCTATTCCGTCTAGTACCTGCACTTAGCCTTTTTGGAAAATACGCCAGTTTACACTGGTAAATACAATTAACCGACTCATTTTGAAAATGTTTAAGAAAATTTATTTGAATGCACGAGGCACAAAATATCTTTTATAACTTGGGACAATTATTTTAAAAATAATCTTGTATACAGATTTATATGTTTGCCGTCTGTCAGGGCATGTTAGAAGAGCCGGACAAGATTAATTGACACACCACAGGTATAATACCCACAAGGAATTTTCCTTATTGTGGAGTACCTTTGTACATACGCAACTGTCAGGTGTATGCCTACACCCCGTGCTTAAGTCGTGGCCATTTTGATGAATGAGCCGAGGATATCCAGGACATGGTCATTAACCCCCAAAAGCCATATACCAAACAAAACAGATTAAAATGGGATATGCAAATATATTAATCACAATCCGATTCAAACAATTACACACCCGACCAAGCGGTATTATTATAATACCGTATCCCAAGCCCGTATAACGGAAAATAAGTTAAAACTATTTATCAGAGCAAATTATACAATTTATCCCAGCCGTATACAATTCAGCAAGTGCAAGTATCTTTTACTGGGCTCCTAAACCTGGAATGAAGGTTTTAATAATCTATTAGATTCCTAACGGGTCTTAATTAAGCATAAACTTAGACCGGTTAGTTTTAAAGGAAGATATACGGTTCAAAACGCAAGATTAAGCGAAGACCGGATTAGAATGTGGTTTAGACCCGACAAGTTTGAAGACTTGTATAATATGGGTAAACTAAACACATTCTGGATTTTGAGATCAAAATGATAAGGTTTGACCCGTTTCGGTTAATTTATGAAAACTAGTCACATAAACCGTACTGAACGGGAAAAATGCATAACGGGTAACCAAATGAGTCATGTACAGGTTTCAGAAGTTAATATGCCTTAAATATGTTGTGATATCAGTAGGATACCTCTTATTATGCCCAAAACGAATTTAAACTCAAATTATGCTCCGTAGGGGTATTTTGGTCTTTTTTTAAAGCTTATAAAAAGAGATTAAATATTAATCTGAGGTTCAGGTCTGATATGATCAGGAAAAATAGTTATTTTTGCAGGTCATATCAGTAAGGTATTGCCTATATGTGAAATTTATCATTTATAACCAAAATATGCACCATATGGGCATTTTGGTAATTTCACATAAGCTTTAAAGGTCAAATCTGAAAATCTGAGTTTAAAACTTTTGTTTACTGTTAAAGTATAAAAATTTACTTAGAACATCAGTAGGTATTAAGTCTTATATGTTAAAAATAGTTTTAACCCATACTATGCGCTTAAAACGCGTAAAAGTCGGTTTCAAGCGATTTTCGGGTTATAATTGGAAATCTGAGTTTTTGTTCAGTTTATAAAGTTTAAAATATTTTATTTATCATATAAAATTAGTAGCAAAAAATTTGGTATCAAAATATTATGTAAAACTCATTTTATTAGCAAAAAGGGTATAACCGATAATTACCGAATTAAAGCAAGAACCCTATGTTATGCTCAGTAAAAAATAAATAAAAATCTTCAAAAATCCCAAAATATTATATTACATCAGTGGGTAAAAAGTTTGGTGTCAAAATTTGCGTTTAGATAGGCTTTATGCTAATAATACCGTTTAATTAATAAAAAAATTTCTAATTACGATATTGAGCATAACTCTTAATCTAGACCTCAAACTGATGTCAAATTTTTAGGACAAGTTTATAAATCAGTAACAAAGGTTTTTGTCCTCTCACATTTTCAAAAATCTCGTTTTAAGGTCAAAAGGGCATAATGGTCAACATTTAGGCATATAATGGAAACATGCAAATGAATCGGATAAATTAGGATCCAAGTTGTATAACCTCAGAGGGTTATACTAATATGAAAGATGGACCTAATGGAAGCCTAAGGCATTTCTAAAACAATCTAAATCGGGTCAGAACTGAAAGTCAAAGCAAAAGTCTAATTTTTTTTTTTGCGACTTTCGGTCCCGAACCGAGCCTAAACTGAAAATTGTTGGGTTGAGCGTCCTTAGACATGTTCTTACCTTAATTACCAAGTTATACAAGTGATAAAATAGGTTTCATGGCTTCTACATTGTTAATTATGTATTTATATGAAAATTAGCTTTCTGTTGACTTTTTATAATTAAGTTTGACCCGACAATTGACCTAGTTAGAGTGGAAATCAGAGGGTGCCCTTTTAAGGGTTTATTACCCATATAATTACCAACTCATAGCTACTTTCAATTCGAGAAACGACTGGACCATTAGTGATTAATCACTAAGTCAAACCTTAATTACGACGGCTTTGACTTTAGGTCATTAAACTAATAAAGCATGAACTTAGGGGGTTAAGGACACTTACAATGGTCCTTAGCACGAATTTGAGACTTAAGGAAGCTTGCTTGAGGTCCAGAGAGCTCCAGAGAAGGTTTAGAAAAGAGTTTGAAATGAACAAGTGAAGTGTTGCAACATATGTTCTATATATAGGATTTAAGACCTCACAAGATTGCTCCACACAAGTCTAGGATTGATCCCAGATGAGTCCAAGTGCCCCCTATGCATGAAATACCACTGGTGCAGCCCCTGGGATCGAAAACCATGCATGTAAGTCGGTGTAACAGGCTGCACAGGCACCTGTCATGAGTTTTGGTCGCTGGTGACATTCAGGTGGCCCGCGTAAGAGACCAGAGAGGTCTTACGCGGCCGGTATGAGTGCTAGATTTCGGTTACAAAGTTTCAGAACTTGCACATTTGGTCCCTGGTCCTTCTAATAGTTGTTTTAACTTGTTTTATTACACTTTTAACCCCCAAACTTGACTTTTAAGGACTTTAAGTCATAAACAAACTTCATTAAGTCCTCGGTTACATATATGATCACCCGAAAAGTCCTGAATTTCAACGTTGATGCTTTTAACCCCTTATTTACGAATGTTAACGTATTTACCTCATATGATATCGAAACCTTGTGAAATTTTTATCACTTATTCTTGGGGGCATATTTAATCGCTACAAAGCTTCGGGTTCGTTAAAAGGTCACTCAGAGGTATAAATTAAACATGTTGACACATTTAACCCTTGCGGTTTGTAAACTTTCACTTTCTTCCACAAATGGCTTCATATGATTCATAATTCATTCGTTTAAGGGTAGAAACATCGTGTAGGGTTGTTGAAAGGTATAATTATCAAATGTTGACACTTTGAATCCTTTTACACACATACTTTCTTTGTCTGTCAACTTTAGTCCCTCATATTTAATCCATTACACGTTTAAAGCTCATGACACATGTTTTCATTATATTGGTCGTGATTTTACGAGGTGTTACATCATGTGCCAAAAGAAGTATGTCCTCGACCTGCTAGCAAAAACCGATATGATTGATTGCAAATCGGCAGATACACCCATGATTGTAAACCAAAAGCTCAACATGGAGGAAACAGCAAAGCTAGCTGTCAGAGAAAGGTACTAGCGGATTGTGGGAAAACTGATATATCTCTCACACACTCGACCCGATATAGCATACGCTGTAGGGGTAATAAGTCAGTTTATACATCAACCTCAAAGTGCTCACATGGATGCAGTCTTAAGAATTTTAAGATATTTAAAGGGGACGGCTGGTCACAGAGTCTTGTTCAAACCAAGTGGACACCTGGAAACTCAATTATACACTGATGCAGACTGGGCAGGAGATAAAGGGAACCGAAGATCAACCTCAGGTTACTTTACTTTAGTTGGTGGAAACCTGGTCACTTGGAGAAGTAAGAAACAGAAGTTGGTGGCCCTTTCAATCCCCGAAGCTGAATTTAGAGGGATAGCAAAGGGGATAACTGAAGTTCTATGGGTATGAAGGCTCCTAACTGAGATAGGATTTCCACCTCAAGAAACTAGCAAAATTACAACCGATAATAAAGCACCTATTCAAATCTCTGAGAATCCAGTACAACATGATCGAACGAAGCATGTGGAGGTAGATCGACATTTCATCAAAGAAAAATTAGAAGCAGAGATCATTACACTGTCATTTGTTCCATCAGAAGAACAACTTGCTGACATCTTAACAAAAGCTGTTAATGAAAGGATCCTACACAAGTGTTTGGACAAGTTGAATTTCAGAAATCCCACAATTCAACTTGAGGGAGAGTGTTGAAAGAAAGGAAAACATTGTGTGGGATCAGCAAGATTGGTGGTTAATCACATCATATCCCGTGATTAATGGAGCAAATATACAGTTTCCTTTCCTCATAATGACAACCATCGATAGATGTTTTTTCCTTATTTAAGTTCATTGTAACAATAGTATAAATAGAGGTTGTCCTTTCTATTGTAATCATCTAAAACAAAAATACAAAACATCCTTTCTTCATTCTATGTAAACTCTCATTTGTCAAGATGCTAATCTTCATCAAACACGTGGGTCTCTCGGATGAAGCCACAACTATCTTCATAGAAACCCAAACCACACTAAACAACCCACAAATAGCATATCCAATCATCCATAACAGAAAGTCGGACAATTGTTCAACAAAATCATCACATGGATAACAACATCAGACTTTGGTGCATAAAAAACGGTCCTCGGATGAGACTATTCTCATCGTCATCAAAGCTACGAAGCCTAAGAAACATAAAGGGTAGGCATGTAACATATGCTAAACAATCTTGCAATACCAAAACATAGACAACCTACAAAAATCTGGTATCTAACCATCTTCACTGTCAACAATGTCACAAAATAGCCGTTGAACAAAACCATCGCAACCCAAAAAAATGAACGACAAGCAAATTGGTTCTTAGATGAGAACATGCTTACCGTCACCGAACCAAACAAACCAAGAAAAACATGCCGTAGAAGTATAACAAAGTAAATCCGACTACGTATAAACATAACTTAAACCATTAATCCAAAAGCGACAAAGGAATTAAATCTGACAGGCAAACCCACTAAACACATTTACCGCATTCCTAATGGAAAACCCTAAAGGGTTAACCGGAACCTGAAAACCATAAATGATTAACCGGAAAAAAACAAACCAAAGCATATAGAACAACTAAAATATGGTACCATATATCTTCATTATCACTCGTGTTTGCAACCCCATTATATTCATGCATGGGTTATTTCAGCAAGTCTGAGCATGAGGTCATGGGCCTCTCAGGTTGTAGGGCTCACATCAGTTCAGGTGGTTGATGGTAGCAAATACTACAATGGTTAGTGAGGTTAGCGAATCCCTAGCGGCCCAGTGTTGTTATTCAAGCTAGAGCATACTTCGTGCAACCTCACATGATGTCAAAATTTTCTGTTCAAGCATTATATTCATATGTAATTGTTTTGGATATTATGAATGAACATTAGAAATCTCACTCTTGAATGCTTATGTTACCTCCCTAATTCTTCTTTTAATCTTCAAACCAAAGTGATATATATCATTTGGTTTCAGAGCGATCGTGATCTGCACCTATGGATGCTCAAAACCAACCCACAGTTGTATACCACAAAGACTTGATGTAATATACGAAAATTCAGAAACCCTAAAATAAGAAATATCTAACAAACATGTGGGATTTTTAAACAAATTTAATATATCTTAAAATCGATTAAATAATTATCGACCAAATATGTTTATTTAATAAATATTAATTAACATTTTTTGTATTTTAATTAAATAAAATTAATTGTAGAGTAAATTACAAAAATCGTCCTTTATGTATACATTATATTGCAAAGTGTGTCCTTTGTCTTTAATAATTACAAAAAACATACTCAATGTTTACAAACCCTAACATGTTATATCCTTTACCCCAGACTCCGTTAATTTTCTCAGTTAACTCATGTCATGTGGGGCCCACGTGAGGACATTAAAGTCAATTCAGCTATTAAAACCCACCTTATTTCACTCTGGTACAACAGCTTGCTGCTGATACTTTTAAATTGTCATGCGACACATGCTCATTTGAATTCGACACGTCACTTCTGAAATCTCCTTTTATTGATGGATAACACTTATTGAATTCAATTCTTGAACCGCGGGCCCAATCCATCTAAAACGAGATTGAGCTCTTCTAAATCTAAAGATCCTTAACATATCGACCTGCTTAATTTATTGATGATTCGTTTTCTGTATGCTTTGATTTATGTTCTGTAAACGATTGTACACAGAGAAGGTTGTAAGCCATTCCTCTTAATAATACAACCGAACTGCCTGGTCTCCATATCACTAAGCCAACTGTTCTACTCTGTTAGAAAGAAAATACGAAACACATTTGAAGAATCTATTAGCGGAAAATATGATTTGACTTACTAAAGATCAAAGGGAGCTTCCATGGACACCTATGGACTATTACCCTCAATCAATCTAGTCAACTCATGATCCTCTATTTGCATTGCAGGTGTTGAATTGGGGATGAGGATTTGGGGATTTAGGGTTTTAATAAAGGAAACGGCAGTGGGTAGGTGAATTGACTTTAATGCCCTCATGTGGGTCTCACGTGACATGAGTTAACCGAGAAAATTAACAAAGTTTGGAGTAAAGGATATAACATGTCAGGGTTTGTAAACATTGAGTATGTTTTTTGTAATTATTAAAGACAAAGGACACACTTTGCAATATGATGCATACATAAAGAACGATTTTTGTAATTTACTGTTAATTGTATCAAAATTTGTTTGATTAATTTGAATAAAAAAACTTTAGGGTTTATAAAACTTTAAACTAAACTAAAAGGTTTATTATGTGTGTTAGTTGTTGCTCTAGGGGATGTTTTGAAACTTTGAAAATAAATCATCTAAATTGCATCATCTTCCTCATTCCTTTTCCTACAAGCCGGTGAAATGGCTAGACTTACCATGTTTAATCGATCAGTTTCAACACAAATTATCGATCTATTTCGCAAATCATTGGGAAACTAAAACCAATGTGTGTATTGTTGCATACAACCACACCACATGCAAATCCTTAGCCACCGGCTTCACTAACCTCTTGAGCTGCCACCACGAACCAAGGTTTGTCGTCCCTACCATTGAACGATCAAACACGTGTGTTTCATTTACATCCTTTCACCTCTATGTATGTAATAACCAGATAAACAATAACAATAACAATAACAATAATATAATACTTGTCTTATTGTAGAGTCTTGCAAGTGGAAAAGAAAGACAAAAGGTATAGATATCACTCAGGAAAACTAAAATTTGAATGGCTGAGATTTATTTATCTATTTACAACTTGCATGAATTATTTCATGTAAAATTGACTTTGGGAAAAATCTTTACAAACTCTTCATCAATGAGAACCTTCCTTTCTCCTCTATAAATAGAGAACCAAATGCTTTGAAAATCCATTTTCAACTATCTTCACAACCTACCGTATTATCCATCACTTCCATATGAAAACCCGGTTAAAATTAGTTTTGCTTAAATTAGTTTTGTTTTATATAAGAAATTTGGTGCGTTTAAAAGAAATATAATGTTTGTACGAAATTCTGATGTTAATATATACTTCATCAGATTTGTTTCTCTAGTAGGATTCGAACTTGTGACCTCTGAGTTGTAAACCAGATTCTGAACCGACTAGTCTACTTGAGCCCTTGTGAACAAACAAGTACATTAATTATTTATTTACTCAGTTCCCTGGTTTATATTCTTCTTCATCATCTTTTATACAAAACTAACATTTACATAATAAATTCTAGATTCTATTTTCATTATAGTTAACCTTAAAGTATCAAAAATAAAGATATAGTTTATGGTTACCTTAGTAAAAAATGTGTTTCAGTTACGAGAGACGTCGTTGGAAAATACGTAAGTATCGCCTGAGTTGGTGTTTCTTCACCTAAAATGGTTTCGGTTGGTACGTTTTTCGTGGTTAAAGCTTCGAGTGGATTGGTAAAAATGGTGGTGAATGAAAAGTGTTGTCGGTATGGTGTTCGGTTTCGATTACGGTTACCGAAACCGGGTTTTCTTATGGAAGTGATGGATAATACGGTAGGTTGTGAAGATAGATGATTACTTAAGCAAATACAAATATACATACACATATGTATTCTCTAATCTAAGCAAAACTAATTTATATAGATGATTACTTAAGCAAACTTGAGCATTTAAACTAGACATGGATTAAACAAGCCAATATATATATATATACACACACACATTTTATATATACGAATACAATCTTATGAAATATATGGACACGATGTAGGTCTATACGAACATGCTTAAACAACACTATTATTTATAAGACAACAAATCAAGAGACAAGGTACGAATCCTTAACCCTTCTCATTTTGTTATCTTGTTCGTTTGCTACAAACCCTTATTTATATTATATATATATATACATATATATCTCGAAAACTCTAACGTCTTTAAGCCTCGATTCAATTGACTGTTCGTCTGTTTCTTACTCCAATTAAAATTGTTATTCAGCTTGACAATATGCGATAAGTTTATGATTATATTGTGCTCATTATCGCATGTTCTGATACTTATAATATATGTTATTGTTAGTGTTATATTTGTTTCTGATTATCTGAGGTCTGCTACCCTAAGCTCTCTGGCTCTTCCTGTGACGGAGTTATCAGTTCATGGCATCCCTAGGTACAAGTGTGGTACATAGCGAATAGGAGGCGTATGGATATATCCTAGGAATATTTATGGAGATCGATGTGACGGAGTGGTTGTCACCTCTGTTTAGCTTATGGGTACATCTGTATGATATGATTCAGTTCAGTTATATGTTATGCTTTGCCTTGTATTGTTTCGCTTCTTATCAACTTACATTACGAGATATAGTGATACCATATCAGTTGTTTATTTATTCATTTGCTATTTGAGCCTAGTATTTCGTACTGGGCATTCAGCTCATTCCGTAAACTTTTTGTATACCTCAGGTTCACAAGATACCTTGGGCGGGATCAAGAGAGAAGACTAATGCTTAGGAATAATCTAAATAATCTGAAGATGCCCATTAATTTTATGTTATTAGAATAGTCTGTATTAGACATTTGGGCTAACCCTAACTTTTGTTATGTATTTCCAACTTTGGTTTAATTAATGGAATTATGACTTTTGTTCTGCTCCACTGTTATAGTGACACGTCAACCCATCCGGGTTGGGGTGTTACAAGGTAACCCAATATGAGATTTCATCAGTTCTCTATCAGTTCTGCTTTAGCAGCTAAACCTGGTCACACGTTCAAGTACGCCACCACCGTGAATTGCTGCTCAGTTTGAAACGTTTCTGTTAGATCAACTAAAAACTCCAAATCACTGATTTCTAAGTCGTTTGTTTTGATAATAACATTTTCTGGTGACCTAAGGATGACATTGATTTATCTTGCTTTTAAATTTTGTTTTGTTAAAACTTTCAAATACTTCAACTTTTACTTATCTTTCTTGGTTAAACTTGCACCAAACCTTCTCCACAACTAATCTACATGTTGTGGGGCTTTAATTGAGGTATTCATCTAGAAAGTTTGAGGTTCAAACACCTCCTAATCAATCCATCTAAGTCGCTAAACAACTTCCAAGTAACAAAGTGAACATGACTACACCAAGTCTCTAGAAACTATCCATGTTTGGAATGCACTCGTCTAGTCAACTCACTTGGTTATTTAAATGATTCAGATGATTCAAATAATCTAATTAAAGTGAGCCAACCCCATCACGTCTCTAACATTTGCCATGTTGGGCATGCACTCGTCGGGTTATTCTCATTTGGCTACTAAGTAACTTAGCTACATTCCATTTACATACTTATGTTTCATGACCATCCGAAATCACCTTCATTGTTTGTGCATTTGTACTAGGAGGCGTATGGATATATCCTAGGAATATTTATGGAGATCGATGTGACGGACTTTGTGGTTGTCACATCTGTTTAGCTTATGGGTACATCTGTATGATATGATTCAGTTCAGTTATATGTTATGCTTTGCCTTGTATTGTTTCGCTTCTTATCAACTTACATTACGAGATATAGTGATACCATATCAGTTGTTTATTTTTTTCATTTGCTATTTGAGCCTAGTATTTCGTACTAGGCATTCAGCTCATTCCGTAAACTTTTTGTATACCTTAGGTTCACAGGATACCTTGGGCGGGATCAAGAGAGAAGACTAATGCTTAGGAATAATCTAAATAATCTGAAGATGCCCATTAATTTTATGTTATCCGAATAGTCTGTATTAGACATTTGGGCTAACCCTAACTTTTGTTATGTATTTCCAACTTTGGTTTAATTAATGGAATTATGACTTTTGTTCTGCTACACTGTTATAGTGACACATCAACCCATTCAGGTTGGGGTGTTACAATGTAACCCAATATGAGATTTCGTCAGTTCTCTATCAGTTCTGCTTTAGCAGTGCCACACCCCTTTCTGCGGCTGAAGCACGAGGTGTGATCATGAAAGGTTCTCATTGCATACGAAGAGTAAACATACTACATGCTCAAAAATAACTTCAAACATTACATTACCGAAAACATAAGTCAAGTGTTTACAACACGAAATAGCATATTGTCTTAAAAGTTACAACTTTATTTATCGATAAACATAACGACATCCACGAGCATGAGTATGACCACGCGCACATCCATCCTAGTTACCTGAAATACATGTGAGTTTTTGGAAAAACGTCAACATAATGTTGGTGTGAATTCATGCAGTTTTTGTATTTCACGTTTGTATACTTTGTATGAAAACATAGTTTGTGTCACGAATAAATCAAGTTTTCATATATTAATCAAGTATTCATGTGTACACCACGTACTCATGTATAGTTCAAGTTTTTCTTGAGTACCCCACGTACTCAAGTATAATTCCCGTTTTCTTGAGTACCCCACGTACTCAAGTATAATTCAAGTTTTCTTGAGTACCCCACGTACTTCAAGTATAAATCAAGTTTTCATGTGTACCCCACGTACTCATGTATAATTCAAGTTTTAGTATGGTATAAATTTTTTTGTAAATAAAGTATTCCTGTAAGTATCAGGATTGTTAATGGGTTGCAAAGCCATTAACATGTGACACGACATAGGAAGTCACCAAACCTTAGGCATTTTTCTAGTTGGCATATTCTGAGACACAAAAGCACTACTCGATACTCGCCCTCACCGAGAGTGTGGCTGCCCGGCACCCGTTAGATCTAACCTTTTGTTCTGCGGTCTAGGTATATAGTTGATTAATGGTGTTTATGGTACCCTATTCGTGACACGATCTCTCGTATCATTTCTCATAACGCATCCTACTTGGTACTCGTCCTCACCAAGTGCGCTTCTCGTATTCTTATATCTCATCACACTTGGTACTCGTCCTCACCAAGTGTGCTTCTTGTACTTTTATCATACCATTTATAAACATAGTAATATTTGTACATGTATTTCACCCCCGAAGTTATAAAACTGAAAACAGTTAAAAGAAAAGGGGGAGCATGAACTCACAACTTTGCGTTCCTTGCGTCGTAAACTTCACCGGATTTGCTTAATTAACGTCGTGACCTATACGCGTTTTCTTAACGTCAGTCGCTAGACTTGCTTCGTAAAGCACGAGTCACTATCTTTTGTATTTGTATTGTTGTGTTAAAAATATTTTATATTTTTAACTAAGTATCTTACTTATATTATTTTCTCATAAATTAATATAAGTATCTCGTGTTTTGCACTTTGCACCTGAATTATGTACCTTGTATGATGTATGTGTATTTTTATGTTTATACTCCTCATGAGTAATTAGTGTATTTTTAAGTTCTAATACACTAGCACGTATAACACATACTATATACACTTAGCACAGCAGTTGGTGATCAAATAATATATATTTTTCTCTCAAAAATATATATACCTAATATCCATTTTTATTCTTGAAGAAATCCTCATTTCTTATCACCAAAAATTAGGGAAACCTTTGTATTATCTTTAGATACATTTTTAGGGAATAAGTTTCTCAAAAACTTATATTTTTCCTAAGTGTCAAAATTTATAAAAATTTTGACAGAGTTTCCCCTAAAAATGGAGGTTTCCCATGTTTTCAAAACATGTGTTTATTTTCTTTTAAATCGTCAACAATCATCAACAACAATTATCAACAATAATCATCAACAATAATCACTAATTTCTCCATTTCATGAACTTGAATATTTACAAAAATGTGTAGTAACTTGCTAGCACATTTAGTAAGTCTTGTTATCTTTAAAAATAAGTTTAATTTCTTAAAAACTTTATTTTCAAAGATCTTGAAGTTTCACAACTTCTAGTCATGATTTTACCAAACATATTTCTTGTTAAATTTTTCTTGTGACACAAGTGTTTACACACTTGTTTATTTACTAAAATGCTTTTAGTTTATGTAAGGTCCGGGTTTTAACAAAACTAGCATTCTCCGCTTGGTTCTTCCGAAAAACCACTTGTAGATCTTTAGATCTACATGTTTAGAGTCTTATTTTACAAGAAAATTTATATTTACACAAGTTCATGTTTCATGGATGGAAAGTTTCATCATCTTCCATAACTTTAACACTAACATACTACTAGTTCATGTTCTTGAACATAACCTAGTATGGTTAGATGATGATCTATCCCACTTCTAGTAACAAACAACATCAAATAATAACAACCACACAAGATTCACATGATTTACACACATATCTACTCTTTATCCAACTAGTTTATCTTTCTTTCAAGACTTTTAGTTTTGATCTTGTGTGTTCTTGAGTTTTAACCATTAAATCACCTATTAACCACTTTACACAAGAACAAGAGGATGTTTTAGAAAACTTACTACTAGCTCGTGGCTAGGGAAGAATCAAGGCGTAAACAAGGTGGATAAAAGAGATATAGAGAGGTTCTTGAGTTTCCGAAAGTACCGAGCCTCCTTGTATGATCCCTTGCACACTTGTATGTATAAGAAATGGTTGTTCAAGAACTTGATGATGGATGTGTAGTGGTGATGGTGTTCGGCCGTGACCAAGCCAAGAGAAAGGAGAGAGAGCAAGTTTGGTTTATGGTGTGATGAAAGAGGATGCATATCCTTTGTTCTTATTTAATAACCAATCAAGCTTTTTATCCAACATATAACATGCTTTCTCGATACTAGACATAAGGGATTAAAATAATAAAAAAGGTGGGGAGTGTGTCACCACATGGTGACCGTAAATTGAAGGGGGGTGGGGTATATGGTTGGATTTTGATGATATAGTTAAGTGTTTAGTTGAAATCCAAAAGGACTTAGTTAGTACATTTATGTGTGTTATATAATATAACGGGTGTTAGGGTGTTCGGGGGCCCTAACTAGCTCAGAAAAGTGCAAACAATGTCATTGACAATATTTCTATGTTCCGGGTAAAGTCCGGTTGTTCAGTTGGATACTGGTTCGTTAAAGTGCTAAATTACACTTTTTAGTGTCTTTTAAGTACCTTTTTGTATCTCTTTCAATTCCCAACACTTGGGGAAGTATTCTGGATAATAAAACGACATTTTTGCATGATATTTCAGTGCCAAAATGCTGATTATAGCTGAATTATATAAAATTCTGCACTTAAAGTGCGTTTCGGGTGCTTTTTAGTGCGTATTGTAGCTTTCGTAAGGTATATATGTAAACCCTTGTATGTATTCTTGGGTTTTAATGTATTCTTGTCGTTGGACCTACACTTAGGCTCCAATTTTATTGTCTGACTGCTTTCTGCAGTTCTGTTGACACAGTGTGTCTTACCGGTGAGTTTACTAGTATTTCTGACGCAACGCTCTCGTGTATGCATAAAGCAATATTTTGTAGTATACAACGTGCATGAATTCACTTGTTTAGTATGTGTTCAGACATTGCTGACAATTAAGCACATAATTGCAGTCATTAAATAATGATTAAAGTGTAGGGAAATTACCGGTTTGGTGCCAGTTGTCACAGTCTCCCCCCGTTAAAAGAATTTCGTCCCGAAATTCAGACTGAACTAACTCTCGCAGGAGTCTTCTTGAATAGGTGGGGATACTTTTCCTTGAACTGGTCTTCACGTTCCCATGTGTACTCGGGTCCGTGCTTAGAGCTCCAACGTACTTTGACAAGTTTAACAGTGCTCCCCCTGGTCTTATTGACTTTCCAGTCGGTAACCTCCACGGGTTGTTCTGTAAATCGGAGGGCGTCATCAATGTGCACTTCATCCACCGGGATGATCACGTCTTCTTGTGTTGGACTCTTCTTGAGGTTGGATACATGGAACGTATCATGTACCCCATTAAGTTCTTCCGGTAATTCCAACTTGTATGCCACGGTACCAATCCTTTCCAAGATTTTGAATGGTCCGATGTATCGTGGATTCAGCTTTCCACGTTTTCCAAATCTTACTACGCCCTTCCAAAGTGAGACCTTCAACAACACTTTGTCTCCCACCTCGAATTCTACTGGTTTTCTTTTCAGATCAGCGTAGCTCTTTTGTCGATCTCGAGCCGCCTTAATGCGCTCTCGGATCTGCGCAATCTTTTCGGTTGTCTCTTGTACAAGTTCAGGACCAACCATACGTTTATCTCCAGCGTCTGCCCAACATAAGGGCGAGCGGCATTTGCGGCCATACAGAGCTTCGAACGGCGCGGCCTTTATGCTTGTATGATAACTGTTATTGTAGGAGAACTCAACCAAGGGTAGGTGAGTATCCCAGCTGCCGCCTAGATCCATGACAGATGCGCGAAGCATATCTTCCAATGTTTGTATAGTCCGTTCGCTCTGGCCGTCTGTTTGTGGGTGGAATGCTGTGCTTAGATCTAACTGAGATCCAAAGGCTTCCTGAAATGATTGCCAGATTCTTGAGACAAAGCGTCCATCTCTGTCTGAAATAATTGAGATTGGCACTCCATGACGTGCCACAATTTCTCTTAAGTATATCTCAGCAAGCTTTCCAGTGCTGTCTTTTTCTCGGATCGGTAGGAAGTGCGCAGACTTCGTTAACCGATCGACTATCACCCAGATCATATCATGCCCTCTAGGGGTCTTGGGTAATTTCGTTATGAAGTCCATCGAGATTTGCTCCCACTTCCACATGGGTATCTCTGGTTGTTGTTGTAGGCCGGACGGTTTCTGATATTCTGCCTTAACCTTGGCACAGGTTAGGCATTTTCCAACATAAATAGCAACATCGCTTTTAAGTCTCGGCCACCAGTAATATTCTTTCAAGTCTTGATACATTTTGTCCGATCCTGGATGGATCGAATATCTTGATTTGTGGGCTTCATCAAGGATGACTTCTCATATGCCACCATAGAGTGGAACCCAAATACGCTTCTTGAAGTATAAGGCTCCCTCTTCGTTTGGCACCATGTATTTCAACATACCCCGGAGGTATTCAGCTTTACGGTTTTCTCCTTTAAGAGCTTCCTGTTGTGCATCACGAATGCGTGCAGTGAGGTTCATTCGAATGGTCATTTCCAACGCTCGAACCCTTAGGGTCTTAACCCTTTCTTTTGACTTAGCGCGTCTGTTACTACGTTTGCCTTTCCAGGATGGTACTTAATCTCACAATCGTAATCATTTAGCAACTCGACCATCGCCGCTGGCGCATATTCAATTCCTTCTGATCAAATATGTGTTGTAAGCTTTTGTGATCTGTGAAGATTGTACATCGAGTACCGTATAGATAGTGTCGCCAGATCTTCAAGGCGAATACCACTGCGCCCAGCTCCAGGTCGTGAGTGGTATAGTTTCTTTCATGTACCTTCAATTGTCTTGAAGCGTAAGCGATGACTTTCAGGCGTTGCATGAGCACGCAACCCAAGCCTTGTCGTGAGGCGTCGCTGTAAACCTCGAAGTCTTCTGTGCCTTCGGGTAAAGATAGTATTGGTGCATCGCATAGCTTATTTTTAAGTAACTGGAAGGCTTCTTCTTGTTTGTGACCCCAGTCGTATTTCTTGTCTTTCTGAGTAAGGGTCGTTAGCGGTTGAGCTATCTTTGAGAAATTCTCGATGAATCGCCGATAATAGCCCGCTAAGCCCAAAAATTGTCGAACTTCAGTTGGGGTCTTGGGAGCTTCCCAATTCTTTATTGCTTCTATCTTGGACGGGTCTACATGAATGCCTTTCTCATTCACAACGTGACCAAGAAATTGTACTTCGCGAATCCAGAATTCGCATTTCGAGAACTTTGCATAAAGCTTCTCTTTCTTCAGTAGTTCCAAGATGGTTCTGAGATGTTGCACGTGTTCTTCTTTCGTTTGCGAGTAAATCAGGATATCATCGATAAATACAATCACGAATTTATCGAGATATGGTTTGCATACGCGGTTCATCAGATCCATAAAGACCACTGGTGCATTCGTCAGCCCGAATGGCATCACAAGGAATTCGTAGTGCCCATAGCGTGTTCTGAATGCAGTCTTTGGTACGCTTTCCTCTTGGATTCTCAGCTGATGGTATCCAGATCGAAGGTCGATCTTGGAATAGTAGCTTGATCCTTGCAATTGATCAAATAAGTCATCAATCCTCGGTAGCGGGTACCGATTCTTGATAGTGAGCTTGTTCAGTTCCCTGTAATCGATACACATCCGCAGAGTTCCATCCTTCTTCTTCACGAATAATACTGGAGCTCCCCAGGGTGAGAAGCTTGGCCTTATGAATCCTTTATCCAACAACTCCTGAAGTTATGTAGACAGTTCTTGCATTTCGGATGGTGCAATTCGATAGGGAGCCTTGGCTACAGGAGCGGCTCCTGGAACCAAGTCTATATGAAATTCGACTTATCGTTGCGGAGGTAGTCCTGGCAGATCTTCAGGGAACACATCAGGAAATTCCTTTACCACAGGAATGTCTTCGAGTTTTGGCTCCACAGCCTTCTTGTCTATAACGTGTGCTAGGAAAGCGACACATCCTTTCCTTAAGCACTTCTGTGCCTTCATACAACTGATGATTCGTAGAGGCTCGTTTCTTCTTTCTCCATGTACGATGAGAGTTTCATCATTCACCAAAGGGATGCGAATGATTTTCTCATGACAAATAACCTCGGCTTTGTTCTTGGACAACCAGTCCATTCCGACTACTACATCGAAGCTACCCAATTGAATAGGTAAGAGGTCGATGCTAAATCTTCGTTCACCAAGTTCTAGTGTGCAGCCTCTAACAACTTCGCCCGATTCAACGAGTTTACCATTGGCTAGTTCTATGGAATAAGGAATTTCTAATCTACTAGATTCTATTCCAAGTATGCGCTTAAATTCCACAGACATGAAGCTATAATCGGCGCCAGTGTCAAATAATAGGGATGCAAAGTGATTGTTAATGAGAAACGTACCGGTGACCACATTAGGGTCCGCGCGTGCGTCCTTTGCTCCAATCACAAATGCTCGAGCCTGAGCATTGTTTCCCTTTGGGCAGTCCTTCATGAAATGATCATTGCTTCCACAAATGAAGCATCCTTGGTTCCACCCTTTCCCGTTACCATTCTTGTTACCAGCACCATTTCCATTCCGGTTCTTTCCTTTTCCCCAACAGTCTTCTTCTTGATGACCCAACTTACCACAGTTGTCGCACCTTGGAATGCGACAAGTTCCTTCATGATGAAACTTACACTTTTGGCATTTAGACATGGTGCCTTAGTATCCTTTGGTTGCAACCTCCTGAGGCGGGTTAGCGTCGCGCTTCTTATTGGAACCCTTGTTGTTGCTTCGGGTTGCCTGGTTCAGATTCACATGCTTCCTTTTCTTGTCACCAGACGACTCAGCATGCGTCTCGGTCTTTTCAGAGGGGTTCAGCGATAACTTCTTCATACGAACACAATCTTCAGTAAGGCTGACAGCCAGAGTTACAGCCTCGGTGATCGTTTGAGGTTTGGCCGAAGTTACCATGCCACGAAACTCTGGGGCCAGTCCCCAAATGTAGCGTTCGACACGCTTAAATTCAGGAGTCACCATGTAGGGAAGCACTCTTGACAGATCGTGGAACCTTCGAGTATAACCATTAATATTAGCACCTTCCATGGTCAAGTGCCAGACTCCGTTTCCAGCCTTTGGAGTTTAGCACGAGAGGAGTACTTCTCTCTCATTCTTTCTTTCAGTTCATCCCAAGTTAGGCCATAAGCAGCATCATCACCCAAAGTTTGGGCTTGCAGGTTCCACCAAGTCAGAGCTTCATCGACAAACAATCTGGTAGCAAAAGTGACTTGCTGATCCGCGGTACACTTGCTCATGCGGATAGTAGCTTCAGTCTTCTCCGTCCAACGTACAAATGCTACTGCACCTCCTGTGCCATCATAGTTCATCGGCTTGCAGTCGAGGAACTGCTTGAAAGTGCAGCCTGGAATTGATTCAACCAATTCTCATGTGAGCAATCGAAGAAATAATGAAACAAGGACCGTTCATATATTTCTCCATGCTTAGCAAATCATCGTAAGGTTACCTTGAGCTGCGTTGCCTCCAGATGAATCTCCATTCCCATTACGTCTAGCATTGCTTGGTCCTCCACTGTCTTGAGTACGGTTCGCCTCGTACTGGGCGATAGCAGCGAAGATCCGTTCCTCCAGTAGAGCGTTCAGCTCTTCAGCAGTTCTTGGCAGTGGGGGAGGAGGAGGTTGATCATCATTGCGAGCATTCACAGCTTTCCTGGGTGCCATGTTCTGACAGAACATAACACAACAGGGTTAAACATTTGTTTGATATCGTCATACTAGACAGTAGTAGTATATATATTCACAGGTATATACCGCATAAGTGACATCAAACAATTATTACTCTAGTAGAGTACTTAGTAGGCTTGCACTGAGGGAATCCATACGTGACAAGACTTGCTGTGGTTTCTGTGCACTGAATTCCATAATTATGTATGCATCCATAATTACGTAAGTCCTTGCCCAGTCCGCACAGTTTGTTTCATCCGCGTATTTCTTCCTTCAGATAGGCCATTGCTTTCAGGTAAAGTCACGTATACTTGTGACATTCTACTTCTAGTATATGCTAATTATCACACATAATTGCAAGTAATTTCTCAGTTAAAGACAAGTGCTACTTCGGTGCACCCTAAGTCTCGTAGTGTCTTCTCTAGACTCATGTAGACAGTTTCAGGTAGTGGATGTCGCGGGACGTTTTAGGCAATGAAAACTCTTTGAAAATTGTTTTCGTGAAAGGATCCTAGGGATTGTAGACTAGACTCGAGAATGAATCCTGGTTCACTACAATCGCAGCTCTGATACCAATCTGTCACACCCCTTTCTGTGGTGGAAGCAAGAGGTGTGATCATGAAAGGTTCTCATTACATACGAAGAGTAAACATACTACATGCTCAAAAATAACTTCAAACATTATAATACCGAAAACATAAGTCAAGTGTTTACAACACGAAATAGCATATTGTCTTAAAAGTTACAACTTTATTTATCGATAAACATAACGACATCCACGAGCATGAGTATGACCACGTGCACATCCATCCTAGTAACCTGAAATACATGTGAGTTTTTGGAAAAACGTCAACATAATGTTGGTGTGAATTCATGCAGTTTTTGTATTTCACGTTTGTATACTTTGTGTGAAAACATAGTTTGTGTCATGAATAAATCAAGTTTTCATATATTAATCAAGTATTCATGTGTACACCACGTACTCATGTATAGTTCAAGTTTTTCTTGAGTACCCCACGTACTCAAGTATAATTCCCGTTTTCTTGAGTACCCCACGTACTCAAGTATAATTCAAGTTTTCTTGAGTACCCCACGTACTTCAAGTATAAATCAAGTTTTCATGTGTACCCCACGTACTCATGTATAATTCAAGTTTTAGTATGGTATAAATTTTTATGTAAATAAAGTATTCCTGTAAGTATCAGGATTGTTAATGGGTTGCAAAGCCATTAACATGTGACACGACATAGGAAGTCACCAAACCTTAGGCATTTTTCTAGTTGGCATATTCTGAGACACAAAAGCACTACTCGATACTCGCCCTCACCGAGAGTGTGGCTGCCCGGCACCCGTTAGATCTAACCTTTTGTTCTGCGGTCTAGGTATATAGTTGATTAATGGTGCTTATGGTACCCTATTCGTGACACGATCTCTCGTATCATTTCTCATAACGCATCCTACTTGGTACTCGTCCTCACCAAGTGCGCTTCTCGTATTCTTATATCTCATCACACTTGGTACTCGTCCTCACCAAGTGTGCTTCTTGTACTTTTATCATACCATTTATAAACATAGTAATATTTGTACATGTATTTCACCCCCGAAGTTATAAAACTGAAAACAGTTAAAAGAAAAGGGGGAGCATGAACTCACAACTTTGCGTTCCTTGCGTCGTAAACTTCACCGGATTTGCTTAATTAACGTCGTGACCTATACGCGTTTTCTTAACATCAGTCGCTAGACTTGCTTCGTAAAGCACGAGTCACTATCTTTTGTATTTGTATTGTTGTGTTAAAAATATTTTATATTTTTAACTAAGTATCTTACTTATATTATTTTCTCATAAATTAATATAAGTATCTCGTGTTTTGCACTTTGCACCCGAATTATGTACCTTGTATGATGTATGTGTATTTTTATGTTTATACTCCTCATGAGTAATTAGTGTATTTTTAAGTTCTAATACACTAGCACGTATAACACATACTATATACACTTAGCACAGCAGTTGGCGATCAAATAATATATATTTTTCTCTCAAACATATATATACTTAATATCCATTTTTATTCTTGAAGAAATCCTCATTTCTTATCACCAAAAATTAGGGAAACCTTTGTATTATCTTTAGATACATTTTTAGGGAATAAGTTTCTCAAAAACTTATATTTTTCCTAAGTGTCAAAATTTATAAAAATTTTGACAGAGTTTCCCCTAAAAATGGAGGTTTCCCATGTTTTCAAAACATGTGTTTATTTTCTTTTAAATCGTCAACAATCATCAACAACAATTATCAACAATAATCATCAACAATAATCACTAATTTCTCCATTTCATGAACTTAAATATTTACAAAAATGTGTAGTAACTTACTAGCACATTTAGTAAGTCTTGTTATCTTTAAAATAAGTTTAATTTCTTAAAAACTTTATTTTCAAAGATCTTGAAGTTTCACAACTTCTAGTCATGATTTTAACAAACATATTTCTTGTTAAATTTTTCTTGTGACACAAGTGTTTACACACTTGTTTATTTACTAAAATGCTTTTAGTTTATGTAAGGTCCGGGTTTTAACAAAACTAGCATTCTCCGCTTGGTTCTTCCGAAAAACAACTTGTAGATCTTTAGATCTACATGTTTAGAGTCTTATTTTACAAGAAAATTTATATTTACACAAGTTCATGTTTCATGTATGGAAAGTTTCATCATCTTCCATAACTTTAACATTAACATACTACTAGTTCATGTTCTTGAACATAACCTAGTATGGTTAGATGATGATCTATCCCACTTCTAGTAACAAACAACATCAAATAATAACAACCATACAAGATTCACATGATTTACACACTTATCTACTCTTTATCCAACTAGTTTATCTTTCTTTCAAGACTTTTAGTTTTGATCTTGTGTGTTCTTGAGTTTTAACCATTAAATCACCTATTAACCACTTTAAACAAGAACAAGAGGATGTTTTAGAAAACTTACTACTAGCTCGTGGCTAGGGAAGAATCAAGGCGTAAACAAGGTGGATAAAAGAGATATAGAGAGGTTCTTGAGTTTTCGAAAGTACCGAGCCTCCTTGTATGATCCCTTGCACACTTGTATGTATAAGAAATGGTTGTACAAGAACTTGATGATGGATGTGTAGTGGTGATGGTGTTCGGCCGTGACCAAGCCAAGAGAAAGGAGAGAGAGCAAGTTTGGTTTATGGTGTGATGAAAGAGGATGCATATCCTTTGTTCTTATTTAATAACCAATCAAGCTTTTTATCCAACATATAACATGCTTTCTAGATACTAGACATAAGGGATTAAAATAATCAAAAAGGTGGGGAGTGTGTCACCACATGGTGACCGTAAATTGAAGGGGGGGGTGGGGTATATGGTTGGATTTTGATGATATAGTTAAGTGTTTAGTTGAAATCCAAAAGGACTTAGTTAGTACATTTATGTGTGTTATATAATATAATGGGTGTTAGGGTGTTCAGGGGCCCTAACTAGCTCAGAAAAGTGCAAACAATGTCATTGACAATATTTCTATGTTCCGGGTAAAGTCCGGTTGTTCAGTTGGATACTGGTTCGTTAAAGTGCTAAATTACACTTTTTAGTGTCTTTTCAGTACCTTTTTGTATCCCTTTCAATTCCCAACACTTGGGGTTTTTGGATAATAAAACGACATTTTTGCATGATATTTCAGTGCCAAAATGTTGATTATAGCTGAATTATATAAAATTATGCACTTAAAGTGCGTTTCGGGTGCTTTTTAGTGCGTATTTTAGCTTTCGTAAGGTATATATGTAAACCCTTGTATGTATTCTTGGGTTTTAATGTATTCTTGTCGTTGGACCTACACCTAGGCTCTAATTTTATTGTCTGACTGCTTTCTGCAGTTCTGTTGACACAGTGTGTCTTACCGGTGAGTTTACTAGTATTTCTGACGCAACGCTCTCGTTTATGCATAAAGCAATATTTTGTAGTATACAACGTGCATGAATTCACTTGTTTAGTATGTGTTCAGACATTGCTGACAATTAAGCACATAATTGCAGTCATTAAATAATGATTAAAGTGTAAGGAAATTACCGGTTTGGTGCCAGTTGTCACAAGCAGCTAGTTCTGCTTTAGCAGCTAAACATGGTCACACGTTCAAGTACGCCACCACCGTGAATTGCTGTTTAGTTTGAGACGTTTCGGTTAGATTAACTAAAAACTCCAAATCACTGATTTCTAAGTCGTTTGTTTTTGGTGACCTAAGGATGACATTGATTTATCTTGCTTTTAAATTTTGTTTTGTTAAAACTTCAAATACTTCAACTTTTACTTATCTTTCTTGGGTGAACTTGCACCAAACCTTCTCCACAACTAATCTACATGTTGTGGGGCTTTAGTTGAGGTATTCATCTAGAAAGTTTGAGGTTCAAACACTGTAACACCCCGTGTTTTCACGAGTGAAAGTCAAAGTCAAGGTCAAAGTCAACGACCGATTTCGCGCGACTTGACTCGTAGAAATGTTTTTATTTTGATTATATTATGTGGAGTAAGTGTCGTTCATTACAATAATCGAACCATATTAATCGTATTTCAATCGACCTACGACTGTGAATGATAGGAAGTAACAATGCGATAAAGTTAATTGACTAATAATCAAGCTATACTAATTAAATCGACATCAAATCGTAACTCGAGCTATGTATTTTACTTGTCATTTATACGTGTGTGTGTGCCTTACGTGTTACCTGTGCATGTTTATTTTATGTATGTTGTGGTAATCAAGCAAACTCAATCGAACTCGAAGTCTAACTCGAATGTAAACGAACCCGAACCCGAATTCCGAGTCGAACCAAATAAGAAGTAGTTGGGACTGAAAGTAATTTGATTAGGAAACCCTATCGAATCGATCGTAATCGAAACCGAAGCGTCGTCGCACCGAACGCACCTAGACAGGCGACATCCGCACGGATGGTCAATCCGCACGGATTGCCAATCCGGATGGATGACCAATCCGCGCGGACAGCCTATCCGGGTAACGTGCCATCCGCACGGCTCACCCTTTCCCCTTTTGGCATCCTATAAATACACGGGTCACTCTGCTACTTTTCCACTTTTGGCAAGTGACGTCCGAACCGCACGCATTCTTCACTTTTTCTCAGATCTCTCTCAATCCAGGTAAGATCTTGCACTAATTCTTGTACATTCTTGATCACTACACAATTCTACACCTTTCCATCTTTCAAATCTCCACTTTTAACCATGAAATCACCAAGATTTGAGGTATTCTCGAGTGACGTCATCATGAAGTTCTTATAAACTTCAAGCTTGACTTCATTCCACCAAGAATAACTCAGATCTAAACGATTTCCACAAGATTTCACAACATCACCTAAATCTAAACTTTTCTAAGGATAAAAGAGTTGAAAGAAATAAACCTAAGTCCTCTCCTTCTTTTACCCTTAAGAACGGTACGAATCCGATCGGTTCTAGTCTCTACTCGATAATAGTAATGCACTAGTCCTAGATCTGGATTCTACCCGCCAGACACCTGATTTCGGGGTCAACCGGAATGACCGTTCTGAGTCGCCGACAGGCCAAGTTAGGGTGGTTCCTGACCGGTCTAGTCGTGCTGGTAAGAATACAACTCCAAGTGGTTGCCACGTAATCAGAACGTGTCGATAAACGACAACAGAAACCAAGAGTAGACGAACGGAACAATCAGACCAGGGACTGTCCGCACGGACCGGTTGTCCGCACGGACAAGCTGTGCGCACGGACAGGCGATACGGACGGGTTGTCACCCGGACGAGCTACCCTTGGGACCCACTTTCCAAACAAGGTTTGAGTATCGACGAATGAGCAATCCGTACGGACGACCTCTGAATGGATTACTCTTCGGATCATGAGATACTAAGGCCTTAAAATGAATTCAAACAGTGTTCATCCGCACGGCCAGGTCGTCCGCACGGACAGGCTATCCGGACGGATTGTCTCTGCCCGCGCGCACAAGACTGTCCGCACGGATTACCATTGTCCGCACGGACTACCATCCGGACGGATTGTTGTCCGCGCGACCGGCTCGAAAGGTAGAAACACTTAAATGCTTTCTAAATGCTACAACGAAAACTTCAAAGCACAAGCCATCATACACAAACACATCCTTAACTTAAGAAGAAACAATCCACTTGAACGTTTATCCGCACGAACAACTTGTCCGTACGGATGAGCAATCCGCACGCACGACTAGTCCGTATGGATGAGCAATCCGCACGCACGACTAGTCCGCACGGATTACCATCCGCACGTATAGCTCACGCGCACGGATAGCTTATCCGGATGGGTCACCATCCGCACAGACTACCATCCGTACGGATAGTTCACCCGCACGAATGACTTCCTCTCACGGATAGTTGATCCACACGATCAGCCATCCTAACCACTCTCACTTTGTACTGTTTTGCGTACCACTTATCGTTACGTTATCGAATCTATTCAGGCTAACCGTACTCGCTGAAAAGCGCTCCCTTCAATCCATATTCGCTGTGAGTATACTCGAACCCATTTTGCTTTTAGCACTTTTGGGTGTTACATACGTTACGAATATTCAAACTACAACTATCACACTACTCAAGCTATTTTTAACGCTAAACCATTAATGCATGTTATACGTGGCTTATGAATGCTTGTTTGTTATGTTTACACATGGAATGCTGTCTACCTGCCTTAGCAATGATAGTATTATAGTTTGGACTCAGCACCCGTTCTCACGGGGGTTGTTAAGGATCTTTTACTTGCATGGATTACGGTGGTAATCATGTATTGCGAACTGCCTCGGGCAGTCAACCCGCAGTCATTGGTATCGATGGATCTATGTCGATAACTAACGTGCTTCATTTCACTATGTGTACGTGCTGGTTATGCGTAAACGAATTCGAACTCTATATGCTATTATCAAACTTGTATGCTCACCTTTACATTTTATGTATTGACTTTATTTTAACGTATGTGACAGGTGCTTAGGTTGCTTATATGCTTCTCGGGCTGTGATGAAATTGAAGCTACGAACTGGAGTCTTAGAAACCAACGAATAAATTTGTCATGTTTAAATCTGAGTTGTCGGAACAGAATATTTGTTCAGTTTTTGTCTGTAATAACTTGTTTGCTATTTGAGACATGGTATGGGACATGTTAACTTAAATTGAATGGTAATGATAGTTGTTATGGAAACTTCTGGACAATCTGTTTCGCTCAGTGCCACGCCCCGATGATTCCGCCATCGGTTGGGGTGTGACAGATTGGTATCAGAGCCATAACTATAGGGAATTAGGCAAGACTCGACCTAGTCCGGGTCGAAGTCTTAGAGACCTAGACTATAGTTAAGAACCAACAGACCAACTCACGCGTATGCGTAAACCCGCCACTATCACTCGCTCTTTTCTACCACTGCACTCGAATTTTCAAGTTATGAACAGGTAATGAGGCCGAGGATAGGTGTGAGAACCTCAAACTCTCGACTAAAGTTGCCTAATCAGCTTGCATTTTAGCTACAAACGAGGAGAATCATACCAAATTAGGAGTGAAATCCATATTTTGATGAATAATCTCCTCAAATTTTATCAAAAACAGGGACAGAAGTTGCAAGATAGGGGTGAAACCCCAACCTTGATGACTTGTCCTGCTTTATACAAAAACTCCCACCAAAGTTCCGATGGACTCCAACGATCTAAAGACACAATATAACCAATGGGAATTGCACCAATGCCCAAGAATCGAGGCAAAGGCATAGTCCTGGAGGTAATTGTGCACACAGGATCCTTGCGAATAGTCGAGCCACTTTGGTTAGTCGAAGTCTATTAGCCACAGACAATCTACCTTTGATTTATCGACCTTTATGAAGATTTTATGTGTTTTCCTGCTTATTTGTTAACGTTTTGAGGAACTACTGGTTTCGACCCAACACTATTGCTTCTGCTAAGACACACAACACCCAACACATCATTCGAACGGTCGCGAACTTTAAATACTAGGCTTCTGTTTTCTGAGTGCCTTAGTGACTAGGAGCGTACATGTGTGTTTTGCTATTGTGCTTACATGTTCAGGAATACTATGATTATGTGCTCTATGTGTTTATGTGATTTTGTGCAATTCTGTGATTTTGTGACTACATGGTACGTGTTACTGAGCTTTAGTAGTAATAGACGTGTGAGGTGAGATTCGAATACATGTGTTGAGTTCCGTGGCGATGTCTATTGCAGACAATGTCGTCTGGATCTCGTCATACACTCACTCGTCAGGAAAAGAGGGACAGGCGTCTTGCCTCTATTATCGCGAAAAGTGTGGCTAAAGCTGTGAGCGATGCCTATGAGAACGCTAGCAAATCATCCGAGGAGTCGAGGACTGAAGGTCCTAAAGCTGCCGCAAGACCTTTCAGCTTCAAACAATTCAAGTCATGTGGGCCGAAAGAATTCACAGGCGAAGGAGGTCCTATTGCACTATTCCACTGGTTTGACTCTATCGAGGTTACTCTGCGACAAAGTGGTTGCCCTGATGACCTTCGAACTCTAAACGCTACCGGCGTCTTTCAGTCCCGTGCTTTGGACTGGTGGATGGCCGAGAGGAACAAGAGAGGGAATGATTCAGCTTACGGGTTGTCGTGGGACGAGCTCAAGGAAGTCATGCTAGAGGAATTCTGCCCTCCTCACGAACGTCAAAAGCTTAAAGATGAATTCTGGCACATACATCAGAAGGATGGAGACAATGCTGGTCTCACTGCACGTTTCAAACAGCTCAACATTATCTGTCCCGATCAGGTCAAGACTCCCGAGATGACCATCAAGAAGTACATCCGAGCTTTGCCCGACTGCGTTGCTGATTTCGTGCAAGCAGCTAAGACTACGACGATCGAAGAGACCTATCTGTTGGCCGCTGAAATCAACGACAAAAGGGTTAAAGCTGGGGTGTGGGATAAAACCTCCAAGCATCTGCATCAAGCTATCGCTACTGCACCAACTGCTGAACCTACCTCGTCAAGCAACAAGAGAAAGAACAAGAGAAAGAACAACTCCACCAACAAGAACTGTGCGATTACTGCTGCACCGATCCAAGTTGTACCTGCCCAACAGCGTCAAGTAGCGGTGCCTGTGGCCAATGCACCGCCTGCAAAGCGTGCATATACTGGACCACACCCGCTCTGCCCTACTTGCACCTATCATCACCCGACAGCTATTCAATGCCGCTTCTGTGCTCACTGTAATGTATACGGCCACTTTACTGCCAACTGCCGTATTCGCCAAGCTCCTACCAATCAAGCTCTACTCGCTGCCCCACAGGGTCAACAAGCTCCTCCGGCACCCGCAGTCAAAGCCAGAGCCTGCTTCACGTGTGGCGACCCGAATCATTTCGCCAACATGTGCCCGAACAGGGTAGTGAAACAAGAACCGCAACAGCAGCAGCCACAGCAGCAACAACAACAGCAACAGCAACAACAGGCCGCACGCGCCAGAACTTTCAATCTCAACGTGCGTCAAGCCCAGACCGACAACAACGTGGTCAACGGTACGTTCCTCGTGAATGGTATTTATGCTTCATGTTTGTTTGATACTGGAGCGGATAATTGCTTTGTGTCGTTCAAATTTGAGAAACTCCTTAGTCGTAGACGTTCCAAACTCTCCTCGGCATTCGAAGTTGAAGTCGCTACTGGAAGAACCGTCGCTGTTAATTCCGTTATCCGTGATTGTACTCTTGAACTCAACAATCACATCTTCTCGATCGACCTTATTCCGATGCAACTCGGAAGCTTCGATATCATAGTAGGCATGGATTTTCTTCGAGAAAACCATGTTGAAGTTGTGTGCTTCGACAAGATGATTCGTTTCTCGCTCGCAAACGGTGATTTATTATGTGTTTATGGCGATACTACTTCAAAAGGGCTCAAGCTTATGTCATGCCTACAAGCTAGCAAGTATCTCCGCAAGGAATACAGGGCTTTCTTGGCTCACGTTGTAGCAGCGGAGAAGGAAAAGAAAGAGAAGAAGGAAGTAAAAGACGTTCCCATGGTTTGGGAATTCCCTCAAGTTTTTCCAGAGGACCTTCCCGGACTACCTCCAAAACGTGATATTGATTTTCGTATTGATCTCATTCCTGGAGCTAACCCTACCGCCAGAGCTCCTTATTGACTCGCGCCGTCCGAAATGCGCGAACTCGCAACCCAACTCCTGGAATTACTTGAAAAAGGCTTCATTCGCCCGAGCACCTCTCCTTGGGGCACGCCAGTCCTTTTCGTCAAAAAGAAGGACGGGTCGTTCCGGATGTGCATCGACTACCGGGAGTTGAATAAGTTGACTATCAAGAACCGCTATCCTCTGCCTCGAATCGACGATTTGTTTGACCAACTACAAGGCGCTACGTGTTTCTCGAAGATCGATCTACGTTCAGGATACCATCAGCTGCGTATACAAGAAGAGGATATACCCAAAACCACATTTCGAACTCGTTATGGCCATTACGAATTCGTTGTCATGCCTTTTGGCCTAACCAACGCACCAGCAGTTTTCATGGATCTAATGAATCGCGTGTGTAGACCATATCTCGACCGTTTCGTCATGGTGTTCATCGACGATGTCTTGATCTATTCCAAGTCGAGAGCCGAACACGCGCAGCATCTACGTTTGGTTCTCGAGTTGCTCCAGGGGAACCAACTCTACGCCAAATTCTCCAAGTGCGAATTTTGGTTGGGGGAGGTTCAGTTTCTGGGTCACATTGTGAATAGTCAGGGTATTCACGTCGATCCTGCGAAGATTGAAGCTGTCAAAAGCTGGGTTACGCCTAAGAACCCGTCTGAAGTCCGCTCCTTTCTCGGGATAGCAGGCTATTATCAACGATTTATCGAAGGATTCTCGAAGATTGCTGTACCACTTACCTCTCTCACGCATAAGGATCAGCCTTTTGTCTGGGGAACCAAACAAGAGTCTGCCTTTCGAACCCTCAAATACATGCTTTGCAATGCTCCTGTTCTCACACTACCCGACGGAAACAATGATTTCATTGTCTACTGTGATGCTTCCAACCTTGGTCTCGGGTGTGTTCTTATGCAACGAGACAAGGTTATAGCTTACGCATCTCGACAGCTCAAAATCCACGAGAAGAACTATACAACCCATGATCTCGAGCTAGGCGCAGTTGTTTTTGCATTAAAGATTTGGCGACACTACCTGTATGGTACCAAGTGTACGATCTTCACCGATCATAGGAGCCTACAACACATCTATAATCAGAGGGAACTAAATATGCGTCAACGCCGATGGGTAGAACTTCTCAACGATTACGACTGTGAGATTCGTTATCACCCAGGCAAAGCAAATGTTGTTGCCGACGCACTTAGCAGACGGAGCTATCTGCTTAGCACTCGTAATGTTCAAGCCCAGCACAACCTCGAAGCCCTCATCCGCGACGCCCAGCATACATGTTTCAACGAACGCACCTTGAAGAAAGAAAGAATCTACCACGATGGAGCCCAGCTTGTGAGCAAATCGAATGGGATATTCCACTTCTTAGACCGAATTTGGATTCCCAAGCGAACCAACCAGCGACAGATTATCATGGATGAAGCCCACAAATCCCGATACTCTATCCATCCAGGTGCTGACAAAATGTACCATGATCTTCGCTATAGGTACTGGTGGCCGGGTATGAAAAGGGATATCGCTCTCTACGTCGGAAAATGCCTAACCTGTGCTAGAATCAAGGCTGAACATCAAAGACCCTCTGGCTTGCTCGAACAACCACCAATTCCCATGTGGAAGTGGGAGAGCATAGCTATGGATTTCATAACCAAGCTTCCAACCACGTCATCAGGCCACGACAGCATTTGGGTTGTTATTGACCGTTTGACTAAATCAGCTCACTTTCTGCCAATACGAGAAGACTACAAGGTAGAACGATTAGCCCGAATCTACACTGACGAGATCATCTGTCGACATGGGATGCCTCGTGACATCATCTCTGATCGTGATGCTCGGTTTACTTCACGATTGTGGGAAACATTCCAAGCGGCACTCGGTACAACGCTTAATCTAAGTACTGCGTTCCACCCACAAACCGACGGTCAGACTGAAAGAACGATTCGTACTCTTGAAGACATGCTCCGTTCGTGTGTTCTAGACTTCGGTGGTAATTGGGATAGACACCTTCCGTTAGTCGAATTCTCGTATAACAACAGCTACCAGGCTAGCATCCAGATTGCACCTTTCGAGGCCTTATACGGAAGAAGATGTCGATCGCCTATTGTGTGGCACGAGATCGGTCACTCGCAACTAACCGGTCCGGAGCTACTACAAGAAACGACAGACAAAATTTTCCAAATTCGGGACAACCTAGCGAAAGCTCGGGATCGACAGAAAGTTTACGCCGATAAAAAGCGCAAGCCCCATGAATATGGCGTTGGTGACTACGTACTCCTAAAGGTATCACCTTGGAAGGGTGTAGTCCGATTCGGCAAGAAGGGGAAGCTCGCGCCTCGATATGTTGGACCTTTTAAGATTCTGGAAAGGATCGGAAAAGTCGCCTACAGACTCGAATTACCAGAGGAACTTAGCAATGTCCACCCAACTTTCCACGTGTCAAACCTCCGAAAGTGCATCGCCGACCACGACCTACATGTTCCTCTAGACGATCTACAAGTGAACGAAACATTACACTTCATGGAGAAACCTGTCGAAATCATGGATCGCCAAACCAAAGAACTCAGGCGCTCACGCATTCCTATTGTGAAAGTCCGATGGGAAGGCAAACGAGGCGCGGAGTTCACTTGGGAACTCGAAGCGACATGAAGGCAAAGTACCCACAGTTGTTTAATTAAGAAAAATTGTAGACTTATAGATCAAGTGTTTTCACACAACATATCCAAGTCTTAGCAATTTCTATCCGTAAAAGTCGTTTAATTCGGTGACTTTTAGATAAAAACGTGACAAATATGAAAGGTGAAGAAATTGATCAAATCTGAGTGTGTTTAATCATCGCAATCGAGCACCTGCTCAGATACCACTTGTAGGATCGATTTTGACTCCGTTACGATTATGTTTGGTCACGATCGTTCACGGATTCCGCACGTCTCAGAGTCAACAACTATCCGCGCGAATAGGCTAGACAACAAGTCAATACGGATATGTTATCCGCACGGATTGCTATCTGTACGGTGAACATCAACAGCAAAATTCAAATTTCTCACAAACGGCTTCGAATTAAGATTTGAAACTTTGTAGGCTTTTAGATCAGACAATTTCGCATAACATATCCAAAAGTCAGCGATTTTCATCTGTAAAAAGTCGATTAACTCAACAATTTTCAGTGGTCCAAATGAAGAACTCTCACATGTGATCCACGGTTAGTTACGGCTTTCAGCTTAATTTCGGGATGAAATTCCTTAAACAAGGGGAGGCTGTAACACCCCGTGTTTTCACGAGTGAAAGTCAAAGTCAAGGTCAAAGTTAACTACCGATTTCGCGCGACTTGACTCGTAGAAATGTTTTTATTTTGATTATATTATGTGGAGTAAGTGTCGTTCATTACAATAATCGAACCATATTAATCGTATTTCAATCGACCTACGACTGTGAATGATAGGAAGTAACAATGCGATAAAGTTAATCGACTAATAATCAAGCTATACTAATCAAATCGACATCAAATCGTAACTCGAGCTATGTATTTTACTTGTCATTTATACGTGTGTGTGTGCCTTACGTGTTACCTGTGCATGTTTATTTTATGTATGTTGTGGTAATCAAGCAAACTCAATCGAACTCGAAGTCTAACTCGAATGTAAACGAACCCGAACCCGAATTCCGAGTCGAACCAAATAAGAAGTAGTTGGGACTGAAAGTAATTTGATTAGGAAACCCTATCGAATCGATCGCAATCGAAACCGAAGCGTCGTCGCACCGAACGCACCAAGACAGGCGACATCCGCACGGATGGTCAATCCGCACGGATTGCCAATCCGGACGGATGACCAATCCGCGCGGACAGCCTATCCGGGTAACGTGCCATCCGCAGGGCTCACCCTTTCCCCTTTTGGCATCCTATAAATACACGGGTCACTCTCCAACTTTTCCACTTTTGGCAAGTGACGTCCGAACCGCACGCATTCTTCACTTTTTCTCAGATCTCTCTCAATCCAGGTAAGATCTTGCACTAATTCTTGTACATTCTTGATCACTACACAATTCTACACCTTTCCATCTTTCAAATCTCCACTTTTAACCATGAAATCACCAAGATTTGAGGTATTCTCGAGTGACGTCATCATGAAGTTCTTATGAACTTCAAGCTTGACTTCATTCCACCAAGAATAACTCAGATCTAAACGATTTCCACAAGATTTCACAACATCACCTAAATCTAAACTTTTCTAAGGATAAAAGAGTTGAAAGAAATAAACCTAAGTCCTCTCCTTCTTTTACCCTTAAGAACGGTACGAATCCGATCGGTTCTAGTCTCTACTCGATAATAGTAATGCACTAGTCCTAGATCTGGATTCTACCCGCCAGACACCTGATTTCAGGGTCAACCGGAACGACCGTTCTGAGTCGCCGACAGGCCAAGTTAGGGTGGTTCCTGACCGGTCTAGTCGTGCTGGTAAGAATACAACTCCAAGTGGTTGCCACGTAATCAGAACATCTCGATAAACGACAACAGTAACCAAGAGTAGACGAACGGAACAATCAGACCAGGGACTGTCCGCACGGACCGGTTGTCCGCACGGACAAGCTGTGCGCACGGACAGGCCATACGGACGGGTTGTCACCCGGACGAGCTACCCTTGGGACCCACTTTCCAAACAAGGTTTGAGTATCGACGAATGAGCAATCCGTACGGACGACCTCTGAATGGATTACTCTTCGGATCATGAGATACTAAGGCCTTAAAATGAATTCAAACAGTGTTCATCTGCACGGCCAGGTCGTTCGCACGGACTGGCTATCCGGACGGATTGTCTCTGCCCGCGCGCACAAGACTGTCCGCACGGATTACCATTGTCCGCACGGACTACCATCCGGACGGATTGTTGTCCGCGCGACCGGCTCGAAAGGTAGAAACACTTAAATGCTTTCTAAATGCTACAACGAAAACTTCAAAGCACAAGCCATCATACACAAACACATCCTTAACTTAAGAAGAAATAATCCACTTGAACGTTTATCCGCACGAACAACTTGTCCGTACGGATGAGCAATCCGCACGCACGACTAGTCCGTATGGATGAGCAATCCGCACGCACGACTAGTCCGCACGGATTACCATCCGCACGTATAGCTCACGCGCACGGATAGCTTATCCGGATGGGTCACCATCCGCACGGACTACCATCCGTACGGATAGTTCACCCGCACGAATGACTTCCTCTCACGGATAGTTTATCCGCATGATCAGCCATCCTAACCACTCTCACTTTGTACTGTTTTGCGTACCACTTATCGTTACGTTATCGAATCTATTCAGGCTAACCGTACTCGCTGAAAAGCGCTCCCTTCAATCCATAATCGCTGTGAGTATACTCGAACCCATTTTGCTTTTAGCACTTTTGGGTGTTACATACGTTACGAATATTCAAACTACAACTATCACACTACTCAAGCTATTTTTAACGCTAAACCATTAATGCATGTTATACGTGGCTTATGAATGCTTGTTTGTTATGTTTACACATGGAATGCTGTCTACCTGCCTTAGCAACGATAGTACTATAGTTTGGACTCAGCACCCGTTCTCACGGGGGTTGTTAAGGATCTTTTACTTGCATGGATTACGGTGGTAATCGTGTATTGCGAACTGCCTCGGGCAGTCAACCCGCAGTCATTGGTATCGATGGATCTATGTCGATAACTAACGTGCTTCATTTCACTATTTGTACGTGCTGGTTATGCGTAAACGAATTCGAACTCTATATGCTATTATCAAACTTGTATGCTCACCTTTACATTTTATGTATTGACTTTATTGTAACGTATGTGACAGGTGCTTAGGTTGCTTATATGCTTCTCGGGCTATGATGAAATTGAAGCTAGGAACTGGAGTCTTAGAAACCAACGAATAAATTTGTCATGTTTAAATCTGAGTTGTCGGAACAGAATATTTGTTCAGTTTTTGTCTGTAATAACTTGTTTGCTATTTGAGACATGGTATGGGACATGTTAACTTAAATTGAATGGTAATGATAGTTGTTATGGAAACTTCTGGACAATCTGTTTCGCTCAGTGCCACGCCCCGATGATTCCGCCATCGGTTGGGGTGTGACAAACACCTCCTAATCAATCCATCTAAGTCGCTAAACAACTTCCAAGTAACAAAGTGAACATGACTACACCAAGTCTCTAGAAACTATCCATGTTTGGAATGCACTCGTCTAGTCAACTCACTTGGTTGTTTAAATGATTAAGATGATTCAAATAATCTAATTAAAGTGAGCCAACCCCATCACGTCTCTAACATTTGCCATGTTGGGCATGCACTCGTTGGGTTATTCTCATTTGGCTACTAAGTAACTTAGCTACATTCCATTTACATACTTATGTTTCATGACCATCCGAAATCACCTTCATTGTTTGTGCATTGGTAAACTCTATGAGGTTTGTGGATTACCCAACCTCCATACCTGACAATCTTGACTTGGACTACTAACAAAATTTAAATACATATATATATATATATATGGTGGGGTTCTAGAGTGAACACTAGTGTATTTGCGAACTGAGTGAACAAATCCTGGCCATTGATCTACACACGTGTATGGCTGGGATCTTATCATCAAATCGTAAAATACACTAGTGTATTTCAGTATCAAATCCTGGCCATTGATCTACACACGTGTATGGCCAAGATTCGTTCACTTAGTTCGCAAGCTACATTAGTGTTCACTCTTGAACCTAATCCTATATATATATATATAATGGAGGGTTCAAATGAGAAGATTTTTTTGTAAGAATTGAAAAGAAGAAAATTCAATTAATAAGAATGTTTCGTTTTACTTTATTTAATTTTTGTATTTAATATTAGTGTAAGGGTATATAAGTAAACTTATATAGATCATTTAGTCTTCCTTTTTAATAGCTAACTATATTAATCTTGTAACTTATTTTCAAAAAAAAAATATTTTTTCAAAGAAGAATAAAAATTAATTTAAAGTGTTGGATAAATTACGAGGTGTGTATGATGAATTATGAGCTGTGTAAGATAAATTTTAGTATGTGTAGGATAAATTTCAAAACGTGTAGAATATATTTTGATGTGTGTAGGCAAAACAATTTAGTGTGAAGGATGATAGTCTTTATGACGAGTTAATTAGTCAAAGATAATAATAAATGAGATTAGAGAAAAACTATTTAATGTTTTACAATTGTACTCTTTGTTCTTTTTCTTCTCAATTTAATTTTCTTCTCAAATAAACCTCCCATATGTATATATATAGGTACGTGATCAGGAGAAAACTTCCTAAAGTGTGAGAACGGTGAGAACGCATCTCGGCCTAACACGTGACACGTGATATAATTAGGGTGTAGGGGCTTTTTTGTCATTTTATCTTCCGCTTTTCGAATTTGGTGTCACAATACTGCTTCATTTTTCGCGTTTAAGATTTTTTGGCGTTAACCGAATTCAATAATTACCCGGCGTTTTTAATGGTCTCATTGTATTAATCTTTTTGTTTTAGATAGATAATATTTTTGGCGTTTATGGCGTTTCTAAGTCGTCTGCCATTGGAACCCCATTGTTTGTTCCAGGACTTTTTAGGATGATGGCCCATTGTTTGTTCTTAGATTCCATGGCGTTTTAGACAAGATGGACCATTGTTCTATTATTGTTTATATATTTTTGGCCTTTTACAAGCAGAAAATTATATTACAAACACAGTGGAAAAAATAGAAGCGAAAAAATAAATTAAAAATCCTAATCGGATCTCTCTTCACAATCTTCACTGTCATCGGTCTCTCTCTTCTTTAATTCTACAAGAACTGTCATCAAATATATGGCGTTTTTATGTAAAACTTAACAAACCCATCGGTCTGATTATTTTGTCTGCTCGTCTGTTGAAGTGGCTTTTGTGGATGTTGGGGGACATAGATCGACGACGTGTGGGTGGGTTTTCCGCTTTGCTCTTCAACTTTATCTTCATCTTTATAATCATCCCACTTTTCAGTGTCATTGATCTCTTCTCCTCATCCAAGGCTTCTTCAAGAACAAAGAACACAAAATGACATATGACTGTCATCAGTATCTTTTTCTTGAAGATTTGTCTATCTCATGCAGCAAAATCTTACTGAGTTACTCCTCTCACCTAACAATTCATTCCGTGAAACATCACGAAGAACAATATTGAATATCCAATAAAGCATGTTAGCCATCTTTGATTTTTTTAAATTTTTGGCGTTTTACAGTGAGTGGTATTTAGGAATATTGGCGTTTGTTTTTTTTGGTGTGATCAAATAGAAGTTGCTTAGAGGTATCATTTTATAGGATGTGTTTTGGCACGCAGTTTAGGCGGTGTATTATTATAATAAAGTATTCGTCGTTTCAGTTACTGTTTTGTAATTACTGTTTTTGATAAGCTTTATCTCTGAACTCTGTAACACGTCCCATCTTTCAAGTTTGACGTTTTACATTTTAATATAATAAATGTTGTTAATAATAAAGTTTCCGTTGCTTCAGTTTTACTGTTTTGTAGTTACTGTTTCTAATTACCTTTTCGAGATTTTAGCCTTTTTTATTTTTAATGAGATTTTATATAAAGATGGCACTTTGTTCTATTTTTCTTGAACCTTGGTTTTTATAAATTTTTGAGTTTTTTATAATACTTGTCCAAAGTAATTTTATTATAGTTTGGGCGTTTTTGGGGCATTTTATGGCATGATGGCGTTTTGACAAGCATTTGGCTGTGTGGTGTTTTTATTATATATGGTGTTGTTATTATATAACAATCAACTGAAATAGGAATTTAAATATATATATATATATATATATATATATAAGAAATTGATCTTCCAAATCTTCACTGTCACCAGTCTCTTTCTTATTTTTTGAATCATCTTAACTGGCTGTTTCGACTTTTGTATGATTCCTTTTGTTTTTTTTTTTTTTGTTTGAAGTAGCTTTTTTCTCGCCGTTTGGAATCACAAAGTGTTACATCAGCCTATTTTTCTTGAAGATTTGTACATCTCATGCAGCAAAATGTTATTGAGTTACACCACTCAGTTAACAAGCCATTCGGCGAAACTTCGCTTAGGACAATATTGAATATCCAAGGGATGATGTTTGATTTTTTAACTTTTTGGCGTTTTACTGAGAAAAAGAACGCCACTAAATAAAAGTACCTTAAATCTCTAAATTTGGTCATGCTAAACTCAATAATGTTTTGTTGTATGAGATGGACAACATTGTTAATCCTCAGTTAAGAAAGATGTCTAACAATGTTGTCCACCCCATACAGCTAAACTTTATTGAGAACAAAACTCAATAATGTTTTTGTATGTTTTGGCGTTATAAATTGGATGGAAGTTGATGATAAAGTCAATAAGATTTTACTCAATGAAATGGACAATATCCTCACTTAAGGATTTTGTCCATTACATTGAGCGAAACCTTACCGGCAACCAACTGAATTTCAAAGAAACGTTTTGTTTTAGGGATTTTTGATGTTTGGGTTTTTGGCGTTTCTAAGACGAATGGTATATATTAAATATGGCGTTTTTGTTTTTGTGTGTTTAATGGAAGGTCTGAGATGTTGTATATATAGGATGTTTTTTGGCGGTTGTTTTAGGCGGGATTTTATAACAATAAATGCTAGTAATTAAGTCCCGTCGTTTCAGTAACTGTTTGTTCAACTTTATCGTTTAAAACCAGTTTGGCATTTTATATCTAATGGCGTTTAGATTAGGATGGTGTGTATTATGTAGGTTAAGGAGGGGGAATGTAATGGCGTTTTATTCATGAGATGGCGTTTTGTGTAGAGAAATCAAAAGACTTTTTTACCCTTAATGAAGCGCGCCACACTAATAAAAGTGATGTTATTTACGAAAACGTCACCGCGTTATCTAGTCCATACTTGTGTGTGCTTTATATATATATATATATATTGTTGAATGTTATTCGCCAATGCAATCGCAACTCTATCGCATCGCATCGCAACCCAAAATACAAGTTACTTTTTTGGTTATTAGGTTGATTATGTTATTTGTGTAACTAATGTGTAATACTATCTCATCGCTTACTCGAAACGCAATGCAACGCCCAACGAACGAAACAAAAAGTCGGAAACCAACTCACGCGAGCCATCCGATCGAATGACCCTTCGATCGAATGGTCATCCGACCGGATGACCATCCGATCGGATGGCCATCCGACCCATTCCTTCGCACCGCCTTTTCTCCCTCTCACACTATAAATACCCCACCTGTCACATCACTATTCATTGATGTGACAGCTCTCCTCCGACCAGCACGCTCTCAGCCTCTCTTCTCTCAATTCCTCGCGATTATTGTAAGTTTTCATCTCAAATCTTGTACTTCCTTGATCTTTACACACTTCATCATTTTCACCATCAAATCTCAACTTTTAACCGTGAAATCTTCGGATTTGGGCTGTTCTAAGGTGATGTCATCATGGAGATATTATGAACATTGAAGTGTGACCTCATCTCGTAAAGAACGGTTCGGATCTGATGGATTTCTACACGTGTTTACATTGATTTCAACTAAATCTAAACATCTTTCAAATGTTTCAAACTTTTCCTCAACATTCTTAACTTTTCACTCAAAAACTGTTAGAATCTGGACTCGTTCGGGTTCACTACTCATTCTCTAGTGGAGACCCGGGCTGAGAATGGATTTCTAACGAAGAGATAACCGATTTACGGGTTAAACATCCAACTCCGTCAAGAACAATTAAGTCTGGACGAACGGGTGGTTCTCGTCCGATCGGATGAGTTGGACTTGATGTGGTTTCCATGGTTTGGCACGTTATCATACCGTCTTGATAAAATCTTTCAACCTAACTGTTTTACAAAGTTTACAACCCGAAACATTTGCTCGGTCGAACAGCCATCCGATCGGATAGCCATCTGATTGAACGGCTATCCGACCAAGTGACTTATGTTTTAAACACTTAAAAAATTTCAAAGTTTCAAAGTATATAGCCTCCACTCGGATTAACATCCGAGCGGACGGCCATCCGTCCGGATGACCGTCTGACCAAACGACCTAAAAGGTAGAAACACTTCAAAACTTTTAAAATGCTACAACGAAAAATTCAAAGTTCATACACAAACACATCCTCTCCAGACGAATGACTATCCAACCGAATGGTCATCCGTCCGGACGACCATCCGTCCGGACGCTCATCCGACCGGATCACTGTTCGTCACTCGAACTCTCCGACGCACTGTTCAACGCTTACACTATCGTTCTCTGATCAGGCTAACTCTCCAGTGCTCCCTTCAATCCAAGAAATTGTTTATTTATTAAACACGATCTATGAGTATACTCAATCCCTTTTTGCTTTATGCATTTTTGGGTGTTACATACGTTACCTATATCAAAATCACAATCGACACACAATGCAAACACTTTTATAAGCTGACCACTCTTGCATGTTATACGTGTTATTCGATGAATGCTAGTATGTTATGTTTACACAGTGATTGTTTCCTGACACCTTAGCAACGATAGTACTATAGTTTGGACTCAGCACCTGTCTGGACAGGGGTTGTTAAGGGCTTTTCTTCACGTATCACAGTGGTGATATGTGTTGCGCATTCTACAACTCGCAGTCACGTCTGTGCATATTTCATTGTCGATAACCTACTTGTTTCACATTACTACGTGTTACATGATGGTTATGCGTAAATCGCTTTCGCTACTATTATACTATTAAACTTGTATGCTAGCCTTTACACTATGTGTATTCACTTTTATTTTAACGTATGTGACAGGTATTTAGGATGTTTTTTCTTACTAGCTGCTATGGAATCAAGTTTAGGTGGTCTAGAAACCCACAAATAATTTAATCTGAGTTGTCGGAACAATTTAATTGTCTTTAAGATACTATGTCTGTAATAACTGCTTTTATTTGATATGTTATGGTATGGGATGTAATGTTAAATATCTGGTAATTTTAGTTGTTATGGATTCTCCTGGACAATCTGTTTCGCTTAGTGTCGCGCCCCGATGTTTCCGCCATCGGTTGGGGTGTGACAGATTGGTATCAGAGCCATAACTATAGGGAATTAGGCAAGACTCGACCTAGTCCGGGTCAATGTCTTAGAATTGACCTAGTCTATAGTCTAAGTACCAACAGACCGCCTTGTGCGAACCCGGTAAGGGTTCTGCGCGAGCTTACTCCTTATACTCTCATTTACACTCGCTAAATTCACAACTTTGCACGAACATCGCATACTACAGCTTTGTGCAAACACTCAGCCTTTCTTAAGGTTGACAACGCACACATTTTCGAAAATACTCATTATAAACGAGTGATTTGGTTGAGATTAGGTGTGAAAACCGTAAACTCTCGATAGAATCACTCATTCAACAAGCTTTACATCAATAAAACATGAGGATTTACGTTGAGTCAGGTGTGAAAACCATACCTCGACGCGATTCCCCTATCTATCTCGTGATTTTATCACACCATCAGGAATACAATTGTTAAGTTAGGGGTGAAACCCGCATCTTAATAACGTATTCCGCTCTATATTTTGGTTTTACAAAGCTCTCACCAAAGTCTCGATGGGTTCCAACGAATAGGGTCACGTAATGACCGAAAGGATGCGTGCCGATCGCCCGGGTAGAGGCGAGAGCACAGTCTATTAAGCCAACACGTGTACTCGAAGTCCTTGAGAATAGTCGAATCACTTTGGGTAGTCAAAAGTCTAGCACACCTGAGACACTCCGATTTTTGCTAATTTTAGGCTTTATCGCTTTTATGTGTTTCAATCCTGAGGATCGCCACTGCTGACTATGTGAATTATTGATTTTATGTGTTTTATGTGGCTTTTAAATATTTATGTGTTTCGATTTTGGAAACTTCACGCTTTTTGCTCATCACTTTATTAAACGCGCACGACACGCACAGCTATTTACATCTCAAAACGCTAACAAATCGTAGACACGCTACAAGTTATTCGCATCGCTAATCGCTGTTTATGCTACTCGCAATCGCTACTTGCTTTCACAACTCTCGATCGCTTCTCGTAGCTTTGAAAGATAGGTGAATATGTGCAAAATATGTAGGTGAATATGTGCAAAATATAGTGGGATACGTGCTTACGTGGATTACGTGCTTCTGTGCCCTATGTGCTTATGTGATTCTGTGTTTACGTGCTTATGTGCCTACGTGATTTATGTGCCTCTGTGATTATATGCCGTGTGCGACCGTGTTCCTGAGCTTTATAGTATGTTGGTTAAACTTTGTGTGGTGAGTTTGAGCGTATCGTCTAAATCCTATGACGATGTCTATTGCAGACAATGTCGTCATTCGGATCTCATACTTCTCGCTCTGCTCGCCGCAATCACGCCGACAAACGCATCGCCTCACTAGTCGCCAAGCAAATGGCTAAGGTCATTCCGCAAATCGTCAGCGAGACCAATGAAATCGCTAGCAAGTCCTCAGAGGAATCAGGACTGACTCCCCTAAGGCTACTTTTAGCTTCAAACAGTTTAAAGCTTGTGGACCCAAAGACTTCATTAGGGAAGATAGGCCGAGCACAATGTTTTCATGGTTCGACTCGATTAAAGTCACTCTACGACAAAGCAGATGTCCAGACAACCTCCGCACTGTTAACGCAACTGGTGTCTTTCAGTCTAGGGCACTGGAATGTTGGACAGCGGAGCGAAACAGGCATGGGAACGACGTAGCTTACGGACTTTCTTAAGAGGAATTGAAAGAAATCATGATGAAGAATTTTGTCCTCCGCGTGAGCTCCAAAAGCTGGAAGACGAGTTCTTGCAGATCAAGCAAGAGGGTGGCGACAATGCTGGTCTTACTGCACGCTTCAAACAGCTTAGCATCATCTGCCCTGGCCAAGTCACAACTCCCGACATCACAATCAAGAAATATATCCGCGGTTTACCTGATTGTGTTGCCGATTTCGTCCAAGCGGCCAAGACTACAACAATTGAGAAGACCTTCCTGCTCGCTGCCGAGATTAATGACAAGCGAGTTCGGGCTGGTTACTTCAATAAAACCGCCAAGAGTCTTCACCAAGCCCCCGCTACTTTTGCTACTCCCACCGCTGAAACTGCTTCACCTCAAGCTTCGAAGTTATCACGCCGCAAGAAGAACAACAACAACAACAACAACAACAAGAACTGTGCTGTCACTACCGCTCCTCTCAATGTTGTTCCGGTCCAACAGCAGAACCAGAATCGCCAAGTTACTGCACCCGTGACCAACGCACCTCCTACAAAACGTTCATACACTGGTCCTCACCCACTGTGCCCTACTTGTACTTACCATCATCCTGTTGGGATCGCTTGCTGCTTCTGTGTCCATTGCAACATTTACGGACACTTTACTTCAAACTGCCGTACTGGCCCCCGTCAAGCTCAAGTTCAAGCTCCTCCTGCCTGCTAGCTCCACTTCCCGCTCCTCATGGACAACAAGCAGCTCCTGCCCCCGCTGCTCACACCAGAGCCTGCTATGCGTGTGGTGATCCCAACCACTTCGCGAATGTCTTCCCGAACAGAGTAGTGAAGCAAGAGCTATAGCAGCAACCAGTGCAGCAACAACATCAACAGCAGCAGCAGCAGCCAGCTCCGCAAGCAGCCCATGGGCGAGTTTTCAACATCAACGCCCGCCAGGCCCAAGCAGACAACAACGTGTTTAATGGTAAGTTTCTCGTAAATGGTATATATGCTTCGTGTTTGTTTGATACTGGAGCCGATAACTGTTTTGTATCGTTCGAATTCGAAAGGCTCCTAAACCGTAAACGCGTTAACCTCCCATCAACATTCGACGTAGAAGTTGCCACTGGAAGAACCGTCACTGTTAGTTCCGTTCTACGTAATTGTACCCTTGAGCTCAACAGTCACGTTTTCCCATTCAATCTTATCCCGATGCAGCTCGGTAGTTTTGACGTCATAGTAGGCATGGATTTTCTTCGTGAAAATCATGCTTAAATCGTTTGTTTCAAAAAGATGATCCGTTTTTTCTCTTTCAAACGGTGATCAATTGTGTGTCTATGGCGAAGTCGCTTCGAAGAAATTACAACTCATGTCATGTGTCCAAGCAAGCAAGTATCTCCGCAAGGAATACAAAGCTTTCTTGGCACACATCGTAGTAGCGGAAAAGGAAAAGAAAGAGAAGGCAATGGAAAAGGTGCACGTGGTTCGTGATTTTCCTAACGTCTTTCCTGATGATTTACCTGGTTTACCGCCATCTCGTGATATCGATTTTCGAATTGACCTCATTCCTGGAGCCAATCCTGTCGCTAAAGCGCCTTATCGTCTCGCTCCCTCTGAAATGCACGAACTCTCGAGTCAACTTCAGGAATTGCTTGATAAAGGCTTTATTCGCCCTAGCACATCCCCATGGGGCGCACCTATCCTTTTCGTCAAAAAGAAGGACGGATCGTTCCTGATGTGCGTCGAATATAGGGAACTCAATAAGCTGACTATCAAGAATTGTTATCCCTTACCCCGTATCGATGATTTATTTGATCAATTGCAAGGTGCTACATGTTTTTCCAAGATCGATTTACGTTCTGGCTATCATCAACTACGAATCCAAGAGGACGATATACCAAAAACCGTTTTTCGAACCCGATAAGGCCACTACGAGTTTGTTGTTATGCCCTTTGGTCTAACTAATGCCCCCGCAGTCTTTATGGATCTAATGAATCGCGTGTGTAAACCCTTTCTCGACCGCTTCGTCATCATGTTCATCGATGATATCCTGATCTATTCCAAATCAAAAGCCAAACATGCGCAACATCTCCGTTTGGTTCTTGAACTACTCCAAGGGAATCGCCTCTATGCCAAGTTCTCCAAGTGCGAATTTTGGTTCAAGGAGATTCAATTCCTCGGTCACATTGTCAATAGTCAAGGTATTCACATCGACCCCGTGAAGATTGAAGCTGTTAAGAGTTGGATTACACCAAAGAACCCGTCCGAAGTTCATTCTTTTCTCGGATTGGCGGGTTATTATCGCCGATTCATCGCAGATTTCTCGAAAATCGTTGTCCCTCTCACCTCTCTTACGCACAAGGATAAACCTTTTGTTTGGGCAACCGAACAAGAGGAAGCCTTTCAAATGCTCAAACTTATGCTTTGCAATGCTCCTGTGCTCGCATTACCTGACGGAAACGAAGACTTCGTAGTCTATTGCGATGCCTCTAACCTCGGTCTCGGTTGTGTTCTTATGCAACGAGACAAGGTTATCACGTACGCCTCTCATCAGCTCAAGATCCACGAGAAGAACTATACAACCCATGATCTCGAGCTTGGCGCAGTTGTTTTTGCGTTGAAGATTTGGCGACACTACCTTTACGGTACCAAGTGTACGGTCTTCACCGACCATAAGAGCCTACAACACATCTTGAACCAGAAAGAGCTGAATATGCGCCAACGCAGATGGGTTGAACTTCTCAATGATTACGACTGTGAGATTCACTACCATCCTGGCAAAGCAAACGTCGTTGCCGATGCTGTCACTCGATGAAGCTATTTGCATAGCGTTCATAATACTCAAGCCCAGCACGATGTACCTGGACTTGCGTGCCAGTCGCAATAACCTTCGGGAGATATTGTTGACTGAAGCCCACAAGTCTCGATATTCCATTCATCCCGGTGCCGACAAGATGTACCAGGACTTGCGTGCCAGGTATTGGTGGCCTGGAATGAAGAAGGACATAGCTATCTATGTTTCGAAGTGCCTAACCTGTTCGAAGGTCAAGGCTGAGCAACAACGACGCTCTGGCTTACTCGTGCAACCCGAAATTCCTATGTGGAAATGGGAGAGTATAGCCATGGATTTCATTACGAAACTTCTTCGCACGGCATCAGGTCACGATAGCATCTGGGTTATCGTTGATCGTCTCACCAAATCTGCCCACTTTCTGCCAATATGGGAAGACTATAATGTCGAACGATTAGCAGAATCTATACCGACGAAGTCATTTGTCGACACGGGACACCTCGTGACATCATCTCTGACCGCGATGGTCGATTCACTTCGCGCCTTTGGGAAACCTTTCAATCTGCTCTCAGTACTACTCTCAATCTTAGTACTGCTTTCCATCCCCAGACCGACGGTCAGACTGAACGCATGATACGCACGCTTAAAGACATGCTTCGCTCCTGTGTTATAGATTTCGGTGGTAATTGGGATTCGCATTTACCTTTAGTCGAATTCTCGTACAATAACAGTTATCACTCTAGCATTCAAATGGCACCATTTGAGGAATTTTACGAAAGAAAATGTCGATCGCCTATTGTATGGCACGAGATCGGAGATGCGCAAATTACCGGTCCTGAGTTATTGCAAGAAACCACTGACAAGATCTTCCAAATACGAGACAATCTCCTGAAAGCTCGGAGTCGTCAAAAGAGTTACGCCGATAAACGCCGCAAGCCCCTTGAATTTGACGTTGGCGATCAGGTACTCCTAAAGGTTGCACCTTGGAAGGGGGTGATCCGATTCGGCAAGAAAGGAAAGCTAGCGCCTCGATACGTTGGACCCTTTAAGATTCTGGAAAGAATTGGAAAAGTGGCCTACAGACTCGAATTACCGGAGGAACTCAGCAATGTACATCCGACCTTCCACGTCTCGAACCTCAAAAAGTGTCTAGCCGACCAGAATTTACATGTCCCCCTAGAGGATCTACAAGTGGACGAAACATAACACTTCGTGGAAAAGCCAGTCGAGATCATGGACCGAGAGAGCAAGAAACTCCGACGCTCACGCATTCCCATTGTGAAGGTTCGCTGGGAAGGCAAACGCGGCGCCGAGTTCACTTGGGAACTCGAGAGTGATATGAAGGCTAAATATCCACAACTTTTTGTTACGCCTGCACCTTAAATTTCGGGACGAAATTTCCTAAAGTAGGGGAGGTTGTAACAACCTGACTTTTAAAGTCAAAGTACAAGTCAAAGTCAAAGGAAGAAAAGATTGCTAATCAGATCTGTCATTTCTGACTTAAATACTGCTTGTACTCTTTGACTTGATAATCGATACTTTGCTTAACGATATTTACACTACGATTTATTAATTATGTGAACTAACAATGCGATAAACGTAATTAAACGCTAATCTACAAAACGCTATCACATTGATACCGCATCGCAAATCGAAGTACAGGTTCTGGATATTGTTTTACGTGTGTGTGCCATTATGTGCTTACTTGTGTGTGCTTTATATATATATTGTTGAATGTTATTCGCAAACGCAATCGCAGCTCTATCACATTGCATCGCAACCCGAAATATAAGTTACTTTTATGGTTATTATGTTGATTATGTAATTTGTGTAACTAATGTGTAATACTATCGCATCGCATACTCGAAACGCAACGCAACGCTCAACGCACGAAATGAAAAGTCGGAAACCAACTCACGCGAGCCATCTGATCGAATGACCCTTAGATCGAATGGTCATCCGACCGGATGACCATTCGATCGGATGGCCATCCGATCGAACGGCCATCCGACCCATTCCTTTGCATCGCCTTTTCTCCCTCTCACACTATAAATACCCCACCTGTCACATCACTGTTCATTGATGTGACAGCTCTCCTCCAACCAGCACACTCGCAGCCTCTTTTTCTCTCGATTCCTCGCGATTCTTGTAAGTTTTCATCTCAAATCTTGTACTTCCTTGATCTTTACACACTTCTTCATCATTTTCACCATCAAATCTCAACTTTTAACCGTGAAATCTTCGGATTTGGGCTATCCTAAGGTGATGTCATCATGGAGTTATTATGAACATTAAAGTGTGATCTCATCTCGTCAAGAACGGTTCGGATCTGATGGATTTCTACACGTTTTTACATTGATTTCAACTAAATCTAAACATCTTTCAAATGTTTCAAACTTTTCCTTAACATTCTTAACTTTTCACTCAAAAACTGTTAGAATCTAGACTCGTTCGGGTTCACTACTCATTATCTAGTGGAGACCCGGACTAAGAATGGATTTCTAATGAAGAGACAACCGATTTACGGGTTAAACATGCAACTCCGTCAAGAACAGTTAAGTCTGGACGAACGGGGTAGTTCCCTTCCGATCGGATGAGTTGGACTTGATGTGGTTTCCGTTGTTTGGCATGTTATCATACTGTCTCGATAAAATCTTTCAACCTAGCTGTTTTACAAAGTTTTCAACCCGAAACAGTTGCTCGGTCGAACAGCCATCCGATCGGATAACCATCCGATCGAACGGCTATCCGACCAAGTGACTTATGTTTTAAACACTTAAAAAATTTCAAAGTTTCAAAGTATATAGCCTCCACTCGGATCACCATCCGAGCGGACGACCATCCGTCCGGATGACCGTCCGACCGGACGACCTGAGAGGTAGAAACACTTCAAAACTTTTAAAATGCTACAACGAAAACTTCAAAGTTCATACACAAACACATCCTCCCCAGACGAATGACTATTCGACCGAATGGTCATCTGTCCGGATGACCATCCGTCCGGATGACCATCCGTCCGGACGGTCATCCGACCGGATCACTGTTCGTCACTCGAACTCTCCGACGCACTGTTTAACGCACTGTTCAATGCTTACACTATCGTTCTCTGATCAGGCTAACTCTCCAGCACTCCCTTCAATCCAAGAAAGTGTTTATTTATTAAACACGATCTGTGAGTATACTCGATCCCTTTTTGCTTTATGCACTTTTGGGTGTTACATACGTTACCTAAATCAAAATCACAATCGACACACAACGCAAACACTTTTATATGCTGACCGCTCTTGCATTTTATACGTGTTATTCGATGAAAGTTGTTATGTTTACACAGTAATTGTTGCCTGACACCTTAGCAACGATAGTACTATAGTTTGGACTCAGCACCTGTCGTGGACAGGGGTTGTTAAGGGCTTTTCTTCACGTATCACAGTGGTGATATGTGTTGCGCATTCTACAACTCGCAGTCACGTCTGTGCACATTTCATTGTCGATAACCTACCTGCTTCACATTACTACGTGTTACATGCTGGTTATGCGTAAATCGTTTTCGCTACTATTATACTATTAAACTTGTATGCTCACCTTTACACTATGTGTATTCACTTTTATTTTAACGTATGTGACAGGTTTTTAGGATACTTTTGCTTGCTAGCTGCTATGGAATCAAGTTTAGGTGGTCTAGAAACCCACAAATAATTTAATCTGAGTTGTCGGAACAATTTAATTGTCTTTGAGATACTATGTCTGTAAAAACTGCTTTTATTTCATATGTTATGGTATGGGACGTAACGTTAAATATCTGGTAATTTTAGTTGTTATGGATTCTCCTGGACAATCTGTTTCGCTTAGTGTCGCGCCCCGATGTTTCCGCCATCGGTTAGGGTGTGACAGTTATGAAGTTCAGTGGGTGTTGTATGTGGTCGATAAGGTATTTTGTACTCTTACATGATATATAATAGTTAGACATCGTGGCACCCTTATATATTTAATGAGGGCGAAGTGTAAGGCCTTACCTAAACTAGTTGTGTGTTTGATTGGACCATTATGAATCTTGATCGAGAACAATAATAATTGACACCATATCAGAATGAATGTAATCCATGTCTCATTGATTCAATTGATGTCTTTTACTGAAGGATGAATGACAAAAATTGCCATAAGTCTATTGTGTTGCCATAGTAAGATGTTACTAAAACAATATGTTTGGTTAATGACTTTAAAGTGTCATCCTTTGTTGGGGGGCAACCATGTGCAGCTAGAGCCCCATGATCGTCTACGTTGGGGATTTTATCAAAAGTTTTCCAATTAGGAGATTGTTGGATTTATATGTACAGATTCGATAAGTCAACATTGCTGACTACTCGTAAGAATTACACGGTGGGCAACGAACATTAAATCCACTTAACTTGATTAACTTGTGATCACAAACAATTAACGGAACAAAATGTATAATTATCTAGAATAACTATATATTCTTGTAGAACGGGATTTATTATTTATACCGGTTATATATAATTTAGTATTTAGTTATTTATTAACTAAACAATAGCTTTCGGGCTTAGTATCGTATAGTGGGCTTGAACTAATCGTATTGGGCTTTGGGGTTGGGAGGGGATTAGCATTAATAATGTATTAGAAGCTTAATAGTAATCATCCTAACACCCTATACCATTCCGGCAACCACCCACAAGTGGCGCCCCTTCCTTCTTGCGTTCGCCGATCGGTCAAGTAAAGACTGTTGCTGCCGCCTTATTCCAATGCCAGCTGCCACCATCGCTAGCCCCTTCTGTGTGTGTGTTCGTGTTCTAGAGCTCGTTTGTTGAACCTTGGTGTCTTAATTGGTTAATCTTTAACCACATAACTATATTATCTCATTGGTAAATTAATCATATATGTTGCGTTTGCATGTGTTGTAACCATGATCTTGTTCGGGTATGTTTGGTGTTGATTTTAATATATTATTCAGCTATGTCTATTATTTAGAGATCTAATTAATAAAAGAGTGAATTTCAAGGATTGTCCTTTATCTTTATACCTATTTTCAGGTGTTGTCCTTTATGTTCAAAATTGACGAGTTTTGTCCTTTATGTTTTCATATCATACACGTTTTGTCCTTTAGGCCTAACTCAGTTAGTTTTTTCAGTTAAATTTGGTCATATGCTTTGTACATGAGGGCATTTTTGTCAATTCATAGGTAAGTTCAACGGCAGATTTACAGCTCAAAGCTTCTGCAACCTTCGAATTGAAAAAAATGCCCTCATGTGCAAAGCACATGACCAAATTTAACTGAAAAAACTAACTAGGTTATGTTTAAAGGACAAAACATGTATGGTATGAAAACATGAAGGACAAAACTCATCAATTTTGAACATAAAGGACATCGCCTAAAAATGGGTATAAAGATAAAGGACAATCCTTGAAATTCACTCTTAATAAAATGTATAAAACCCGTTTATGATTAACAAAAAAAAGTAAAATCTAATACCACTAAAAATCCCAACAACTTCCATATAATCAGTTCAGCAAAGTCTTCAAATTGATAGTCTAAATGGCAAGGTTGAGACACAGTGCCTAAGAATTTGCTTGGTAGGTTGAACGCTAGACGTTAGAAAGTTGAAATGACTTTATAACTATGTAAATCCAGTCGTTTGTGTTATATTAATCTAAATCTAACGTCATGAAGCATTCTACGTGTGTTTTTATATTACATTAAATCATCACACAAATTACTTCTAGGCATTGATAATATGAAGTTAGAATAGTGACTAACTTGAAAGAATAATGCTTTCTCGAGTTCGTTGAGTACAACTTTCATTGTTGGGCGTTTATCTTGAGTTTTTATCACACATTGGTGTGCAATTGCAATAAACGTGTAAAGAATCCTTGTTGGGTCCTCTATTTAAAACAAAACTATTTTCACCCGTTTCTTCCTTTATTACAGGGTCTATCATTTCCTCTAGGTTTCCAGTGTAGAAGTTTTGTCTTGCTACAAAGACTAGCCCTTTTTCACTCTCCTTATTGTAAATTGGGTCATTCGCTAACCTCCCAAATAGAATTTCAATCAAGACTACTCCAAAACCATAAACATCAGACTCTCTTTTACCTTATAAGTTTTCATATATTCTGGATCTATCATCTATGTCTTCCAACCAATTCGAGATGGAGAGCTTGGTCTTCATGATTTGGAGCATGCATACAGACCTACAAAAGTGAACAATCTCCCCCTCCCCCCCCCCCCCCCCCCCCCAGTTATCGTCCAACCCAATGTTGTAGCTACATATCTCACGGTGTATCACCATCTTTTGGTCGCCCAACTCAGAGTGAACGTAATTCAATGCGTGTGCAATATCAATGCAGATTTTTCAAACGTTTTTCCCAAGTCAAAATACGTTTATCATTGACATTTATCAAATCACCAAGGAATCCATTAGAAATATAGTCAATGACATATAAACTACTTGGATCAAAGGTGTACCGACGTTACCAAACACCAGGGAGATACTGCCAACTTGGTTAAAATGTCAATCACTTCATCTGGATATGAAAATTTAGCATTCAATATACATGGACAAAATCTTATCCGGTGACTTTATATGACTGTTAGACTCTGTTAAAATTCACAGATCCCAAGTCCCAACATTAAAACAGAAGCATATATGAATGTAAGAAGCAAACATCCTTTACTGGAATATATTTTTTGCTATAGCAGATGGAAAAATTCAAATTAAACTGCAATACATCTCTGTATGCCTAAACTCAACCATAGATGATATTAAGATATTGGACGTTAGCTGGCATTTTGCGGATATAAAATAGGTTTAAAACAATTCAACGATGCTTCAAATATCTCATAGAAGTTGGTTTCATTCAAGCATTTCATCAAACAGATAGGGTGCATCGCAGGTTATCACGTTGACATAATCAATATCAAATAACCCATGCCAGCTAAACACAAACTGCACAAAATCTAATCTAGTTATTTGAAAAAAAAAGATAAAAAAATCATAGATAAACAAAGCATTTCAAGCCATAGGGCATCAATCAGGACCCCAAAGACATCAATTCGTCAATCATTAATTACATGAATGATGTAATACCTTCAGTCTTTTGGGTTTTAAGAATAACATACGGGTCCTTTCACAGTTTCACCGATGCATGTTTATTGGACCAGGCTCTAATAAAATGCTGGCTGAAGCCCTACTGTTTTTTCTTTCGCTAATGGGCCAGCTCTAGCCCCGTTACTTGGGCTTCTGGTATGGTAGATAAACCGTGAGTGGTGACATCACAATAGATTCTTTCTTTTATGCTCATTTTTGTTTTCGGATTTATAAATTAGTTGTCACACCTCACACGTGGACACGTTAGATAAAACTACAATTAAAGTTGACCTTTTAATATAAAGTCTACTCTGAACAAATTATTTATAAAATGTATTATTATATCTATGTACGTAATATCTGGTGAAGCAGCTGAGCACAACTATTTATAAAATGATAACGTGTATTAACAGGTTTTGACATTAGTCCAACCATTTAAGTATAGGATCCACTTAACTGCCTTTTAATGCATATTTCCTAGAGTTGCACAGTACTTGTTAACCACACGAACATAGCTTTTATTTGGCCTTATACACACCATTAGCCACATTAGACTTCAAATTGCATGAGTGTATGCTACATTTACCATTTCATCAACTTTATAATATGTTTTTAGAGCATCCTTGCTTCAAAGTTTAAAGTTCTTACCAATAAGGGTCGTCACACAAGTCACAACTTTGCTTAGTACATATAGGAGATCTTGATTGTTCACGTCCTAGTAAAACACCTTTACGAATTGAAACTAATCAAAGTACTACAAAAGAAGCTGAAAGTACAACTATGAAAGCATTCTTAAATAAAAGTATTAGCTTCTTGTATGGGAATAGACAACTCAATTGACTGGTTTGTTGCCTTGAAGAATCGAAGTAACCTGTTGACCCATATTCATCAACACATCTCATGATGTTGTTTACTATTTTGACTTTTTTTATCAAAGTCAACGTTAACTTTGTACAAAAGTCAACTTAGTCTTCATTTGCCTTGAAGAATCGAAGTAACTTGTTGACCCATATTTAGGGTATCCGGGGCACCAGCGGGGAGTGGCCTCGGTGACCCCATTCCCCCAGCGGGAACACCGTCGCCATCCCTGCGGTGACCCAAATCGGGGAGGTGGGTCGGGGGGGAGACACCGAAGAAGGTAGGAGAGAGAAGGTGGGGCCACCCTCATTTTCAACCAATGAAAACTTTCCTTTTTTTTTTTTTTTTTTTTTTTGAATAAAAAAACAAGTCACCTAATAGGGGAGTGCCGCCATCAAATTGGGGTGTGAGGGGAGTTTAAGAGGGGAGTTGACGAGTTGACGTCGCATAACCTAATTGGGTGTGCGTAAGAGAGGGGACTCCCCTAAGAGGGGAGTGCCCCGGATACCCTTATCAACACATCTCATGCCGTGTTTACTATTTTGACTTTTTTGATCAAAGTCAATGTTAACTTTGTACAAAAGTCAACTTAGACTTCATTTGCAGAATTTAGAGTTAATTGCCATTTTAGTCCCTAAGGTTTGTTCAAATTTGCCATTTTAGTCAAAATAGTTTTTTTTCGTCTCTAGGTTCCTGACTTTTCCTTTTTGTTGCTATTTTGATCACATACCCTAACTCCATCCAAAAACACCATTTTTAACCAGAGGTATTTTGGGGATTTTCATTTTAAACCTTTTCAATTGCCATTTTGATCCAATTCTAAAAAATCAAAAAATTTCTAAAAAATTCAAAAAAATCAAAAAAATTTCTAAAAAATAAAAAAAAATCATAAAAATAAAAAAAAATGTAAAATCAAAAAATTCTAAAAAATCAAAAAAAATTATAAAAAATCAAAAAAATTCTAAAAACTCCAAAAAATTCTAAAAAAATCCAAAAAATAAAAAAAATCATAAAAATAAAAAAAAATCTAAAAATAAAACAATTCTAAAAATAAAAAAATTCTAAAAAATAAAAAAAATCATAAAATTCTAAAAAATCAAAAAAATTCTAAAAATTAAAAAAAATCTAAAAAACCAAAAAAATCATTAAAATTCTAAAAAATCAAAAAAATTCTAAAAAATAAAAATAAATAAAAAAACGCAAACAACCATATTTTAAAGTTTCAAATTCAAAAAATGACGATATATTCCTCGCCCGGACGAATATATTTTCAAGTTTTATCTATTCGGTTGCGAACCTAGATTTGAAAATTATCCGCATATCTGAATCAGCAGGTTGTTATCCGTCCATTCGATAAACTCAGAAACGACTCCGTTCGCAGAATTAATTCAAGTCCGTTCGCTGAATTCGATTCATTTGCTGAAGCTGGTTTGCACTGCAGAATTAAAGAATACTTGCAGAATCTGCATTCGCTGAAACAGTGTTCGTTTTTTGTGAATCTGCGCAGAATTAAAGACTGTTAATCACGAATCAGATTTGACGTCTATTTGCAGAATCTGAATAACAACGACATCCGCTAGTTTTTACTTCATTTGCTGTAATCCAGTGCGTACACTGAAACCAAGTGAAATTTGTCCACAGATAGTTTTATCCGCAGAATCGAGCATTGGTTCTATAGCAACCCTCCATAAAATTTTTCTGACACCCTAATATATTTTAAAATACCCCTATATGTCTTAAAATACACCTTGTATGTGAAAACCGAGCCCAAAATATGAAATATCATAAAAAATTAATATAAAAACAATAAAATTAAGGCTGTCGCGGGGCGCGTAGCCCTTGGCTACACCTTATGCGGGCCGCGACAGATACAAGATCAGGCGAGCCCCGGTGCTGCCACGTGGCAACACGTGTCAACCCTACACTCGTGACCCGGACAAGCTAGGGCCTACTTACCCCTATTACGCGGGCCGCGTAGCCCGAGGTCTAACCTTACGCGGGCCGCGAGAAAACGAAAATCAGGCCCTATATAAGAGGGCATCGGGCTTTCAGTTTTCGTCGCTAATTCCTTTTCTTTATCTCAAATTTGTTAATAGATAGTATAATTTTTGGGCATAATACCCCCTAATTAACGAAGTTCTGCTCCGTTGTAAGTATTATAATCCCAGTTATGTATTAGATACGCTGCCCGATTGATCCAGGGTTCCGTAACGGCTGTCGTGGTTCTGCCCGACGTAGTCGTTGGAATGCCGTCTCGGGGAGGGTATCGTTAATATAAATAAAGGGTTATTATACTAACATATGTACATTTGTGTAATTAAATATTAACACCAGGAAACCCTTAAAAGAAGTCTAAGACAGCAATGTGAGTTTATACTCTTTTTGTAAACCTTTTTGTAATCTGTTTTCACAAAACCTTAAATGTTTTACAGTGTGATTAAGCCGTGATTGAGTCTTTGTAGTTCTTCAATTACTGCCGGTATGTTGGGGTTTTGTATACAAAATGTGGAACACGTTACAATTGGACAACGAGTTAGCCAATGTGTAATATGACCCACCAGTCAGGACTGACAGTACTGAATGAGTAATTGTGTAGAAATAAACAATGTGATCGCTCTCAATACTGTGTTAATTGATAAAACTCTTCTTGATTAAACTGGGATTCACTCACCAGTATTTCCCACTGACAAATGTTTTTAAAACGCGTTCCAGGTAACAAAATGTGAAAGCCAATTAGGAAAAAGCCAGCTGGAGAGCACTGAGGGCTTGGAAAAAATGTGGCTATAAAAGTTAACTAAAAGACGATGTTTTAAATTCAATAATATAGGGTTTATCCCTATAAACATGTTGTAGTAAGAAACTTGGGTTTTACCCATGTGGTTATTAATATAAAATATGGTGGTTTTACTCTGATAAACATTTCCTAACTACGGTCCTGATGAAATTTCCACTGCCAAAATGATAAACAAAATGTTACCACCAACACTGATGTTCGCGGTCGCCCGTTCCCGGGACAGATAAGGGGGCGGGGGTTGCGACAGGTTCAATTGCAGACTTTAATTAGCGCAGAAACAGTTATATTTGTTGAAAAAAAATCTGTTCATCAACATTCATAATTGGATTTGCACTAAAATTCAGATCAGATTGGTATTTGGGTTGTCTATGCTATTCACTGCAGTATCATAGTCCGTTCGTCGAAACAAAGACATCCGGGACAGATTAACTCATACTTGAAGCTTATAGTTTAGAGATGGTAAAGGAAACTAGCTACTGAGTCTGATGTTGAATATAAATTACTCTCTGCCACTGTACCTGATGATATGAAGATTACAGTGAAAATGTCTACAACATTAGTGCTATGATCATGCAAACTTTTTGGTTTGTCGGTGGCATACTTAACCACTAATAAGAATTATCAATGTTTTAAGTTGATTGTAAGGTTAGCTGTTCAGTCTGCTACTTTGGCCTTTTAGGCATTACTGTATTTACCAAGGTTACCAAGGCTGCTTATTTTGTGCAACGTGCCATGAGATTTGCGATAGAATCTCAGGTGGCGCCCGACAAAGTTCACGAAACCAGATTTATGATGATGTACCATCATCAAAAAATGTGGTAAGCTTATGTATCCCATTATTTGTTTTTAGTTTCTCGGTCATTTGGACCCTTAAAAGCCAAAAGTTGACTTAGAATTATACTCAAATCGACTCACAGTTGCCTAATTCTGAGAAAATTTGGTCTCTCAAGATAGGGATTCTTCGAAACAGGTTCATATTTTGCGAAAAATTAGCCGTAAGTTTGGTGTGTTTAATAATTTGGGTTTCGAGCGTTCTTTAGAAGAAATTTGGCATTTTTTTTTTTTTTGCATATTGTATATGTCTATGTTTACTGTTTGATTGCCAAAATTCCTTTTGAATCTTCTACTTAGGGTGGTGTTTAGGATTTGCTTTTTTTGAGTGCTTATTCCTTATTAAATAAGCAGATTCAAGAGAATATTTCATCATCATCATCATCATCATACTCGGTAAATCCCACCAATAGTAAAGCTAACTTAGGATTAGGTCTTTTTTTGTTGTATAGTTTGTCCATATTCGTATTTGAATGCGTTGACTGGTTGGTAAGCTAAAAATATTGGGTTTGTTTCTGATTCTGTTTATCGATTTGGTATGTTATTTGATATTTTAACCTTTGTCTTCAATCTGGAGAGGGTACACGTGTTTTTTAAGCAAATTAATCCAAGAAATTGGGTGTTTTTAACTAGATTTTGTGATATATGAAGTGGTGTCACTGTTCTTGGGTCCTTACATTTGAATCATACAGTTAATTTTAAAATATGGTGTTGAATTGTTGATTATAGGACACGATCGTTACAGAGAATGGCGGCTAAGGCGAAAGTTAGGTTTCCGACGGGGTGGTTCTAGGGCGGCTTAGCGGCGGGACATCACTGCGGTGGTGAAGATAACAGGCTACACAACCATAGCATTCAAGCTTGGAATGCATTCGGGGGTAGACCAGTTGCACCCGCCTTTCACAAATTTTATCAGCATGGTTTCCAACCTCATATGACTAGAAGAGAAGCTGCCTTTATTTTTGGAGTCAGGTATGCTACAAAAATCCTTTAGGTTGCAGCCTGTTATTGTTCATATGAATCAGGGGTGTTTAGATCTATGTACACTTGTAGGTTGTTTCCATGCCTAACGCCAGTGCTCGCTTACCGCTGCCTGGTTAATGAAGTCGATCGAGAGGTTCCTAGCTTTCTGTTTGAGTCAGTGGAGCCCGGTTTCTGAACTTCACAAGTTGTAAACAGGTTGAAACTGCAACTGTTTTTTATTTGGCCCGTTTAAGATAAAACACCACCCAAATCAGCTCGTTCATACCAAATGGGTTAAAACTGGACTTCTTTTTATTTGACCCATTTGAGATAAAATAATATCCTTTATCGTTCTTGGTAGTGTAACAGCCTATTAAATAATGGAAGATGCTCAGGAGACTGGTGAACTGGACTATGTTAATGGAGGTAAGTATATATTATGTTGATTGTTTTTTATTTTCAACTTGTTTTCTCAACTGTCAATATTTTTTTCCTTCAGCTGCACTTGTGCGATATTCAATAGCTGGAAATTTTCTGGGACTGCCTGCTGTGACTGTGCCAAATACTTGCATGTTCTGAACCAAGTGGTTTAACAGTTTAACTATATATTTTGTAGGTCGGATATGACAAACTCGGGTTACCCATTGGGATTCAGTTTATTGGGAAACCATGGTCTGAAGCTAAGTTGATCCAGATTGCTTACGCCATGGAGGTGGGTCCCCAAACACTAATTAGTTTACTCTCCTTGTGCTTGGGCTTTTTTTTGGTTTTGCGTATGTGTACGTTAAGGACCTAATTCCTAGTGACATGGTTTGTTATAGGCATTGTGCGAGGCCGAATAAAAGAAGCCACAAGTTTTCTATGATCTACTAGGTGAGTGCTAATGGAGCTCTATAGTATGGTCAAATAAATGTTATTTCACTGCATAAAAAAGTGCAAAAAATACAAACAGTTGGTTCCCACATGGTGAGAAAGTTTTAATTTTTCCAGTCTTGGTACAGTCCAGTTCAGTCTTGGAACTATTACACATTGACTTTTTTAATTTTTTTAATTTTCTGATGATGGCCTGCAATCCCAAAGTTTTTTTTTTTTTTTTTTTTTGAATTTTTTGACAAAAACACATCTTGACCTAAACCCATTCTAACCCATCTACTAATAAACCCATCTTAAACCAAACTCATTCTAACCCATGCCCATCCTAACCCATTACCCAAACCTACCCAACCCACTTATTTTGCCACCCCAAATATTATATGACCTTTGATTTGTTACTAAACCTAAATGCTAGGTTGCATTTGTACTCAGGTCTCAAACAGACTCATAATCACAAATAAACACTAATTCCATGACGTGCTTTGTAACCTCACTTGCAAAATTATCCAACGTTAGTTTCCACATGTCGAATCAACATAAGCCAAAAAAGGCATAGCATGAGTCACGAAAAAGGAAACTTGCTATAGCACATTGCATTTTGCTGGTAACAAGTAGCATCTTATAACAAATGTTGATGTGTGCGAATGTTTTGTTCATAATACGTGTCAAATTTTGTATTGTAGAATTTGTATTTCTATACCTTCATTTATGATGTTTTAAAGGGATCTTTATATAGCATACACACTGTTAATTGATATATATGGCTGCTTTAGGTATCAAAAATATTATGTTTTCTATTTGTTGCAGTTGGTCCAGGTCCAGGAATTTGAGCTTTTTAGTTGCGACAAGATGGTGTTGACAGAGAGTTGGATTCTTGAAAACTGAGCTTTGGATGGTGTGTAGGATTCTTGCAAATAGATAGTCTGCAGCGCGGTCGAAGGAGCGGAAGATGAGGTATACAAATGAGCTAGAGAAGAAGATGGGGGGGGGGGGGATATTCCAAGGTCCTCCCAACCACTGGAGTGATCACACTCCACAAGCTAGCTTAGCCTCATAGCTGCCTGGGGCTGAATACCGAACCGAGAGCGAAGAGCTTGGCCGTGGGTATGCTGACACCAAGATTCGAACCCGGAACCTCTAGGGAGAGGGTGGGTGAGGCTGGCTGTCACACCCCTATTTTCCACGTGTCACCGGTGGGCCCGGTGAGGAGTATCGTGACGTAGTTGATATCATCATAGACAAACAACACAATATATAAATGCACAGCGGAAGCACAGATAGATTCATTTCAACTTTAATAAAGTGTAATATTAAATATCACGAATAGTTGAAACGGATCCACAGGCGGATCAAAATAAAAGAAGATATTGTTCAACAGCTTTATTGACATCCAACCTTGCGAGACTTATTGTGGACGCTTAGAAGACAGCCAGCCTAGTACGAGTAGTACCTGCACTTAACCTTTTGGAAAAATACGTCAGTTTACACTGGTAAATACAATTTAACTGACTCATTTTGAAAAGGTTTGAAAATTGATTTGAATGCACGTGGCACAAAATATTTTATAACTTGGGATAATTAGGTAATATAATCTTGTAAGGGAATTACATGTTACTTATGCGTTCAGTAGCCCGATCCATAGACCGGGTTAAAGATTAATAGACACACCACAATATTGAGTTATGCACTGAAAGGTGTACGCCTACACCCCGTGCTCAGGTCGTGGCCATCTCGTAAGATGATGCCAAGGATATCCGGGACATGGTCATTAACCCCCCAAAGGCTTTAAGCAAACAAAACACATTCAAAACATAGCATATCAATAATTTCACCTCTATTCGATTAAAGATTCAATGTCGGACCAAGCGGTATTTTATATACCGTACCCCAAGCCCGTATAGGGAAAATAAGTTAAAAGTATTTACCTTTGTAAGTATAGATCACAATTAGCGAGTGAAGGTAGCTTTTACTGGTTCTTCTATTCTGGAACAAAGGTTTATAACAACCTATTAGATTTCTAACGGGTCTTTATTTGAGCCTAAGCTTAGACCGGTTAGCTTTTAAGGACGATACGGTTCAAACGCACGATTAAGCGAAGACCGGATAGAATGTTATTTAGACCCGACAAGTTTGAATACTTGTATAATATGGGTATACTAAATACATTCTGGATTTTGAGACAAAGATGATAATGTTTGACCCGTTTCGGTCAATTTATGCAAACTAGTTACATAAACCGAACCGAACGCGAAAAGGGCGTTACGGGCAATCATAAGAGTCATATGCAAGTTCCCTGAGTTAATACACCTTAAATATGTTATAATATCAGTAAGATATCTTCTATTATGCCCCAAACGAATTTAAACTCAACTTATGCCTTATAAGGGCATTTTGGTCATTTAAAAGATTATAAAAGAGTTTAATTAGTAATCTGAGTTACAGGTCTGATTTATACAGTAAATACACTTAATTTAACATATTATAATAGTAGGGTATGACCTATATGTGAAACTTATCTTTTAAAACCAAACTATGCACCTTAGGGGTATTTTGGTAATTTCACTTAGGCTTAAAAGGTCAAAACTGGAAATCTGAATTCAAAAACTTGTACTTATTGTTATTATATAAAAATATGCTAAAAACATCAGTAGGTATCACCCTTATATGATTAATATGGTTTTAGTACATATTATGTGTTAAAAACTCTTAAAAAGGCGATTTGGAGCCATTTCCGGGTTTTTAAAAGAAAGCTGATATTTTTATAATTACAGAATGCTTAAAATATTTTATTTATCAAATAAAATCAGTAGAAAAAGGTTTGGGGTCAAAAGGATTTGTAAAACTCATTTTATGGCTAAAAAGGGCAAAATCGGTATTAACCGAATTAAACTTAGAGACCTATGTTATGCTCAGCCAAAAATTAAATAAAAATCTTCAAAAATCCCAAAATATTATATTACATCAGTGGGTAAAAAGTTTGATATCAAAAAGTGGGTTTAAATAGGCTATACGCTAATTACGCCATTTAATTAACATAAAGCTTTCAATTTACGCTAATGAGCATAACTCTTAATCTAGACCTCAAACTGATGTCAAATTTTAGGTGCAAGTTTATAAATCAGTAACTAATGTTTCTACTCTTTCACTTTTTCAAAAATCACGTTTTATAGTCAAAAGGGCATAATAGTCAACTTTTAAGCATTAGTCGGAAACATGCATATGAATTGGATAACTAATGAACCAAGTTGTGTGACCTCAGGGGGTTACACTAATATGAAACCTGGTCCAATTAAGGCTCTAAGGCATTTCTAAACAATGCTTAAACGGGTCAGAACTGAAAGTCAAAGCAGAGGTCAAACTATGTGACTTTCGGTTCCAAACCGAGCCTAAACTGAAAATTGTCGAGTTGGACATGTTGGGACATGTTCTTACATTAATTACCAAGTTATATTAATGATCAAACAGGTTGCAAGTATCCTACATTGCTAATTATGCTTTAATTTGAAAATAATCATTCTGTTGACTTTTTAAAGTACGCTTTGACTCGACAATTAACATAGTTAGATTGGGAATCTGGAAGTACCCTTTTAAGGGTTTATTACCCACCTAAATACCTACTTAAAGGTACTTTTAATTCGTGATTAGACTGAGTATATTTTAATTAATCACGAAGTCAAACCTTAATTACGATGGTTTGACTTTTAGTTAATTAACTAAGCTAAACTAGATTAGAAAGGGTTAAGGCTACTTACAAATGTCCTAATTATGATTAGGGACCACTAGGAAGATGGCTTGCTGATCAGAGAGCTCCAGAAAATCAGTTGTGAATGTTGCAAGTGCAAATGCCCAAATGTTGCAACTTTCATCTTCTTATATAGTGAACCCCATGAGCTTAGGATCATGCCAACATAGTCTAGGAAGGTTAGAAGATGTCCCCTGGTGTCCTATAATGCTAAAAACCAGATATAGGAGCCCCTGGATTCGAAAACCACCCATATAAGTCGGTGCAACCGGTTATACAGGCAGCTGTCAACAATTTCGCCCAGATGCACTGCTTACGCACCGCAACATCCTAGACGTTGAGGTGCGCATTGAGGTGCGCAATCTTCCGTCAGAGACAAACTTTTTGTTTTTTATTGAGGCTATGACCATGCAACCTTTTCAACTCCGAATCTCATGCACTTTAGTCAGTATAGGGACCATGTTTCCAGCCATTGCATGTCATGGCATATACTTACACATCTTGGCACTTTGTGGGAGGTTTAAATTGACGGAAAAACCAAGGAATTGATGTTGAATCCATAACTAAGTTTTGTAACCCATTTATTTATTTAGGATGACCAGATTTTTGACATAATTCAGATGTGGATAAAATATATTCTGGTTAGGGATTTATTAATAGGTCGCTCAGAGGTATAAATTAACATGTCGACGTTTAAATCCTACCGTACATCTTTATCTGGATCCGTATTTATAACACGTTTGCATAACATGACACGTGTCTTTATTTTATTGGGCATGAATTTCCGAGGTGTTACATCCTTACCCCCTTAAAAGAAATCTCGACCTCGAGATTTACTAGAACAAATGAGGGTATATTTCCTTCATGGTAGACTCTACCTCCCAAGTATATTCGGGACCTCTACGGGCATCCCATTTGACCTTGACAATAGGCACATGCTTCCTTCGAAGCTTCTTCACTTGTCGATCCTCAATCGACAATGGTTTTTCCACAAATTTCAGGCTCTCGTCTATATGCACATCCGTGTGCGGTATGACTAGCGAGTCATCAGCTAGACATCTCTTCAGATTGCAGATGTGAAAAACATTGTGGATAGCACTGAGCTCTTCAGGCAAGTTTAACTTATAGGCAACTGACCTGACGCGTTCGATAACCTCGAAAGGTCCTATGTATCTCGGGCTTAGCTTGCCTTTCTTACCAAATCGCATCACTCCCTTCCAGGGTGATACTTTAAGCAACACTTTGTCACCTACTTCAAAGTGAAAAGATTTACGCTTTGGATCCGCATAACTTTTCTGCCTATCCCTGGCAGCTTTCATGCGATCGCGAATCTGGACAATCTTGTCCGTGGTTTCAAAGACCAAATCTGGTCCTGATAATTGAACTTCTCCTACTTCCGCCCAACAAATGGGTGTTCTGCATTTTCTACCATATAATGCCTCAAAAGGCGCAGCCTTAATACTAGTATGGTAGCTATTATTATAGGAGAACTCGATCAAAGGTAGGTGGTTATCCCAACTGCCACCTAAATCAATCACACATGCTCGAAGCATGTCTTCCAGTGTTTGGATGGTACGCTCACTCTGTCCGTCCGTCTGTGGATGGTAAGTCGTACTAAAATTTAAGCGCGTGCCCAAAGACTGTTGGAAACTTTTCCAAAAATGAGAGGTGTATCTCGTATCTCTGTCAGAGATAATCGACACTGGTACACCATGCAGAGCTACAATTTTATCTACGTATAATTGAGCTAACATGTCAGAGCTGTAAGTTTCCTTTATGGGTAGGAAATGTGCTGACTTAGTCAGTCTATCTACTATGACCCATATAGTATCATTTCCCTTTCTAGTCTTTGGCAACTTAGTGATGAAATCCATTGTCACCATCTCCCACTTCCATGTGGGAAGTTCAGGTTGTTGAAGCAAACCTGACGGCTTCTGATGCTCAGCTTTGACTTGCGCACAAGTCAAACATTTAGCTACATAGGCAGCTACAGACTTTTTCAAACCAATCCAACAGTAGTTTGCCTTTAGATCCTGGTACATCTTATCAGCTCCAGGATGAACGGAATACTTGGAACTGTGGGCTTCCTAGAGGATAACATCCCGAAGTCCTCCATAAACTGGAACCCATATTCGTCCATTCAATCTTAGCATTCCGTCCTTGTCATAGGATAACTGCTCCTCAGTTACTCCTAGCTTTTCTTCAGGATAGTTAGCTTCCAACACAGCTTCCTTCTGTGCAGCTAACACCCTTTCGTTCAAACTATTTTTGATTTCAATGCGCTTGGCATTGATTCTTATCGGTTTTACTCTTTCCTTCCTGCTTAAGGCGTCAGCAACTACATTTGCCTTGCCTGGATGGTATCTTATTTAAAGTCCTACATTTGCGCTTGGCATTGATTCTTATCGGTTCAAACTATTTAAAGTTTCCATCCAGCGTCGTTGCCTCATGTTCAAGTCCTTCTGATTAAACAGGTGTTGAAGGCTCTTGTGATCTGAATAGATCACACATTTGGTTCCATACAAGTAATGTCTCCAAAGTTTTAATGCAAATACAACGGCACCCAGCTCCAAGTCATGGGTGGTGTAGTTCTTCTCGTGCACCTTTAGCTGCCGTGAAGCGTAGGCAATAACCTTGCCTTTCTGCATGAGTACACAGCCCATACCAGTGTGTGATGCATCACAGTACACCACAAATTCTTCTATACCATCGGGCAATGTTAACACTGGTGCATTGCTCAACTTTTTCTTAAGAATGTCAAAGGACTCCGGCTGCTTAGGGCCCCAATCAAACTTAACCTTCTTACGTGTCAACGAAGTTAGAGGCGCAGCAATCCTTGAGAAATTTTCGATGAATCGCCTATAGTATCCTGCTAAACCCAGAAAACTGCGAATCTCAGTAGGCGTCTTTGGCTCTTGCCAATTCATAACTGCTTCTACCTTAGCGGGATCCACTTGGATACCACGCTCACTAACCACATGTCCAAGGAATTGGACTTCTCGAAGCCAAAATTCACACTTCAAAAATTTGGCGTAGAGTTTCTCATGATGTAGAAGTTTGAGAATACAGCGAAGGTGTTTCTCGTGGTCAACTCGATTCTTTAAGTAGATGAGGATGTCATCAATAAAGACGATGACGAATTTATCCAGATAAGGCTTGCAGACGCGATTCATGAGATCCATGAATGCGGCTGGTGCATTAGTGAGCCCGAAAGGCATCACTAGGAACTCGTAATGTCCATAACGAGTCCTAAACGCTGTCTTGTGTACATCTTCATCTTTGACCTTCAACTGATGATAGCCTGATCTCAAATCGATCTTAGAGAAGTAGCTTGCCCCTTGTAATTGGTCGAACAGATCGTCGATCCTGGGCAAAGGATACCTATTCTTGATAGTGACCTTATTAAGCTCACGGTAATCGATGCACAGACGCATCGATCCATCCTTCTTCTTGACGAACAAGATTGGCGCTCCCCAAGGAGACGAACTAGGTCTAATAAAACCTTTGGCTAGTAGATCATCTAATTGTGTCCTCAACTCCTTCATCTTCGTTGGTGCTAACCTATAAGGTGCTCTCGCTACTGGTGCAGCACCAGGGATGATGTCAATTCGGAATTCTACTTGCCTATCTGGTGGTAAGCCAGGTAGTTCTTCAGGGAAAACTTCAGGATATTCCGAAATGATAGGGATGTCTTCAATCTTGGGTTTTGGCTCATCAATAGTAACTTGTGCCATATAAATGACACAACCCTTCTTCAAGCATCTAGATGCCTTAAGCATGGACACTTTCTCGGGCTGTCCATGCTGAGTATCCCCCTGAATGGTAAGTGACTCCCCAGACGGAGTTTTGACTACCACTTGCTTTCTGTTGCACACAATCTGGGCTTGGTTATGCGATAACCAATCCATGCCTATCACTATATCAAAACCGGCTAGCTTAAAGGGAAGTAAGGACAAAGGAAAAGAGTGATTCCTAATGGATATAACACATCCATCTAAAACAGTTGAGGCGGTTTCTATGGTTCCATCAGCTAATTCCATCTCATACTTCACACTTAAGGCTTTTACCGGGAATTTTAACAACTCACAAAACTTATTATCCACAAAAGACTTATCTGCTCCAGAATCAAACAATACTCTAGCAAAAACATCATTTACGAGAAAAGTACCTGTAATCACGTTGTCATCCTGAACAGCTTCCTTAGCGTCCATCTTGAAGACCCTTGCATTGGTCTTTTTCCCATCCTCGGTTTTCTTGGCGTTCTTTGGGCAATTGGACTTAATGTGCCCTTTCTCATTGCAACCGTAACATGTTGCATCTTTTAGCTTCTTACACTCCAAAGTCTTATGATCCGTAGATTTGCAAATCCCACATGGTCTCGAGTGAGACTGGGATTTCGACTCAAGTCGACACTTCCCAAAATGGTTCTTCTTACAAGTTTTACATTTGGGCTTATCCCCCGATTGTTGCCCATCTTTCTTAAACCCCGACCCTTTCTTATGGTCATTATTTCCTCGGTGTTTCTTATCTGATCTTCGTGAGGTATCGTCTTCACGCTTCCTCTTACCTTCTTCTGAGTTCCTGAGCGCCCTCAACCTGACTACGTCCAAGGTAAGAGATAGAGATAGATCAGCTGCTGATCTGAAGGTAGCTGGCCTTGATGCCTTAACACTAGCTTTAATCTATGGGGCTAAACCCCCGATGAAGCGAGCAATCCTCTTAGGTTCTGGGGTTACCAAGTACGGAACCAACCTAGATAGGGTATTGAAAGTGGTGAGGTATGCTTGGCAATCTAAATTCTTCATCACCAAAGATAAGAAATCTGATTCGATTCTTTCAACTTCGTGCTGCGGGCAATAATTCTCTTTAATAAGAGCAACGAACTGATCCCATGACAAGTTGTAGAGTGGGATCTTTCCAGCAGCTTGTATGAGAGACTTCCACCACGCCAGTGCTTCTCCCTTGAACGATTGGGATACATATTTCACTATGTCCCTTTCAGCACATCCGCTGATGTCAACTACCGTATCCATTTCGTCCAACCAGGTCATGCAGTCAACCGCTCCTTTCTCTCCAGTAAAGTCTCTGGGTTTACATGAGACGAAGTACTTGTAAGTACAGGACTTGGTATGCGATTTGGCATCAAACACCATCCTTTTTGAGGGAACACTGTCGTGATTAGATGAATGTCGATCATCATCCTTCTTGAGCTAATCTTTCTTAGGTACATCTTTCTTAGAGGGCGGTTTGCTATGAGCCTCCGAGTGAACTTTTGGCTTGGAATGTGGTGCGGATCGGGTCCTACTTCGGGTTCCGCTTGATTCACTATATTGCCTCTCGATGGCTTTGGTAACAGCATTTTCCACTATTGCTTGTAACTCCGCACCAGTTACAAGTATCTTAGCATTTTCAGGGTTTTCTGCTGGACGACTGTTTATTTCTTCTGACTTGGCCACGTAGTTTTAATTGCTACATAAAGAAAATAAGGACAAGGTCTATTTAGAAGCCTAAACAGTATTATCGTTCTTGACGATTTATTAACCATGGTAAATAAAAGTCATATTAGTTAATTTATCAAATATATGATTATTCAGGATCTTTATCCTAAATCCAAAATCATAAATTAATAATAGCACATAGGCCTAGTCACGTAGACAAATTTCTAAATTATAAATTTAGATCTTATGGATTAAAGTTTGAATAAAATAAAAATCAATCCTTTTCTTGGCAGGGAGTCTATAAACTACGACTGCCTTTTGTTTTATATGACATTAATTATAACCCGTAGGCATTATGTCACAATCAAATATATATAAAAATATAAATTTGGTTAATTATTAAAAGGGTGACATGTGTGATTTTGCGGATCACACTAGCCAAGAATGTTAACATGTTTGCAAATGTTAACAGAGATTTGAATCTTTTTAAACAGGTTCTACCATATTGGCCAGGTCTTTAATATGACATTCAAGCTAGGTTTTACCTTTTTAAGATTCTTATTATTTTATTAAAATGGTAAATCAAAATAATAAATGTTATTTTTCATTTATTCATATATTATATTCATGCATATAATTTAAAAATGAAAAACTTAAATTAACCATTCGAATTGAAATTAAACTAGTACGAGTTTGCCCTAAACGGGACTTTTACACAAATAACATGACCACGCAGGGGCCAAACTAACAGACAAACCCACGCAGGGGTTAAATAGAAAAACATGCCCACGCAGGGGGCATAACAGAAAGGAAAAATGCCCACGCATGGGCAGAGTACAGAAATAAATGTCCTCGCAGGGACATGATTACAGCTAAAATAGATAAACAAACAAAGGATTTAGTGATCCTTCTTGCTTTTTCCCTTGATCAAATCCACCATTTTCTTGAACATCCCCCGGTTGTGCCTCCGATCTTCCCGCAACTCATGCCGCACCTCTTGTCACACCTCATTTATCCCTTGAAGGATTTCTTGAAATTGTGGCGGTGATATCACCGGTGTCCGCGGTGGTTGCTGAAAATGCTGAGGTTGAGGAGGCGGTGGTTGCTGATACCCATATGGTGGGTATCCATAGGTCGAGTGTCCCGTAGCCCAGGGACCTCCATATGGACCTTCCGGACGGAGAGTGTTGAAGCTCGAAGGTACCCAGTAGGGATCCTCTGCAAAGTTGTAATTTGTGTGCATCGGCTGTTCGAAGGGATTGTATGCCGCCGCGCCAGTGTAAGCAGGAATTGGGTCTCCAAAACCCAATGGTGGCTGTGGCGCGACTGGCGCAGAGTTCACTTCTGAGACGAGGTGTGAAGATTCTCCCATCTCCGGTTCTTCGTGAACTGGCGAGTACCGGCTGCCACTCGAATGTGGAGGGGTGCTGATGCGCACTCCCCCTCGCGCGGATATTCGCAAGGTCGTTCTCCTTCGCCTCGGGGGCGAGGGAGGCTGAAGCTGAGGTGGTGCTGCCGGCGGAGTGACCGCGACAAGTCGGAAATCCTCGGAAGGATTCTGCTGCTGCTGTGGCTGTTGCAGGTGGTGCAGGGGAGAGCTGTGTTGCGGCTGGTACAGGGGAGAGTTGTGGTAACTGGGGGTAAACGCCCAGTCACACAGCCTAAACCTCTCCTCGTAGCTGTCGGGACCATTGTAAGGTGATCCCACGAAAGGTGACCCATCAGAAATTTCGATGGGGTGATTCGGAGTTCCAGATGGTGGCATTGAAGGATCGGCATCTTCATCTATATCCATCGGGTTGCCACCAGAAAAGTGGTCTTCGGGTCCAAGTGGGTTAAAACCCATTGGCACCCCAAGGTAGTCAGCAAGGTTGAACTGGCCCTGGAAAACAGGTGATAGGTGGTCAAAGGGTGAGTTATGTCCTTGAAGAGGTATGTAGGACTGGTGGGAGTTGTGGGGCACATTTTGAGAATGAGGCCCAAAAGAGTGTGGGATGGAAGGGGAGGTACTCAGTGAAACTGAGCGCCTAGCTGGTTCAGTCAAAGCCCTCCAGAGATCTTGAGGGTCTGTGTTATAGGGATCTGAAGGTGTTCGCCGGTGCGAAGGCCCGGCTTCATGGTCGTTTGGGGCGGTAAGTGGCCCTTTTCCTCTGCCTCTTCCCCTCATACGCAGCGGCATTTTGTTAACCTGTCAAAACAAACAAGTGATACAACAAGAAAATATATATAAGACAAAGTTAGAAATAAAACAAATTGGAATATTCCTAAGTTCTTTGTCTAGACTCGAGAATCGAGGAATGTGCAATTGTGTAACTGAGATTAAACACAAAAGGCTAGTGTTTAATTCACTCAGAGTTGGCTCTGATACCAACCTGTCACACCCCTATTTTCCACGTGTCACCGGTGGGCCCGGTGGGGAGTATCGTGACGTAGTTGATATCATCATAGACAAACAACACAATATATAAATGCACAGCGGAAGCAAAGATAGATTTATTTCAACTTTAATAAAGTGTAATATTAAATATCAAGAATAGTTGAAACGGATCCACAGGCGGATCAAAATAAAAGAAGATATTGTTCAACAGCTTTATTGACATCCAAGCTTGCGAGACTTATTGTGGACGCTTAGAAGACAGCCAGCCTAGTACGAGTAGTACCTGCACTTAACCTTTTGGAAAAATACTTCAGTTTACACTGGTAAATACAATTTAACTGACTCATTTTGAAAAGGTTTGAAAATTGATTTGAATGCACGTGGCACAAAACATTTTATAACTTGGGATAATTATGTAATATAATCTTGTAAGGGAATTACATGTTACTTATGCGTTCAGTAGCCCGATCCGTAGACCGGGTTAAAGATTAATAGACACACCACAATATTGAGTTATGCACTGAAAGGTGTACGCCTACACCCCGTACTCAGGTCGTGGCCATCTCGTAAGATGATGCCAAGGATATCCGGGACATGGTCATTAACCCCCCAAAGGCTTTAAGCAAACAAAACACATTCAAAACATAGTATATCAATAATTTAACCTCTATTCGATTAAAGATTCAATGCCGGACCAAGCGGTATTTTATATACCGTACCCCAAGCCCGTATAGGGAAAATAAGTTAAAAGTATTTACCTTTGTAAGTATAGATCACAATTAGCGAGTGAAGGTAGCTTTTACTGGTTCTTCTATTCTGGAACAAAGGTTTATAACAACCTATTAGATTTCTAACGGGTCTTTATTTGAGCCTAAGCTTATACTGGTTAGCTTTTAAGGACGATACGGTTCAAACGCACGATTAAGCGAAGACCGGATAGAATGTGATTTAGACCCGACAAGTTTGAATACTTGTATAATATGGGTATACTAAATACATTCTGGATTTTGAGACAAAGATGATAATGTTTGACCCGTTTCGGTCAATTTATGCAAACTAGTTACATAAACCGAACCGAACGCGAAAAGGACGTTACGGGCAATCATAAGAGTCATATGCAAGTTCCCTGAGTTAATACACCTTAAATATGTTATAATATCAGTAAGATATCTTCTATTATGCCCCAAACGAATTTAAACTCAACTTATGCCTTATAAGGGCATTTTGGTCATTTAAAAGATTATAAAAGAGTTTAATTAGTAATCTGAGTTACAGGTCTGATTTATACAGTAAATACACTTAATTTAACATATTATAACAGTAGGGTATGACCTATATGTGAAACTTATCATTTAAAACCAAACTATGCACCTTAGGGGTATTTTGGTAATTTCACTTAGGCTTAAAAGGTCAAAACTGGAAATCTGAGTTCAAAAACTTGTACTTACTGTTATTATATAAAAATATGCTAAAAACATCAGTAGGTATCACCCTTATATGATTAATATGGTTTTAGTACATACTATGTGTTAAAAACGCTTAAAAAGGCGATTTGGAGCCATTTCCGGGTTTTTAAAAGAAAGCTGATATTTTTATAATTCTAGAATGCTCAAAATATTTTATTTATCAAATAAAATCAGTAGAAAAATGTTTGGGGTCAAAAGGATTTGTAAAACTCATTTTATGGCTAAAAAGGGCAAAATCGGTATTAACCGAATTAAACTTAGAGACCTATGTTATGCTCAGCCAAAAATTAAATAAAAATCTTCAAAAATTCCAAAATATTATATTACATCAGTGGGTAAAAATTTTGATATCAAAAATTGGGTTTAAATAGGCTATACGCTAATTACGCCATTTAATTAACATAAAGCTTTCAATTTACGCTAATGAGCATAACTCTTAATCTAGACCTCAAACTGATGTCAAATTTTAGGTGCAAGTTTATAAATCAGTAACTAATGTTTCTACTCTTTCACTTTTTCAAAAATCACGTTTTATAGTCAAAAGGGCATAATAGTCAACTTTTAAGCATTAGTCGGAAACATGCATATGAATTGGATAACTAATGAACCAAGTTGTGTGACCTCAGGGGGTTACACTAATATGAAACCTGGTCCAATTAAGGCTCTAAGGCATTTCTAAACAATTCTTAAACGGGTCAGAACTGAAAGTCAAAGCAGAGGTCAAACTATGTGACTTTCGGTTCCAAACCGAGCCTAAACTGAAAATTGTCGAGTTGGACATGTTGGGACATGTTCTTACATTAATTACCAAGTTATATTAATGATCAAACAGGTTGCAAGTATCCTACATTGCTAATTATGCTTTAATTTGAAAATAATCATTCTGTTGACTTTTTAAAGTACGCTTTGACTCGACAATTAACATAGTTAGAGTGGGAATCTGGAAGTACCCTTTTAAGGGTTTATTACCCACCTAAATACCTACTTAAAGGTACTTTTAATTCGTGATTAGACTGAGTATATTTTAATTAATCACGAAGTCAAACCTTAATTACGATGGTTTGACTTTTAGTTAATTAACTAAGCTAAACTAGATTAGAAAGGGTTAAGGCTACTTACAAATGTCCTAATTATGATTAGGGACCACTAGGAAGATGGCTTGCTGATCAGAGAGCTCCAGAAAATCAGTTGTGAATGTTGCAAGTGCAAATGCCCAAATGTTGCAACTTTCATCTTCTTATATAGTGAACCCCATGAGCTTAGGATCATGCCAACATAGTCTAGGAAGGTTACAAGATGTCCCCAGGTGTCCTATAATGCTAAAAACCAGATATAGGAGCCCCTGGATTCGAAAACCACCCATATAAGTCGGTGCAACCGGTTATACAGGCAGCTGTCAACAATTTCGCCCAGATGCACTGCTTACGCACCGCAACATCCTGGACGTTGAGGTGCGCAAGCAGCCTTGCGCACCGTAACATTCCCGGTGTTGAGGTGCGCAAGCTTCCGTCAGAGACAAAAGTTTTGTTTTTTATTGAGGCTATGACCATGCAACCTTTTCAACTCCGAATCTCATGCACTTTAGTCAGTATAGGGACCGTGTTTCCAGCCATTGCATGTCATGGCATATACTTACACATCTTGGCACTTTGTGGGAGGTTTAAATTGACGGAAAAACCAAGGAATTGATGTTGAATCCATAACTAAGTTTTGTAACCCATTTATTTATTTAGGATGACCAGATTTTTGACATAATTCAGATGTGGATAAAATATATTCTGGTTAGGGATTTATTAATAGGTCGCTCAGAGGTATAAATTAACATGTTGACGTTTAAATCCTACCTTACATCTTTATCTGGATCCGTACTTATAACACGTTTGCATAACATGACACGTGTCTTTATTTTATTGGGCATGAATTTCCGAGGTGTTACACTGGCCAACTGGGCTACCCCAGAAGGTTGCTAGAGAAGAAGATGAATCAACAAATGCCCTTAATATATGTCATGTTATATACCTATTAGGCATTGTGTCTACCTCTCTTTTTAGCTTTGTGTTCACATAAACAGTATAGGTGACAAATAAACTAACAATTTTTAATGGGTCTACATATTTACACACCTTAATGCCTATTTTGACACCCTTCAAGACACCTCGTATAGACCTATACGAGACGTATAGGGTTACTTTTCCGACCAGCTCTGCACCAAAGCACAATGTCAAATCAGTCACATCAGACGGGGAGTCTAGGTCTGTACGAGGGAAGGATACGAGGCGTCTTCAGTGACTGATTTGACTATACATTTGACAAGTGACTTAAAGCTATACGAGGGGTCTAGAGCTATACGAGGCGTCTATGACTCACATAAAGTGCAACATACAGTGTATTCTTTGTCCACCCCCGAGCATTCAACATTTAATTCTGCTTCGTCTTTCTGCTTCTTCTTCTTCTTTCATTCTGCTTTGCATTTGTGTTCTTATCATCCCGAAGTGTTGAAATGTCATCATACTGGGACGGCAACTATGTCTTCGGGCAGTATTCTAGCGAGAACTGGGTGCCCGAAAGCGATCCGGTAACAGTACAGGTACTTAAATGTTTTACTTAGTTTTTGTTTTAGTTTATTATTTACTAATGATGATACGGTTCTTTATTTTGGAGGAGTCTTGCGTTCCCGATTCTAATGAGCAAGAGGAGGTTGTGTCTAGTATACAAAGAGAACAAAACAAACCGTTTCTAGATTTGAACAAGCATCCCCCTGTTAATGAAACAGCCCCTGTAGATGACTCATACCATGCTTGTCAACCAAGTTATCCGACGCAACAAGGGTATCCGGATTATAGAAACGGGTGTGAATACGGAGGAGACGGTGGATACGGAGGAGACGGTGGATACGGAGGAGACGGTGGATACGGAGGAGACGGTGGATACGGAGGAGACGGTGGTTATGGTGGATATGGTAGATATGGTGGTGAGACACCTCCCATCCAGGACAGTCCGTACTTAAAAAAGCAGGTATTAATTACTATTTTTTATTATTATTTAATTATTTTTATTATTATTAGTATTAATATTAGTATTATTATTAATATTATTATTATTAGTATTATTATTATTATTATTTATTATTTATTTATTTATTAAAATTATTTATTATTATTGTCGATGTTACAGGTTTTCAACTCTTTAGATGAACTAAAGAATCGGATACAAGAAATAGCAAACGCGGATGGTTTCGTTATTGTCACCCGTCGATCAAAGAAAACCGGGGGAAGAATCGGGAGGGTATGGCTTGAATGTGATCGTGGTGGTGAGCACCAGACTACAGCAACACTTAGAAAAGCCGGAAGCAAAAAAACCGGTTGCCCGTTTTACCTGCTGGCTGTGCGAAACCACCCGTATGAAACCTGGGAGATTAAAGACGGAAAAATTGAACATAACCACGAACTTTGTGAGGACCTGTCGACCCACGCGTTTGTGCGAAGGTTTACTCCAAGCGAAATGAAACTGATCGAGCAGCTGACAGCTCAAAACATGGAGTCGCGCAAAATATTTCAAACGATAAGGAAGCAGGACCCCGACAGGTTTCATGTTTTGAAAGACGTTCAAAACGTTGTGGCGAAGATTAGAGCTGAACAAAGACAAGGATTGACTCCCATGCAGTCACTAGAAAACATACTGATAAACAACGACTTTATTTACGAGACACGGGAGGAACCCGGAACAGAGATCGTAACAGAGATCTTCTTTCTTCATCGGGACTCGAGATGCATGTGGCGTGCATTCCCCCACGTCATGCTGATCGATGCGACGTACAAGATAAACATATACAATATGCCCTTTATCCAGATTGTTGGTATGACGCCTACCAACAAGTCGTTTATTATCGCGCATGCCGTTGTTAGTAAAGAACGGGGTGATAACTTTGTGTGGGTGCTTCAGAGGGTCAAGTCAATATTGGATGAATGCATGGAGCCACGTGTGATTTTAACCGATAGAGACCTAGCCCTTATGGGCGCGTGTGCTAAAGTATTTCCAAACGCCTCCAAGCTTCTTTGCAGGTGGCACATACAACAGAATGTTATGAAGAACTGCAAGGGTTCCTTCACAGACGAAGACTGGAAGAAATTTTTGTCATTCTGGGGGACATTGATTGAGTCTCCATCCATACTCATCTACGAGTACCACTTGCGCAACATGCGAAAACGACTTGTGGAGTGCAAACGTTCTAGTAAGTTTTTATAATAACATACGACTCACCTATGCAAATTTTATTAAATTATTTTTACGTTTTAGGAGTCTTCAAATACGTGTACGATAACTGGCTAAAATACTATAAGGAGATGTTCGTCTTTGCGTGGACTGATAAGAGGCGCAACTTTGGTAATCGTACCACAAACAGAGTTGAGAGCCAACACGCCAACTTAAAGAGATACGTTGAAGATAGGAGCTCGCTCGACCGTATAGTTGGTTGTGTCCATGATATAGCTGAGACACAGTTCGGTGAAATAAGGAAGACTTTTCGAGATAGCATCGAAAAAAGAATGACCCACCACAAACACCCGTTGTTTCAACACCTACTTGGTAAAGTATCCCATACAGCCCTTGACTTGTTGAGGGGAGAGGCAATTAGGAAGCTAGATGTCTTGGAGCGCTTTCATTCATTATGTGGTTGCCAAATGTGGCACAGCTGTGGGTTGCCCTGTGCTTGCAGGATAGAAAAGTACATGCTTGAAGGTAATAATTGTTAAACGTACAACACTTGTGTGATATATTTCCGTTAATCATGTGACTTAAACAATGTTGTTTTTAACCGTGCAGAGCGTCCGATTCAACTCGAAGACATAGACGTCTTCTGGCGGAAACTTAACTTCCAAAGTTGTAAATTGATAGACGATGACGTGGACGTGGTCGAAGAGCTAAATATTGTTAGACAACAATTAGAGTCGCACCCCCCAGCTCAGCAAAAAAGCCTGATGTCAAAGATTAAAGCGGTGTTGACTCCAAAGAAATCTACCAAGAAACCACCGGTTGTCCAACAAAATACTCGTGGCCGACCAACAACAAAGCAGGTACAACAAAGGTTGGACGAGGCCTCTCGTATAGATGAAGAATTGAGGAGAAGCTCATTCGGTGATGCAAACACGTGCTTTGAAGGTTCCCGACAAAGTAAGTACGATAAACCTCGCCACAGCTCGTTCGTTCCGTCACAGGCCTCTCAACAGTCGGTTATAAGGTCCCAAAAACCCAAAGCGAGCCTAAGCCGTTCAAAGAGTTCTAAGAAGAAAGAGACACGAGATGCTCACGGTTTTCCGTTAATCATTGGGGACGAGTACGTGGGAATTATCGAACAGTTTAAGAATGACATTCCGCTAGTGTTCCATCCGTACGTCTCGTGCATACGAGATGTGATGCCGGACGGTCATTGTGGGTTTCGGTCTGTGGCTGTGGGCTTAGGTATGGATCAGAGTTCATGGGGGCTCATTCGAAGGCACCTTGTCCAAGAAATGGATCAGAACAAATCGATCTGGTTCCCAATATTTGAAGCATGGGGTAAAGGTTATTTTTACACGCATCGTCAGGGCCTAATTTGGGATTCAATGTCCGGTTGTGGGGGGGATCACTGGATGGACTTGGACTTCTTATTGCACAAACGTACGGTATCGGGGTGCACCTGTTAACGACAACCATGGGTGCGAGTTCCACTTTCTTCCCGATACTAAGTCCTCCGGCTAATCAACAACCATTGTTCATAACGCTTACACATGTAAACGAGAACCACTTCATACATGTTAAGCTGGAAGGGGATTATCCAATGCCACCAGAACACGGGCTATGGTTGACCCACCGAACACCCCATACGGAACAATGGGAAGATATGTACTTGCCACGTCTAGAATGGTATATATCGATAATGAATCCTCCGCCAAGATCAAACCCCAGTCTTAATTACATCGACAGTAATACGGAAGAACGAATTTTGTAATTACGACTCGTATAGAGCTAGACGGGTCGTATATCGTTGATAATAGTATTTTTTTTTTATTAATTCCTATAATTTTCTACAATTTCTATAATTTTTTTTTATAATTTGTATCATTTTTCTATAATTAGATACGGAAGAATGAATTTTGTAATTAATAGTATTTTTTTATTAATTCCTATAATTTTCTACAATTTCTATAAATTTTTTTATAATTTGTATCATTTTTCAATAATTAGAATTGATTAAAACAGGTTAATAACATTTAAAAAATAAAAATAAAAATATATACGACTCGTATAGAACTAGACTCCCCGTATAGGAATGATCAAAAGACCAATTAGCCCCTGGTATGCCCCCAATCTAGGCTTATTTCAGGGGCTAAAAGGTCATTCTACAATAACCAGACGCCTCGTATAGATCTATACGAGGCGTCTATTTGAGCGGGTTTTTGAAAATTTGAATTTTGAATATTTGAAAATCAAAATTTGAATTTTTTGAATAAGGACGATTCGTATAGATCTATACGCGGCGTCAATAGTGTCGGCAACAATTCTTTTTTTTTTTAAATTTGAATTTTGAAATTATTTTATGTTAATTACTAATATACCCCTGTTAAGCCCCCAGTATAGGCCTTTAACAGGGGCATAAAGGTAATTTAAAAACCCAGACGCCTCGTATAGAGCTATACGTGTCGTCTATGTAGGCGGCAACTTTTAAAGTTTTTGTTTTTTAATTATTAAAAAAAGGTTTATTAAATGACCATTTTGCCCCTGTAAAGCCCCCAGTATAGGCTTTAGTGAGGGGCAAAATGCTAATTAACCATTCCAGAAATATCTTTTTGGATTGGTTAATTACCATTTTGCCCCTGAATAATGCCTATACTGGGGGCTTAACAGGGGCAAAATGGTCATTTAATAAAAAGCATGGACGACACGTATTGATCTATACGAGGCGTCTAAGCCTCGTATAAGGCTGGGGGGTCTAGACGAGGCTGGTTATAACCCCAAACAAAACAACATACGGAGAATACACATCTATACGCCTCGGATTCGTATATCGACCGTACTTTCGAAGATTTGAAGCATCACTGGTACGTATTTCATCCCGTAGTTTAGTATTTTTGCCTCGTATTTGCCTTTAGACCGTAGGTTTGCCCTGAATTTTGGTTTTTGTTGGGTTTGGGGGTTTGAACTTGAGGTTGAAGATGAACCAGGAAGAACAGGACGCCGAGTATAGCCCTATACGAGGGCTATACGAGGCTCTGCATTTTTTTTTGTTATTATTATATTATTGTTAATATAATTATTATTGTTATTGTTATTATTATTTATTTATTTATTATTATTATTATTAGTATTATTATTGTTATTATTATTATTATTTTTTTTTTTGTTATTAATTATTATTATTATTACTATTATTTTTTTGTTATTAATTATTATTATTATTACTATTATTATTGTTATTATTATTATTATTATTATTATTTATTTATTTATTATTATTATTAGTATTATTATTGTTATTATTATTATTTTTTTTTTGTTATTAATTATTATTATTATTACTATTATTTTTTTTGTTATTAATTATTATTATTATTACTATTATTATTATTATTATTATTTATTATTATTATTATTTATTATTTATTTATTATTAGTATTAGTATTATTATTGTTATTATTATTATTATTTATTATTATTATTATTATTATTATTATTATTGTTGTTGTTGTTTTTATACGTATACGTTTTTTACCTGCAGATTGATTATGGAGGGCGATGACATTCAGATGGAGCTTGATGGGGCACCGCCGGGGGGTCAGCCGGCTCAGCAGGTTCAGCCGGTTCAGGAGGGTCCACGACGGAGACGCCGGCCGCCTCTGGATACGCTGCAGGGTTGTCCGTATCTAGAGTTTCCTGCGGGCACCGATGCCGCCCGCCATTGCCAGAAGCTTAGGAGGATGCACATTGGATCGCATGCAGCGATCGACTGGGATGCGATGGACCAGCTTGCTGAGACGGCTAGAGTGCGTCGGTTTATACCTCTCGATTCGCCGTGGCATCGTCTTTTTGATTTGGCGCACACGCCGACCTACAGGGAACTGCTGGTCGAGTTCCTTTCGTCATTCACATTTCACCCTCCTAGGGTCCCAGTGCCGCTTCCGTACCCGGATGCTCCCCCTCCGCCTGAGATTTCTTTCAGGCTCGCTGGCGTTTTGCGTACGATGACGCTAGCAGACTTTGCGGTGCGTTCTGGTTTATACATGCAGGGAGAGATCGAGACTGAGGTTTACACAGCGGGGCTAGTGGTGGTTGAAAAACACATTCTTCTAGGGTTTTGGCAGGTGATTGCGGGGGCAAATCATTGGGAGCACGATAAGTCGAAGGGGAGGGTGTCGTTTGTTGTGGACCCACTGTACAGGTACGTACGTTTATTACGGCAATTATTGTGATTATGTGCATTGTTTATTGATCTCTGTTTCTGTATTTCGCTAACACTATCTGCAGGTATCTGCACCATTTGCTCGCTACTTCTATTTCAGCGCGCGGCTACAGCCGTGAGTGGTGTATGACCACAGATCTTTTTTTCCTTTATTGTTTGTTGTATAGGAGGTCGTGCGCGCTAGCACACGGTCTAGCCCAGTACTACGCCTCCGCCCATCACCGGCAGGAGCGCGGATTTTTGTATGGCGGGGCGTACGTGACCGTCATTGCCCGTTCATTTGCCCTCGTACTGCACGAGGACCCACATCTACGGACGCCGCCAGTCATGCCGACGCGGATGGGCATGCAGTCGCTGTGGGGGATGAAGGTAATCAAGAGGTTCCCAGTTGGCCCGCGGTTTAAAAACCGCGACGGGGCAATATGGACAGAGGAGGCCCTACCAGAGCATTTCGAGCCCGTTTATCCTCCTGTAGATCCTGCTGATGTAGTGCCCGTGGAGGAGCCTCCGGAGGATGTAGACGGTGCAGCGGTGCCACAGCCACCGCCACCTGCCGGGGCACCTCAGTTTCCACGTCACGTTATTCCAGGTCGTGCCCCAGGAGCTGCGTTACATCCGGATGTACGAGCCGAGCTTGACAGGCTCAACGATTTGGTTGGTTGGCTGGTACAGTGCGAGCAGGATAGACGAGAGAGAGAGGGATGGCCCCCGATACCGCTTCCACCGGCTCGAGCACCACATCAGCAGCAGCAGAAGCCACATCCAGATTCGGATTCGGATTTGGATGCATAGACCTGTTGTTGTTTTTATTTTTATTATGGATGTACAAACTTATCTTATATTTTTTTGTTATGGATGTACAAAGTTATCTTATATATGTTATATTTATGTTTGTTTTCAGTTATTCGGTTACCTAATGATTGTTGTCTTAAATTGAGATAATACGGAAACAAAATATGTTTTGATATAATATGGAAACAATATATCCCCTGAATATAATACGGAAACAATATTTGAACGAGATAAAATTTTAATCGGAAGAATAATATTTAAAAAAGTAAAATGTTAAAAACATTATAATATTTAATCGATATAATATATTTAAAGAGCCGATTTTTAAAATAGTTGATTTTTAAAAAACAAAACTTTTTTTAAAACCAAAAAAATTTTCAACCACAAAACACATCTTCAAAAACTATCAAAAAAGCCATACCAAAACCCACCAAAACACCCCTCATTTCAGCCAAAAAAAATAACCCAAGACTAGACGCCTCGTATAGGTCTGTACGAGGCGTCTAGGGTTCCTTAAACTTTGTGCCTGAGACCCTCTGAGACCCCCTTGAATTCAGTGCTTAGACGCCTCGTATAGGCCTATACGAGGAGTCTAGGGCACAAAAAGTGTGGAAATAGGCGCAGAGGGTGTCCAAATATCTCCAGCCTTTTTAATTTAATGTGAAGGGTGTGGAGAATGTCAACTCAATTATTGGTCCTGTCTTGATTGGCAACTATGTCATCTACACTTTTTTTGCCATCTTTTTTCATTTGTTGATTTAACACAAATTTTATAAACAAAAAAAAAACCTTAATTAACAAAAGAAAAAAAATAATTAACATGTTTTACATAACCATAACTTAATTGTTAAAACATAACCATAACAACAATTTTTACCCACTCATATCTAGAGCCATACAACGTGGACGGGAATCGGTTCATGTCCCCACTCGGACACAAATTCCTTGAAATCTTCAAACGCTTGGGGGTTGTCTATGAGAATCGGAAATTCAACTTTTGCACTTATTTTTCTTGGATAATTCACTTCAAAATGAGTGCCTGGTTGAATGTCCAACGCAATGGTTAATGCGCTGAGAAACTGCGAATAGTTGATATCCATCGGAAGTGGTTGAAGTGCTGTGGCGATAGTTTGCCCAACATATTGGTACCCTTCACCGTTGTGCTGCCAGATTCCATTCTTAAAGAACTTGACATTAAACACGTTCGCCATTGCGAAATGAGATTGAACAAGGGTGAAGCCCTAATCTATCAGCAATAGTTTTATTAATTGAACATTCTCAGCAGAACCATGTTATCGAAAACAGCAACAGCAGCATATAAGTGTTATCGAACAGCAGCAACAAGGATATCAATGTTTTAAAAACCGGTAAATACCGGCCGGTTATACCGGTATTACCGTTTTTAGATGTAAATCCGGTACGAAACACCCCGGTAAGTAAGTGAAACGGCATAAGGTTTGTACCGGCGGTAAAATCCGGTATACCGGTTTGAAACGTAATACCGGTACCGGCCAAGGGTTATTTTAGTTTGGGTTGTTACTTATTTTTATTATATATGTTATTTATCTTACGTAATTTTTATATATTATGATTATTCATAGTTAAAAGTTCTTATTTAATATTGTATGAAACGAAAATAGTTATCCTCTAGTTGATGAGGATAGCGATAATAGTGAATTTCGTCTTTCATGCGATCGTGAACTTGATGTATTCAACACTCAAATGGCTTAAACATATCGTACACTTTCATGTAAAAGAGCTCGTTGGAAAATTGAATGATTTTCGATTATCTTTTGGATTATTTTTATTATCGATTTACTTTTGGATCATCTTTTAATATGTAATCATGCATTTTTGGATTAACTTTTGAGTTGATGTTGTAATTTATGAAATTATAGAGTTAGCTAGTCAACCCGGTTGAACCGCTCGGTACAACCTGGTTCAACCGGTTGAACCATTTTTTAGCCTAATACGGTTTGATTTAAAAACCGGTTTTTAAAACATTGAAGGATATATACTTCTACCGGTTTTAACAATTTATAAATACCTCCCAGGAGAACCATATTCACAAATTTTCTAAAATAAATGATCAAAACCGTAAGATAATCTAAACAGGTCATCAACGTAATATTAAGTTTTATATTAAGTCCAGATCAAAGAAACAGTTTTATGTTAAGTCTCATCCCAAAACGTTCAGTTACTACTTTACCCAAAAAAAAAAAAAAAAAAATTGTTCAGGTACTAGTTCAATCCTTTATTCAATGTGAAGTAATTTTGTATCAAAAACACTCATTTTATGAATAGTATGGAGTTATACAATCAGAATCACCTTTGTAAATGCGACCTGCTGTTGGATTGTGGAAGAAGAAAGGCCGCCGGAGCAACAACGCCGTCGTGGACCTTCCGGTGTTACTTGAAGCTGATGTTAACCTTAATGATAACAGAGACACTGATGTTACTTGAAGCTGCTGATGTTGGTAGATGATATAGGGCAGATGTATGTAAGGGTGGTAGATGGGGGAGTAATTGAAGATTAATGATAACAGAGATGGAGTACTCGCTGGTAACCTTAATTGATGAACAGAGATGGAGTAAGGGTTTGATTCTCAGCAGAAATGGAAAGATACATACAGGTGACTTAATTGTTGGGTAGTTGGAGGATGAATGAGGATGTTGGAGGCTGATGAAGGTTGTTGTGGAGGGGTTAATGGGGAATTTGCTTTTATCTTTTCAGCACAAGAAAATATGCATCACACAGTTACAAATTGCTAGTGAATTAAGTAAGATTTATAACAGGAAATTTACTCAAAATATTTCGATAACACTTATATCAAACTCTAAAAAATATATTTATTGTTCAAAATATGCTTACGATAAGCATAATAGATTACCCTATAACATGAATTGCACCTTATGGTCAAAGTAAAGACACTGTAAAAAAAAAAACAAGGTTCCACAGTAGGCTTACCATAGCTTTAAGAAAATCTACCGTAAAGCTATAGTGCCCAAGTTACAAGTTACAAATCACTTTTAAATGTAGTGATTACTTTAATAGCTCCATATGTTGAACCTAGTGAAAATTTGATATATATAATATATATAGCATTTATATACAAAAATATGGACTAGCGGAAAAATTAAAAACACTGTAAATAACGCACCCAGAATGTAAATTATCATCTTGTACATAATACATACAAGTCCTGTGACATATAAACTACTTGGATCAAAGTTGTATCGAGGCTAACAAACACTAAGGAGATAATGCCAACTTGGTTATAATGTTCATCACTTCATCTAGATATGAAAATTTACCATTCAATATACATGGACATAATCTTCTCCAATTTCTTTATATGTTGGTTAGACTCTGTTAAAATCCACAAAACCCAACATTAAAACAAAAGCATATATGAATGTAAGAAACAAACATCCTTTACTCGTATATGTTTTATGCTATACCAGATGGGAAAAGTAAGATTAAACTAATGTATACAAGACTCATGTCTAATGAAATTCACTTACACCCAAATCACTTTCTTTTCTTAGTTATCGCTAATTGTCTTTTCCCTGTGATTGATCATCATCATCATCATACTCAGTATATCCCACCAATAGCAAAGCTAAGGTAGGGTTTGAGGAGGGTAAGATGTAGACACTATTACCTCTACCCCGTAGGAATAGAGAGGTTGCTTCCAGTGAGACCCCCGGCTCGGTAGTAGTTTTGCATCAAGCCTTGGACATAAGGCACATAACACACAGCGATTGGGACATGCGCATGTACCCCCTTGTCTTTCGACTATCAACGCCACCACATGATGCATGAGTAACCGTCCCTCGCTTTTTAATGTTATTTTCCCTGTGCTTGATCACTTATCCTCAATCTGATCACTAATTTCAATTGATACTCCAACTTGGTTCTTCAAGAATTGCAGGTTGCATCAAAAAGGTTGATCAGGTGAGATAAAAATATCAGATACATGGATTATCATTTAAGTGATCATAGTCCAATGATCTCAAAAAGTATTATCCATGTAGCAACTTTAAGTGCATACCAGTTTAGCGGAAAAAATAGAGCATAAATCATCAAACTTATGATACGGATTGCTATAGTTGGAGTTAAAAATATTGCATTCGTAAGGGGGTGATCACCAATATACATATATCAGCCAATCAGGATAAAAACCAAAACACTAAAAGTTAGTACGATAAAACACTATGAAACTTAACTTTTACGGTCAATCAAGCGTGTTTGACTTCGGAAAGTCTAACAACCTACTTTTGAACTGTGAATTGATGTAAATTTATCTCATTCCAGTTCTCATTACATGACATAGAAAGCGCAAAAAAATAAAAAAAACAGTTACATATTTAAGAGGCGCTATATACAATATCAAAGAGTCCTACTGCAACAATAGGTAGTGACATACTTATAATACATTTTAAAAACATGATAATTTCTATGAATCCATACCAAGAACTCACATAGGCATTTAATCAAACACTTAGTGTGCATCATTAAAAATTAATTAAATATTGAAAATTACACATGAACAAATGAAATCATACTTTACAATGTTGATAAGAAGTGTCTATCAGTTAGATTTCAGAAGATAGTTTACCCATGTCAGCTGTTACACAAGCTTTGTTGTTGGGCCTAAAAAATGTAAAGTCGGTCAAGTAACTCAAAATGGATCGAATATAAGTTAATTTGAATAACAATTTGAAATTAACAAGTTCATGAGAAAATAAAAACTCTAATTCGAAAACATAATGTAGAAAATCAGTCATCTTAGCTAAACCCCAGTTGGGAAGAGAAATCAATTGTACCAACGACCAACAAGCATCGCCGATAGTTATACAACAACAGTTGACTATGTATTATTGAAAAATGCAATCACGTAATAAGCATAATTGTAATAACATTACTTATAACAAATCATATTTAATGTGTGATCACGTAATGAATTTATATTGAATGTGTAATCACGTAATGAATTTCATTATTGTATTTTTATTATTGAAATGTTTAATCACGTAATAAGCATAATTGTAATAATATCAGTTATAACAAATCATATTGAATGTGTAATCTCGTAATGGATTTATATTGAATTTGTAACCACGTAATGGTTTATGTTGAATGTGTAATCACGTAATGGACTAATGGGTATTCCAATTCCTATAATTTATTTATAAGAAAACTATAACAATGGGCTGCTCGAATTAAATATAAAAATGAAATACTCGTTAATAAGGTATATATTTTTTTTTAAAAGTATTAACGTATTAAAAAATTATAGCCGTTTGAAAATTAAGGCGGGAAGTTATTCAAGTGAGAAATGACTAAATTACCCTTCATACCAGTGACACTTGTCCTCCTCTTCTAATTACGTACACTTGCTACCTAAATTTGCTCTTGTATGTGATCCAACCACATTAAAAGAAATTAATAACTTTTATAGTTTAGCGACAAATACGATTCGTCAACTTTTACCTTATCTAACAAATAGGGCTGCAAACGAACCCAACGTTCGGCGAACAATTCGTGAACCGTTCGACGAGAAGTTTGTTTGTGTTCGTTCGTTTTTTAAACAAACGAACACAAACAAGAAATTCCGTTCGTTTAGTTAAATGAACAAACATGAACATAGGACGCGTTCGTTTATTTATGTTTGTGAACGTTCGGTAACGTGTTCGTTTATGTTCAATAGTTCATTAGTGTTTTTAGCTTTAATATTTTATTTAAATACTTCAAAATTCCGACAAATAAAATATTTAATAAGTGTCAATGTATTATATATTTTGTTCATGAACGTTTGTTTGTGTTCGTTTGTTACCATTTGTGTTCATGAACATTAGTTTGTGCTCATTTGTACTCATCAACGTTCGTTTTCATTCATTGCCTAAAATTAACAAACACAAACACAAACGAACACGAATAAGTTCATTTCTTAACAAACAAACACGAACATAAAACCTCATTCGGTAAGCGTTCATGAACAGTTCGTGAACACGTATATTTCTTAACAAACGAACACGAACAAGGACATGTTCGTGTTCGTTCGGTTCATTTGCAGCCCTACTAACAAATACGATCCATCACATTATTACCTTATCTAACACCATTTAATTACTTTTTATTATAAGAAGATAACTATTTTGAAAAGACAATGTATTTTTTCTTGTAACATATTTCCCTATTTAATAAAAGAAAATTATAAAGACACAAGGTTGGGCCGGGTGCCAGGGCCGGCTCTATAGGCTTGGCAACCTAGACATGGGCCTAGGGCCATCAAAAAATAAGGGCCTCCAAGTTTTTTGAAAGTTTTTATATAGTATATGTATTAGGCCCAAATAAATACATTTATTTCAAAACTAAATTAGTTTCTCATTGAAGGAGCCCAAAACAAATATTGTTTAGCAAAAAAAACTAAGTTTCAAAACCAATTTCGGCTTGATTTCCAACTATTACAACACAACAACCATCGACCTAATCATTAATATTTAGCGGCCCAAAGCCCCTAATACAGTCGCAATCATCGTTCCCACTTCCCATCGTTACCTGCTTTTAATTTCTAGGCTATCGGCTATCATTAGACGAAAAAAGTAAGGGTAATTTCTAGTTTATCGACGAAATTAGACCCCCACTTCATAGTTCGCTTAGGGTCTCCAAAAATGTAGGAACGACCCTGCCAGGTGGGGGGTGTCTCTAAATATTAACTGGACTGATGATGAATGATGAATGATTTGAGATGGGCATGATCCAGAAGCAACAGCCCACAACAGATCAGATAACCTGTCCTGATAGATATATAATCTATAAAAAAAATGATATTTCTACAACCGCAATACTAAATTAAACAAAAATTAATAATGAAAGGATTTCATCATCGCCATCGTCTCTTCAATTCCCCCACATTCTGCATTCAAGACCGATTGAAGGCTGGACAACACAAGAAGTCTTCAACTTGATGAATTTTGTGGTCAATGGATGTAAGGTTGCTACTAATAATATTTTTACATTTCTTAAGGATCATCGTTTATTGGTCTATAGTCTATCTGATGATTTTATAAAGATACAATTCCTATTTACTTCCTATATCCATCAACTTGTTCATACGTCATCAGATAAATTTGAGAAACAATTGAAACGATTTTTCTATGCCTATGATAGTTTCAATAAGAGAGAGAGAGATATGACATTGCTAAATTAATAAGTTATGTTTGTAAATATATTATACGGATAAGAAAACTATCAGAAACAGAAACGAGTACCACATTGCAAAGTGTCGCTCCCTCCGCGTTGCGCGGACAGAGTAACATGTATCTCAAACTATATAAAAACAAACTTGTTACCGATGGTAAATACAATGTATACCTATATGATGTATTCCTATATAGTACCCATTTGTGTACATATATATATGTATATGAAAGATAACATCAAATACTATAAATCTTGAATCTTGATTCCTCCATCATTGTATTCCTAAAGCTTGAATTCTCCGAATGAGTGACAAAGATAACATGTTACTTTCTTTCCATTCATCTATACTCTCTGTTTCTCGTTCTCCGGTTAACCATCGATCATGACCATCGAGTATGCTCACGATTGTCGCCATTGTTGGTCTTAGATTCGGGTTCGATTGCGTACAAGCCATTGCTAACTTCACCAACCTCCCCAATTCTTTCCGGTTATACTCTCCATCCAATCTTGGATCCACAATTTCATCATAGTTCCGATTCCGAGACTCGAATTCATGAAGCTTTTTCACCAACAACACCTCGGGACGCCGAAAATCCACCGCCATCCGCCCACTCACCACCTCCAAGACCACCACCCCGAAACTATAAACATCCGCCATTGGTGTCGCTTCCCCTTCTTCCATGTATTCCGGAGCCATATACCCGAAAATTCCACGCACACAAACTTTTTTATCGATTACCACATGATGTCCGTGCTCGTTTCGGGTTAAAAACTCCGCTAGCGCGAAGGAACCGAGCCTCGGGTTCATGTCCGCGTCGATGTATATTGCGGATGATGTGATGTTTCGGTGGATGACTTGTTCTTCCCATTCTTCGTGGAGGTAACGAATTGCGCACGCGAGTGATTTGACAATGTTGTATCGATGGTTCCATCGTAGGAAGTTTGATTTTCGATGGTTGTGATGGGACAGGAGTTGGCCTAAGAGGCGGTTAGCTGAGTAATCGTAGACTACGAGCATTTCACCTTGCTCGGTGCACCACCCCCGGAGCTGTATGAGGTTCCGGTGGCGGAGGCGCCCGAGGTTCGCAAGCTCATTTGCGAACCTGAGGCGTAGGGCTGGGCATGTTTTCATCCCCAGCCTTTTAATGAGGATGTCATGGTTGTCGAGAACGCCGTAGTAGGCGGTCCCGAAATCGACTTCAGACAGTCGGTTGGAATCGGAGAAGTTATCGGTGGCGGAAATGATTTCTTTGTAGGTTATCTCCCTTGGTGGTTCCACCATTAGGAACGGGTTTTGGCGGCGGCTCAGTTGTGCGGTGGCGGTCATAAAATCATTGCCGCCACTGTTGTCACTTTGTTCTTGTTGCGCGGTTATGTATAAGCTTTCTTCTTTGGCTGAGGCGAAGGCGGTTGAGCTACTAGAAGCAATTCCGAATGAGGTGCTGATGGTGATGGTGGTGGCCGCCGCGGTGGTTCCACTAGTGCTGGTGGTGCTACGGGTTACGGATATGTAAGAAGGGTGGGATTTGAATGAAGGAAGATCCGGAAGGGTGGCACCAATACCACCCGAAAGCGCTTCCACGATCCATCGCATACTTGGTCGAGTTTGCGGGTCGTGGAGCGTGCATAGTAACCCGAGATGAATCAAGTGCTCCATTTCATGAAGGTTGTATGACCCGTCCGATAACCGGCTATCGGCTGCTTGCAAAACCATCTTTTCATCGGATAGTTTTCTAAACCTGTCGACAAAATTCAAAATAACTGAAAAACTGTACTGGTAAATGATACAATCATATCCAAATATATCTCTAATACGGTAATACCTGTCAAGCAGAATGATTTGATCGTCGGGAAGCGTAAGATCCACTGCTCTTCGCCCCGACGCGATTTCCAACAAAACGATACCAAAGCTAAAAACATCTGACTTCGCCGTTGCCACAGTTTTTTTCTCAAAGCTCTCGGGTGGCAAATAACCAATCGTACCCCCGATACTAGTGGTGTCCGCAAGTCGTAGTGAGTTATCGCTCATCGAAGACGTTCGTATGCCATACCCGAGCTCATGTTCCATCCACCTAGCCAACCCGAAATCACCAAGCCGCGCATTGAAATTCGAATCAAGCATCACATTACTAGTTTTCACATCTCGGTGTATAATTTGAGCCTCAAGCTGCTCATGTAGATAAAAAAGTGCCGCCGCCAGCCCCTTCACAATTTTCATCCTCCTATCCCAATCAAGTGGCGGCGCCGCCACATTTTTATTATTTCCCACCCGCCGAAAAAGCAACCGGTCTAGACTCCGGTTCGGCATGTAGTCATAAACAAGTAGTAGTTGATCATTATTAACACACCATCCGCGGAGTGGGACCAGGTTGCGGTGGCGTAGATGTGCCACCGCAACTAGTTCTGCCGCGAAACTTTTTTCAAACCGGGACCCTGTTTCCGTCAAACACTTGACGGCTGCCAGGGTCCCGTCACTCGGCAGGACGGCTCGAAAAACTCTCCCGAAGCCGCCACTGCCGAGAATTTGATCCTCGCTAAAGCCTTTGGTGGCTATGTAAAGCTCGGAGTATGTAAATGTTTTCGGGCTATGGGTAGCAACACTCGTCTCCTTCAAAAGTTGTACTCCGTCGGTGTCGTGGAAGACCGTGGCCGATGGTTTAATGCAGGAACCGCAAAACCGAATGTCACGTTTCGAGTTTAAAAACCGGTGAAGGGTGTTGCGGAGGGCCTCATGGAGGTGAGTACCGCATGATCTTTGCTTAGGTGGCAGTGGCGGAGGCGGTGACGGTGGCGGTTTTGAGGGGTGGTGGTGGTCAAATTGGTTTGTGTCATCGCCGTCGGATGGTAGGACAAAGCATAGGTGGTGGAGGTGCATGGTGGCGTTGGGTGGTGGTAGTGGTGGTAATCAATTATGATTGTGAAGATTGAACTGGATAAATACTAAATAGGTGAACACAAAGGGGACCTTTAATGTGTTGTCACTTGTCACCAACTCATTATATAAATCATAAACAATATAAATCATAAATCATATTTTTTTAAATTATAAGTTGTAAATCCAAATAAGAAATACAGGTGAAGCGGTCACTTACCCGCATTGACTTTAAGTTAGATATTTTATATTTAATATTAAACAAGAAAAAAAAAATATTTATAGAAATTGATATGATCTATAATATTAAACAAGACAAAAAAAATATTTATAGAAATTGATATGATCTATAATTCTATATATGGTGGTGTGTGATATGGTATATAATATTTAGAGTTAAATACCATTTTAGTACATGTGATTTGGTTTATATTGTCAGTTGAGTTCAAAGGTTTTATTTTTTACTTGTGAGTTCAAAAAGGTTTCACCGTTGCCATTTCAGTCCACTAGGTTAATTTCATCCATTTTTTTTGTTAACGAGAAGGCCAATTCGGTCATTTTATATAGCCTAATTCGGTCATTTTATATGGCCGAATTGCCCTTCAAGTTAACAGAATTACATATAAAATGACCGAATTGGCCTTCTCGTTAACAGAAAAATGAATGAAGTTAGAAATGGCAACGGTGAAACCTTTTTGGACACACAAGTGAAAAATGAATCATTTGAACTAAACTAGCAAAATGGCCCAAACCACAGTAACTAAAATGGGATTTAACTCTAATATTTATCTAGGTTTGATTTTGGATATGTAGGACTAGAAGAGGCCAGGTTATTTTATGACATGAAGAAAATAAATTGAGAATGCCGTTTAATTCCCGTCCGATTTCAACCTTAGGAAAGTATAGATAGCCGAAAGCTATGTCATTTAAGACGATAGCGAGGTCCATAAAAACGATAACTACTTGACAAGTGTTTTGATACTCAACCGATGCATTAGTCGGTACAATTTCCGCTCTTCTACTAAAGGTATGAATAAATATTACGTCGATAGTAGACTCGATTCATACAAGAACTAGCATAGTGTATAGGTGATATTAGACTTGGTTTTGTATATGAATGTAATCATGGAGTTTGGTAAATGAAGTGGATTGGGTAACCGATTGGTAGGTTATGATTATTTAAGATAATCGTTTTTGTTTAAAAATAAAAGGGTTGAAAAGATTGATAGAAAATGACATTGATTGGTTTCAAATATTGGACATTAGGGCATGATAGATGGGTTTAGAATCATTTTTTTTACGTTTTTTAGTGACTATATTCAACTACGGATTCGTTGTATGTTTGAATTTTGTGTTCTCAAGTTGGCCAACAATTTCTACACTCGTGTCTTCATTGTGGTTGAGGGAGGTTGGTGGGATATGAGTAGGCAACATAAGGCTTGACTATTATTGTTTCAAAACATTTGTTTTATAGGGTTTTTTTTTTCTTGGGATATTTTATATTAGATACACACCTTTAAATGAACTATTGGTCAACAATATGAGAGTATGAGCAGTAAAGCGATGGGGCGTGGAGGATTAACTAGCATGATATAAATGAGGTTGGGTCAAATCGGGCTAGGACCAAAACATTTAACATCAAGAAGTCAGGTCAAATGGGCTAGGGTCAAAACGTTTTCGCTCTGATTATTTGTTTTATGATGGTGGGGGTGGTAGCAACTGTGGTGGCGATGGTAGCACTTGGCAAAGACTGGTAAGTGGTGCTCGCATTTGTGGTGGTAGAAAAGTTGCCGATGACTATTTGCGATGAAAAGTTCACATGGGACTTGGAAGCGATATAGATGAATGCATAGTATATAGGTGTGGGCTTTCAGAAGCAAAAGTGAAATTACACTAATGTTAATATTATTTTACTAATTTCGTGAAAATAACGTTAAAAGCGGCGGACCGTTAATCATGCATCATGTGGTGGCGTTGATAGCCGAAAGACAAAAGGGTATCTGCACTAATCGGATTTTGTCCCGATTGTTGAGTGTTATGTGCATTATGTCTAAGGCTTGATGCAAAATTACTATCGAGCCGGAGGTTTGACTGGAAGCAACCTCTCTATTTCTACGGGCTAGAGTAGAGGTAAGGTTATCTACATCTTACCCTCCTCAGTCCTACCTTAGCTTGGTTGTTGATGGAATTTACTGAGTATGATGATGATGTTACACCACTTAGCCGCTTATTGAATAACTTAAATTTTACAAATGGTTTACTATTATTAGTATGATAGATCTCCTCACACAATGTGCCAATACAATCAAATTTGACTTTCTCAAACCGGCGTGGGATACATTAAGAGTTAAAGTTTACATATCTTGGTATTAACAGAGTAAGCTTTCAGTGAGGAAGTATTGGTGTTGCTATGTGTGTAAAAGAGAAAAAAACTTGTTATCAATAGGTTTACCATAGAGATATTCCTAAAAGTGCCAGTCATGAGTTGTAATACACAATTATCTGAAAATGTATTTATTTAGAGTTAACTTCGTTTTTGTTCCTTATGGTTTGATCAATTTAACGCCTTTGCCAAATAGTTTAAAAGGTGTTAATTTTCTCCCTGATCTTTCTAACTTATCATAATTTTGCTCCCTGACTCTAACTTCATTCAAAATGTCAGTTAACTTGAAGGAAATTTAGAAATTTTCTAGGAATCAGTAAGGTCGTTTAAGTTTTCTCATCTAAATAAACATTAAATTATTTATTTAACATAAGCATCAAACTTATTTTTTATACACCAACCCTCACACTCACTCTCTCTGTCTCTCTCTCTCTCTCAACCTGACTCACAACCGTCAACCACCACCATCAACAACCACCGGATACCCTAGAAAACCCACCACCAATGAACCACGTCGCTGCCTAACACGTTGATTAATATCAGTCCAAACTTTTAATGTTTATAACTGGCCTACAATAGTTTATAGCATTTTAACCAACCCAAATGCTTTATAAATTCACCGTTTATCAAGTATCCATCAATTAATTACATCACGCGACCCACAATAGTTTTTGAACATGCAACCAGATTACAAACAAGATTAATTAGGTTGACGTTTCAACTCTTTTCATTCCTGATATCCTTTCATCTTCATTGCAACATACAACCCAAACCCTAAATCTGAACACAACATGTATATCTGAGGAGGCCCAACGGCAGTTGTAGTGGCGGCAAAGAAGGTGAATAGGCGACAAGATTAGACGACTTGTCAAATGGTATGAATGTTCAATACAAAATACAAAGAAACAATACAAACACAACAGAAGCGACAAGAAGGTGACGTAAAATTTTATTGATTAACCCAAACCAAAAAACACCCCCAAACCCTAGATCTCATAATATGTAAGATCAGAAATCAAAACAAAGTACAATACAATACCTAGATGATCATCGACAGATGATCGTCAACAACAACAAAACAATCTCTCACAAACAGAGAGATATACAAGATGATCTGTTTTAGATGAATCTAACATATGTTTTATGACAAAACAGTCACAAAAGTCCGAGAGAGCATGCCCATTAGTACGAAAGGGCATTGCTCATTCGTACGAAAGGGACAGTTTTCCGTTATTCTGTTTTCGATTTCACTTCTGTTCTACATCAGTTCATCAGTAAGGAACGCCAAACAATTTACTAGTCATAAAGTGAGCCAACCTCGTCCAGCCTCCGACAGTTAGTTCACTATTTCCATGTCGTGTTGGCATACCTGGGTTGTCCTCACTTGGCTGTTTGACCATTGACTTTCTGTTTTCGATTTGTTTAACAACCATTCTACTGTTTATGTTTAAATCAGTGTACGATCAAGTTTTACGCATTTTAAAACAACACATTCGTACGAAAGGCCCTTTCGTCCAAAAGGTGTTGTTAACCGATTTGTTCCGCAATTTCTTATAAACGAAAACCCGATCCGAACGCCTTCTACAACAGAATACTTACACTCCTGTTTACCCATTTCAGGGTGACTTCAGTGTTCCAACCTTCAATCTAATCAGCTCGCGGTTTAGTGTTTATCTACGCAAAACTGTGAGTATACTCGATCCCTTTATCATTTTTAAACACTTTGGGTGCAACATGTACATATATACAAAAACACGCAGTCACAATTAAACATGTTTATCAATCACACTCTATCTACCATTAAACATGAAACTTGTTATGTTTGTTAAACTCATATGCTATGTTTACATTGTGTCTATATGCTCATTAACTTTGCAAGCCTACCTTAACAATTATAGCACTGTAGGATTAACGCCCCGCCCATATACTTATGGTATTGTTAAGTAAAACATATTACACCCTCTTCGTTTCGGCGATGTTGGGTAAACACGATTGCATTAAACTCTGGTTTGACATATAGCTTACACCCGTACAGCATGTTAGTAACTTGTATACATTTGTCATGTTGGATATGAGTACACTTAAAACATTTTTCATATTATGCTATGTATTCAAACTTGTATACTCGCCAACATATTTGTTGATCTTTATTTTAATACATGTTGCAGGTTGATAGTTGACAATCGAAGGAACAAGTTTAGGGTGGACTTAGATATCAGCGGTTTCTCTAATAAGGACACCGCCCCCACGAAACCACAAAAAACTTTGGCGAATGCTCTGTTTAGCAAAATCGCTCAAAGCATAAGAGATGTAACGCTTCACATTTCCATACTTTCTTTATTTAGAAAGTTGTATTCGCGTTTCTATTTTTAGAAACTTGTATTCGTATTTCATTTCCGATCTTGTAATCCAAGATTCTGATCGTAACAGAAAGTTCATTTTATACTCATACTTGTGTTATACGCAAACAATTGTCGAATATGCATTTACGTGCAAACCGAGACTTATCAAACGCTTGAATTACCAATCTTATGTGCACGATATTTATCACATGCTTACAACACATCTTCTATACCTAAAAACAAGTTAAAATACAGGTTTATGGCATAAAATAACCTAAAGACCAAGTGCAGGGGCCAAAAGTGAACAAAAACATTTTTTGAAAACCCACTCCCTCATGCCATGCGCCATAAACACATGTTCCTGGCGCGTGGCGCGGGGGATCTAGATCCACACCCAACTATTTTCAGCTCGCGGGTTGGTCCATTTTCCACCACTTTTCACCCCCAATCACCTCCTAACTCCTTTAACTCTAACCTTAATCAACCACGTTATAAATAGGAGCCTCCATACACTCCTAAACACTTTCCAAACACTCTAAACACTCTCAAAACATCAAATTCTATCAAATTCTTCAAGTTTTTGGCAGATTATACTTGAGTTCAAATCAGTGAGTTTGAACATTTTTCTTCATCATTTCTTTTTGTTTCCTTCTTTCATTCCACTTGGATAACCTCTAGGAATGTTTCCACAAGTTTACCATGGTAAACTAAGTTGGAACACCACCATATTTGAGGTCCAAAGTTGGATTAAATTGTTTTTATAAAACTTTTATTTATGAACATGAACCCAACCTTGTTCCCAACCAAATTGCATGTTGATGGACTTGAGTTGGGGCTTCATTTCAATAAGATTGAGGTGTAACCACCTTTAATCTCATTAACCTAAGTCATCAAGTACACTTACTAGTAACAAAGTGTCCAAACTACACCAAGTCTCCAAACATTTGCCATGATTGGAATGCACTAGTCTAGTTTGAGTTTCACTTGGTTACTTGATGATTTAGATTATTATCCAACTAAGTAGCTTCCAAGAATCAAAGTAAGTTAACTCCGCCTCGTATCCAACATTTTCCTGGTTGGGTTTGACACGCTAGGGTTGTCCTTATTTGGCTACTTAGATATCTAGTAATTTATTTGTTTATGTTCTTATGTTCATGACCATCCGAATCATCCTTGTGATGATTTATGCATTGGTGAATCCATACAATTAGGTTTAAAGGATGCTAATCATCCTACCTCCATGCATGACCATACTTGACTAACCTAACACTTGGACTACTAACAAAGTATATAAATATATAAAATATATAAGCATGTAAATAAATTAACCGAACCTAAGACACTAACCAATCCATGGTTTGATGTCAAGAGGAATATGGTTAATGTATCTTGATGTAAAGTCCTCGTAGTTTTGGACTCCCAATAGGCAAACTTGCGCCTATGAAGAACACTACACTATGGTGTCCAAATTCGGGAAATTCGTCAAGACGAGTTTTATGTATTTTGATACTAAATAATCATCTTGCATTTTGCATTCCGAATCCAAAATCCATCGAACTCATACGCCTCTTTCATCCTTGTTGGATAACTCGGCAGTCCTCTAATCACTCAAACGCATCAGCTCACGTTCGTGGAAATTACTACGCAAACCGTGAGTATACTTAATCCCATTTTCCGTTTTACACACTTTAGGTGCAACATGTACATATTATTACAAATCACATATCACGATTAAAGTTGTTTACATACAAACTCTATCCTTACAAACATGATACTTGTTATATATTGTTATCACATGCTATGTTAACCTTGCGTTCAATATGCTCATTAACTTTGCTAGCCTTCCTTAAAAATTATAGCGCTGATTAACGCACCGCTCGTATTCTGATGGTAGTGTTAACTAAACTAATTACGACCTTGTCATTCCGGCGAAAAGGGTGCGCACGATTACGGTATACTTTGGTTTGACATATGGTTAACACATGCTAGTATGATAATAAACAATGTATGCAATTTACCATGTGGATATAAGACAACTTTTAGACACGATTATGCAATGTATTCAAACTTGTATACTCGCTAACTTTTTGTTGATTTTATTTTAATACATGTTGCGGGAAACTAATTGATGACGATTGAAGAAGCGTACTTAGGGTGGATTAGAAACACACCTAGAATTTTATTTATGTATTTTGTTTCATGTTGTTATGTTTATTTGCCAACATGTTGTACTTTCCATTTCAAACGATGTACTTGCCTTTTTAGTATGAAATGAAATTGAGTTATCTAAATATTGTCATAATTAGTCATTATGAAGTCTCTTGCAATCTCGTTTTCATCTCACTCTGATGTTTCCGCCATCGGTTAAGGCGTGACAGGAGAAGTTTTTGATTTGTTATCCCTCTAGAAGGTGGTGTTTGAGTGCCTGAAGGGTCCTCATTCTCAGTTTTTTTTACCGTTATCCCAATTGAGGGGTTAGGACAACGCATGTCTGCAGTAGAATACAGAGCCATTCTCAAATACCCGTTGAGCATCCCTATGTACCCCGAAGATGAAACCTGCCCGATATGCCGTAAAGCTTGTATGGATAAATACTAAGAGCACGCAGTTCACTGTAAAGAGTTCCATGGGTTCAAGTATCGGCATGACTGGGTGTGGGACATCCTGAGAAGAGTTGGGATTTCTGCTAAGAAAGAGGCCCCTGTGAATTTCCTCACGGGCCCTATGGAAGGGAGATCTACCCTGCGACCAGCGGACCTGCTTGTCTTCGGTTGGGCTGGGGGGAAACATGCTTGTGTGGACCTCACGAGGGTTTCCCCTTTGGTTGGTTTAAGAGAAAATGGGTTTGTAGCTGTACAAGCAGCAAGAAAGGCAGAATCAAAGAAAGTGGATAAGCACGCTAAAGCTTGCGCAGAGAACCAGCATGTCTTTGTCCCTTTTGCCTTTGATAATTTGGCTCCCTAGCCTTATAAGCTATCCACTTTTTGACCAGTATCCAACGGGTTATCCATAGTAATTGTTCAGCCCCAGGGACACAGGGGTTTGTATTTGGAGGGTTAGGGTTCGCAATTCAGAAAGGGTGGCGGCGCAGTTCGTTGCTCGTCTACCTTCTGTTTAGATATAACTTGACAAGCTTGTTATTTTTTTAATTAATCCCAAATCGATAGTTATTATTAAAAAAAATTCGTCTATTTTATATAAAACCCACCTCACACCCGACTAGGGGTGGCAATTTCTGACAAGGCCGAAACCCGACATGAAAAAAAAAAAACAGGTACGGGTTGGGTTGACGGGTTGAAAATGCAACCCAAACCCGACCCATATTATTATTCGTGTTAAAGATTTCAAATCTAATCCGCACACACATAAATTCGGGTAAACCCTAACACGACCTGTTTAACATGTATTTTTAAATGAGTCATACATGTTGACGATTTATAGGCGAGTTGTTGGATTTTAAGTAGGTTATCAATAAACAATTTAATGGTTAGTATGAGTGTGACAATTAAATAATATAGTGTGTCAAAACCCGAATTATTACGACTAACTATGTAAAATGGAAACGGAAAGAAAAAAAATATAAAGTTTTTTTTTTTTTTTTTTTTTTTTTTGTAAATAGTTAAATAGGTTAAAGGCTCAACCCGAACCCAACCTGTTTTTAATACGGGTCAACCCGACTCTAACCTATTTTTAATACGGGTCAACCCGAATTTTTTTCGTGTCGGATTCGGGTTTCGGGTCGTGTCAAAAATTGCCGCTCCTAGTTGGGGGTGGGGTGGGTTTTATATAAAATAAATAAAAATATTTTGTTTCATTTTAAAATTGCCAAAATGGCCCCTGAGGTCTGAAATGAGATATTTGCCTTTGAGCTAACAGACCTAAGTTAACGGGTTAAGAATTTAGATTGAAATGGCAACAAAAAGAACATGCTAGGGGCTCCAGCGATAAAGAAAGCTTTTCTATCTAAAATAACATATGTAACCAAACGCAGAGACCATTTTAAGTTTTTAACAGTTTACAAGGGCATGAGTAGAAATCAAGTAAATGTAATAGAGTTCAAAAGGATGTACCATTTTGGAGCTATTTTCAAACAAGGAAAATTGAATTAGATTGTAAACGTGTGAGAAATATGAATTCACAGCACTAGTGTGTGTTGAATGAAAAACGAATTTACCACATTTCTACTTTATTGACCATCGTGTAATGCTCTCTTATTTCTTTTTAATATTAAAAAAGTTGGGATTTTAATAATCCTAATTTTGACCTACTTGCTAGGATTAATTCAAATTCAGGTTTTTCGACAGTCCTATCTTTAAATATATCTTCCTTCAGCAATCACATATTTATTTAAAGTTAACTCAGTTAATTTTTATTGATGTGGACTGCTTATGTGATAAAACATCAAAATTTTGATGACGTGAAATGCTAATGTGGCAAATAAGTCAAAGTTTTGATAACATGTACTGCTTATGTGGTAAAATTTTGATGACGTAGGCTGCTTAAGTGCTAGTTCACGTCAGAAAAAATTAAATGGCTTAACTTTTAGGGTATGTTTGGCAAAAGTAATTGTTGGCTGGTGGCTGAAAGCTGGTGGTTGGTGGCTGAAAGCTGTTAGCTGGTGGCTGTAACTTTTTAGATATATTTAGGTGTTTGGCATAGTAGTTAAAGGTTTTAATAAAATGTATAAAATGACCAAAAAGGACATAACTAAAAAAACATAACTAAAAAGTTCATTATCTTTAGAGGTTAAAATAGTCATATTTTCACTAAAAGCTTATAGCTCCTTCTAAACACTACTAGTAGGAGCGTTCAACCAAAAGCTTTAAGGTAGTGTTTGGTATGCAGGAATGAGAGTTGGAATGGAATGAGTGATTACAAGGGAATGAAGAAAAGAGTGTTTGGTTGGTCAATGGAATGGAATCACTCATTCCAAAAGGCATTCCATTCCCTCAAAATCATTCCTTCCACCCCCCATGTTTTTTTTCCATTCCATCTCCTCTTGCACCATTCATCAACACCACCACAACCCACGACATTCGCTACAACCCACCACCACCACCACCCACCCACCACCGACGCCACCGTTGCCACCCGCCACCACATCACCCCGACAGCCACTGCCGCCACCCACTCGCTACCGTTATCACCCATAGCTGCGACCAACCGCCAACGCCACTCGTCGCCGCCGCCCACCACCATCATCGACGCCACCACCACTCGTCGTCACCGTCGCACCGCCACTCGCCGCCACCACCCCTACCCATCGCCGCCGCCGACACCCACCACCGCCACCTATAACCACCCACAATCACTAGCACCGACCACCACCACCACTCACCGCTAATTTTATTACTCCGTTTTTCTTGCCTACCGAACAATACACAATAATAATTCATTCCATTCACATGCTAACCAAACAAGACATGGAATGGTAATGATCCATTGCATTCCCTCGTCCATTCCATTACCTCGTCCATTCCATTCCTTCGTCCATTCCATTACACCATACCAAACAGACCCTAAGCTCCTAATATAAAAGCTTCAAGCTCCTTCAACCAAACAAGTCTATTTATTAAGTAGTAGCTTTTCTTAAAATCTTAAACCTAGAAGCTTCTAAAAGCTCCATGCTAAACATACCCTTAGTTAGTATGAGATGGCTAAAGAAAAATATGTTCAAAATTGAGATTGATGGTAAATATTTCTTAAAGTTGCAATTATTAAAATTCAATTTTCCTTAATATACGCAAAAGCAGGGCCGACTCATGGGCCGGTCAAACCGTGCCGACGCCCGAGACCCAAATTTTCAAAGGGCCCGAAAAGTCTTTATAAGCTTTTATACATTTATTAAATTATATATTTAGTATATTCAACCGTTTATTTTTTGATTTGTAGCTAAGATGATGCGGTGACATTTTTGTAAATAATGGGAACCTTAGAACTAACTACCAGGAGAGGTAAAATTGGAAGATCCAAACAAGGGTGCACATGTCATTTTTCCTCATCATATTTAAACGCCAATAACTTTTTTATACATGATTATTTTTCTAAAAAAATTACACCATAAAACTCAGCGTTTTTTTATTTTTCCAGCAGGTATACTATTGATATATTTTTCGAAAAAAAAATGAACTGAGTTTTTTTATGGCTTTTTAAACTTTGTTTATTTATGGCGTTTTCAACCGGGTTTTTATGACGTTATTCTGAAATGGGTGTTTTTATGGCGTTTTCAACTAGTTTTTTATGACGTTTTCTACTAAGTATTTTTATGGCGTTTTCAACTGGGGTTTCATATTTTTTTTTTCTGAACTATGTGTTTTATGTCGTTTTCAACTGGGTATTTTCATGTCGTTTTCAACTGAACTGGGTATTTTATGGCGTTTTTATTTGAACACCTAGTTCATGTCATTTTTTTTATTTCAAAAGTATAGCAATAGTATACTCGTTAGAAAGATAATAAACCACTCAATTTTATGGTGTATTTAAAAAAAATTAGTTACGTATAAAAAAGTTATTGGAGTTTAAAAAGGATGGTGTAATATGCATGTGGATGATTTTTTGCATGTGAGTGGCATATGCATGGACATTTTGACAATATTACCCTTAGTGTAAGTTAGCACCAACGCCCACATGTCAACACCAAAATCGTTCTCTCCGTTTTCACATTTTAAGCGTTTTCCCCTAAATCTCACCCCTATGTATATATAATATCTATATATAAAACAGAAAAACCCTCATTCTCTTACTTCTCTATCTCCCCACCTACCCCCTCTCTCTATATCACTACTAACCATCATCTTTCACCACCCCCTCCACCAATCTCTCTACTTCTCCTTAAGCTTCTCTGTGCAAACATCTATAAATATTATACCATCAAGAAAGTGACCCTTAACAACTTCAAAAAATAATCTAATTGTCAGCAGTTGTGAAACTGGTGGTAGTTATACTGTTGCATTGAACTGCTGCTCTTTTGTAAGTTTGATATGAACCGCTGGATTTCACATAACTGCTGGTTGAGAACCAGTACTTCTGAAAATCCAGAACTTTTGTCTTTGACTTGTTAATTTGGTTCTTTAGTCTTCAGCCTTTGACTTTGGTTGACTGTTGACTTTTTAACCAACACTTGTTCTTCTAAACTGTGATTCTTTGAGGGTAGTAGTTTGATGCAATAGTAGTTGGGCAGATGGTTTGAGAAGCTTTCAAGGGAAGAGATGTTGCTGGACTTGTGATTATACTTTAACTTATTTCATCAAACAAAGATGATGGTTCCCTTAGTTTTGGCTTTCATTATTTGCATTTAGCAGATCTTATATAATCCAACATTATATCATACTCTTTTCATTTTCATATGACTATATGCCTACGATGTTGCGATGATAGATTATGAACATATAATCAATTAGAAGTAACAATTCCATCGCATATTCTTATTATTATCATCACTTGATGCTCTTATAATACTAATATACCATGTATCCACGAACAATATAGAATAAGTGTGTATAACGAAAAATAGGCGTTTGAAATGTTTTAATAGTTCAAAACGAATGATAAGACTATACGTTGTGGAGGGACATGAAAAGGGGCATGAAGCGCTACGTAGCAGCCACGTCAGCATGGGGCGTGGTAAAAAAAAGCACGGGGTGGGAGGTGGCATTTTTTTGGACCCACCATTTTTAGTTAAAAAAACAAACACGCCCAATCAAACAACGCCACGTTAGCGAGCTATACACCTCCACGTCGGGCAAAATTCCCCAGCCCTCACCACTAGGGATGAGCAAAATGGACCCGGTACCGGTACCGAACCGGTACCGGTACCGAACTGGTACCGGTACCGAATTTACCGAACCGGGTACCTTTTCGGTACCGATTCGGTACCCACTTTTGACATTTTCGGTACCGGTTCGGTACCGGTCCGGTACGGTACCGGTATTTTGCTCGTTTTTACCCTCAAATACCGGTACCGAACCGTACCGAACCGGGTATATTCGGTACCGGTACCGGTACCCACTTTTGAGGATTTTCGGTACCGGTTCTTTCGGTACCGGTACCGGTTCGGTACCGAACCGGACCGAGCTCATCCCTACTCACCACCACACCATTATCCACGCCATAGTCGGGCTGGTGTAGCGGCAAGGTTGAGGCTCCACGCTATCTTCCGCGCTGCCACAGCGTGTGGTCTAACAACTTAGAAAGTTCAAATCATTTTTTTTTTGGGAATGGAATGATCTATGTTTAATTTTGATCAATTAGATGTTCATTTTAGCTAATTATAACTCTAATTATGGAGAATACACACACGTGTGTATCTATATATATACGCGTGCGCACACGTGTGGAGAGATAAAGAAATTTGGTGAATTTGGTTGAAAATGGAGGATGTTGAAAACCTAAACAATTAGTTAAAAAGGACATTTGACCTATCAATGTGAAATTATATCAACCCGTGGATCATGAATAGGTTGATGAGGCATTAATATGTTGAATTGAACATGTTGGTTACTTGTGCAATGAATTTTTTTTTGGCATATTTAGGTGAGTTGAAAAGGACTAGCACAGTTGAAAATGCAATCAAACCTTCAACCGGATCAAGCTTGGGTTTGGCAAATACGAGTATATGGAGCTTTTCAAAAATCGACCACAAATCAAAATGAGATTTTATAGATAATTCCAGAAATTAGACTAAATATTTGATGAAATGCAGGTTAACAAATTGTATTTATGTTTTATTTTAACAAGTAGCCTAAGCCAAATCTAACTCCAATGGTGAAACTGTGTCCAACTTGATGCAATGCAAGTTTGATAAATAAGTAAGGGTTTTTTACATATTTCCCCCTCCTAACTCCTAAGAGAGCTTATTACGTACATATATCCCCAACCAAAAAATTCAATTACATATTTCCCTATTTTTTGAGAAATTACTCATTTACCCTTCTTATTCCCATAATCTTCATATTGTTTCCTCTTCCCTCTACATCTTCTTCTTCTTCCCCTCCCCTTCTTCTTGCAACCGATTTTCGCAAAGCTTTTTCGAGTTTCAGGCAGTATATGTTGATTGAACTTCTGGTCTTACCGCCGTTGTTACTGGGTATTCCTTAACAGACAAAGGAATGCTCGAGTAGTGAGAACTGGTTACCGATCTGTAACAGAGTTTTCAACTGAAGGTTTCTTTCTTCAAGTAGTGAGAAATTTCAGATTTATAACAGAGCTTAATCTGAAGTGAGAACCGGTTACCGATCTATAACAGGTTTGAGATTTCATTTAAAGTTTCACCTGAAGCCGGAAAAGAATCGGAGGACAAGAACGGCAAGGCATAATGTTATATAATGGTTTAAGAAAACCAAGAATTGGGATACAGTGGTTTGATTAAAAATTCGAAAGAACAGAAAAGTTAATGGCTTCATATTATTTAACTAGTTGATTTTCTGCCCGCGCGTTGCGGCGGGGACCTAATGTCTGCAAAACGCGTGTCGACAACGGCAAGCAGATACCGACTATCAAAACATAAATAAAAATGACATGGTAACGATAGTCACTTCGTCCTAAAAAAACGATTTTAAATAATTTAATATATAATAATAGGATCCACACGTCCTACACGTTGAAAATTCAGTTTTTTTCAGTTTAGTTATTACGGTGCTAACACGTTAAAATATGGATGAGCTCGGTACCGGTAATGACACCGAAAGTACCGATTCGCAAAATCATCGAACTTAGGCACCGACACCGAAAATGCTCGGTACGATACGATATGGTATTTGAAGGTAAAAATCAGTAAATACAGGTATGATGCTAGACCGGTGTCGAACCGAAAGTAACGGATTCTGAAAACGCCAAAATGTGGGTACCAAATTGGTACCGAAAATGATTGGTATAGTAAATTTGGTACTGATATGATACCAGTTTGATTACAGGATTTAATACGATTTGCTCATCAATAATCTAAATATCTAAGTTAATTTTACATGTTACAATTAATTCATTATAGAAAAAGACAAAAAAAGAAAACAAAATAAGTTGTTGTGTATATAAATCCTCATTCAAACGAAATATAGTTTACTTACAGTGTGTATGAAAAGTAATCTAAACGGTGCAATTACTTGTGTTGCTACGTTCAGGGCCAGCCCAAGCCCAAGTATTTTGAGACTTGGGCCTTGGGCCACCAAATCTATAGGGCCTCAAAATTTAAAAAAAATATATATATTATATGGGCATGAGCGTTGTCATTAAAAGGTTGTAGCCCAGTTGACACACATGTCATCTGTGTATCTTAAGGGGGCGGTTCGTATCTCGTTTAGGTTGATCGACCGTCTTTTATTATTTTTTGATAAGAAAAAAATAGGCAAGAAGGGTTCCATTTTTTAAACTTCATTTAGGCCTCAAAAATGGTTGAGCCGGCCCTAGCTACATTGCTACAGGATTTGAAGAGCTCGGTACCAACCAATACCGAAAATACCGTTACCGAAAATCCCCAAAAGTGGGTACCGATACCGATTCTACCTGGTACGGTACCGGTATTTGAGGGTAAAAACCGGTGAATACCGGTGCGAACCGATACCAAAAATGTCAAAAGTTGGTACCGATTCGGTACAAAAAATATACCCGGTTTGGTAAATTTAATAACAGTACCGGTACCCGATACCATTTGCTCATCCCCTTGATAATGTTACTATTCACTGGATTGCGTATGACAAGTAATCTAAACGCTGCAATTATTTGCGTTGCTACGGGATTTGATGAGCTCGGTACCGGAACTATCGTTACCGAAAATCCCCAAAAAAGGGTATCGGTACCGAATATACCTAGTATGGTACGGTTCGGTACCGGTTGGTACTGGTACGGTAAATTTGATACCGGTACCCGATAACCGGTTGGTACTGGTACGGTACCGGAATTTGAGGGTAAAAACCACTGAATACCGGTGCCGAACCGATACCGAAAATGTCAAAAGTCGGTACCGAATATACCCGGTTTGATAAATTTGATACCGGTACCTGTACCCGATTCCATTTGCTTATAACCATTATGATGTTACTATTCATTCTGTTTTTATTTGAATATATATGGTACGGTTCGGTATCGGTTGGTACTTGTACGGTACCGGTATTTGAGGGTAAAAACGGCTGAATACCGGTGCTGAACCGATACCGAGAATGTCAAAAGTCGGTACCGAATATACACGGTTTGATAAATTTGATACCGGTACCGGTACCCGATAACCGGTTAGTACTGGTATGGCACCGGAAGTTGAGGGTAAAAACCGCTGAATACCGGTGCCGAACCGATACCGAAAATGTCAAAAGTCGATACCAAATATACCCGTTTTGATAAATTTAATACCGGTACCTGTACCCGATACCATTTTACTTATAACCATTATGAGGTTACTATTCATTCTGTTTGAATTTTAATATATAGAAAAAGAGAATGGCTTCATTTTCTAAGGGTGTAAGGGGTGCTCACCTAAGAGGTGAGTCCCCTCTCTTACGCCCAACCAATCCTCGTGTGCCACGTCAACTCCCCTCTTAAACTCCCCTAACACCCTAAATTGATGGCGGCACTCCCCTCTTAGGTGAATTGTTTTTTTTTTTTAAAAAAAAAAAAAAAAAAAAAAAAGAAAAGCATTGATTGGACCGCCCCTCTCTCTCTCCTCCCTCTCTCTTCGGTGAGCCGCCACCGATTTCACCCCCTCTCTCTTGGTCACCGCAGTGATGGCGGTGCATCCCCGCTCGGGATTTTGGGTCACCGATGGGGGTTGCCGAAGGCACCCCGTATACCCTAAGATGAGATAACTAATGAAAAATATATCATCATGATTCATGTTGACCACTTAGAAAAATAGAAATCAAGGACTGCAATTGCAAACAGCACTTCCTAAGAGGCTGACGGAGCAGCAGGTCCTAAAAGGCTAATGGATTATGTCATGCTACTTAGGGTGAGAGGGGCACTCCCCTCCCTTACACATACTCAATCAGGTTATGCCACGTCAACTCTCCTCTTAACTCCCCTCACACCCTCAATTTGATGGCGGCACTCCCCTCTTAGGGGACTTGCTTTTTTTTTATTTGTTGTAATTATGCATGATTATAAATTAAACAAATATTAATAAAAATTAAATAAAATTTAATAAAAGACATTTCATTAAATTAAAAATAAAAATTTCATTCAAACTAGAAAAATAAAAAAACAAACTACTCGTCGTCGGAACTCACTTCAAGGTGAGGTAGATCTAAACGTCCGAGATGCTCAACGAGATCGTGTTTTAGTCTCCAATGCGTTTCTTCGTCAATGAGCTCGCTATAAGCTGTATCATTGAAGACGGGTTCGACTGGAGGATCTTGAATGTGTACCGGTGCTATCGCCCTTCCGTCGTCTTTTATAATCATGTTATGTAAAATAATGCACGTATACACGATGGACCTTATTTTTTTCACCGTTTTGGAACGCATTGGACGATTTAGTATTCCCCACTTCGCCTTTAACACACCAAACGCCCGTTCCACATCTTTTCTTGCGGCCTCGTGTTGCCTCTTGAACTTTTTTTCATTCGGGATGTGAGGATATGGAAAAGACTTCACAAACACGGACCAGCTAGCGTAGATCCCATCAGTAAGATAATACCCGCGTTTGTATAAGTGGTCGTTCACTTGAAATGGACAATTTGGCGCCGTTCCGTTTCGTTGAGTAAGAAATAACGGAGATTGTTGGAGCACGTTGATGTCGTTTTGTGAACCCGTCGGGCCACAAAAAGCATGCCAAACCCACAAATCTTGAGACGCCACCGCCTCTAACATAACTGTCGGGTATTGATGATCGCCTCTCATATATTGTCCACGCAATTCTGTGGGGCACATTCTCCAGACGAAGTGTGTACAATCCAGACTACCCAACATACCAGGTAGGTGATGTCTCTCCTCATGAGCCTGATACAATAGCGCAACGTCGTGGCTCGTTGGTCTACGTAAGAATTCACCGGCATACATTGTACAGACCTTCTCGCAGAAATATTCAAGGCACTCACGAGATGTCCTTTCAGCTATATTTAAATACTCGTCGTTTTCGTCTGGTGGGTTACCGGTTGCAAGTTGTTTAATCGCAGAAGTAACCTTTTGCAACGGCCTGAAACTTTTCTTCATTCTCCCGTCCAAGCGCTCTTGAAACCACTCGTTATTCGCTTCCACGTCACTAACAATTTTTAGGAACAAAGACTTGGACATACGAAACCTCTGACGAAAAATATCGGCATTAAATTTTGGATTTTTGACAAAATAATCGGCCATGAGTGTTTCGTGGCCTCCCACACGATCTCGCCGGACAATTTTTTTTTACTAGACGATGTCGTGTCTAGTAGCTCCGCTTGTTGGATGAGATTTTGGAAGAAAATTAAACTACCATCGTTTGACGATGAATCTTCATCGTCGGGAAAGTCGGGTAGGGGAGAAAAAAACGGGAACTTGGAATCCATTTTTTTTAAAGATTGGTTTGGCTTTGTGTTGTATTTGATAGATTTTTAGAGTGAGTTTGAGAATGGGTGTGGTAAAAAATTAGATGAAGTTGGTTATTTATATTGTTAAAATTGATTTTTTTTTTTAAAGTGACCGTTGCCCAACGTATACCATCGATCATTGTGCAAACCTTGTGCGGTGAACTCTCCCCGACCCCCCTCCCCGAATTCACTCACCGCGGTGATGGCGGCGGTGTTCCCGCTCGGGGACTTAGGTCACCGCCCCACTCCCCGCATGGTGCCCCGTATACCCTTAGACACTATAAATTCGTTCAGGTTGTTTTGTACCATTAAAATTGTTTGTATATTGTTAATTTAGCTGCAAACAAAAGCTGCTAAGAATCCCGGCGCAACGTCTTCGGGAATAAATCTAGTTGATTACGCCTCTGGGAATAAAACTAGTTGATTATGAACAAATGAGGATTGCATTTTTTGAAGTTTATTTTTTATTGAATCAATTGATTATAAGTATTATGGTATTATTTTAGAAGAGTATCAAGTAGAAGAATTAGGGAAAGATGTAATTGATGATATTAGAAAGGGAAATATGTAAATATTCATTTAATAACTTCATTAAGGGTAAAATAGTAATTGAATAAGAGAAATATTAATGAATATGGGAAATTTGTAATATATATAGGTTAAAGAGGGGAAATATGTAAAATATATGGGTTAGGGAGGGGAAATATGTAATTGAATTTTTTGGTTGAGGATATATGTAATAAGCTCTCTTAGGAGGGGGAAATATGTAAAAAAATCCAATAAGTAACGGGAGACATGTCTAGTGTCAATAAAAAAATGTATTAATAAATTATAAAGTGGTCAAACACCTGTTAAGTACAGTTTGAGTGTACCGTTGGTTTTACACCATATAAGTTTTTTTTTTTTGACAAGTAAAATTCATTAACGCACAAGCCGGACCATCCTACATCGAGGATAGAAAGGGCTGCCAAAGCCAACATAATTACATCACATCAAAGTTACACCAAGACAACCAATCTACCTTTATATTTCTACGTCTATTTCAAAGCCAAAGAAATCCTATAGACTTTATATCCGCCACTATATCCGCCACTTTCACTACTAGAAAAGAGGACAATTTCCTACAGAAATTTCCTATACAAATTTTTTCGTCACAGATAACAACACTTTTATGATAAATTTCCTACAAAAAAAAATTCAAGATTTTGTTACAAATTTTTGATGCATTCACCACGAAAAATAAGAAAACCCTAATTAATTGACAGTTGCGTCACAAATCAGTCAGAAATAACCTACAAAAGGTTAATTATTATTCTTTACCGAATAAATATTTTTATAAGCCAAAAAAATAAGGAAAAATAATATTGTTTCCTACACATTTATGACGAAAAATAAGAAAACCCTAATTAATTGACAATTGCGTCACAAATCTGTCGAAAATAATCAACAAAAGGTTAATTATTATTTTTTACCGAAAAAATATTTATATAAGCAAAAAAAAATAAGGGAAAATAATATCGTTTCCTACACATTTATGATGAAATATTTATTTTTTTAATTAACTTAAACCATCCGTCGGAATTCCGTCACAACTTGTGACAATTTTCCGACAAAAAAATAAGAAACCCTAATTAATTGACAGTTGCGTCACAAATCTATCACAAATAATCTACAAAAGTTTAATTATTATTGTTTACAGAATAAATATTAATATATGCAAAATAAATTAGGAAAAATAATAACATTTCCTACACAGTTGTGACAAAATATTTATTTATTAATTAATATAAACCATCCATCGGAATTGCGTCACAACAACTTATGACACATTTCTGACAAATATCCTTGCATTGAACATAAATACAAGGATATATACTATTATATTTATAAATAATTATAAAATAAACATATTTCCTATACATTTATGACAAAATGCTTATTTTTAAATATAATTGTCATAAAGGCGTAGAAAATAATCTATGTATGAATCTAATTTCCTATGCATTTATGACAAAATGCTTAAATCCATTGCAAGTTGTGACACATTTCTGACGACATCTAAGGATTTGTCACAAATGTGTAAGAAACAACCTATATAATTATTCTTATTCTAAATACTAAATGTACGTAACTATGTGGACATATGCGTATGAGTATAACGTGAGTATGTATATATGTTATGTATGTATGTATGTATGTATGTATGTATGTATGTATGTATGTATGTATGTATGTATGTATGTGTGTGTAAGCATCTTTGTATTTATATGTGGATGTGATTATATTTGTTATTAAGTGTGCATTTGTATGTATGTATGTATGTATGTATGTATGTATGTATGTGTACGTATAAGCATCTTTGTATTTATATGTGGATGTGATTATATTTGTTATTAAGTGTGCATTTGTATGTATGTATGTATGTATGTATGTATGTATGTATGTATGTATGTATGTATGTATGTATGTATGTGTGTGTGTGTGTATGTGTGTGTGTATGTATGTATGTATGTATGTGTGTATGTATGTATGTATGTATGTGTGTATGTATGTAATGTATGTGTATGTATGTATGTATGTATGTATGTATGTATGTATGTATGTTTGTATGTATGTATGTATGTATGTATGTATGTATGTATGCATGCATGTGTGTGTGTGTGTATGTGTGTGTGTGTGTGTGTGTGTGTATGTATGCATGTGTCACACCCCAACCGATGGCGGAATCATCGGGGCATGGCACTGAGCGAAACAGATTGTCCAGAAGTTTCCATAACATTTATCATTACTATTCAATTTAAATAATACGTCTCATACCGTATCTCAAACAGTAAAATAAATTATTACAGACAAAAATCCAGGCAAATATTCTGTTCCAACAACTCAGATTTAAATAATCAGTTCTTGTTTATTTGCTTCTAGAGACCCTTAGTTTGACCACTACAGACAACTATTTGTTGGGCTCTAAAGCTTTATTCTAGCTTCAAATTCCTACCACGTGTGCATCCTAAGCACCTGTCACATACGTTAAAATAAAGTCAATACATAAAATGTAAAGGTGAGCATACAAGTTTGATATTATCATATAAAGTTCGAATTCGTTTACGCATAACCAGCACGTACACATAGTGAAATGAAGCACGTTAGTTATCGACATAGATCCATCGATACCAATGACTGCGGGTTGACTGCCAAATGTAGTTCGCAATACATGATCACCACCGTAACCATGCAAGTAATTGTCCTTAACAACCCCCGCGAACGGGTGCTGAGTCCAAACTATAGTACTATCGTTGCTAAGGCAGTTAGACAGCATTCCATGTGTAAACATAACAAACAAGCATTCATAAGCCACGTATAACATGCATTAACGGTTAGCGTTCAAATAGTATTGAGTAGTGTGTTTAATGTGATTTGAATAGTTGTAACGTATGTAACACCCAAAAGTGCATAAAGCAAAAAGGGATCGAGTATACTCACAGCGGTTGATGGGTTGAAGGGAGCGCTTAGCGAGTAAAGTTAGCCTGAATGGATTAATAGCATAACGATAAGTGACGCATAAAACGATGCAAAGTGTTGGAGAGTCGGACAGCTGGTCGATCGGACGGTAGTTCGATTGGACGGCTGACCGTTCGGTTGACAATCCGTTTGGACCGCTATCCGGTCGGTCGGTAGGCCGATCGGATGGTTGTTCGAGTGGATTGTTTCTTCCTTTGAGAAGGATGTGTTTGTGTACGATGGCTTGTCTTTTAAAGTTTTCGTTGTAGTATTTTGAAAACATTGAAGTACCTTTACCCTTCAGGTCGGTGGATCGGACGGCTGTTCGGTCGGCCGGCAACCCGATCGGTTAGCGATTTTTAGCAAGACAAGTTTTTTTAGCAGGGTGTCACCTGATCGAACGACTGTTCGATCGGGTGGCACTCCTAGTGCATCGAACATGTTGAAAAGTCGATTAAGTGTTGAAGTATAGTATCTCATGATCCGAAGAGTAATCCGATCGGACAGTAGTCCGATCGAACAGTAGTTCGTTCAATACTAGTCTTTAAAATAAATTGATTAAGTTGGGGGACCATGTGTTAACCGATCGGCTGGCCGGTCGATCGGCTGACTGTTCGATCGGCTGGCTGTCCGTTCGGACAACAGTCCAATCGGTCAGCACCCTGACCTGATCAGCCTATTCGTCTAACAATTGGCTGTTCTGATTGTTTGTCATTTTATTGAGGTATTTTCACAACGAGTCGAACCATAGATCCCTCGTCCTTACTTGGTTCCCCTGGTCGGACAGGAATCACCCAAATCCGGTCGGTGAGCTGCTCGGGACAGAGTTGAACGTTTAACCCGAAATTGGTTAACCTCGTGGATAGAATCCGGATCTTGAGCCATGCGAACCACCGGAGTGATTTGTAAGCCGGCACAGGCTCCGTTTCTATCGGTTTGAAGGCATTGAGTGAAAAAGAGTTGAAAGAAAGTTGGAAAATCCATCTTTCAATCCTTTTCACCGTGTATATGTTTAGATCTATGAAAGGTCTTTGTTTGTTTATGTGGAAATCGGCTAGATCCAAGTTATTCTTGGTGGATTAGGGCCAAGACATGAAGTTCTTCAAGAACCCACGATGACATCATCCTAGAACACTTGAATCTTGATGATTTCACAGTTAAAAGTTAAGATTTGGAAGATAGAAAGGTGTAGGAGTGAGTGTAGATCAAGAAAGTACAAGATTTAGGACGAAATCTTACCGGAATCGAGAGGAATCTGAAAAAAAGACGAGCAAAGCGTGCTGGTCGGACAGAGGTTTCCAAAAGTGGAAAGAATGACAATGACAGGGGTATTTATAGGATGCCAAATGAGGAAAGTGTTGGCCGATCGGCCAGGCAGCTCGATCGGACAGCCTGTCCGATCGGACAGCAGTCTGATCGGCTGGATGTTCGATCGGCTGGTAGCCTGATCGATCAGCTGCACGTTTCGAGTGTTCGGTGCGACGATTTTTGATATTTCGATTTCGGTTGCGAGCGGTTCGATACGATAGGGTTTCCTATTCAAATTACTTTTAATCCCAACCACTCATATCTTGCGCTATCCTTTCTCCACTAATTATCATAGTTCGATTGTGATTCGAGTTCGATGTCGATTGAGTTCGATTGCATTTCGAGTTTCGATTGTGTTTCGATTGATTACCACACATAACATAAATAAACATGCACAGATAACACATAAGGCACACTCACACGTATAACAATAACTAATATGCGTAGTTTGAGTTGCGATTCGATGTCAATTCGATTAGCATAGTTTGATTATCGTTTGGTTAACTTTATCGCATTGTTACTTCCTATAGTTCACAGTCGTAGGTCGATTAGGTTGCGAATAACATACGTCAATTATTGTAATTATAGACACTTACTCCACATAATAGCTAAAATAAAAGAAATCTATTATTAATCGGCTGCGCGAAATCGGTCGTTGACTTCGACCTTGACTTTGACTTTGACTTCCTGAAAACACGGGGTGTTACAGCCTCCCCTTGTTTCGGGAATTTCGTCCCGAAATTAAGCTGGAAGTTGTACAACACCGTGAATCACTTTCTCTCTCTAGACTTTCTCCTTGAATGACTGCGGGTACTTCGCCTTCATGTCGCTTTCGAGTTCCCAAGTGAACTCTGTGCCTCGTTTGCCTTCCCATCGGACTTTCACAATAGGAATGCGCGAGCGCCTGAGTTGCTTGGTTTGGCGGTCCATGATTACAAATGATCTCGTCGGTGTAGATTCGGGCTAATCGTTCTACCTTGTAGTCTTCCCATATTGACAAAACGTGAGCTGATTTAGTCAAACGGTCAACTACAACCCAAATGCTGTCGTGACCTGATGATGTGTGCGGTAGCTTTGTTATAAAGTCCATAGCTATACTCTCCCACTTCCACATACGGATCGGTGGTTGTTCGAGTAAGCCAGAGGGTCTTTGATGTTCAGCCTTGACTCTTGCACAGGTCAGGCATTTTCCAACATAGAGAGCAATATCCCTTTTCATGCCCGGCCACCAGTACTTATAACGGATGTCCTGGTACATTTTTTCGGCACCTGGTTGAATAGAATACCAGGATTTGTGGGCTTCGTCCATCAGAATCTGTCGCAAATCGGTCCGTTTAGGGATCCAAATTCGGTCCAGAAAGTGGAATATCCCATTCGACTTGCTCACAAGCTGGGCTCCATCGTGGTAGATTCTCTCTCTCTTCAGAGTGCGTTCGTTGAAACACGCGTGCTGAGCTTCGCGGATGAGGGATTCGAGATCGTATTGGGCTTGAACATTACGAGTGGTAAGCAGATAGCTTCGTCTGCTGAGTGCGTCGGCAACAACATTTGCTTTGCCTGGGTGATAACGAATCTCACAGTCGTAATCGTTGAGAAGCTCTACCCATCGGCTTTGACGCATATTAAGTTCATTCTGATTAAAGATATGCTGTAGGCTCCTATGATCGGTGAAGATCATACACTTGGTACCATACAGGTAGTGTCGCCAAATCTTTAACCAAAAACAACTGCGCCTAGCTCGAGATCATGGGTTGTATAGTTCTTCTCATGGATTTTGAGCTGATGAGATGTGTAAGCTATAAACTTGTCCCGCTGCATAAGGACACAACCAAGACCAAGGTTGGAAGCAGCACAATAGACAATGAAATCATTGTTTCCGTCAGGTAATGTGAGAACGGGAGCATTGCAAAGCATGTGCTTAAGGGTTCGGAAAGCAGACTCCTGTTTGGTTCCCCAAACAAAAGGTTTGTCTTTATACGTGAGAGCGGTGAGTGGTACAGCGATCTTTGAGAATCCTTCGATAAATCGTCGATAATAGCCCGCCAGTCCGAGAAAAGAACGGACTTCGGATGGGTTCTTAGGTGTAATCCAACTCTTAACGGCTTCAATCTTCGCGGGATCGACATGAATACCTTGACTATTAACAATGTGACCCAGAAATTGAACCTCCTCCAACCAGAATTCACACTTGGAGAATTTGGCATAGAGTCGATTCCCCTGGAGTAGCTCGAGAACCAAACGTAGATGTTGTGCGTGTTCGGTTTTCGATTTGGAATAGATCAAGACATCGTCGATGAATACGATGACGAAACGGTCGAGATATGGTTTACACACGCGATTCATTAGATCCATGAAAACCGCAGGTGCGTTGGTTAAACCAAAGGGCATAACAACGAATTCGTAGTGGCCGTATCGAGTGCGAAACGCGGTTTTGGGTATATCCTCCTCTTGAATGCGTAGTTGGTGATATCCTGAGCGTAGATCGATCTTCGAGAAGCATGTAGCACCTTGTAGTTGGTCAAACAAGTCATCGATGCGAGGTAGGGGATAACGGTTCTTGATGGTTAACTTATTCAATTCCCGATAATCGATGCACATCCTGAACGACCCATCCTTCTTTTTGACGAAAAGGACTGGCGCACCCCAAGGAGAGGTGCTCGGGAGAATAAAGCCTTTCTCAAGTAATTCCTGGAGTTGGTTTGAAAGTTCACGCATTTCGGATGGCGCGAGTCGGTAGGGAGCTTTGGCAATAGGGTTGGCTCCAGGAATGAGGTCGATATGAAAGTCGATATCACGACTTGGCGGTAGTCCAGGAAGATCCTCTGGAAAAACATTAGGAAATTCTCGAACCACAGGAACGTCTTTCACTTTCTTCTTTTCTTTCTTTTCCTTCTCCGCTACCACAATGTTAGCCAAGAAAGCCCTGTATTCCTTACGGAGATACTTGCTAGCTTGAACACATGACATGAGCTTGAGACCTTTCGAAGTAGTATCGCCGTAAACACACAATAAATCACCATTCGCCAGCGAGAATCGGATCATCTTGTCGAAGCACACAACTTCAGCATGGTTTTCGCGAAGAAAGTCCATGCCTACTATGACATCGAAACTTCCGAGTTGCATCGGAATAAGGTCGATTGGGAAGATGTGATTGTTGAGCTCAAGAGTACAATCACGAAGAACAGAATTAATGGCGACAGTTCTTCCGGTAGCGACTTCAACATCGAACGTCGAGGAGAGTTGGGAGCGTTTACGACTAAGGAGTTTCTCGAATTCGAATGACACAAAGCAATTATCGACTCCAGTATCAAACAAACATGAAGCATAAATACCATTCACAAGGAACGTACCATTGACCACGTTGTTGTCGGCTTGGGCTTGACACACGTTGATGTTGAAAGTTCGTGCGCGTGCTGCTTGTTGCTGTTGCTGCTGGTGTTGCTGCTGCTGAGGCTGCTGCTGCTGGGGATCTTGTTTCACAACCCTGTTTGGGCACATGTTGGCGAAATGGTTAGGATCGCCACATGCGAAGCAGACTCTGGCGTTGACCGCGGGTGCTGGAGGAGCTTGTTGACCCTGAGGAGCAGTGAGTAGAGCTTGATGAGCAGGAGCTTGTCGAACACGGCAGTTGGTAGTAAAATGGCCGTACATATTGCAATGAGCACATAAACGGAAAGCAATGGCAGTCGGGTGGTGGTAGGTACAAGTTGGGCAGAGCGGATGTGACCCAGTGTATGCACGCTTTGCAGGTGGTGCATTTGCCACAGGCACCGCTATTGACGCTGTTGGGTTGGTACAACTTGAATCGGTGCAGCAGTGATCGCACAGTTTTTGTTGCTGGAGCTGTTCTTTCTCTTGTTCTTCCTCTTGTTGCTCGATGAGGTGGTGGTTTCAGCAGTTGGTGCGGTGGTGGTAGCTTGATGCAGGTGCTTCGAAGTTTTATCCCAAACCCCAGCCTTGACCCTTTTGTCGTTGATCTCAGCAGCCAGTAGGTAAGTCTCTTCGATCGTCTTAGTCTTAGCCGCTTGCACGAAATCTGCGACGCAGTCGGGCAAAGCTCGGATGTACTTCTTGATTGTGATCTCCGGAGTCTTGACTTGGTCGGGACAGATGATGCTGAGCTGTTTGAAACGAGCAGTGAGAGCAGCGTTGTCACCTTCTTTCTGCTGTATGTGCCAGAATTCATCCTCTAGCTTTTGACGTTCGTGAGGAGGGCAGAATTCCTCTAGCATGACTTCTTTGAGCTCGTCCCACGACAGACCATAGGCTGCATCGTTCCCTCGCTTGTTTCTCGGCCGTCCACCAGTCTAGTGCACGGGACTGGAAAACGCCGGTAGCATTCAGAGTTCGGAGGTCATCGGGGCAACCACTCTGTCGTAGAGTGACCTCAATGGAATCAAACCATTGGAATAGTGCAGTAGGACCTCCCTCGCCAGTGAATTCTTTTGGCCCACACGACTTGAATTGCTTGAAATTGAAGGCCTTGGTGGTAGCTTTAGGAGCTTCGGTCCTTGATTCCTCAGATGATTTGCTGGCATTCTCGTAAACATCACTCACGGCCTTTGCTACACTTTTAGCGATGATGGCAGCAAGACGTTTGTCTCTCTTTTCTTAACGAGAAAGTAAGGGATGACGGGATCCAGATGACATTGTCTGCAACAGACATCATCACAGGACTCAACACAACGTATTCGAATCTCACCTCACACATCTAACGTTTACTAAAGCTCAGGAACACATACATCACGTAAACACGTAGTCACATAATCACCGATTCACAGAAACACAGAAACACATAAGCACGTAGAACACATAAGCACATACATATTTAGTCACAAGATGCAGTCAGAATACAGAAACCTATCATTCAAAGTCTGCGATCGTTCGAGTATAGCGGTCGCGTTTAGCATATCGAGTAGCGTAGTATAAGCGTATAACGTAGAGACCCTTAGTTTGACCACTACAGACAACTATTTGTTGGGCTCTAAAGCTTTATTCTAGCTTCAAATTCCTACCACGTATGCATCCTAAGCACCTGTCACATACGTTAAAATAAAGTCAATACATAAAATGTAAAGGTGAGCATACAAGTTTGATATTAGCATTTAAAGTTCGAATTCGTTTACGCATAACCAGCACGTACACATAGTGAAATGAAGCACGTTAGTTATCGACATAGATCCATCGATACCAATGACTGCGGGTTGACTGCCAAATGCAGTTCGCAATACATGATCACCACCGTAACCATGCAAGTAATTGTCCTTAACAACCCCCGCGAACGGGTGCTGAGTCCAAACTATAGTACTATCGTTGCTAAGGCAGGTAGACAGCATTCCATGTGTAAACATAACAAACAAGCATTCATAAGCCACGTATAACATGCATTAACGGTTAGCGTTCAAATAGTATTGAGTAGTGTGTTTGATGTGATTTGAATAGTTGTAACGTATGTAACACCCAAAAGTGCATAAAGCAAAAAGGGATCGAGTATACTCACAGCGGTTGATGGATTGAAGGGAGCGCTTAGCGAGTAAAGTTAGCCTGAATGGATTAATAGCATAACGATAAGTGACGCGTAAAACAATGCAAAGTGTTGGAGAGTCGGACAGCTGGTCGATCGGACGGCTGACCGTTCGGTTGACAATCCATTCGGATCGCTGTCCGGTCGGTCGGCCGATCGGATGGCTGTTCGAGTGGATTGTTTCTTCCTTTGAGAAGGATGTGTTTGTGTATGATGGCTTGTCTTTTGAAGTTTTCATTGTAGTATTTTAAAAACATTGAAGTACCTTTACCCTTCAGGTCGGTCGATCGGACGGCTGTTCGGTCGGCCGGCAACCCAATCGGTTAGGTATTTTTAGCAAGACAAGTTTTTTTAGCAGGGTGTCACCTGATCGGAAGGCTGTTCGATCGGGTGGCACTCCTAGTGCATCGAACATGTTGAAAAATCGATTAAGTGTTGAAGTATAGTATCTCATGATCCGAAGAGTAATCCGATCGGACAGTAGTCCGATCGAACAGCAGTTCGTTCAATACTAGTCTTCAAAATAAATTGATTAAGTTGGGGGACCATGTGTTAACCGATCGGCTGGCCGGTGGATCGGCTGACTGTTCGATCGGCTGGCTGTCCGTTCGGACAGCAGTCCGATCGGTCAGCACCCTGACCTGATCAGCCTATTCGTCTAACACTTGGCTGTTCTGATTGTTTGTCATTTTATTGAGGTATTTTGACAACGAGTCGAACCATACATCCCTTGTCCTTACTTGGTTCCCATGGTCGGACAGGAATCACCCAAATCCGGCTGGTGAGCTGCTCGGGACGGAGTTGAACGTTTAACCCGAAATCGATTAACCTCGTGGATAGAATCCGGATCTTGAGCCATGCGAACCACCAGAGTGATTTGTAAGTCGGCACAGGCTCCGTTTCTATCGGTTTGAAGGCATTGAGTGAAAAAGAGTTGAAAGAAAGTTGGAAAATCCATCTTTCAATCCTTTTCACCGTGTATATGTTTAGATCTATGAAAGATCTTTGTTTGTTTATGTGGAAATCGGCTAGATCCAAGTTATTCTTGTTGGATTGGGGCCAAGACATGAAGTTCTTCAAGAACCCATGATGACATCATCCTAGAACACTTGAATCTTGATGATTTCACGGTTAAAAGTTAAGATTTGGAAGATAGAAAGGTGTAGGAGTGCGTGTAGATCAAGAGAGTACAAGATTTAGGACGAAATCTTACCGGAATCCAGAGGAATATGAAAAAAAGATGAGCAAAGCGTGCTGGTCGGACAGAGGTTTCCAAAAGTGGAAAGAATGACAATGACAGGGGTATTTATAGGATGCCAAATGAGGAAAGTGCTGGCCGATCGGCCAGGCAGCTCGATCGGACAACCTGTCCGATCGGACAGCAGTCCGATCGGCTGGCTGTTCGATCGGCTGGTAGCCTGATCGATCAGCTGCACGTTTCGAGTGTTCGGTGCGACGATTTTTGATATTTCGATTTCGGTTGCGAGCGGTTCGATACGATACGGTTTCCTAGTCAAATTACTTTTAATCCCAACCACTCATATCTTGCGCTATCCTTTCTCCACTAATTATCATAGTTCGATTGTGATTCGAGTTCTATGTCAATTGAGTTCGATTGCATTTCGAGTTTCGATTGTGTTTCGATTGATTACCACACATAACATAAATAAACATGCACAGATAACACATAAGGCACACTCACACGTATAACGATAACTAATATGCGTAGTTCGAGTTGCGATTCGATGTCGATTCGATTAACATAGTTTGATTATCGTTTGGTTAACTTTATCGCATTGTTACTTCCTATAGTTCACAGTCGTAGGTCGATTAGGTTGCGAATAACATACGTCAATTATTGTAATTATAGACACTTACTCCACATAATAGCTAAAATAAAAGAAATCTATTATTAATCGGCTGCGCGAAATCGGTCGTTGACTTCGACCTTGACTTTGACTTCCCGAAAACACGGGGTGTTACAGTATGTATGTGTGTATGTATGTAATGTATGTGTGTATGTATGTATGTATGTATGTATGTATGTATGTATGTATGTATGTATGTATGTAATGTATGTGTGTATGTTTGCAGTTTTTTTATTTAATAAATTAGGTGGTTGAAAATGTGTCACAACCAAAATAATGAACTTATTTCTTATACATCGGCAATGTGTCACAACATAAAAAGCTTTTGTCGGAAAACGGTCAAAAATAGTAGACATTTTTTCTCTATTTTGTCATAAATTTGTCACAAAACACACTCAGTTTCGTCAAAAAACCGTTACAAACAATACTCACTTTGCCCATAAATTTGTAACAACACTTCTTATTTATTTGTCGGAATTGTGTCACAAAAAATACTCAGTTTCCTCGGGAATTTATAACAATACTTCTTATTTATTTGTCGGAAGTGGGTCACAAATAATATTGTATTAAAATTTGTTAATTTTTTTTTTCAGAAATGTGTAGCTAAAAAAATAAATCCTAAAAGATAATACTTAAATATATTGTAGGAGATTTGTAGCAATTTGAGACGTAGTAGTTTCGTAGAAAATGTGTAGGAAGTTACGTAGGAAATGCGTTGAAAACGGGTTTCCTACGAGGTGTTTTCCTACATCAGGTGTTCGTCATAAATGCGTAGAAAAGCCAGTTTTATGATGCATTTCCTACGAAAACTGGTGTAAGATCTAGTAGTGTTTTCTATCTTTATTAGAAAAAATCCACTCGTTCCTTGATTTCCATATCATCCAGCAAGCTATAATAATCACCCCATATAATAATTCCGCCTTCGATTGCTGCAAACCCCAATGTTTATAACATTCCAGCAGGTCCCAGACCGAAAATGCGAAAATTTGAGGAATCTTGCACAAACCCGATATCGCTTGCCACACTCCCAAAGCCGTTCGACACCATATAAGTAATGAAAACTACAGACATTTTTGCCTTCAGACTCCTGAAAATATAAATTATTATTATTATTATTATTTTTATTATTATTATTATTATTATTATTATTATTATTATTATTATTATTTTGCATGACGGCATATTATTACAAAACAAAAGACAAGCAAGGAGCTAAACCAAAACAATTACAATATATGGTGGAAACAAACCTAAATCTATACCGATCATTCCAAACTAAACCATCCATTTTACTTTGAATTTCACTTAACCGAAGAAGTCAATTTTTAACTTCCTCCACTGTCTTTACCGGCAAACAAATGTCTCATCTAATGAAATACGTTTCCATGGTGGCAGGAGCCACATGCCCACTTGGCATGATTTTGGTTTGTTGATGTAAAATGATATGGGTTTTTAACATCTTTTTTAAACTTAATTAGAAAAGCTGGGTGAAGATACAATAGGAAGTTAATTTGGCTAGGAAGGCTAGGAAGTGATCTTGACCATCCATTAAGTTAATCAAGGGCTAAGATTAAATCAGAGAAATTGAAAGTAAGAAAAGAGGCGCGTGACTTTTTTCAGGGGCATTCTAGTCAAGTAAGCCAATAGTTTCTCTCTCCTCCAATTCCCCCCCATTTTTTAAACGTTAATAACTCTTTCATACGACATTATTTTTTTATAAAAATTGCACCAAAAAAACGAGCGTTTTTTTATCTTTAAAACGAGTATACTATTGCTATATTTTGAAAAAAAAATTTAAAACCCAGTTGCGTAAAACGCAATAGAAAAACCCCCAGTATTGTAAAACGCAATGAAAAAAAAAACCTAAAAAATGACATTTTTCTAAAACGCAATGCACCAAAAACACAAAGAAATGACTTATTTGTGAAACGCAATGGCCAGAAAACACAAAGAAATGTTTTATTTCTAAAACGCAATAGCCTAAAAACTCAAAAGAAAATGTACTTTATAAAACGCAATGGACTAAAAACCCATAAAAATGTGTTTTACCTAAAACGCAATGCACCAAAAACACATAAAAATGTGTTTTACCTAAAACGCAATGCACAAAAAACACAAAGAAATGTCTTATTTGTAAAACGCAATGGCCAGAAAACACTTAAAAATTACTCATTTTAAAACGCAATGGACTAAAAACACCTAAAAATGTGTTCTACCTAAAACGCAATGACTAAAAACACTTCAAAAATGTGTTTTACCTAAAACGCAATAACTAAAAACACTTAAAAATGTGTTTTTTATAAAACGCCATAGCTAGAAAACACATAAAACTCTCTTATTTCTAAAACGCAATGGACACATAAAACTGTCTGAGAACTGTCTGTGAATTCTCTGTGAACTGTCTGAATTGTCTACGAATTACTGTCTTCGAAATGAGCCAATTTCTGGAAAATTATTTTTTCTGATGCGTTTTTAGTACAGCAATTTAATCGAAAAAAAAATTTTCCGAGCTGACCACCCCAGCCAGGGGCTCTGCCCCTTGGACCCCGCCAGGGGCTGCCGCCCCTGGGACCCCGCTACCGGGGGCTGCCGCCCCCGGACCCCCGCCAAGATCGTAAAACGCAATGACTAAATCAAAAACCCAGTTCGTAAAAATGAAATTAAAGAATTTGTTACCTGGATCGAAGTGATTTCTTCAACAATTGACGAATTTTGAATGATTGAAACACTTATCAGCTCTCGAATCGAACGAATCGAGTAATTATCTTCAAAATCACCGGAAAAAACGAGATTTTGTATGAATTTAAACTGGGTTTTCTTCAAAAAAGCTGAAGAACACGTTGATCGGGTGTTTGAATCATTGATTGGTGATGAAAATCGCACTATAATGTAGTGATTATTGAGATAGAAAGTGAAGAAATGGTTGAAGATGGTGGGTTTTGAAAATGGTGGGTTTTGAAGTTACTGGGTTTTGAATATGAAGAAGAAAGGGTTGGATTGACTAAAATACCCTTTTTCTTTATTTTAATTGTTGCCACATGTCATCCCCTTATTGCTTCCTATCCTTCCTAGCAAAATTAATCTTCCTATTTGATCTTTTCCCTAGAAAAGCTATATTTAAGAAAGTTGCGAAAACTCCTTAACACGTATAAGTAGAGAAAAACTCATTTAATCATTCGAAATCAAACTATATTTCATCTTAGGCAAACATAACAAACCCGACACCATTTGATTTGATAGGTTCGAACATTTTCCTCAGGGCCGTCTTCGAAATTCTTCGAAAATCTCTAGGCCCTGTGCGAAGATAAAATACGGGCCCCAAAATATAAACTTTTTAAAAAGAATATGCAAAAAAGCTTAAAATATATGAAAATGAATTTAAATTTTGTGGAATCACATGCGCATTTGGACAACGAAACGTAGAAAGAAAACACGTTGTGAGGGTAAATTAAGAAATTAAAGAGTAGTTACGTCGTAACTTTAAAAATTGTAATTTACGATTATGTAAAACCATCGCAACCTATCCAAATTTATTTAGAAAATACAAAGAGTTGAAAAAGAAAATTTTTTTTTCATAAAAAAATGGAACACACAAAACTAATTGTACATTGAATAATATTTTAAGAAATTAACATAAATAATCATTTTTAAACTAGATTTGAGAACGGTGATTCCCATTTTGGTTTAATGTAACACAAAATTTGGTATCAAACATAAAGAAAAAAAATCAACTACAGATAAGAAAAAAAAATCAATTAAAAATGAAGCTATCAAGATTAAAACATAAGATCTACTTACTAATAAAGTGACATAGGAACCACTAGACCATGCACCTTGTCATGTCATTTTCCAATTAAGTACTTATATATTCTAAGTTCTACAGTGTAACTTTATTAAAAAAATAAAATTTTGGGCCCCTGGAGGGTTTGGGCCCTAATCCGTCACCCACCCCGCACCATAACCCGAAGCGGTTTTTACAAACCCATTTTTACATTTTTGATCACCAGCCCGCTTCGGTTTATAACTCGAACCTTTTTTACAAAAAAAATAAAAAAATAAGCGGATTTGTACACATCCGTTTAGCTAAACATGTCCGCAGGTTCAACCCGAAACTGACCAAAACATGTTTAAATTATAACAAACCCGCGAATTTCATTATGCTGCTATCAACCAAAGACAACATATGCATCCACAACTTATCTATTTAATAATCACCAACATTAATCCAAAATGTGATAAAACAGATAATATTTCGAGTTTCTGACAAAAAAAAAATATTGGTAATAAAAAAAAAACAGTTTATATTCAAGTTTTTTGGTAAATAGAAATAGAAATAGGGAAAAGGCAATGACTAATGAGCCCCCCAAACCCCTAATGGGTTTAGATGTTATGGATTGGATTGGGTCGGCACTTCTTTTAATATTTTGTTGTTTGGGTTGTTTGGACTTTACTGGTCCCAATAAGCTACCTACACCACTATGGGTGTACTTGGTTTTGTGCCCGGTTTTGCAAATTTGACCGGATCGCAGGGCCGTCTCCGAAAATTCCAAAATTTTTTTTGGCCCTGTTCGAGATAAAAAATTTGGGCCCTATTTGCAAATCTTCATATAACATAAACTCATCAATCATTCAATTATATAACTAAAAATTCATAATACTACGATAATTGTTATGAAATAGATAAAAGAAATTAACAAAAATAGTATAGCAAAAATGATCAAAGTATCGAACTTACTTGCTAAGCAAACAGTGTGGTTCTTCTAGCGTTTTTTGAAGCAAAGCTATCGATCAACTCCTTGTAATCCATAGTATCTAATATTTCACTTTCAATAGATATTGTTGGCAACCCATTTAGCCTTTCTTGTGACATTGTAGAACGTAAATAGGTCTTCAACAACTTCAACTTTGAGAAACTTCTTTCTGCTGATGCCACGGTTACCGGAATTGTCAACAACACTTTATATGCATTTATAGCATAAGGATAAGTAGTACTGCGTTGGAAGATATAGTCTAAAACGTCAAAATGGTTGTCAATGTGTCTCGGTAAAAATGTAGTAATCAACTTCAACTCCGTATACAATTCTTTAGCATCAATATCCGATTCTCCTTCATACTTCAATGCATCTTCAAGGCGATAACAACACTCCTTAAGCTTGGCTTCATCAAGAGTCTTCAACTTTTTAGGAAACAAAAACCCAAATATTTTTTCGAATTTTTGGTATTGTTCAAATCTTGTTTCAAGTGAAAAAATAGCTTGATCAACAATACTTAAAAAAATAATTTACTCTAAAATCATCCTCGGGTGAAAATGTTACTTCTTCTACACTTGACGATTCATCAAATTGTTTTTTCCTATATATCACACGTTTTTGACGAAATTCCGCATTTACACCTATTTCATTTGCAATTTCTCTAGCTTCATCAAGTGCCTTAGAGAACCCCACTTCTCTATAATTCTTAAAGAATTTAATTAATTTGTCTACTTCATCAATAGCAACATCAAGGACAACATCTTTTGCTTGCAACCGTTTGCTCACCACATTCACCTTTGATAATAATTCAAACCAAATGACAATTTGTGCCAAAAATTCAAAATCACCAAGTTCATACTCTTCTAATGATTTAGCTTCATTTATGATTTTAGCATCTCTATCCGTCCCCCTAACTTCTCGCAAAGCCTTTCTTACATCTCCAAGTTGAGTTCTTATAGGCTTAATACTATCTATACGACTTTCCCAACGAGTTGTAGACAATGATTTAAGAGTTAATCCTTTAACATTGTCTTTCAAAATTTGCCACCTATTAATAGAATGGGCAAAGATAGTATATAACCGTTGTATTGTTCCAAAAAATTCCTTAGACTTAGTAATTGTGTTAGCCATGTCACACAATGCTAGATTTAGACTATGACAACCACAAGCACTATAGAAAGCTCTAGGATTTTTTTCTAAAAATCTAGTTTGAACTCCTTTGTTTTTTCCTCTCATGTTTTCCCCATTATCGTAGCCTTGACCACGCATATCACCAATATCAAGATCAAGCGACTCTAATTCCTTACATGTTACTTCAAAAAGTCCTAAACCCGTGGTATCATCAACAACCAAAAAACCTAAAAAGGATTCCTCAATGGTCACGGAACTAGAGTTAAAATTCACATACCTCACAATTATGGACATTTGCTCTTGGTGACTAGTATCAGGCGTGCAATCGAGGATGATGGAGTAATACTTTGCTTGCTTAACCTTCTTGATGATTTCGGTTCTAACTTTATCCCCTAATAATTGTATCAACTCGTTTTGAATATTGTGGCTAAGAAAGTGTACATGGCACTCTTCATTCAAAACTCGGCGCACATGTTCTTTCATAATCGGGTCAAACTCTTCCAACATCTCAACCAAACCCAAAAAGTTTCCATTGCCTTTTTGCTACAACTTCTCATTTGACCCACGAAACGCTAAGCCATATTTTGCAAGAAACTTCACAAGTGCAACAATCCTTAAGATGACTAGTTTCCAATAATCTTTTTCTTTTCTAAGTTGCTCATATGCCAATTTGTCAATTGTTTCTTTGCATTTCAACCTTTGGCGCAATTCAAACCATTCATTCATATTCTTGAAATGTTCTAAACCAACTTCATGTTGTTTAAGTCTACCACTGGCATGTATCCAATCGTTATAACCTTCATCATCCAACCCACCTTTCGGATTCCCCGTTCTAAAAACTTTACAACAAAAACAATAGAGTTTGTCAAGTTTTTTCGAATACACTAGCCATTCTCTATCGCACGTCTCCCTATTTGATAGAATTCTGGTGTACATGGTATTAGAAAAATGTCTTCCAAATTTATCCACGGGGCCCTTAACAACATCCCTATCTCTTTTTGGACCTTTCATAACCAACTCTTTAATCATGTCATTACTAAGCCCACCCCAATTTCTAGGATCAAAAATATCAATATCCGGAACGGGATTAACATCATCTTCACACATAGTAGCTTCTTCATCTACGGTAGCATTAACATTATCTTCACCTGCGTTCATGTTGTCTACATCTACGTTCATATTGTCTTCGCCCACATTAGCTTCTTCATCTACGGTAGCATTAACATTAACATTGTCTTCACCCACATTATCATCACCCAAGTTAGAACTAGAACTTTGAGTTTCTTTTGAAAAAAAACTTGTGTATTCGGTTTTGTTTTACTTCGTCCGCCTTTCTCTTCCTCTAGCTTCTTCCTCTTACGTTTTTGATGGCCGGATAGGTGTTTGTATTTAGGAACGGGAGGCATAATTTCTACATAAACAGCAGTAAACTAGAAATCATTCAATCATTCATTAACAACATCCCTATCTCTTTTTGGACCTTTCATAACCAACTCTTTAATCATGTCATTACTAAGCCCACCCCAATTTCTAGGATCAAAAATATCAATATCCGGAACGGGATTAACATCATCTTCACACATAGTAGCTTCTTCATCTACGGTAGCATTAACATTATCTTCACCTGCGTTCATGTTGTCTACATCTACGTTCATATTGTCTTCGCCCACATTAGCTTCTTCATCTACGGTAGCATTAACATTAACATTGTCTTCACCCACATTATCATCACCCAAGTTAGAACTAGAACTTTGAGTTTCTTTTGAAAAAAAACTTGTGTATTCGGTTTTGTTTTACTTCGTCCGCCTTTCTTTTCTCTTCCTCTAGCTTCTTCCTCTTACGTTTTTGATGGCCGGATAGGTGTTTGTATTTAGGAACGGGAGGCATAATTTCTACATAAACAACAGTAAACTAGAAATCATTCAATCATTCATTATTCATAACCGTTTAATCAATCTAATTATCTAAATAAACAACATTAAACTAGAAATCAGACTCGAAACAACAGTAAGAATCATCATTAACCTAAATTCTGAAATCTGAATCTTTTTCAAAAATCGAATTCAAGATGTAACTTGGAAGTTGGAACTTGCGGATGTCCAGACGATGATCGTTAATCTGAATGTTTTTCGATAAACAAATAAATAATCTGAATGTTATTTTCGACAAACAATAAATTAACAAACTTGGAACCTACGGATGTTACATCAATCAACAAACAAAACTCAAAAGACAACAAACATTCAAATACCTCTCCTGAAATCTGAATCGCGATTCGCGAATCTGCGGTCTGTGAATGTCCTGTCCGGTGGCCTGGTGCACAGGTGCAGCGGCGTTTGATGACTTTGAATTTGATCAGAATTCAGAAATCCTGCTGCAGCGTTTGAACTTTGATCGATGACTTTGATCAGAAATCCACGCGACTTTTGATTTCCCTGCAGGTTTGGGCCTATAATCAGGTTTTGACAAAGTTTGGGGCCTGTAAAAAAATTGGGCTAATATATATAAAGAAAACATAAAAAAATTTGGGCCCTTTAATTATTTGGGCCCTGTTCTCAAGCACACATTGAACCTGCTTATAACCGGCCCTGCCGGATCGGATCGGTTGTAATTCAATCCGAGCACGAGTAGCCCTCGATCGGATCGAATCAGCTCATGAACACTCCTATACTTCTGAATGTACTTTACACGAATGATCTTGTTGCCAAATCAATAGAATCTACAATATATTATCTTTAACTTAAAGCTTAGCATTAAAATGTCAACATAATTATGAGAAGGTGACATCTTCCTAACCATGTGCATGGTAGCACATGTCATTCATGTGATAAAGAATATCTATTATAAAATCGTAAATTGAATTATTAGCAAGTTATATAAGAGGAGTAACACTTGCAATATAAAAAGAGCAACTTTATAAACATTATAAGTAACATCGAATAGATATAAAGGAATACAGAAAAAGAATAAATTATGTGGTTACATAAGTCATAACCACATTGATGAACCCTTGTGAACTTGTCTAGAATGTATTCTTATAGATGGTTTAAGCGTCTGCCTTACTGAGACGTTTTTGTCCATGTTTTATATCTTTTGTCCCTTAACTCCAAATAAAATGGAAGTTACACATATTTAAGTTTTTTTTTTAAACGGCTTAAATCACATTCGGTTTTTTTTTTTTTTTTTTTTTTTTTTTTTTTTTTTTTTTTTTTGGGGCTCGAACCCTTAACCTCAAGAGGAACAAGATCTTAACTCCAATGACTTTGCTAATTGGACCCAACCCCTGCCCCAATGCATATTAAAGTTAGGTCATCTTTTAGCTCAATTGTTTATGACTAGTTGATTAAAATACTAGACCGCTAATTTTCATTTCAGCTTCATATCAAATTATTATTTTGCAATATTCACTAAGAAAAAAAACATATACAACTTAGATACTTATTTATAAGAAATTTCCCAAATGTTAATTTAACTTGAACTTTAGATATACAACCGCTTTTGGTGAAAAGTTTAATGTAAAGGTAATTTTACGATCTTTATGTGTTGGTAAATTATGCAGGAAAAAAATTGAACGAAAGACGATAACATAAAAATAAAAGAAAAAAATAAGTTTTTTCTTTGGGCCTTTTGCTTTCAGATATAGATCCTGTGGGCTTTCAATTCAATGGCTCAATAAGTCACAAACAATAAAATATTACTTTGAAATGTTTTAAGGTTTTCTTCTTTAACTAAACTAGCATGATCATTATCATACTCAGTAAATCCTACCAATAGCACAGCTAAGGTAGGGTTTAAGGAGGGTAAGATGTAGACAACCTTACCTCTACCCTGTAGGAATAGAGAGACTGCTTACAATGAGACCTCCGGCTAGTTCTTCTTTAACTAAAGCGTATAACATTATACATGTAGTTATAGGATGTTTTTGATTTATACTATTCAATTGGATTTAAAGCTTCATACTAGTATTAATGTATTCGGTTCGTAAAATTTGTTTATGAATAAGTGAGAAAGAAATTCCCGATATTCCTCAAAAGAATTCCTCATCCCTTCTAACTTAGGAAGGAACTAAACTAAAGGAATAAAACTATCAGGTCATTCATTGTCGTTAAAAGGCAATGTCAGTGTGATATGCAAAAATGTGACATGGCCTTTTAACAACGAAGAGTGACGAGATAGTTTTGTTCCTTTGGTTTAGTTCCTTAGATAAAAAACTATATGGTCATTCTTCGTTGTTAAAAGGAACAAAACACAATATACATATCCCATTAGGTAAAAAAAACAACTATCTAAACATAACAACTTGATAAGTAAATCAAAACTAACTTTATTCTCAACCCATTAAAATTTCGAACTCTTCCTTTCTTTCCTTGGGCTCACAAGAATTTGTAAGGTATATGTACAAAGAGTATACAAAAAATGGATGGACTTGGATGTTAAATGCTAAGAATTAAGAAACAACTTTCTTAGGAAAAACGGTTCCAATGATATTAAGACACGTGATTTATTTCTATTATACAAAGAAATTTAAATTTTGTTAAATTTTTTAAGGGTTAATGGATTTAAACACCCCCAACTATTGCCATTTGGCCGCTGGCACTCTAAACTTTGACTTTGGCTCACACCACTCCCAACTTAACACTTGGGTTGCTGTGTCACCCCGTCGTTAAATAAACACTAACTGGGTTAGTTCTTTTTGCTGACATGGCCAATATTTGCTGACGTGGCATGATGATGGATCCAAATTTGCTTACGTGGCATGCTGATGGATCCAAAAATCTATAAAATGGGACTAACAAGACTCGAACCCGAGTCTGTATAACCAAGAACCCATTAAATGGGCACTGGCCAATTGAGCTAACTATGATTTGATGATGTATTGTATTATGTGATATACATATATCGTGAAACGTTATAAGATTTATTATAAATACCCACACACAGATTCAACAACCCATTTATCATCATCATCCCCAACCAACACCTAATCAATCTACACATTCAAATCACCAAAATCCAACATTCTCAAATGCACACAATCCCGATTCCAACAACCCCAAACCCCCTCTGCTCTCTCAATTCTGACCGGCGACCGGAGTGACTCCGGCGCCCCTCCCACTCCGGCGGACGCACAAACACCCCCAAATACCTCCACCCCTCTCGATCTCCCTCCCGTGAAAAACCGGCGGCACATCGGCGAAGTTTTTGCGCAGCAGCGCCGCCGCTGCGGCGGCGGTAATTAAGATGAAGACGACGACAGAGATTGTAGATGACGGTGAGGGTGGTTGATAGCAGCCGGCGACGACTGTGGAGTCAGGCGACGGCCAGAAGCACCGGCGACGGTGGTGTTCATGGTTTCCGACATGCTTTCTGGGAGGAAGAAGATAAGATGAGGAATTGGGGATCCAAACAGATCATTGGTTTTCAGCAAGTTTATTAGATGAATTGGAAATTGAGTGCAGATTGGTTTATATATTTTTATTTTTTTTAATTTTCTTTTGTTTTATTTTTTTTAATGATGATCATGGGTAATGTTCCACATCAGATCATGTATGACACGTCATACATGCCACATCAGCTTAAATTGACACGTAGGCTAATTTTACTAACCAGGTTAGTGATTATTTAACGAGGGGGTGTCATGACAAACAATGTGTCAAGTTGAGAGTGGTGAGAGCCAAAGTCAAAGTTGAGAGTGCCAGCGGCCAAATGACAATAGTTGAGGGTGTTTAAATCCATTAACCCATTTTTTAAAGAGTTAGCTTTCCTCTGAAAGTCTCTAGAGTTGGTAGTGCGAATCAGTGAGAACGGATTACGATTGAGGATGAGTCAATGACTGGGCATGTGATCACCATATTGGAGTTGTCAATAGCTTCAATGGGCCTTTCAGGTAATGGATGAAAAGGGCCGCTACAACTAGGTGGATCGGTTGAAGTCTAGCGTGTTCTTGGAAACTAGAGGTTTGAAGGACATCTACTATTTAAAATATTAGCCTATTCTTGAAACTAAAGGCTTAGAAGGAAATTTGTTTTTCAAAGATGTTGAGTACTAGATGATTGGGTTGATGTGTGCTTGTTGCAGGCTAGAGTTTCTCGCAAGGCCTTCAAGTGGGAGATTATTGGTTTTTGAAGGCCTTCGTAATTAGGCTTGTTTAATTGGGTTAGGTCCCTCGCTGGGACGGGAGCATGTAAAATTGTTGTGTCATTTATTTCTTTTTGTATTCCGTATTTAATCATTTGTGCATGTTTGTGTGTTTGGTTCAAGGAATGAGACTTTTGTATCCAGATATCCTATTGATTAATGTTTGAATGTCCTATATTATGTATTTTATCTATTTTCAGGTTCAATTCTTCACCAATCAGGGTAACCAAATGATATTTTTTAGTTCCTAAAATTGGGCTCTTAATATTCCAGATGAAAGAATATTGTCGTTTTCATTCGGGCGGATGATAAATAAAGGTATTGATGTTTTGGGTTCGTTATTTTGTCATTACCAAACACAATCTTGGTTCACTTTCAAATTTGGTTTTCACAGTTTACATCAATTTAAGTTCCAGGGCTCATTGTTTCTATATATTTTAGTTCTTGATGAAGTTTGTGATGCCATTATTAAAATCAGTAATGATGATGCTGTAATAGATCTAACTATGCATACTTAAGTGATGTCATGTCGCTAAATAATGTCAATAGTGCATTAGTTACATCATAGGTTTTTCTTATCAAATGTGGTTTTCATAATTGCAATTTGTATGAATACAATATTCTTTAGAGTGTTGATGTTTATCAGACAAAAAGCAACAATTTAAACTGTTGAAAGCATGTTAAACTGAATTGAAGTTAAGTTGAAGTCATGCACACTATTGGTTCAGGCCCCAATTACACTCAAGAAAATAATTAACGAACAATATGTACACAAAGGTTTCTGCTTGCAACTTTCTTTATAGTTAGAATTGAGAGTACGCTACAAAACTACCTACTATTGTAGGTAAATAGGAAATAAATAACTAAACAACTTAATCCTAATAATATGCTCCACCACTCAGTGGCGGATCTAGGATTCGCGCCAAGCGGTAACGTTTTATAAATAAGCGGTAACGAAATAGAAAAAACGTCAAATTTTTCCAAAATTTACACTAATTTTACACTACCGCCGGAGCGCCAAGGGGTAGTGGGCATTACCCCTTGTTATACACTAGATCCGCCCCTGCCACCACTCCACGTTCAACTTGTAACTTGCATCACACGTGCGCTTCCAAAAGACTCGGCCATCCTCAACGTCCACCATGACTCAGATCCACACATCTCTTGACCTTTAGTTGGACCTGATCCATTCAAACCCGCAACCCGTAATCATGCTCTGATGACTCGCCTTATTCTTGGTGACCCATTTAAACAAAACGGTCAACCAACTCGACCCGTACTTGACCCGAACTTGACCCGTAATCAAGATTAAACCCAACACACACCAGGTTTCGATTTAATGCTCAATGTAGATTTACTTTTAAATGATGTTTATGCATTATGTTGAATACATACATATATGTTTGGATATCCAAATTTTTAGATAGCTTTATTTACAAACTTATGTACGACGACTACATCATTCTTGAGTGGTGAAAGAATACTTCTTTTGCAAGATGAATTGAGTATGTCATCTTACCAGGTTATTATTCTTTATTCAAATTGTGTGTTTTATAACACCTCTTACTATTTTAATTTGTTGTGAAACATTGTTAAATTTTGCCCATAGGTTTACTTTTCCAATGAGAGTTCCTTTAAAAAATCATATACCTGTTAGATTTTTTGTGATTCTGAACATTCTTACACTGCAAGAAACGGACACCTTTAGCGGCGACAGCTGTCGCCGCTATTGCCCTATTTTGTCGCCACTATTAACTTTTACCGGCGACATGTCGCCGCTAAAGGGTCGTCGGTATGGATGGGTCGCTATTGCCCTTTTTGTAGCCGCTATTGATGCCGTCGCCGCTATTGCCCTATAACCGGAGTTTTGCCTGAAAAGAGATTGTTTCAGTGCTCCAATGTGCCAAAATGTTGGCAATATCAACTACCTCTGTTCACCAAATATATGTAATCAATACAAAAAAATACACTCAGCAAATCATATATATAACATATGTTACATAAAGATGTTTTTTACATAAAACTACAAATCTCATATATTTAATCAAACAAATCTCATATATTTAATCCATTCAAATCTCCGGTGACGATGAAGATGCTCCGGTGAAGATGAAGGTGCTCCGGTGTAGATGCAGGTGGTCCGGTTACGAAGGAGAATGCTCATGTAAAGATGCAGGTGGTCCGGTGACAGTGGTAGTTGACGAAGAAGGTGCTCCGGTGACGGATTATTTGTGACAGCCGGGAAGAAGCATGACTTGTGTTTGTTTTGAAGAGAAGAATGAAATTGTATTTGAAGTTTGAGAAGATATTGTTTTGTGAGAAGATGGGGTTGTGCAGGTATTTAGGATTCAAAGAGAAAGGATATATGTTTGTTTTCTATACAAATTCGAGGATGAGTTACCAGAGCTCTACGAAAGTTAGATGACTGTGTCTGGATTGCCAAATCAATTTTTAGCAGCTTATTAATGTTAATTAAAAATGGGAAGTCCAAGCCGAACAATTTGTTTAGTCATTTCTTTATAGGAAGTCCAAGCTGAACAATTTGTTTAGTCATTTCTGAAGCAATATGTCATCATCATCATACTCAGTAAATCCTACCAATAGCAAAGCTAACGTGCCCATATACTCTTGAAGTTGTGATGGATCAATTGCACCCCATCTTTGAAATAGGGAAACATTAAGTTTTCTTTAGTCAAATATCTACAAGAATGCATTAGTGTTTCACTGAATATTGTTTTACTTTAACTAGAACTATTTAGCTTGCGCTTTTGGGGGCTTTCGGGTTTGTTTTGTAACTGCTTGGCAATTATTTTCATTCAATAACACTTGCTAACAGGTTTCTTTCTTTTCTGTGTCCTCGGCTTCTTGGATCACTTGCCATTATACGAATTTGGAGTTTTTTGTTTGTGTTATGTGATGGTTGAACTTTAGGGAATTGCGGTGGCTTTAGTTATGTGATGGGGATTAGCTAATTAAGTAAAACTAGGATTAAGATCTGCCCGCGTTGCGGCGCGGGTACATCATAAACATTGAATGTATTGGTCCAAACGTTATATGATGCATTCACCATATGAAAGCACACATTTCGACGTATCCAGCTGAACTCAATGTAACCTGTATAAGCATTGTGATTGGATCAAACGTAAAGTAATCAAATTCATATCGAACAATCATAACATATTATATGTGACCAAACTCATACATAGAAAGCGTAACGGGTATGAAGGAAAATCTGCACATGTAATCGAAAGGGATTAATTAGAGATTTCGATAAAAGGGAGAAAAAGAAACCATAATTTGACTCCACTCGGTTCGAAACAAACTTTACGAAACATACATAAAATAAACACGAAAAATATTATATTTGACCTAAATCATTTCCCAAAAAAGTTTACGTCGAAACGTAGAACAACTTGAATTTATACCAAAACGTACATAAAAATATGCACGTAAAAATGGTTTCTTTAAACGAAAACGTATTATATTTGACGTAACTCGACTATAAAAAAAGTTTATGTTGGAATGTAGAAAAAATCATATTTATACCTACTCGTACATAAAACATGCACGTAAAAAATAGTTTTTAAGTAAAGGAAGTATAGGGGTAAATCGAAACAAAATATTAGTAAAAAATTTAATAGGTTAAAAACGTTCGTAAAAAAGTGCCAAGTAACACCAATGCCACAACGGCATCAACTCTCAACATCGTAAAAATAAAATAGATAAAATGGGAAAAATTACACTGAACGAAAAGCAGATTTAAAATCGTTCAACCACGCACACCCGTTACAGTGCGTTAATGCAAAGAAATTAACCAGAAAAGTAAAACGTAGAAAATAATAACTTAGTCGATCTAGGACCCGCCCGTTGAAGTGAACTTGTCAAAAGGGAAAAAAGTGGACACGTTGCGATGGGTCAGTCAAATATGAAAAAATAGAGCAAAAAAAGTTGAACCTCACATGCACGCTACGACGTGTTAACTCGCAAAATTTAGAACGAAACGTAAAACTTGCGAAAGATAAAAAGTATGGGTGACCAAAGTTGTAAATAATAAAGTGTTAGTGTTAAATTATAAAAGATAGAAAACTTTGGGTTAGAAGTAAAAAAAATTAAAAGAGGTTAAAATACAAAATATGAAAATGTTTTGGTTAAAAATGAAAAATCAAAGTTTTTTTTAAAAAACTTCCCAAGCTTGGGGTAAAACACATAATGCAACAAAAAGTTGCTAATTTATACTTTGTTAATGTTAATTGTTTTGTTCTCCTTTTAAGTTTATACTGATACTGGATGAAAAATTTATTATTATGGATGAAGTGTGAATTTGATTGGATATAGTGCTTTCAAGTTCAAACCATAAAGTTGTTGTATTTGAAGTAGTTATAATTTCATTTGGGTGAATATGATTTTATTTAGTGTTTTTAGACAACATAAAGGACCATTTAGTGTTCTCGAGCATATAAATGGATATAAAATATAGGGTGTACCTATTGGCACATCAAACCCTAGTTGAATCAGGGTTTACCTACGCTGCGTATAGACCTATACTCAGCGTAGGTAAAGCATGATCTCACTGCCTGATCAGCAATCATTGCACATAAAACAAGGGTTTGTATACGTTGCGTATAGCTCTATACGCAGCGTATATAAACCCTCTGAACTTTTGGGATCATTTTGGTGGGTTTGAAGCATCAGTTTTTTTTCACAAGGTTTATATACGCTACGTATAGAGCTATACGCAGCGTATATAAAGGTCAGAAAATGTCCATTATACCCTTGTGTTGAGGCTATACGAACCCAAATACAAGGGTAGTTGTGTCATTTTTGTTTCATACGCTGCGTAGGGATCTATACGCAGCGTATATAAAGCTCCATTTTTTTGTGTATTCCTTTGTTTATTTATAAAAAAAATTAATTATAAAAATTAAAAATAATAAATATTATGAATTACAAGACCAACAGGGAACCTATACGAGACTTATACTATACACTATACGATACGATACTATATGATACGATATAACACCCGTATAGGCCTATAGGTGTGGTTTAGGTCCCATATTGACCTCGTATAAGCCTATAAGTGTGATATCGTATCGTATAGGTGTGGTTTAGTTCCCGTATTGCCCTCGTATAAGCCTATAAGTGTGATATCGTATCGTATAAGTGTAGTATAGGTCACGTATTGACCTCGTATAAGCCTATAAGTAAAGTGTAGTATATGTCATGTATTGACCTCGTATAGGCCTATATGCATATACAAAGACCTATACGAGACTTATACTACACTATACGATACGATACTATACGATACGATATAACACCCGTATAGGCCTATATGTGTGGTTTAGGTCCCGTATAGGCCTATAGGTGTGGTTTAGGTCCCGTATAGGCCTATAGGCATACACAAGACCTATAGGAAACCTATACGAGACTTATATTACACTATACGATACTATACGATACAATATAACACCCGTATAGGTCTATATGTGTGGTTTAGGTCCCGTATAGACTTATAGGTGTGGTTTAGGTCCCGTATAGGCCTATATGCATATACAAGACCTATAGGAAACCTATACGAGACTTATACTACACTATACGATACGATACTATACGATACAATATAACACCTGTATAAGCCTATAGGTGTGGTTTAGGTCCCGTATAAGCCTATAGGCATATACAAGACCTATAAGAAACCTATACGAGACTTATACCATACACTATACGATACGATACTATACGATACGATATAACACCCGTATAGGCCTATAGGTGTGGTTTAGGTCCCGTATAAGCCTATAGGCATATACAAGACCTATAGGCTTATACGGGACCTAAACCACACCTATAGGCCTATACGGGTGTTATATCGTATCGTATAGTATCGTGACCTATACTACATCTATACGATTCGATATAACTTTTTTTTATAAAATTTACTAAAACCAATAATGTATAAATGTTTATAAAAAAAACCTTTATATACGCTGCTGCGTATAGGTCTATACGCAGCGTATATAAAGGGTCAAAAAGACCATTTACCCCTTCATTTGGGGCTATACGAAGCCAAATGCAAGGGTAAAATTGTCTTTTTGACCCTTTATATACGTTGCGTATGGGTCTATACGCAGCGTATAATGGGAAAGACCATTTTACCCCTGCATTTGGGGCTATACGCAGCCATATGCAAGTGTAAAATTGTCTTTTTGACCCTTTATATACGCTGCGTATAGATCTATACGCAGCGTATATAAAGGGTAATTTTTAGTTTTAACCCCAAACCTGTAGTAAAAATATATTTTTTGACCCTTTATATACGCTGCGTATAGGCCTATACGCAGCGTATATAAAGGGTGAATTTAAAAAAAAACATTTTTCAGTATCGTATCGTATAGTATAAGTCTCGTATAAACCTCGTATAAGTCTCATATAGGTCTTGTATCTGCCTATAGGCGTATACGAGACCTATACTATAGTGTCGTATCGTATCATATTGCATCGTATCGTATAGTGTATAGTATAAGTCTCGTATAAGCCGCGTATAAGTCTCATATAGGTCATGTATATGCCTATAGGCCTATACGGGACCTAAACCACACCTATAGGCATATACGGGTGTTATATCGTAGCGTATAGTATAGTATAGGTTTCCTATAGCTCTTGTATATGCGAGGTCAATATACGAGGCCTATACAGGACCTATACTATACCTATAGGCCTATACGGGACATATACTACGCTATACGATACGATATCACACTTATAGGCTTATACGAGGTCACTACGTGACATATACTACGCTATACGATACGATATCACACTTATAGGCTTATACGAGGTCAATACGTGACATATACTGTATAATATAAGTCTCGTATAGGTTCCATGTAGGCCTTGTATATGCCTATAGGCCTACACGGGACCTAAACCACACCTATAGGCCTATAAGGGACCTATACTACATCTCTAGGCTTATACGAGTGTTGTATGGTATCCTATAGTACCGTATCGTGTTGCATTGTATCGTATAGTGTATAGTATAAGTCTCGTATAGGTTCCATGTAGGCCTTGTATATGCTTATAGGCCTACACGAGACCTAAACCACACCTATAGGCCTATAAGGGACCTATACTACATCTATAGGCTTATACGAGTGTTGTATGGTATCCTATAGTATCGTATCGTATCGTATAGTGTATAGTATAAGTCTCGTATAGGTTCCATGTAGGCCTTTTATATGCCTATAGGCCTACACAGGGCCTAAACCACACCTATAGGCCTATAAGGGGCATATACTACACCTATAGGCCTATACGGGCGTTATATCGTATCGTATAGTATCGTATTGTATAGTGTAGTATATTCGATCCGTATATACGTTTTCCAAAACAATTTAACGGTATATAATATTATTGGTATAACATTAACTGTTATATATTTTACGCGATTTAACGTTGGAAACGGGTGAGAATTTATACCTCAAATACATCAAAAAAAAAAAAAAAAAAAAAAAAAAAAAAAAAAAAAAACCTAATGGGTTATATACGCTGAGTATAGCTCTATACGCAGCGTATATATACCCTTGTTTTCTGTGCAATGATTGCTCATAAGTCTCTGAAATCCATGGTTTATATACGCTGAGTATAGGTCTATACGCAGCGTATAGGTGTAACCCTATACGCTGCGTATAGACCTATACGCAGCGTAGGTAAACCCTAAGTGTGTAGATAGTCAACCAAGGTGTGCAGATAGTTTGACCCAAAATATATGGGTTGTGTACATGTTATGGATAATGTTAAATGTTGAAATAATATGACAATCGTGACGGAAAAGGTACCATCATATATTTCTATTTGGTTTGCAGAAGTTGCTGGCAGATGACAGGCTTCTTTAGCAAGTTGTAAGTAGTTTACAAAGTAACAAAGAAATGAAAGCAATGGAATGGAGAACTTTTGTTGTCGATCTAATATACAAAGATGTTGTTATGTTTTTGGTCCAAGCTAAGCGGTGTCGGAGTAGAGCTAAATCTTAAGTGGAGAGTATGTGTGGAATTTTTCATATGTTAGTAATTTTTGTTCGTTGTAGATCGTGTTTCGGATGAGAGTTTAATTTAGTTTTTGTTGTTTGTTCTTTCCTTTTTCGTTTTGTTGTACCTTAGACGCTCGTTTATTTTTAAATGGGAGTGCTAGTTTTATCGTTCCAGAAAAAAAAAGTCTTTTAAAATGTTTCAACAACATGCCATTTGTTTATATGCCTATGTATGCGAGCCGATACCTGCTGCGAAGCGAGGGGGAGTAACTACTAGTTATATTAAACATATAAATTATAGTGTATTACACGTATGCATTAAGAATTTAAATGGTTTAATAAAGAGTTCAAATATCTCTAAGTGCTTTTGTCCTCATGAGAAAGTGATCAAGAAAACTCACAATTCAGAGCAAACCCAAGGTTTTGGTCTAGCTTTCCTGTCTATAGGTAGCAGGTATGCACAACTTCATAGGATTCGGTCAATTTAAACTAAACTTTGCATTCTCTTCAGTTGGAGTAAAACAAAACTAAAGATGTTTACTAAGCATGTTGGTCTCTTAGTTATAAATCATTTCAAGGTTTCATTTTCATTAGACAAGTTCTCACACAGATTCTTATGGTACTTCAATTTTAAACACGCCAATTTAACTATCCATATCTCATTTATTTTAGCTACATGTTAGGCCATCCGTAGTCATAAAGCCCCTTGTGGGGCGTTATACGACACGTGTCATGCCACGTCACACGGGGGCTTTATGGGGCGTTATATCACTAGAGCCCGTAGTCATAAAGCCCCTACCCATCATTACCTAATTATTAATTTTTAATTTTATTATTTAATTATAAAAACCTTGCTTGTTTGTGATTGGTCCAATCTTTGAAAACATCATCCATACCCGGCGCTATATATATGGCGTCTCCCCCATTTTTTTGTCTCATAAAGCCCTTCGTAGTGGTGTTTGGGGCTTTATAGGGGCTTTATGTGGGTGCATAGCGCCCCACTACACATACACTTAGCATTGATCATAACTCACTAAGAAGCTTTCATCAAGAAGATAGTAAACCCATTATTTAATAATCATATAAGTGATAATTACATATAATTATTTGTGTCTAAACTCAACGAAAAAACTGTCTTTTCACTATTTTTCCAACATCTTCATCATAGTGTGAAAACCCAACATTACATGTAATTATTAATGCACAAACTTATATAAATTTTAACAAAGTGGCAGAAGTAAATTTTGTGAAAATCTTCAACTTTTTAACTCCACAATAGATAATTTTCCAATAACCTACTATGTTATGCTAAACCACTTTAAGTTTTATTTCCTTATTATTGTTATCATGAATAAATGTTCGGCAAGTTTATAATATATTTAGTCTTAATTAAAATGGCTTATAATTATTAACAAATATGAAAGAAAAATGAACATTTAAGTAGGATTTTTCAATTGTGATCTGATAATGACATGGATCTTGTAGTCAAATATGATCAAAAGCAAGATCTCTATCTTGGCAATCTTACTACCAATACCATAATTTTTGATCTCTATCTTGGCAATCTTACTACCAATACCATAATATGAATGTATCTTCCCAAAACAAAATATGTTCACTTTTAAAACGTGGGTAGATGTTGATTCTTGCATGTTTTCCTATGGGGTTTCATTTGCAAATCGACAAGAAGTTTTGTAACTCAAGTTACAATCAAATCTGAATTCCAGAAATCTATACCCAAAGTAGAAGTCATGTCACAATTAACAAAACATAACCAAAAAATTACCAAAAGAAAAATCACGAATTATTTTTTAATCATAACTAATATATAATAGAGGGAGAATCAAATGAGAATAAAAATCAGTTTAAGAAAAAAAAGAAAATGGTATAGTGATAAAAATATTAAATTTACATTAATTATTTTCTCTCTAATTAATTAGTTGATTTAATTTTATCCTAGACACATAATATTTTACCCTACATATATCCTACACATTATGGAATTTTATACTAAACATGCCGAAATTTATCCTACACTTTATCCTACACAATTTGTAATTTATCATACACACTTCGTAATTTATTCTACACTCTAAATTAATTAATTAAATTTTTTTTGAAAAATGTATATGTTAAAAATAAGTTAAATTTAATGTAGTTAGATATTAGACCATCCGTAGCGGGGGGATTTTTGGCGTTTTTTTCCCAAAAAAAAGCCCCGATACCGCCCCCTGGGCGTTTCTTAAAAAAAAAATGGTTTTGGCGTTCTTTTTTCCACGCCTTGTTCAATGCTTTTGGCCAATGACATTTTTTGGATGTTTTTTTTATTTAATTGTTTAACACCCCAAAATTCCCCACAATGTCCACATCTCCACTACACCAATTTTAGAAAGATAAAAAACGTCTCATAATGCCCCATTGCTGACAGGACTGCCATATGGCGCAAACATTTAAGGATGTGGACATTATTTGTGTCTTCCACTACACATGGTCTTAAAGAGATGATTACAAATAAATGATTTATTTAAGTTACTAATATACCTTTACAATAACATTAAATATATACAAATATTAAATGAAGATTGGTTTAAATTCTTCTTTTTTTCATCTTAAAAAAATGTGTTCTCATTTTAACCCTACACATATATAATAAGTGTCTAAGTATACCGTATTTGATTTGCAATCATTCAACCAAACTAGTTCCAATTCCAAATGCTATATATTAATATTAATACAAATATTTTATTGATGTATCAAACACATATATATATTTCATATCATATATCTATATCGTTTTGCAAATAGAGGTACAAGGCAAACTAATTGCCAATACCAGGACTAGGTACAGACTGCGGCAACATTCGGTCCATACGAGCAAGACGACGAGCAAAGATCTTTTCATTTAAGGCAGACAGGGGCGTAGTGGTGCCCTCCATAATCGATCCCTTCTTCTCATTCAATGACTTCCTTGCATCTAGACATGGTGCACCACATACCAATATAGCAATTATAACAATCGTGATTATCATTAAACGCGCCATGTAATGACTGAGTTATGATCGCTCTAATAGGCACCTTCAAATGGATAACTTAAAGAACGTGTGTTATATGAGTTCTTTGCTTGTTTGAATTTAGTTATAGATTGCATGCTTATATATACATGCATACGTATACATATAGGTGGCTGTCTAGGTCAAGGGTTTGGATCTTGGAAGTCATTGTTATAAAAGTGTTAGAATATAATATGTGGAATTCATATGGGTAGGTCCATATGAACTAAGCTGCCAATTTAGGGTTTCCAACAGTTCTAGAACGTGGGTTTTCAAGAAAACACATGATGTACCATTAAACATGAGTAACGTACTAGTGTTTGATGCGCAAGCTAGAGTAAGGCTACTTTGTATGGGGGAGGGTAGTCCTTGGAGGATGACCCTCCACCTCAGCGCCACGTTATAGTCCTTGGAGGATACCTTTCCAAGGATGTAACCAAGGAAATGATTGATGGTATTCCCTACCTAGTTATTATTATTATTTTTTAATTCATCATTTTTTTTAATATTTAATAAGATATAAAAAAATCATTAATATTAAAAAACAAACATCACATAAGTAAAAAAACATAAGCTAAAAAAATAAAAATCCTAAGAACTCCACTTTTTCGTGATCTTTTCTTTCATTTTACGTAAAATCGCTCGGTCTTCTTCTGGATACGAGTTTATATCGGTTGTCATTATCTCCCAATCTTTATATTCGTTCTTTTCATTCTTCAACCCAACTCATTCTTCCACTTCATGTTCCTTCACTTTTGCCTTTTGGGCTTTGTCCCTACCCGGGGGACGTGCCTCCTCTCGAACTTCATAATCTTCTTCGTCAAATTCGGGCACGTCATTGGCATCGTGCGTCCGAGCCCCCCGCACTATAACTTCCGGTCTTCGAGGTTTTTGTTCGTTTAGCCATTGCAACCTCGTTTGGAATCGGCGCCCACTTGTTATTGGTTCGCAAAACATCCCAAGCCCGTACATGTGGGAAAACGACCCGATGCGAATCTTTGTATTTACGCATCGCCTCTTTGAAAACATCTTCGTCACTCATCCCACTACGACGATTACTAGTATATAAATTATTATATATCGACGCAAACCGGTTCACGACCGGTTGCATCTTTCGCCACTTCGAAGAGATGGAATCGACATCGCGATAAGGACCTTGTTCCATAATCGCAAGGAACTTTGATAATATTTCTTTCTAAAACGTCTCGCCGGTTTGGTTGTTACCTATATTTTAGAATGTAACAAAAGTATATATTAAATTTTTTTAATATTTATATATATATATATATATATATATATTTAGTATAAAATTTATATATTTTTACTTATCGACAATGAGGCTTTTTGATGTGCTAACTCACGCCTTCGCTAACGCATCCTCCTTGATCTTTGTCCAAGGTTTTGCCTTGGCTTTCGAAGGTTGATCTTTGTCACCGGCTTCACGCGCCACTTGCTTCCCCTTTTTCCATTTCGAGGATTGCGGTTGCGTCTCCGGAAAACATTGTTCAACGTCATCTTCTACGAGTTGTGGTTGGGGAGACGATTCTACCGGTGTTGGCGAAGGTTGTGGTTGAGATTGAACGAGTTGAACGGGTTTCGCATCATCATTTGTTGTAACGATTGCATTTGTTGCATTGATTAGAGTTGGCTCATTTGAGAGAAAGCGTTGGGGTTTGTTGGAAACCCGAGAAAGCGTTGAGAGAAAATTGCGAGGATGACCAACTCGGTTCCATCAAAGGATAGTAGCTGGGTACCGAAAAAACGTTTTGGTTTGGGTTCGGGTTTGGGTTAGCGTTTGGGTTCGGGTTTGGGTTGTTCAGGTTGTATGGATCCATCGCAAAAGTAAAAGAATTTTATAAAGTTGAGAGATAGAATTGGTTGAAGTGTGTAAAAAATGGGGTGATTTTGGTGTATTTATAGGTAAAATTATTATTTTTTTTTTTGTTTTTTGTTTTTAAATATAGCTGTTTGAGAGAGGAGAGAGGAGGGTATTTGAATTTTTTTTACTAAACATAGCCGTTACCCAACGGCTGGATTTGTCCACATGTGCCTCGTCCTCACCGTCTTCTGCCCGCCTTCCTTGATGCCACCGACCCCCAGGAAATGGTGTTGGAGAGGGTCGCCGGGCCAGGCCTGGCCTGGACGACCACCACACCGAGTGGCCTAAGATGGATGACTCAAAGTTGAAATAAGGGACAAACATAATCATCTACAGTTACTTCTGTTGGTGTACACGCAAAAGAAAGTAGACTTGTAAGTGTTTAAGTAAGACTATACTTCCTGCATATTCATCTATCACTACATGAGGTGGGGAACTCTTTTGAGTGGCACCAATTATGCCTTAAAAGGTTATGTCTTGATGAGATGAATTCTTCTTCAGCTGGGGTTCTAATTTTGTTTTCTTTAAGATTGAATATGGCCAAACTCATTTATGAATTGCTTCGAATAACCTAAAGATTTTGAGTTTGAATCTACCCCATGATATTGACTAGCAACTAAGTTTCGCTACTCATACGTTAAGTTGTCTAAGGCGGGCGGACCCACGTAGTAAGCATCGGTTCACATGACACTTTTAAAAAGTTTACGTGTTGGTATTGTATGGGATACTCATTCTTTGTGTTTTTTACACCCATGAATAAAATCATGGATCCGTCACTAATTTGGGTATAATATTATAACAAGGAAACAAAATCTAAACAATATTATCTCTCCTAACCTTCCTATTTTCACCTAACTTAAATTCATACCAAAAAACGAAACTTAAATCTTGAAAAATCAAAGGAGTGATTAAATCTGGCGATGGGAAAGTCAGCAAAGGATGAGAGCGTGAGTGATCGAGAGCAAAAATATTTCTTGGGAAATTGCAATTGTGAAGCAAAAAAGAAGAAAAAAAATCATAGTTTAGGAGCGTTAAAAGGAGATGACGAAGATGAAAGCAGGTAGCAGGTGACACTAAAACATAATGTGACTTCAAATTAATGGAGTCGTGTGGCGATATGAATTATTGATAACGAGTCTTCAGATTTCACCAGGAAATGTAAAATATAACAATTGACCAAATTAAATACGAGATTATCGAAGGAATAATCTTTCTTTTTTGTAGTGTTATGGAGGTAGTGGTGCACAAAAAACCCGAACCCGGACCCAGAAAAAAAACCCGGAACCGGGTATTATAAAAACCGGGTTTTCCATACCCGAACCCGACCCTACCCATAGGGTAGGGACCGGGTATGCATATTTGATCTAAAACCTGGAACCGGGTTTTTTTATACCCGGTTTATACCCGAAACCCGGTTTTTATACCCGAATATATAGCTGACATGCAAAATGCATAACACAATTTTATTAATTTGATTAGTAGTGGCTTCAGTCAACCGAATTTAATGCACAACTAATGTTATGGTTCGATGATACACACACCTATTATTTACTGCAGAATTATTTCACAAAGTTTTGAAGACATTTAATGTTGTGGTTGAATATTTACTGCAGAATTTTAATGCACAACTAATATACACAACAATTGTTTTCGACTTTTCAAAGTTTAAAAACCGGTGTGAATTTGACGTGCGATGTTTGATAGGCACCTCATGGGTTACCCGAATCGTACCTTTGTGTTACCGCGCATTGGATAGATCCCTCTACGTGGAAAATGCAAAAGCGTACGATTGCGTTTGAGTTATTTCCTTATCCACATACCGCAAACAATTTGTTTCAACTTTTAAAAGAAGTAATCGATGGTTATAACTTTGGTGACAAGTTGTTTGCTATCTCTTTTGATAATGCATCCAACAACACCGCCGCGGTCACACAACTAAGGTTAAGATATAAACCGACTTGCGACGGTGTTTTTTTTCATAGCCGTTGTGTGGCACATGTTATCAATTTAGTTGTGCAAGACGGTTTAAATGAAATTGTGGATTTCAGAAAAAAATTTAAACAAATGCTACAAGATATTTTTGCTACTAGCAAGGGAATATATATGCGATATAGAAAATATTGTAAAGAATCGGGTGTTAAAAGTTTGGGTGCGAATTGGGACGTAGCGACTCGATGGAACTCGACTTGTAGCATGTTTGAAAGCGCTATAAAACAAAAGGATTGTTTGATTGCTTTTCATGATTTGCTTGGAGACGAAATGGAGGTTGAATCGTTCTCGCCGTCTAGTTGGGCTATTATTGAAACTTTAACCGATGTGCTTGGGGTTTTTAAAAGTGCAACAAAGTTTTTATCGGGAGTTTATTATCCCACAAGTTGCGAAGTTCTTAACCAACTTTTCATAATCGCAACAAAGCTTCAAGATTTGGAATATAAAGGTCCGATTTTTGTTAAAATGATGAAGCCGATATATGTTGGCCCTTCTATTTTCTTTGTTTGTTTAATATCATTATTAGTTTTTGTATTTAATAAATTGTGCCTCTGTTTATAAAGTTCAAGAATAACCACATGAAGAACTATAAATTGTTCCTCTGTTTATAAATTGTGCCTCTGTTTATCAATAGATTTGATGTCTATGTGTGAGAGTTATGTTTGATACATTTTATAAGCATAGTTCCAGTCGGGTTTTTTTAATACCCGGTGCGGGTTTTTTCCCAACCCGATGCATACCCGAACTCTACCCGATGAATACCCGAACCGGACCCGAACCCGGAAATAGGGTATTATAATACCCGGGTTTTATAAAACCCGACCCGAACCCGGGTATATAGGGTATACATTTTTGGTAGAAAACCCGGACCCGACCCGGTTTTTCAAAAAACCCGATTTTGTAAAACCCGATCCTACCCGAACCCGGTTCCATACCCAAAACTGGTTTTTAAAAAAACCCGATTTGTGCACCACTATATGGAGGTTTAATGATAGACAACAAACTAATAAAAAAAAAATAACCAAGGAAATTAGTCAAACATTGGTTTGGGTTGTGCCAGCCCAAGCTACAAGTGGTTTGGTGGATTTGTTGGAGTTCTACAAATAAAAGTCAAATTGCATTTTCATTTTCAACTACTACAAAGACCAATGTCGGCGGCACTACAAAGACCAATGTCGGCGGCAACAGTGCCTGCCGTCTATCGTCTATTGGGTTAAATGGGCATCAGGGGTAATAGTGTCAGGCAGCTGCCTGACACTCCTATATTGGCCCAACAAATTTATGATTTTATCCCGCTTTAAAATTATGATTTTACCATTAGTTAAAAAATAAATTTGCGCTTTTGCTCCCAGCTAAATATTTCGATTTTACGCCCGGTTCAAAATTACGATTTTGCCCAGTTTCAATTTACAGTTTTGCCTTTAGTTTTTTCCCTTAAAAATACGATTTTGCCATCAGCTAAAAATTATGTTCTTACCCCCACTTAAAAATAAATTAGCGTTTTTGCTCCCATCTAAAAATTTCGATTTTGCCCTCGGTTCAAAATTTCGATTTTGCCCCGTATAAATTTATACTTTTGCCATTAGCTATTTTTCCTCACAGCCAAGTTACGATTTTGCCCTCAACTTATATTTACATTTTCTCCATCGTTTTTGTTTGTTTCCCTGGTGAAATTACAATTTTGCCCCCAGTGTAAAATTACAGACATGCTGGCAGCTTCCTGGAACTCCCCAATTGGTCCATTTAATTTACGATTTTATCCCTGAATTAAAATTATGATTTCGCACTCTGTTAAAAATTAAATTTTCCAATCGTTTTAGTTTTTTTAGCAAAGCTATAAAGGTTTTTTTAATTGGTTTACTCGATTTAATTTTTTTCGTGACAAGGATTTGCCTACCACTCGCTCATTAGTCCTGAAAAATTACAGTTTTGCCCTAAGCCCAAAATTACGGTCTTATCATCGTTTTTGTTTTTTTTTCCTACCAAAATTACAATAGTCTTTTTTTAATTGATTGAGAATTATTCGGCCATCGCCCTACAACGCGGGCGGGGCATCAACTAGTTATATATAAAACAAAATAAAGTTCTTCAAGGTTTATTTTTTAACCTCCTTACATATAAATTGTTGTATAACTGCTTGGCAATTCAACCTCTTTACATATAAATTGTTGTTCATAAAAGAAATTAGCTAAAAATATAGTATATCAAATATGTTAATCTGGTCAAACGGAGTGTAACACCCCGTGTTTTCACAAGTCAAAGTCAAAGTCAAAGTCAAGGTCAAAGTCAACGACCGATTTCGCGCAACTTGACTTATAGAAATTTCTTTATTTTATTTTTATTATGTGCAGTAAGTGTCGTTAATCGCAATAATCGATGAGTGTTAACCGTATTTCGATCAACCTACGACTGTGAACTATAGGAAGTAACAATGCGATAAAGTTAATCAACTAATAATCAAGCTATGTTAATCGAATCGACGTCAATTCGCAACTCGATCTACGTGGTTTTACTTATTGATTATACGTGTGTGTGTGCCTTACGTGTTATCTGTGCATGTTTATTTATGTTACATCGTGGTAATCAAGCGAACTCAATCGAACTCGAAATATAACTCGAAATGTAATCGAACTCGAACTCGAAACACGATCGGACCATGATAGATAGTGGAAAAGAGATTACGCTAGATACGAAGTAGTTGGGACTGAAAGTAATTTGACTAGGAAACCCTATCGAATCGAACCGCGTGCAATCGTAATCGAAATATCAAAAATCGTCGCGCGAAACACTCGGAAGGTGCGATTGATAGATCAGGCTCCCAGCCGATCGAACAGCCAGCCGAACAGACTGTTGTCCGATCGGACAGGCTGTCCGATCGAGCTGCCTGGCCGATCGGCCAGCCCTTTCCTCTTTTGTCATTCTATAAATACCCCTGTCATTGTCATTCTTTCCACTTTTGGAAACCTCTGTTCAACCAGCACGCTCAGTTCAACCTTTTCTCAGATTTCTCTTGATTCCAGTAAGTTTTCGTCCTAAATCTTGTACTTTCTTGATCTATACACACTCTTACACCTTTCTATCTTTCAAATCTTAACTTTTAACCGTGAAATCACCAAGAATCAAGTGTTCTAGGATGATGTCATCATGGGTTCTTGAAGAACTTTATGTTTTGGCCTCAACCCACCAAGAATGACTTGGATCTAGCCGATTTCCACATAAACAAACACGGATCTTTCATAGATCTAAACATTAACACGGTGAAAAGGATTGGAGGATGGATTTTCCAACTTTCTTCCAACTCTTTTCACTCAATAACTTCAAACCGGTAGAAACGGAGCCTGAGCCGGTTTACAAATCACTTCGGTGGTCGTACGGCTCAAAATCTGGATTCTATCCACGTGGTTAACCGACTTCGGGTTAAACGTTAAACTTCGTTCCGAACAGTCCACCGACCGGATTTGGGTGATTCCTGTCCGACCCAAGGAACCAAGTAAGGACGAAGGATCTATGGTTCTACTCGTTGTCAAAATACCTCAATAGAACGACAAACAAACGGAACAACCAAGTGTTAGACGCAAGGGCTGATCAGGTCAGGAAGCTGACCGATCGGACTGCTGTCCGAACGGACAGCCAGCCGATCGGATAGTCAGCCGATCGGCTAGCACATGGTCCCACACAATCAATTTGTTTTGAAGAATGGTATTGAACGAACAGTTGTTCGATCGAACTATTGTCCGATCGATTACTCTTCGGATCATGAGATACTATGCTTCAATACTTAATCGATTTTCAACATGTTCAATGCACTAGAAGTGCCACCCGATCTAACAGCCGTCCGATCAGGTGACACCCTGTTGTCCGATCGAACAGCAATTGTGTTATTCGATCGATCAACTATCCGATCCACTGAACCATGCTTTGCAATTCATTAAAAGTGGTTGACTATTGTTGACTTGCCGACCGATCGAACACCTGTCCGATCCAAAGGCTAAACGTTGTAATTCATTTGAATGCCAACCGATCGAGTTGCCGGCCGATCGAACTGCCGTCCGATCGACCGACCTGAAAGGTAAAGGTACTTCAATGTTTTCAAATGCTACAACGAAAACTTCAAAAGTCAAACCATCATACACAAACACATCCTTCTTAAAGGAAGAAACAATCCACTCGAACAGCCATTCGATCGGCCTACCGACCGACCGGACAGCAGACCGAACGGGCTGTCAACCGAACGGTCAGCCGTCCGATCGAACTGCCGTCCGATCGACCAGCTGTCCGACTCTTCCACACTTGTTTCCTGTTTTACGTTTCACTTATCGTTATGCTATCGAATCTATTCAGGCTAACCGTACTCGCTAAGCGCTCCCTTCAATCCATTAATCACTGTGAGTATACTCGATCCCTTTTTGGTTTAAGCACTTTTGGGTGTTACATACGTTACGAATATTCAAACTACAGCTATCACACTACTCAAACTATTTGAACGCTAACCGTTAATGCATGTTATACGTGGCTTATGAATGCTTGTTTGTTATGCTTACACATGGAATGCTGTCTACCTGCCTTAGCAACGATAGTACTATAGTTTGGACTCAGCACCCGTTCACACGGGGGTTGTTAAGGATCTTTTACTTGCATGGATTACGGTGGTAGTCATGTATTGCGAACTGCCTCAGGCAGTCAACCCGCAGTCATTGGTATCGATGGATCTATGTAGATAACTAACGTGCTTCATTTCACTATGTGTACGTGCTGGTTATGCGTAAACGAATTCGAACTCTATATGCTATTATCAAACTTATATGCTCACCTTTATATGTTATGTATTGACTTTATTTTAACGTATGTGACAGGTGCTTAGGACGCACATGTGGTAGGAATTTGAAGCTAGAATAAGGCTTTAGAGCCCAACAAATAGTTGTCTGTAGATAACAAATCAGGGGTCTCTAGAAGCAGATAAACAATTGCTACTTATTTAAATCTGAGTTGTCGGAACAGAATATTTGTCTTGATGTTTGTCTGTAATAATTATTTGACTGTTTGAGATACGGTATGGGACGTATTATTTAAATTGAATAGTTATGATAATTGTTGTGGAAACTTCTGGACAATCTGTTTCGCTCAGTGCCATGCCCCGATGATTCCGCCATCGGTTGGGGTGTGACACGGAGTGTATTTTTATGCAAAAAATCTTCTAAGTCGCTATATTCTTTATAACATTATATTGGTACATTTATTATTTATAAAATTTAAAAAAGGACACAAGAAAGTGTTTTAGATCAAGTCAATTCGTTTTTATCCTTTCATATAATTCTGGGAACGAACATTTTGGAATCGCTCCATTCAAGCCCATAAGCTCACGATAGCATGCACTAGTGATGTTACAACAAATACAAGATTGAGGATAGTGGGCAGACTGGTTAGGCAAAAGGCTTGAAGGGTTCCGGTTTGCCTAACGCAGGTCGTGGGCTCCCCCTACGTTTGCTAGACGCAGGAGGAGGTTCACTAGTTTTGTTGTTATTCACTTGAAATCTTTGACTGAAAAAGATTCAGCCTCAGATGTTAATGCTAGTGAAATTATGTTTTGAGGTGAAGAAAAGAAGCATGCGTGAAGCAAGTTCTCGAGGGAGAAGAAGAAAGATCAGAGATCAAGGATGATCTAAACTGATCGGAATGTCCTTGTATGAATGACAAGGGCAGCTATTTATAGGGAAAGGTTCTTCCCAGAAGGGAAACCTTTGACTAGTGAACCTCAGCTACAGTAGGGGACTTACCCATTTAGGGGTTGAAGGCTTCAGACTGCGGATAAAAGGATGTCTCCTTTACACATGTCACTTTTGCGGCTGGGAGGAGAGTTGGTAAGTTATCAGTGATGTGACTGATTACTGTGCTTGTTCTTTTTGTTGTTTACTACAGCTCGCGGGTTTTGAACCTTTTAACCTTTTAAGCTGTTATGTGTTTTGGTCATTTTATTGAGACTTGAGCTACCCCCATCATCAGCCCCCCAAGTCAAAGGTGTTTGGGATGTATGCTCAAATGCTTCTGACTTTACACATTGTTTTTATTGCTTGAAGGCTTCAAGGGTTCTTGAGCAGTTGAGATTTTGAATTTTTGAAATGACAACTGATGTGATGGGTGGCAGTTATCACAGGCGGTGGTTTAATTATCTGTCGTGTTATTATAACTCCCCATTCTTATCTTTTATCCTTTTTTATTTACACATAATAACCATCTTCACTATTTTCTCAGGCATATCATCGATCCTTTCTTGCATTCAGGTTAGTCATTATCCTGTCGTCTTTTTTTTTTTTCTGTTCTTCGTTTAATAGTTTGTCATGGGTGCTCGTAAGGACCTTTCGGTCAGTTATTCTCGTCTCACTCAGGAGGAAGTGGAGGCGTTTTGTATCGAATGGGGTATTGGTTTGAAGTATAACCCAGTTGCACTGGGTTGTGACAAATCTGTTGATCAATGCCCTCCTGGGTCAATCGCTTTGTATTGTCGTCATTTCGAGTTCTCCAATCTCCGTCATCCATTCTCGATCTTTGTGTTAAATGTTTTGGAATATTATTGAGTCTCTTTTGGTCAAATCCATCCTCAGGGTTTGGCTAGGGTTTTACATCTTGAGGTTTTGTGTCGAGCCTCCGGGTATGATCCGTCTTTGTTGTCATTCCTCCGTTTCTTTCGTTTAGCGAAGAATGGTGATTGGTTCACTTTTGAAACGTCTAAAGTTGATACTTTCTTGGTTTCGTCTATGGTTACCACTCTTGGTGCCTGGAAGGACCGGTTCTTTTGGGTCTCGGAGTCAATTGTTCCTTTTAAGATGATTTGGAGACACCCGGACGCTGATCTCAATGAACCGGAACCCTCTGATTCCGAATTAAATAGTTGTTTTCTTAAGGCCATCCGGGAATGTCCTTTGAGGGTTTGACAGTTTCTTGAACATTTGCTAGTGTTGTTGGGTATTAGCAAATTATGGGATAAACCTGATCGGGATCCCGTTCTTATGGGGAGTGGTCAGGGTATGCATTTTACTTGTTTTGCCTTTTTACATTCCCTTTACTTGTTTGCTTATACCCTATTTCATATGAATTTTGCATTTATGTCTGTGTTGGACTTTGTCAAAAGTGATGATACGTCAGATGTTGCATTCACGGATGCTGAGGCCGCGGCGGGTGATGATGCTGTTGTTAGAGGTTCTGAACATAGGTTTGAGGATACATGGTATGTTAGTGTTCCGAATGTGAAGGGGTTTACCAAGGCTGCTACTCCTAAGACTTCGACCCGTCGTTCTATTCGACGTATGTCAAAAGGTGTCCCTCAATCCACTTCTTCTGATCCTGTGGATTTGAGCGATGACATCGAGATTTCTGGGGATCAAGGTCCCAGCGGTGATGTTGAAAAGGAAAAGAATTTGATTCTTCTTGGTAAGAAAAAGTCTGCAGGTAGAAAGGCGGTGGTATCTTCTGTTCAGGATTCACCAAGTAAGGGTATTGAAGATTTGAGTGAGGATGAAATTTATGTTCCCAATTGGGGTGTTAAGGTTGGAGATAGTTTTAAGGATGCTAGCGTTTGTGCTGATGTGTTGGCTAACTTTGCTCCCCCCGGTGTTCGAGGTTCCATATCGGAGATGGAGGGTGATGCTATGCTTTCCAGGTTGATCTTAAGCTCATGTAACCTTTCTGCCCTGTTGGCTGAGGATGTTACTCGTTTTCGTAAGGGGATGCAGGAGTATGATGAGTTTTCGAAGAAGAAGGAAAATATGAAGGCTTCCATGGCAGCCATGAAGAAGGATATTTATGGTTTTGCAAAAAAAGAAGAGTCTTGGGTGAAAAAGGTTGGTGAGCTGACCCGTAGGCATGAGATTGAAGTTGGGGATTTAAAGAAAAAGATGGAGGCAGATAAGTTACAACTGAAAGCTGATAGGGAAGCCTTGGACGTTTAGAAGAAAGCCTTTACAGAGGAGAAAGAAGGCTTGAAGGCTTCCGTGGTTCAGGCTACTGGTGATAACCATTGGCTTATTGAGCATGGTTTTCAGCAGGTTGTGATAAGTCAGTACGATCCGGTTTCAATCTCGGTTCGGTAAATATATGGTGAGACGGGTTGATTTGTGAACCAAGAACAAGTAATACCAATGAAAAGATAGATGAACAATAAAGAAAGTTTCATTGATACAAATAAAGAAATACAAAGATAATAATCACCCCGGGTGAGCTCCCCGGGGTGGTGGCTCACAAATGCACCCGTCTCACCATATATTTACCGAACCAAGATTGAAATCAGATCGTACAGACTTATCATTTGATATCAGAGCCTCGGTGGCTCGTTTCAGTTTTGGTTTGGTCGGATTTTCACCGAAAAACCGCCGGAGACGTAAAAATAGCTCATATTGTGTGTTTGTTGATGATTCAGATTTGGCGACCTTATTAGTTCATCTAGCAACTTCGTTCATCCACAAATCTGAATGTTTTGGTTAAAACATGAGTGGCGGCTAGGGTTTAAGGTGTGTATGGTGATAAGGATGGTGATTGTTCTTCAGATCGGAGTGGGAGTGGATCATCGTTGGATAAAAGAAGATTACTTGGTTTAAAGGAAGACATTGTGGTTCTGATTTTGTTCGGACTTGTTCATACCACCGCCACTCAGCTCGAGATAATCATGTCGCCGGTGGTTTCTGGTTAACTTGATTGGGTCGTCTCGGGTGAAGGTGAACGGTGAGCCACGATGGCAAATGGTGTTGCAGATAGTATACATGGCGGTTACAATGGTCTATGGTGGCGTTGTTTGTCGGAGTTTAAGGTGACACTGGATCCGTGTTCTTCTGTTTGCTGTTTATTATCCTTATTCCGACCAACGCCGGTTGAAGCGATGTCATTATACAGATCAGAGACTGCCATGTCGGCCAACGGTTACAGGTCTATGGTGGTTCGCGGTGAACAAGGGTTTTGACGTGGTTATTGTTACGATTCTTCTTATTCTCCGGCGAGTTTAAGAATTACTGGAATTCGTTCCGGTGGTGTCAGCTGGTATACACAGTGATTTACGGGGATAGCAACGGTGGTGCACAGTGGAAATGGCGGTGGCAGGTGGTGTTGGTGTGCACGGTGGAAAGTTGTCTGCTGGAGATGTAAAGGTGGCGGCTGTTTCACGCATACCCTAATTCTCATGATTGGACCCTCCCAAATGATTGGGCCATAATTAGGTGTGTTGGGCTTTGTGATTAGTTTGTTTTATTCAGGTTAATGCAATATGTGGAGCCCAAAATTTGTTTAATGAAATGAATAGGGAATGCATGCTAGGGCCGTGATTGGTGACTGTATGGTATGATGAGGCCCACAATTGATCGGAAATCTCTTATGATTATTTTTTTGCATCATGTTTTGTTTGAGACTTCAGGGCCACGCATGCATTAAAAAAATGGTGGCGGCTGACATAAGGCATCGCTAGGTATTTTTTCTTGATGTGACATCATTGGCAAGACCAAATTTCCCTACAATTTTTCTAATGGACAAATATGGTGATATCTTGGGCTGCCAAATTTATAGGTATGGATTATTAGATTTTTCTTTTTGGGCCATCAACGTGTAAATCCAGATGTCTTTTATTTTTGAGAGTTGGTGGGTTAATTGTCTCATGAGCAGATAAGATTTAATTGAGTCGGTCTTAGAAGTTCATTTGTGGGCCTAGATATTTGATGCAAATTTTGGGCAGGAGAGTTAATGATATATTTTTGGGCCGGGAGTACAAGATTAATTTTATGGGCCAGCGATTTTATGTCTCTTTTTGGGATTTTGGTTATATTTCGGAACGAAAGTTGAAAAGAAAATATTGCGACTTTAGGGCTTTAAAGTTTTGACCGAGTTGAAGATTTTCAAAAAGAAGCGGATTATTTTATTTCGATCATTGGGGGTTCGAACCTTTATCACATGCCAATTATAGTAGAGATGTTCAATCGGGCGTAAAGCTTACAAACAGTGGGAGTTGCCGATTGAGTTTGAATCTTGAATAATTTGGAGGGTCTACATTTGCGGGGGACAACGACAATGAAAGATATTTTATTTTCAGCCGATTTCTGAATATTCTAAGACAACGTCAGATTTATTTGTGAATATCATTTGAAAAATTGATAGCATCATTCTCGGGGGAATATTGTTGGGTCAAAATGGAGAATAATGTTATCAATTACGCCGACGTTATTTAGCATATTTATTGTATTGTATAGGATGACGTTTTTAGTTATTTTAGTCGGGTGTTTTAGCGAGTTTAGTAGGTTTTCCAAGCAAGAGGCGGCATTTGTGAGCCACCACATCGGGGGAGCTCACCCGGGGTGGATCATTATCTTTGTATGCTTTTATCCAAATCAATCAAAATATCTTTGTTCAAATCTTTGTTCTTATCTTTCTATTGTTTGTTTATGGTTCTTGAATCACCCGTCTCATCATCATTTACCGAACCGAGACTGAAATCGGATCTTTACGGGACTATCAATCCCTTTTTATAAAGGACATTTTCTTGCAACACATATTGTCTTGACTTTATTCGTACCCTTTCAGCTTCTACCTAATCATTTGGTAGCTCACCATTTGTGAGGAATTTGATCAAAGGGGTCATCCAATTCGGGCTTTCTTCGGTGATGACATCCTGCATCTCGAGTTCTTGAATTGATGATTGCTTCAACACTTCAACCAATACTTTTTTGGTGAGGTGAGCAAAGGTCAACGAAGCGAGTTTGCTTAGTGCATCAGCTTTTTTGTTTTGTAATCTTGGGACTTGTTTGATCGTGAATGATTCGAATGCACTCATAAGCTCCTTTGCTTTTTCACAGTACTTCTTTATGTTTGGCTCTTTGGCTATGTAGTTGTCGTTTACTTGGTTTGAAACAAGTAACGAGTCTGTGAAGACTTGAAGTTTTTTTACACCCATTTTTCTTGCAAGCTTGAGTCCTGCAATCAATACTTCGTACTCGGCTTCGTTATTTGTATTCTGAAATTCAAGCTGAAGAGCATACGTGAATTCCAATTCATTAGGATCAATCAGAACTAGCCCTGCTTTTGACCCTTCAATGCTGGAAGCTCCGTCGGTAAAGAGCTTCCAAGTATGGGGGTCAGAAGGTTCAGTGGAGGCTGTATTGACTTCCGTTATCGTTTCCTTGGGTATTTCCAAAATGAAATCAGCCAAGATTTGGGCTTTCACAGCTTTTCTTGGGACGTAGGTGATGTTGTGTTCACCTAGTTCCACATCCCATTTGGCTAAACGTCCGGAAGTTTCAGGTTTTTCAAGCACATATTTGATTGGTTGGTCGGTGACCACTTGTATGGGATGTGCTTGAAAGTACCTTCGAAGCCTTCTGGCTGTTTTTACTAGTGCATGAACTAGTTTTTCCAACGGGGGATACTTAGTCTCTGCTAACTTTAAAGTTTTACTGAAGAAGTAAACAGGTACCTGAGCCTTATTTCTTTCGATGGTCTGGACTGCACTGATTGCTTCCTCAGCAACTGATAGGGACAGAGATCCGTTCCCCTGTTTCAGGAGCGGTGATGTCTGGTAATGAAGCCAGATGCTGTTTCATTTGGTTGAAGGCTTCTTCTGCTTCCTCTGTCCACCTGAAGTTCCTTTTGTTTGTGCACCCTTGAAGGGTTTTGAAAAAAGGAAGGGACTTTTCTGCCAGCTTAGAGGTAAAACGCTTTAAAGCTGCCAGTTTGCCGTTCAAACTTTCAACCTCCTTTTTACTTTGTTGGGATTTTGTATCCAGGATAGCTTTGACCTTGTTGGGGTTGGCTTTGATGCTTTGCTTGCCTACAATGTGCCCCAAGAACTTGCCTTCTTCGAAAACGAATGAACACTTCACAGGACTTAGCTTCATGTTTATCTTCCTGAGGTTTCGAAATGTTTCTTGAATATCATCAAGCATTTGGCCCTCCGTCTTGCTCTTGATCACCAAGTCATCCACATAGGCTTCCATGTTTTTACCAATTTGTTCAACAAATGCTTTGTCCACCAATCGTTGATAGGTTGCCCCTGCATTTTTTAGGCCAAAAGGCATCTTTTGACAGCAAAAAATACCTTTGTCGGTATGGAAGGCCGTCTTTTCCTCATCTTCCTTTTTCATTTGAATTTGGTGGTAGCCTTTATAAGCATCAAGGAAGCACTTGAATGGGAAGCCTGTGAGTGAGTCTACTTTTAGATCAATTTCGGGCAAAGGATAGCAATCCTTTGGACAGGCTTTGTTCAAATCTTTGAAATTGATGCACATTCTCCATGACCCATCGGGTTTCTTGACCATCACAGGGTTGGCTATCCAAGAGTGATACTTAACCTCTCGGAGTATGCTAGCTTGTACCAACCCTTCAACCTCCTTGCATGCTGCTAAGCTTCGATCAGGGGCTAGACTTCTTTTCTGCTGAACAACAGGTTTCACATTTGGTGGGATCTTGAGCTCGTGTTCGGCAATATCCCGAGGGATGCCGGTCATGTCATCAGGACACCAAGCAAAGATGTCCACGTTGTGGGTCAGCAACTTCTTAAGGTATGAGAGAGTTTCTTGAGTGAGGTTGGTGTTTACCCTTATCCTTTGTTTGGCATATTTAGGGTTAATGGCCCAACCTTGTTCTTCATTTTCATTCTTTCCCGAGCTTTCCCCTTCAACCAGGAAGGCTTCTTGGGTAGGTTAAAGGGTTGCAATTCCTCTTTTGGTGGGAAACTCGACAATGCCTTGGCCAACAGAAACATCCATAATAAACTCGCTTTGGCCTGGCCTTCCTATGATAACATCGTTGGTAGAATGCATGTTGATTACAATGAAGGTGAGTGGCTTGGTTCTCTCCATTTCACCCTCTTTGAAGCAAACGTCAAGTGTTAGTTGGCCTAATGGCTTGATAGGGATGTCAACTATACCTTTGATGGATGACTCAGCTGGCTGAAGCTTTGAACGCTCCTGGTCGCTGAGTTGGTTGAAATATTTTTCAAACATTATCTGTGTTGCTGGACCCGTGTCAATGTATGCTTTGCTTGCTTTCAGTGTTCCCACGATGGTTTCAACTACCAAAGGGTTCGAGTGAAGTATCTTTTTTGGTGGTGGGAAGCACAAGCACTGAAGCTCCCAAGCTTCTAAGCGTTGTCGCTTGGTGGGAGTCTCTTCATCAACATTCACCATGTTTATTTCCTTGTTTTTTCCATCACTCATTTTGTCTTTCACCCCTTTAACAACGTGGGCAAGCTCTCCAGATTTGACGGCTTCCTCAATTCTCTTTTTGAGTTGGAAACAGTCATTGGTGTGATGGCCTTTTTCTTCATGGAACTCACAAAACTGAGTAGAATTCTCATTTCTTTTGCTTTTGGGCAAGGGTCTGGGTGGTCGGAAGTTATGCTTAACTTCTTCGGTGGCAAGGATTTCCTGTGGAGTTTTGGTTAAGGCTGTGAAGTTCACAGCCTTGTCCCTGCTTGGAGGGTTCCTGCCTTCAGACCTTCGAGGGTCTTAGCTCCTTGGGCGTCTATCATAAGAACCATAGTTGCTTCTTTTTCGGATGGGGCTATTATTTCTCCAGCTGGGACCCCTATTTTTTTGCTCCTTGATATCAACCGCCTCTTCTCCCCTGATGTGAGCTTCAGCCCTTTCAAGGGCTTCTTCCAAGGTTTTGGGCTGGCACTTGTTAAAGTCCCTGGTGAGATATTTAGAGGTGATTGCATTCATGGAGCCTGCAACCCTCATCTTCTCGTCGCCTCCCACATATGTCAAACCTTCTTTTTTGTACCTCTCGATGAAATCCCTGAGGCTTTCGTCGTCCTTCTGTTTGATTTGGAAGATCACAGTTGCATCCTTCACGTACCTCCTTTGTTGTGAGAAATTAGCCAAGAAGCCCTTGCTTAAGTCATCGAAGGTTCGAATGCTTCGGGCTGACAGGTAATTGAACCAGATTCTAGCAGACCCTACGAGGGTTTGCATAAACATCAAGCAACATTCAGCGTTGGACCATTTCTCTATTCTTGCTGCCCTAGTGAAGATTTGGAGGTGATCTTCTGGATCTTCCATTCCGTCGTATGTCCTTATGTGAGAAGGCATTTTGATCCTAGTTTGGAAATCGTAATCAGCAATCTGTTGAGAGAAACAGGACAAATTGCTTGGCTTGTATGGCTTGGCCAGATCTTCTTCTGTTCTTGTGCCCAGGTTGTTGTTAGCATTCCCTTGGGTGGCCAGCACCTGGTTAATGAAATGCTGCCAAGGAAAGCTCGCCATCATTTAGGCCATAATTTGTGGCATAAGGTTGAAGCCTTGGAGGCTTTCAGGTGCAGCTGTATAGTTCACTCCCATAGGAGTAATCAGGACAGCACTCCGTGCCAAAGGAAGGACAGACAGGGCCTGCTCCCACGTGGTTGTCACGGGAGGTGGAAGGCTTGATATAGGAGATTGTAGCAATTGATCCAAAGTTAACTCGTGCCCTAATGGTGCACCGGTTACCACTGGCTGAGAAGAAAATAAAGGAAAAGACGTCAGATCTGGCCTTGTAAAAGTATATGGACTTGGATTTGAAGGAGGATGGCTAGGACCAGCTTCGTTTCTAGACACGGCAGGCTGTGAGCTTGTGAAAGGAAGAACCGGTGGCTCTGGTGACAATGACGGTCCTGGTTCATCATAATCTAGCCTGCTTCTCACCCCTTTATCTCTTTCCCTATTCACGTATTGGTTAAGGAGAGACCTTAACTGCAGAAATTTGTTTGCAACGCCCTCCGGTGTGAGGTCGATGCGTGTGGGAGTGTTTTTTGCACCGACATTAGGAGATGGGACTCCCGAACGAGACGGGGCTGGTGTCTGAAAGGAAAGGAACTCGGGGTATGTGGCTCCTGTTGGAGTGCTCCCCGGAGTTGAAAACAAGGTAGGTACAGCCACTTGAGTTTGGCTAGTGCTGGGAGTGGAGGTACGTGGAATCTGGTTTACTTCTCCTGGGGATTCCCCTTCAGACATGATGATTTTGGAGAAAATGGAGCTACACTACTGGTCTTTTTGAAAAAAATAAGCGGTGTAGCCCCACGGTGGGCGCCAACTTGTTGTTACAACAAATACAAGACCGAGGATAGTGGGCAGACTGGTTAGGCAAAAGGCTTGAAGGGTTCCGGTTTGTCTAACGCAGGTCGTGGGGTCCCCCTATGTTTGCTAGGCATAGGAGGAGGTTCACTAGTTTTGTTGTTATTCACTTGAAATCCTTGACTGAAAGAGATTTAACCTCGGATGTTAATGTTAGTGAAATTATGTTATTTGAAGTGAAGAAGAGAAGCATGCGTGAAGCAAGTTCTCGAGGGAGAAGAAGAAAGATCAAAGATCAAGGATGATCTAAGCTGATCGGAATGTCCTTGTATGAATGACAAGGGCTGCTATTTATAGGGAAATGTTCTTCCCAGAAGGGAAACCTTTGACTAGTGAACCTCAGCTGCAGTAGGGGACTTACTCATTTAGGGGTTGAAGGCTTCGGATCTGCGGATAAAAGGATGTCTCCTTTACACATGCCACTTTTGCGGCTGGGAGGAGAGTTGAACCTTTTAACCTTTTAAGTTGTTATGTGTTTTGGTCATTTTATTGAGACTTGAGCTACCCCCGTCATCAAGTGACATAGGGTATGTTTGGCAAAAGCAGCTGGTGGTTGGTGGCTGGAAGCTGGTAGCTGGTGGCTGAAAGCTGGTAGTTGGTAGTTGTAGCTGTAGCTTTTTAGATATATTTGTGTTTGGCAGAGTAGCTGGAGCTTTTAATAAAATATATAAAATGACCAAAATGGACATAACTAAAAATTTAAAAAGTTTGTGCATTAAAAGGTTCATTATCTTTAGAGTTTAAAATAGTCATTTTTTCCCTAAAAGCTTATAGCTCCTTCTAAACGCTACTATTAGGAGTGTTCAACCAAAAGCTTCAAGCTCCTTCAACCAAACAAGGCTTTTTATTGAATATGATTTTTTTTTTAAATCTTAAACCTAGAAGCTGCTAAAAGCTCTATGCCAAACATACCCATAGTGGTGACTGGCAAATGATTGTGGGAGTGAAATAAAAAGAATAAATAATATAAATAATAAATCGATATTATTCAATTGAATAAAAATATGAATAATGATGTACAATAAGTTTTAGAAAAGTGAACAAAATTATAAATATATATTTTTATGAATGTCGGTTTCTACATTGCTACCTTTTTTTAACATATAACTTTTATTATTTTATTATTATAAAAAACTTAATACATATTTTTATAACTTTTAATACACATTTCTTTTATAAAATTATGAGTATGTTATTATAGTGTGCATATTTTTTACATCCCGATATAACTTTTTTTTGAACTAAGTTGTGAGTAATAATGTATAAATCATTTATATGTTATCAAAGCAACCTAACATTTTAGTTATAAAATAAAGTGACAACGTTTACCCTTATTGTTATTATAATAATATGATGTAACGCTACATAAAATTTTGAATGTATTGTTGGAGCACGCGTATTTCTACCCACATTCAGATAAAAGCTTTGTTCAAAATCAAATAGGTCAATCATAATTATTTTTTTGTTCTTTACATTGACGAACCGAACATATATTGTTCGAACAACATCGGTACTGGTACTAATGTTAAAAGATTTCGTTGCGACGTACATATTTTTATCTACGTTTCGATTAAAGTTGTCAAAAATCAAACACGTCAAATATAAATTTTGTTGAATACACCATTGTGTTAAAAAATAACTTTTCTTAACATTCCAGTGTAAATTTCATTGAAAACGGAGTTATGTTTAACATAGAATATATTTTTTTGTATCGTAAGCTATAACGAGTGTCAGTACCTGAAGAAACAGGGATCTAATTGGACCAGAGTCAACCAGATCAGGGGTTTAGTCTCTGCATAAAAGGGGTTAATCCTCTCGTCGATCCGGGGGTTTGGTAAGTTTCCTTCTCCGGTGATTACTGCAAAACAGAAAGCCGTTAGACTCGACACGGGGAGAATGGGGGTTCTCTCCGTGACCACCCACCGGCGTGAGAATAAGTACAGTGATCTCGAGGAAGAAGAAGTAGTAAAAGTGAGAGTGAAGTGAAAGTAACTTGTGAGATCATACCTGCAATGACTTATTTATAACCGGTTTTTTGGCGGAAAAAATAGTGTAACGGAGAGAGTAACTGTGACCACCTTGGTTTTCACACTCGTATTTGTTTGACTTTCATTGTAACAAATACCGTATTTGGAATAAAACTTATTTGAACATACTTGCTTTGTGCTTATACATGCTTATACCAATACAAACACGTGAAACAATTGCAAATTTGTTGAGTTTTATGCTATTAAACAAAGTTACATAAACTATAAGGGCCTATTGTGACATTTTGTGAAACTACAATCTAAAGGACCTATTTGACATTCTTTGGAAACTTACTTTATAAAGAGATAAATATATAGTTTTGAAATAAAAGTCCAAGGTTCATTTGGTCATTTTCTGAAACTTAAACTCTAGGGACTAAAACTGACTTTTTGAAACTCATTTTAACTAAATATCCTAACCTGGTTAACTTTCATACAAAGAATTCCTTCTTTAAACTTAACTCAGTTAGCATATTTAACTGAACCATTACAGGGACCATTAGTGTCAATTTTGAAACCTCAGGGACCAGATCTGCCAATTATCAAACTACAGGGACCAAAGTGTAAATATCCAAAAATACGAAGAAAAGGGGGGTCCTTCTGTATCGGACCGGCCCCTGCCGGGTTTCGAACTCGCGACCTCTCGGTTGTAACACGAACGACTTAACCAGTTTATCCTCTGTACAGAGCTGTTAAGATATGGATTTTAATTCCTTATATATACTAATTAGATTTAATAATATTTGATTTATTTTAATCAGAAATTAAAAAGGGTTTTAAACCCAAAGAACCGGCCACCACGGGACTTGAACCCGCGCCCCTCCGCAAACAACAGCGCGCAACAACCAGCTGGACTACCAGTTCCCATGTGTTTTATTTTGAATTGTATTATATATATACTGACATTAAAACAGATCTGAAATACATAATCAGATCCGCAGGTCACGGATTTCGACCAAAACCCCACCAAAATCTATTTTTAATCCATTATTTCGAACTATAAAGCTACCCACATGTTACCAACCACTTTGCCAACCCAATTGAGCTCTTAATCGACACAAATTGGTGCCAAATTAGGTAAAAAAAACATAAAAGACTTTTTATTTAAAAATTAAAAGTGGATCAAGAACACTACATTTTGTCGAATCTGAGGTCGAATTTGAGTGCTATTTAAACTCCCTGGACTCCTACGAATCTCCTGCACCCTTCACATTTCTCTAAAAACCTCTCTAATAAGCTTTCGGAGCTCGTCGGAAAACTCGCCGGAATACTCACTTTTTCGCCGGAATTTAGTCGGTTCACTGTTCCAACCGATACCGGTTCGTTTTTATTGCTTCAATTAGTTCATTTATGCTTATACAATGTTTCCCCAAAGTTAATTAAATTATAAACCAGTTTTGATCATGAATTGCGAGGGTTGACTTTTCTGTTGACTTTATTTGGGGAAGATGACTAAATTCATTTCAGTATTTAATTTAATTAAACTAAACATAAACACAAACCACCAGGATAGTCTAGTGGTTGTGTGTATGCTTGCCTTCAGTACAGACCCGGGTTCGAACCCAGGGGTCTGCATTTCTTTTTAATCAATTAATTTTTAATATTTTCAACATTCCAATAATTTTTATAAGATTATTAATCAATGTTGCTTTTATTAAAAATGTGAAATAAGTCAATTTATTTATAAAACTAATTTTTACAATATTAAAATAGTTTATTATTAAATAATTAATAATAAATCGATTTTTAGGAATAAAAATCTGAAATTTTCAGATCAGTTATTTTAAGTGTTGATCTTCACAAAAATAATGTTGCTACTGATATTTTATATAATTTCAATATTTATATAATTAAATCAGTAATATTCAAGTTCAATAATTAAAAATGTTATTTTTAATTATTATGATATAAATTAATTATATCACTTGTACAATATTTTGCCAATAATCATTATATTTAACTATGATACTAGTTAAATATATTTGATTTATTATTACAAATGTTTATATTAAATCGATTGCACATTTTTTTTTGCAATTTAATTATTTATGATAAATAAATATTTTTCATAAATAATTCCTCTATATCATGATCATTTTTCCGAGCCCTCTAAACATATAATTCACAAGATCCTTCTGTTAATCTAAACACTATCAAATACAATAAATACTCAACAAATCCCGTCAACACTATACGACCTCAATATTGATACATTATTCTTGTACGATTCATTAGGACAACTTGAGTTTCCTTATTATCAGACACCTTAATCTTGACTTGCGTATTCGGAATCGCCTGCAAAATAAAGTGAGGACATAGATCCCCTCTTTTTACTATTTTCGATTATTTTGGGGTGATTCATATGTATCAAAATGATTTCGATATTCTAACGATGGTTTCAAAACGATTGAGATGGTTTATACTAAACTAATAACGATTTCGATAATGTGAACGAACTTGTTGGTGGTAATTACATAACGAATGACATTCATTAATTTTGGCCGAACCAACCAGTATTAGGTTATGGTACCATAGGATCCGACAAATCCCGTTATCAGACCGAACCCATAGTTATGTGTGGGTTAGGTGGGTAACGACTGAATCTGATGATTGTTAACTTACCCATTGGAGGTTTGTCAATGCAAGAACGAGTTGAACGATGAACGAGTCACGAAGGTTTGAATGTTATTAGCAAGACGACCAAAAGTAGTTTTCACAATTAAAACGAGAACGATTTAAACGAGTGAATGAATTGTACGACTTGGAACGATTTAAACAAATGAACGATGTTCTATAACGAGAACGAGTTAAACAATATTACACAACGATGTTTACGAAACTATATAAACCATACGACTTTTATTATAAGAACGATTTATGATTTGGCTTACATAAACAAATGTTTTGGGTTAAGATTCATGGCTAGGGTTATAAATTATGACCAATCTATTTTGACTTGGTTATTCATTTACAATACAAACATTTTACAAAACAAGGTTTTCTAATATCAGTTAACGAAGTTGTACAAGTTGTTTCAACATACAAACGAGCCATGAATCTGATACTCACACAAAAACTATGTACTCGCCAGCCTTTCTTTGCTGACTTTGTTTTTACATATGTTTCAGGTGATGTTGCTTAATGTTGATTGCGAATAGGATGCATGCTCACTTAGGACCAGACGAGGCCTTAGTGATTTAATAACGATGATAAACTATGTTTGAATTGCTTGTTTAACTTTAAGACAATGTTTAATATTCAATAAAACGAAACTCTTGTATCCATGGTTTGAAACAATAATTCTGTTACAACACTCCCCGACGTTTCCGCCACGATTTGTTGTTTTACGTGGTCGGGGTGTGACAGAAAAGTTGGTATCAGAGCCAATGGTTATAGAGAATTAGGTTATTAGTAAAACTTTGACCTAGACTATAACTTTCTAGGACCCCAACGCAAGTTGATTTGTGTTTAGAATTTAAAAAAAAAATAATCCAAATCTGCTTTGAAAATTAATCATCCGTTCTAGGATGATTGATTACTAGGTTTTGAACCCTCTGTTATAAGGTTTTGAACCCTTCTAGTTTGACTCATTTTTGGCTTAGTGCCTTTTGAGTTTTCAAAATCTCGTCAGATTTTGGGTCTAAATAATGTGAACACGTGCAAACTGGAAGAGTGAATGCCTGTACCCTGAGTTTTCTGTCTAAGGCTAGAGTGTTCGTACAAATCCACATAATCGGACCAGTCACTCTTACCTGGGAACTCTTCGGGTGAGTGTTCACTTATAGGCGAGCATGTCTTCGTGATACATTATTTTGATTCATTACTTTGATTAGTCACTGCTTATCGTTTGTTTGTTCGAAGTAACAAACAAATGATCGCCTTCCTTGTGTTTTGTCGATACCTCTTTTGTTTTTCCTAATTTTCAATCTCACTCGATTCTCCTGTTTCCTTACTAGACAATGCCTCCTCGACGTGAAGCACAATCTTTTACTATTGAAGAAATCGCAGCCCTGGTCTCTCAGCAAGTGGCTGCTGTGCTTCCCGGTGTTGTGACCCAAGTCCACGAGATATACAACAACAATAATAATAACAACAACAATAATGCACCGTGTAATTTCAAGAATTTCAATTCTGCTAAGCCGCTAAAGTTTTCTGGGTCACAAGGAGCAACTGCACTCCTTCAATGGTTCGAGAGTATCGAGAACACATTCAGACATGTGCAATGTCCGAATGGGCGTAAGGTTGAATTTGCTTCGAGTGTGTTTGAGAAGCGTGCTCTTACGTGGTGGAACGGAGTGATGCGTGACAGGGGTGCCGAAGTGGCCTTGGCACAAACATGGGAAGAGCTTCGAGCTCTCATGATGAGAGTGTTCTGTCCCCGTCACGAAATTCGAGCTTTGGAATGAGAGTTTGACGATCTGAAACAAGATGGGGGAGAACACCGTGCGTATACGAATCGATTTGAGGAGCTCAGTCTTTTGTGTCCTACTATGGTTACCCCGTTGGAGAAAGCGATAGAGAGGTATTTCGATGGTCTACCTGATTCTATTTTGGATATAGTGACCGGTATTAATCCTACCACCCTTCGCCAAGCAATCGAGTTGTCTGCTACCCTGCCTGAGTCTCAAGTCAGGAAGGGTAAACTCACCCGCAATGGTGATAAAAAGAAGGCGACTGATTCTGGGAAGGACAAGAATAAAGGTAAGGGTAAAGAAGGTGAGTCATCGAAGAAGTCAAGAAAGCGAAAGGGTTCCCAGAATTTTGCAGTAACTGCACAAACTGCTCAGAACCCTCAGAACCCATCAGCTCAACCTCCTGCGAAGAAAGCGTATGCTGGTACCGCACCTCATTGTGCTCGCTGCAATGGTCATCATGTTGCACAACAAGCTTGTAGGCAATGCACAACGTGTGGTAAGCTTGGGCATCTGGCCAACGTCTGTCGTTCGGGTCAGAATCAGATTGTTCGGAATCAAGCTCCAGTTCAGGGGAATGCTGCTAGATTCCCACCGGGTACATGTTTCAATTGTGGAGAGCTTGGTCACTACCGCAACAACTGTCCGAGGTTGGCAAATGCAAATGTAAATCCAAACGTGAATGTCAATGTCAATGCAAATGCAAATCCCGCTCGTGGGCGAGCGTACAATCTGAATGCTAACGAAGCAAGGGCTGACAACGAGGTGGTTAATGGTATGTTTCTTGTTAACAATCGACCTGCATATATTCTTTTTGATTCTGGCGCCGATAGAAGTTTTGTTTCATTATCTTTTGAACCTTTGCTTGCGATACCTAGAACAAAACTGAGGAAACCCTTATCTGTCGAAGTTGCTACTGGTAAACCTCTTGTCCTCGATTCTGTTATCCGTGATTGTCAGTTAAACCTTGATAACCATCTTTTTCCCATTGACCTCACGCCGATGCAACTTGGGAGTTTCGATATTATCGTGGGGATGGATTGGTTAACCAAACATCATGCTGAGGTGGTTTGTTTTGATAAGATTGTTCGTATTCCTCTTCCGTCTGGCGATGTTCTGGAAGTTCGTGGCGAAAAACCATCTGGTGGATTGAAGCTTATGTCGTGTATAAAGGCCCAAAGATATTTACGAAAAGGATATGTTGCTTTCCTGGCACATGTCACTGAGGAGAAAGGTAAGAGCAAGAGTGTTCAGGATATTCCGATTGTTCGGAATTATCCAGAGGTGTTTCCTGATGAACTGCCTGGTTTGCCTCCAGTTCGTCAAGTCAAGTTTCATATTGACCTTGTACCCAATGTCAACCCGATTGCGAAAGCACCTTATCGTCTTGCACCGTCAGAGATGCAAGAGTTATCGAAACAGCTTCAAGAGTTGTCTGATAAAGGATTCATCCGTCCGAGCTATTCGCCTTGGGGAGCACTTGTCCTCTTTGTGAAGAAGAAAGATGGATCTTTTCGAATGTGTATCGATTATCGTGAGCTTAATAAGCTTACCATCAAGAATCGATATCCCCTACCTAGAATTGATGATCTCTTCGACCAGCTGCAAGGTGCTTCATGCTTTTCCAAGATCGATCTGCGATCTGGGTATCATCAACTTCGTGTTCTCGAGGAAGATATTCCCAAAACTGCTTTCCGTACAAGATATGGGCATTATGAGTTCACTGTCATGCCTTTTGGTTTGACAAATGCCCCAGCTATCTTCATGGACTTAATGAATAGGGTTTGTAAACCTTATTTAGATAAGTTCATCATTGTGTTCATCGACGATATTCTCATTTATTCAAAGTCTCGAGCCGATCACGAGCAACACCTTCGTCTGACATTGGAACTCCTAAAGAAGGAACAACTTTTTGCTAAGTTCTCCAAGTGTGAATTCTGGCTTAAAGAAGTTCAGTTCTTAGGTCATATTGTCAATGAGCAGGGTATTCACGTAGATCCATCCAAGATTATTGCAATTAAGGATTGGAATACACCGACGACACCTACAGAAGTTCATTCTTTTCTTGGTCTTGCTGGTTATTATCGACGGTTTATTTCTAACTTTTCAAAGATCGCGGTTCCACTCACTGCTTTGACTCAGAAGAATAAGCCTTTCGAGTGGGGACCGAAGCAAGAAGAAGCGTTCCAAACGCTGAAACGGAAGCTCTGTGACGCTCCTGTTTTATCTCTACCTGAGGGAAACGATGATTTTGTTGTCTATTGTGACGCGTCGAATCTAGGACTTGGTTGCGTTCTTATACAACGAGGTAAGGTCATAGCTTATGCGTCTAGACAGCTGAAAATTCACGAAAAGAACTATACGACTCACGATCTTGAATTAGGAGCTGTGGTTTTCGCACTTAAAATCTGGAGACACTATCTCTATGGAACGAAGTGTGTGGTTTTTACAGACCACAAAAGTCTCCAACATATTCTCAATCAGAAGGAACTGAACATGAGGCAACGACGTTGGGTTGAACTCTTAAACGATTATGATTGCGATATCCGCTACCATCCTGGTAAGGCGAATGTCGTAGCCGATGCGCTTAGTCGAAAGGAATGAGTCAAGCTTCATTCTGTTCGAACTCTATCTGATATTCAATCACGTGTTCTTCAAACTCAACGATCTTGTGTGATCAATGACTTATTGAAATATGAGCTACCACTTCAACTTGAGCTTAAACTCGAAAGGAAAGACGATGGTTTACTCTATTTTGAGAATCGTTTGTGGATTCCGAATCAGGACGATCTTCGCACTTTAGTAATGGAAGAATCTCACAAGTCTCGATATTCTATCCATCCTGGTGCTGATAAAATGTACAAGGATCTTCGTACTAAGTTCTGGTGGCCTGGTATGAAGAAGGATGTTGCCTTGTATTTATCAAAATGCCTAACTTGTCTCAAAGTTAAGGGTGAACATCAACGACCTTCTGGTTTTCTTGTACAACCAGAGATACCGGTTTGGAAGTGGGAGAACATTGCAATGGATCTCATCACTAAGTTACCACGTACGTCTAAAGGTCACGATGCTATTTGGGTTGTAGTTGATCGTTTGACAAAATCTGCTCACTTCTTACCAATCCGTGAGGATTTCTCTACTGAAAAGCTTGCCAAGATCTATGTAGACGAGATCGTATCACGACATGGTGTTCCTTTAGACATCATTTCCGATCGTGATGCTCGGTTTTCGTCTCATTTTTGGAAGACCATGCAATCTGCTTTGGGGACCCAACTAAATCTAAGCACTGCTTATCATCCCCAAACAGATGGTCAATCTTAGAGAACGATTCAAACTTTGGAGGATATGCTTAGAGCATGCGTGATACACTTTGGTGGTAATTGGGATTCTCATCTGCCACTGATCGAGTTCTCTTACAACAACAGTTATCATACTAGTATTAATATGGCACCATTCGAAGCTCTCTACGGTCGAAAATGTCGTTCACCTGTATGTTGGAATGAGATCGGTGAAGCTCAGCTTACTGGACCTGAGCTCATTCTGGAAACAACAGACAAAATCAAGAAAATCCGCGATAATCTTGTGACCGCTAGAAGCCGTCAAAAGAGATATGCAGATTTGGGACGCAAGCCCATGGAATTTCAAATCGGAGACCGTGTCCTACTCAAGGTTTCACCTTGGAAGGGAGTGGTGAGATTTGGAAAGAAAGGAAAACTTGCACCACGATATGTTGGACCATTTAAGATTGTTGAAAGAATTGGAAAGGTTGCCTATCGACTAGAACTACCTCCAGAGCTTGGAAATGTTCATCCGACTTTTCACGTGTCCAATTTGCGAAAGTGTTTAGCTGATGCTGATCTTCACATTCCTCTCGACGAGATTCAAATCGATGAAACGATGCACTTTGTCGAGAAACCTGTGGAGATAGTGGAACGTACATACAAACAGTTGAAGAACAAACGGATTCATTTGGTCAAAGTTCACTGGGAATCCAAACGTGGCCCCGAGTTTACTTGGGAACGTAAGGAACAGATGAAGGCGAAATATCCGTATTTGTTTTCACAAGATTCCTCTAAATAAAATTTCGGGACGAAATTTCCTAAAGTAGGGGAGACTGTGACCACCTTGGTTTTCACACTCGTATTTGTTTGACTTTCATTGTAACAAATACCGTATTTGGAATAAAACTTATTTGAACATACTTGCTTTGTGCTTATACATGCTTATACCAATACAAACACGTGAAACAATTGCAAATTTGTTGAGTTTTATGCTATTAAACAAAGTTACATAAACTATAAGGGCCTATTGTGACATTTTGTGAAACTACAATCTAAAGGACCTATTTGACATTCTTTGGAAACTTACTTTATAAAGAGATAAATATATAGTTTTGAAATAAAAGTCCAAGGTTCATTTGGTCATTTTCTGAAACTTAAACTCTAGGGACTAAAACTGACTTTTTGAAACTCATTTTAACTAAATATCCTAACCTGGTTAACTTTCATACAAAGAATTCCTTCTTTAAACTTAACTCAGTTAGCATATTTAACTGAACTATTACAGGGACCATTAGTGTCAATTTTGAAACCTTACGGACCAGATCTGCCAATTATCAAACTACAGGGACCAAAGTGTAAATATCCAAAAATACGAATAAAAGGGGGGTCCTTCTGTATCGGACCGGCCCCTGCCGGGTTTCGAACTCACGACCTCTCGGTTGTAACATGAATGACTTAACCAGTTTATCCTCTGTACAGAGCTGTTAAGATATGGATTTTAATTCCTTATATATACGAATTAGATTTAATAATATTTGATTTATTTTAATCAGAAATTAAAAAGGGTTTTAAACCCAAAGAACCGGCCACCACGGGACTTGAACCCGCGCCCCTCCGCAAACAACAACGCGCAACAACCAGCTGGACTACCAGCTCCCATGTGTTTTATTTTGAATCGTATTATATATATACTGACATTAAAACAGATCTGAAATACATAATCAGATCCGCAGGTCGCGGATTTCGACCAAAACCCCACCAAAATCGATTTTTAATCCATTATTTCGAACTGTAAAGCTACCCACATGTTACCAACCACTTTGCCAACCCAATTGAGCACTTAATCGACACAAATTGGTGCCAAATTAGGTAAAAAAAAGACTTTTTATTTAAAAACTAAAAGTGGATCAAGAACACTACATTTTGTCGAATCTGAGGTCGAAATTGAGTGCTATTTAAACTCCCTGGACTCCTACGAATCACCTGCACCCTTCACATTTCTCTAAAAACCTCTCTAATAAGCTTTCGGAGCTCGTCGGAAAACTCGCCGGAATACTCACTTTTTCACCGGAATTTAGTCGGTTCACTGTTCCAGCCGATACCGGTTCGTTTTTATTGTTTCTATTAGTTCATTTATGCTTATACAATGTTTCCCCAAAGTTAATTAAATTATAAACCAGTTTTGATCATGAATTGCGAGGGTTGACTTTTCTGTTGACTTTATTTGGGGAAGATGACTAAATTCATTTCTGTATTTAATTTAATTAAACTAAACATAAACACAAACCACCAGGCTAGTCTAGTGGTTGTGTGTATGCTTGCCTTCAGTACAGACCCGGGTTCGAACCCAGGGGTCTGCATTTCTTTTTAATCAATTAATTTTTAATATTTTCAACATTCCAATAATTTTTATAAGATTATTAATCAATGTTGCTTTTATTAAAAATGTGAAATTAGTCAATTTATTTATAAAACTAATTTTTACAATATTAAAACAGTTTATTTTTAAATAATTAATAATAAATCGATTTTTAGGAATAAAAATCTGAAATTTTCAGATTAATTATTTTAAGTGTTGATCTTCACAAAAATAATGATGCTACTGATATTTTATATAATTTCAATATTTATATAATTAAATCAGTAATATTCAAGTTCAATAATTAAAAATGTTATTTTTAATTATTATGATATAAATTAATTATATCACTTGTACAATATTTTGCCAATAATCATTATATTTAACTATGATACTAGTTAAATATATTTGATTTATTATTACAAATGTTTATATTAAATCGATTGTACATTTTTTTTTGCAATTTAATTATTTATGATAAATAAATATTTTTCATAAATAATTCCTCTATATCATGATCATTTTTCCGAGCCCTCTAAACATATAATTCACAAGATCCTTCTGTTAATGTAAACACTATCAAATACAATAAATACTCAACAAATCCCGTCAACACTATACGACCTCAATATTGATACATTATTCTTGTACGATTCATTAGGACAACTTGAGTTTCCTTATTATCAGACACCTTAATCTTGACTTGCGTATTCGGAATCGCCTGCAAAATTAAGTGAGTACATAGATCCCCTCTTTTTACTATTTTCGATTATTTTGGGGTGATTCATATGTATCAAAATGATTTCGATATTCTAACGATGGTTTCAAAACGATTGAGATGGTTTATACTAAACTAATAACGATTTCGATAATGTGAACGAACTTGTTGGTGGTAATTACATAACGAATGACATTCATTAATTTTGGCCGAACCAACCAGTATTAGGTTATGGTACCATAGGATCCGACAAATCCCGTTATCAGACCGAACCCATAGTTATGTGTGGGTTAGGTGGGTAACGACTGAATCTGATGATTGTTAACTTACCCTTTGGAGGTTTGTTAATGCAAGAATGAGTTGAACGATGAACGAGTCACGAAGGTTTAAATGTTATTAGCAAGACGACCAAAAGTAGTTTTCACAATTAAAACGAGAACGATTTAAACGAGTGAATGAATTGTACGATTTGGAACGATTTAAACGAATGAACGATGTTCTATAACGAGAATGAGTTAAACAATATTACACAACGATGTTTACGAAACTATATAAACCATACGACTTTTATTATAAGAACGATTTATGATTTGGCTTACATAAACAAATGTTTTGGGTTAAGATTCATGGCTAGGGTTATAAATTATGACCAATCTATTTTGACTTGGTTATTCATTTACAATACACACATTTTACAAAACAAGGTTTTCTAATATCAATTAACGAAGTTGTACAAGTTGTTTCAACATACAAACGAGCCATAAATCTGATACTCACACAAAAACTATGTACTCGCCAGCATTTCTTTGCTGACTTTGTTTTTACATATGTTTCAGGTGATGTTGCTTAATGTTGATTGCGAATAGGATGCATGCTCACTTAGGACCGGACGAGGCCTTAGTGATTTAATAACGATGATAAACTATGTTTGAATTGCTTGTTTAACTTTAAGACAATGTTTAATATTCAATAAAACGAAACTCTTGTATCCATGGTTTGAAACAATAATTCTGTTACAACACTCCCCGACGTTTCTGCCACGATTTGTTGTTTTACGTGGTCGGGGTGTGACAGTAACGGAAAGAATTTTCCGTCGGCTGTTATTCTTCCTTCCGTTAACAATTAACTTCACATCCATGCACACAGATTATGAGCTTGATTAACGGCTGGGGAGATGCCTCATGGAAAGTTGTTTTGTGTGGATCATCCTTCAAGTGAGTGCCATCATCGTGAATTAGATGGGCGTCTATGATTGTGCCACGTCATAGTCCGTTGTTACTGAATGGTTATGCACAATGAGCATTATAAAGCCTTCTAGAAGATCTACAGCTGTAAACCTTTATGCCCTTACCACCTGTCTATTCTGTTGTAACAGAAAAGATTACTTTTGTTCAAGTCTTGACTTTAGGCGCGCAGAGATGTGGAGGTTTTACTATTTAAGCTTAACTTTGCCCTTGTGCGAGCCCGTGCAAGGGTGTTAGTTGAGTGTTCCTCTCTTTTTCTCTGGCGCATGGTTATCGAAGACTATTTTTCTTCCATCTCTTATTGAGAACTTTTGCGCAGCCGCGCAAGGTTTCGTTTAAGATGTTTTTTGAGATGAATTTAGGGTATGGTCTTATATGCCTGCGCAGGGTTTTTGGGATCATACCCCTTCAAGTCCCCCCTGTCCAGTGTTGCTCTTACGCGCCTATGGCAAGTAAGTGGAGCACTGGACATTGAAGATGAAGTGTGCGCCTTTTGTTTTGAGAACTAGCAAGTTTGTTTGGCGCGAAGTACGAAGAATCTTCTTGTGGAAGATATTTTCTTGTTTCTTCAAGTTGAGGCTTTCATGATTTCAAATTTTGAAAAAATTGACTAATGGAAGGTAGTAGGTAAAAGGTACTGTGTTGATCGTTGACACATGGCGGTTTGGTGACAGGGTGTCACTTGTCAGTCGTTCATTAAATGTGCGTAATCAAACGTGGTTCACACGCACGCGTGAGGTTACTTTTTGTTCCCCACTTGCCCTTGTTTCCTTGGTAGCCGTGTTTTTCTGAAAAAAAGGGGATGCGGTTTTCAAGAGCATTTATGACGATCCCTATATAAACCTTTGAGTGGCTTCTCTTTTTTCATTAGTTGTCACATCGTTTCATCTTATCCGATTTTCCTTTTAAGAAAAACCTGCAACTTGTATGTTTTTCCCTTTATGTCTACCGGAAAACACCCCGACGATTCTTCAGAATAGATGTCTGCTTTATTACTACGGTTGAAGTGGTCAAAGGAAATCTTTGATGGTCTGGTTCAGAACTTCAAGTTCCCCACGAGTTGGGGTGTGATGTATCCTGACGAGGGTCAGACGGCGGCCCGGGCTCCGACCGGATATATTACCCTTTTTTGGGACTACTTCACTGACGGTAACTTCCGATTACCAACTACAAGATTTGTTCTTGATGTTCTTGGTTACTATAAGTTCCGTATTTCTCAGATACATCCCATAGGAATGGTTCGGATTCGACACTTCGAATTCCTTTGCCGGTCGATGCATATTGAACCGACAATCAATCGTTTCCGGGTATTTTATCAACTTCATTGCTTGCAAGGTTTTTATTCCTTTGCCCAACGTTCATTGGCCAAGAAGATCTTGCTGCCCCCCCCCCCCCTAAAAAAAATCTTTTCATGACTGGAAACCCAAGTTTTTCTTTATCAAAGCTGGAGTGATTCCAATGAAGATGACTGATGTGCACAAAATGCAACATATAAATTACATCAAATCTGGCATAAAACTAACCTTTTTTTAGTACTAATGTTGGAAAAAGTGTGTTTTTGTCTTCCTTTTGTATTTTCAGGGTTAAAAGAGCTTAAATGGACAAAACAAGCAAAAATGCAGCCAAATCTAACAATAATACAAGAAAAGGAATAAACGTGGCATGCCCGACCCCCCAACAGCGTCTTCCCAAGTAAAAACAAGAGAACAGAAGGCTGAACACGCCCCGTGCTCAATGAGCACGGGGGCGTGACCAAGTGTCTGCAGAAAAGACAAAGTTGTAGAAGCTTCTATAACCCACCACGGGGGCGTGCCCAGCGGACACGGGGCCGTGGTCAACGCAAAGATTCGCAGAATCTAGGCAAATCTTGATAGTACAGATACGCTTCTGCACACGGGGTCGTGCCCAGCGGAGACGGGGGCGTGGTCAACTAATGCAGACAAACTGCATTTAATGAAGAAAGAGAAGATGGGTGGACACGGGGCCGTGCCTAATGGACACGGGGCCGTGTCCGGGCTTCTGTGCAGGCTATAAATAGGGGTGCTTGGCTCACTTGCAAACTATCCCTTGGCAAACCACCTCTCTCACACTTCACCCACATCCACCACCATCACAACCCACATCCACCACCATCATCCATCATCCATCATAGAGTGTGTGAGTAGTCTCGGGATCCAAGATTGATCGTAAGAGTTCTTGACAATCAAAGGCCATGTTTGCCTAAGTCTCTTACATCACTTGGTGAAGACAAGCATTTAGTGTAATACTTTTTATTTTTAATCTTTTCACACTTTTTATTTGGTTATGTATTAATGACTTTAATAACTAGTTTCTTATGTTGAAGGTGAATCTTCCTTATCATTTGTACGTGGTGTCTTGGCATTATTTTACTGTCTATATAAAATAAAAGATTTTCACCATTCATATTTCCACAGTCTATATGGAGATATGTTGGCTAGCTGGTCCGGGGTTAAGGAAATGGTTTGGTAAGAGTCTTGCCTTGTTCAGTGTATAGATCCTGCAAGGACCTGGGTCAAGTTTAGTAGGACCTCCTTCAATACCCACTGGTATTGGATGGCGGGGGTCCGAACTCATTGACCCCCTCATATGTAAACTACTATTAAAACATTAACCCGGCTACTTAGGATTGTATCCCTGCTGACTCAAACTACTTAGCCGAGGGTAACGTCACCTTCAGAAGAGGGGCCTACCACATTACGCATTAATAACTTAATTAATTATCTTTCAATAATCCAACCCTTTAGGATTGTATTCTTGCTGACTCAAACAACTGGGTTGAGGGTAACGTCACCTTCAAAAGAGGGGCCTACTACTATAACTAAGATAATCTCTTAAAAAGTGCAAAAGTGCGAAAATAATCAAAGGTTACACTAAAGGCGAGTCGGATCCAAGTGATTCATCTTGTCTATCTGTTTTTTATTTTTTATTTTTCAGCATTTTTAGTTTTTATTTTCTAGTTTAAAACCTTTTTCTAAATTTTTTATTTGATTAGACGTTGAGGATAAACCGGTATTAAAAGCTCTTGTGTCCTTGGACGACCTCGGTATCTTACCAACACTATACTACGCTCACGATGGGTGCACTTGCCCATATGTGTGTTTGGTGTTAGTAAAATATCGTGTTTTATAAATTTAAAACTTGACTAGAGTATAAAAAGGGCTAAAAATATACATAAAATATATAACCACCACACACGCATCAATGACTTTTAGGGGTGCAAAAGATATTGAGGTGGAGAATCTGAAGACTCCGGAGTCGGAGATTTGGTACCAGGATATGAATGACATTCCTTCTATTGAACTTTTTGAGAGGGCCCTGGTTGCTGCTGGCATGAGTCTTCACTGGAAGATGGACCGCGAGGACAAGCCAGTGTACATGGAGGATGACACAAGTAAGACTTGAGATCTTCCTACCATTTTTCTCTTTTTGTGTAAATAATGTGAACTTCTCATTGTTTTTGTCTTTGAAATTGTTTCTTTGTATGTTGTTGCATACAAGAGGGAGAAAGGAAGAATGACAACCATTCCGAAGAGTGCTGATGAAGAGCTTTGGTATCATCAGATAATAAAGAATTTTGCACTTCCAAAGGATGAGGATCTAGCGGCGCAACCTTCTGCTGGTGCTGGTAAGTTTGTTTCAGATCTTTAAGCAACATTGCAATATTACTCTTTGTTGTTTTTGCGCTTTGCGTAATATTGCAATATTTCTTCTTGAATAGGCGAGTTGATTAATTTGGGCATAGGCCCTGAGGGGAAAAAGAAGAGAGTGCCTGTTGCTGCTGCTGCTGCGCCTAAGAAAGCTGATGCACCAAAGGAAAAAGTTGTTAAAGAAGAGAAGAAAGGTACACGCATTTTCCCAAAACCCTGGTGTGAGTACTTAGTGGTGTCTGACACGTTAGAGGGTCTTGTGCCTGTAGTTGTTAGGAAATCCAAGCCTGAGCCCCAAGATACTGCGGATATCCCTTCTTTAAATCTTGATGAACCTGTTGATCTGGATTCAAGCCCCGAGCTGTTAGTGAGGACCAAGGCAGTGAAGAGGAAGCCTGAAAGCGAGGCTGTGGCGCAGCCTGCCAAGAAGGTTATCAGGAGGAGGATCAGCAAGAAGGGCAACCTGGATGCGCTTGCTGTGAAGCTGTCTCCGGGTGTGTGCCTGTTTAACTTTTACTTCTCTTATACTTTATGTTAATATGACTTTTATTTTGCAGAAAAGCCTACTCCTTCTGTTTGCGCAGAGTCATCGTCTGTTTTTAATGATGATCTCCCGCCTTCGCCACCTCATAGATCTATTAAGGAACAATTGGAAGGTACCAAGGTTGCCGAAGCGGAGGTAGAGAAGGTTGTTGAAGTGAAAAAACCTGAAGTTGAAGTTGAGAAGCTTGTCGAAGTTGAGTTGGAGACGGAGTAGGTTGTGGAAACGGAGACTGTGGACGTTGGTGCTACCAAGCCCAAGTCTCCTGAGGTTGCGGTACATGAGCCAGAGAAAGAAAAATCCATTGAGGACCCTGTGATAACCATTCCTTTCTCCGCATCTACTTCTGCTCCACCCAAAGATGATGCTGATCAGTGATTCATTTATCATGACGAAGAAGATTCTCCTATCCACCCGGAGGAAACTCCGGGGGATTACTATTACAGATCTTATTCAGAGAGGAGGGCTTCTGAGATTCATGCGCCGGTTTGGAAGCTTAAACAAGGCGACACCTTTTCTGACTGGCAGATTTGTCGAGATTGGTTGCAAGGTGTGTTTCCTCCCGCTGAAGTCAATCAGGTCAGGGGTTTAGTCTCTACATAAAAGGGGTTAATCCTCTCATCGATCTGGAGCTTTGGTTAGTTTCATTCTCCGGTGATTACTGCAAAACAGAAAGCCGTTAGACTCGCCACGGGGAGAATGGGGGTTCTCTTCGTGACCACCCTCCAGCGTGAGAATAAGTACAGTGATCTCGAGGAAGAAGAAGTAGTAAAAGTGAGAGTGAAGTGAAAGTAACTTGATTAACGGCTGGGGAGATGCCACGTGGAAGGTGGTTTTGTGTGGATCATCCTTCAAGTGAGTGGCATCATCATGATTTAGATGGGCGTCTATGATTGTGCCACGTCACAGTCTGTTGTAACTGAATGGTTATGCACGATGAGCATTAGAAAGCCTTCTAGAAGATCTACAGCTGTAAACCTTTATGCCCTTGCCACGTGTCTATTATGTTGTAACAGAAAAGATTCCTTTTGTTCAAGTCTTGACTTTAGGCGCGCAAAGATGTGGAGGTTTTACTCTTTAAGCTTAACTGTGCCCTTGCACAAGCCCGTGCATGGGTGTTAGTTGAGTGTTCCTCTCTTTTCCTCCGGCGCTTGGTTATCGAAGACTATTTTTCTTCCATCTCTTATTGAGAACCTTTGCGCAGCCGCGCAAGGTTTCGTTTAAGATGTTCTTTGAGATGAATTTAGGGTATGGTCTTATATGCCTGCGCAGGGTTTTTGGGACCATACCCCTTCAGTACCATACTACTGATGTCATGACGAACCGAATCGATGTAGACCGAACATTGATACTGATATCAGTATTATTGGAACTGATACCGACATTTGTTTTATGATTTCGATTGATGTAAAATATTGGGATGATTTAAGCTATCAAGACTTTATTTTTTAGTTTTTCCTTTCGATTATTAAATTGAATATACTAGTACCGTATAAATACTTTAACAAATGCGAACTGATATTGATCAATAGTTCAAAAAAAAAAAAAAATTTGGATAAAATATAAGGACGAAGATAGATAAAACCATTAGAGCATTAACGTTGACTTTTTTTTATCCCCATTCTATAATTACATTAAAAATCTATACTTTTTATTTCTTCTTTTCAATTAAATAATATTTTTTATACATTTTATCACTCATCCATTCACAACCACTTCCAAAAATATTAAAGAATTTATAAGGATGAAGAATGTTTCCTATATATTTACAAATGAACAGTAGCATTTTCTCTTCCCTTCATTCACAACCATTTCTTATCTAGTAAAGTGCAATTTGTCTCCTTGAGGTTTGGGCCAGTTTGCCGTCTGACTCCCCGTCTTCCAAATTTTGCTCGCTGACCCCCTGACCTGGTAGTTTCATTGCCACCTGCCCCGACTATTAGTCAACAGTTAAGGCCTCAAGGTTTGACCATTCACCTGAGGGTTATTATGGTAATTTTGGGTATCCATCTTCAGTAAACCCCCAAATCCTTCCATCTCTATGTTTGCCACCCTGTACTTTGCCAGAAATGCATGCTATCGTTCATCTGCACTAATCTAGTTCTCGTTCATCTGCACTAATCTAGACGTTTAGATCTTCAATCACAACACAATTCTCGTTATGGCTGGTGGAGATTGGAGAGTTCATCCAACCAAAGACCATTTTGACCCATATCGATTATACCATGGTAAGTATAGTATGTTATGTTCAGTGTATAACAAAGGATGAAGCTTTGCATATCATACTACTTACCTTCTTGTATCTCTTGTTGTATTTGTTTGTAGTCGACGAAGTTACATTGTTTATGTTGAAGATATTCCATGGAGGTGAGTTTACTCAACCTCCGGACCGGAACTACCTGCCAGGTAACATTGATATATTGATTTTATCGATAAAAATAATTTTGGAATAGACGTGTTGGAATAGATGGTTAAACAGGTTGGTTATAATGTAGATATGGTATTTTACTTCCATTTTAAAGATCCTAATTTGTCTTTGGATAATGGTTTAAGAAGTTAGACAGTTGATGGTGATTTTGAAAATATTAGAGCTCATGTCCAATCAAGTGTTAAGTTAATTGAGATTTATGTTGAACATTTGATTTCACGGTTGATGTTAAACTCTATCTAATTATTTCAAATGTTAGCATGTTTGCCTCCATGTCAGGATTCTGCAGGTTTGCCTCCATGTCAAGATTCTGCAATTTTGCCTCCATGTTTGTCACACCCCAACCGATGGAGGAATCATCGGGGCGTGGCACTGAGTGGAACAGATTGTCCAAGAGAATCCATAACAACTAATAATTACGATATACATACCGTTAAAGTCCCATACCAATAACATATAAGGTAAAAATAGTTATTACAGACATTGTTCTCAAAGACAAGTAAAACAGTTCCGACAACTCAGATTTATTTAATTTGTTTCTAGACCTCCTACTCCGATTCATCAAGCAAAGCATAGCATCCTAAACACCTGTCACATATGTTAAAATAAAGTCAATACACAGAGTGTAAAGGTGAGTACACAAGTTTAATAACATATAGTATAGCGAAAGCGTTTTACGCATAACCAGCATGTAACACGTAGAAATGTGAAGCAAATAAGCTATCGACAATGAAGTATGCAACCGACATGACTGCGAGTTGTAGAATGCGCAACACAATATCACCACTGTGACCATGTGAAGTAAAACCCTTAACAACCCCTATCCACGACAGGTGTTGAGTCCGAACTATAGTACTATCATTGCTAAGGTGTCAGGCAAACAAACACTGTGTAAACATAACATACAAGCATTCATCGAGTCACGTATAACATGCAAGAGCGGTTAGCGTTAAAAGTGTTTGCGTTGTGTGTTCAATGTGATTTGATATAGAGAACGTATGTAACACCCAAAATGCTTTAAAGAAAATGGGTTCGAGTATACTCACAGTATGTGTTTAGCAAATAAACACAACCTTGGATTGAAGGGAGCGCTTAGAGGTTAGCCTGAGTACAGAACGATAGTGTAAGCGTTGAACAGCATGCTAAACAGTGCGTTGGATGAGGGAAGTATCGAATGGTGAGTCGATCGGATGGCCATCCGAATAGATGGTCATCCGGACGGATGACTATTCGGACGGTTAGTCATTCGATCAGGTAAGTGTTTGTAAAGTGTTTTGAAACTTTGAAGTTTTCATTGTAACATTTTGAAAAATGAGAAGTATCTCTAGATGTCAAGTCATCCAGACAGATGGTCATCCGGATGGATGGCCTTTCAATCGGATGGATATTCGACTGAGAGTTGATATTCTTTGAAGTTTTTATCAAATTGGTTAAGTGTTGGAAGTTATAAAAGACAAGTCACCTGGTCGAATAGTCATTTGATCGGATGGTCATCCGATCGGATGGCTATTCGATTGGGTGATATGTTGCTTGAAAAGTTTGCGAAATTTTCTAAGTTAAAAGTTTTAACAGAGACGGCGTGATGACATGTCAAACAACGGGAATCCACACCAAGCCCAGTTTAGATAATCGGATGGGAATCACCCCATTCGATTTATTCACTGTTCCTTTGGTGAAGTTTCATCTTCAACCCGTGAATCATTCGTCTCTTCGTGTGAAAATCCGTTCTCAAATAGGTTCTCAACTAGAGAATGAGTAGAGAGCCTGAATGAGCCTAGATTCCATCGATTTTGAGTAGAAGAATGTAAAAGAGTTGAAAGCAAATTTGAAATCAGTGAAGTAGTGTTGAAATCTAAGTGAGATTTATGTTAAACTATGTAGGAATCCTTTAGATCTGGACAAACCCTGATGAGATGAGGCCGCACTTTAGTGTTCATAAGAACCCGAGGTGACGTCACCTTAAGGCAGTCCAAATCCGATGATTTCATGGTGAAAATGTAAGATTTGATGGAAGAAATGATGAGAAAGTGTGTATTGATGATGGAAGTACAAGATTTAGGAAGAAAACTTACGAAAATAGCCTTGAATCTGGTGAAATGTGCTTAAGAACGAGCTGGGAGCGAGTTTGTCGAATAAGGCTGTCACATCAATGAACAGTTGATGTGACAGGTGAGTATTTATAGGAGAGAGGCGGTGGAAAGTTAAGTGGGTCGGATGGTCAGCCGATCGGATGGCCATCCGATCGGATGGTCATCCGGACGGATGATCATTCGAGCGAACGATCATTCGATCAGGCGACTAGTGCGAGTTTGTTTTCCGACTTTCGTTTCATGCGTTGAGAGCTGCGTTGCGTTTAAGCGAGTTGCGAGTAAGCGTTGCGATAGAATTAAACAAGTAATTACACAAATAACATAACACATAAAAATCATAAAAGTAAATCTGCGTTTTCGTGTTGCGATGAGATTGCGATGCGATAGAGTTGCGATTGCGTTTGCAAATAACAACCCACAACATATATAAAGCGCACACAAGTAAAGCACATAATAACACACGTAGAACAATATCGTTAACTGCGTTTTGAGTTTGCGTTGCGTTGCGTTGCGTTGTGATAGCGATAGTAACAATTAAATGGGATTGTTGTGTTTGAAAATGCGTTTAGAATGCGTTTGGTTTATCGCATTGTTCCTTCACTTATTAGAAAATATCGTCTAAAATAGTTAACATTTCGATTACTGCGATGGATTAGACTAATAAGCAATAATTAAGCAAGAAAAGACAGATCTGAAAAGACATGTCTTGACTTTGACTTGTATTTTGACTTTGACTTGCAAAGTCGGGTTATTACAGCCTCCCCTTCTTTAGGGAATTTCGTCCCGAAATTAAGGCGCAGGCGTAACGAAGAGTTGTGGATATTTAGCTTTCATATCACTCTCGAGTTCCCAAGTGAACTCGGCGCCGCGTTTGCCTTCCCAGCGAACCTTCACTATAGGAATGCGAGAGCGTCGAAGTTTCTTGGTCTCTCGGTCCATGATTTCTACTGGCTTTTCCACGAAGTGTAATGTTTCGTCCACTTGCAAATCCTCGAGAGGGACATGCAAATTCTCTTCGGCTAGACACTTTTTGAGGTTTGAAACGTGGAAAGTCGGATGTACGTTGCTGAGTTCCTCCGGTAATTCGAGTCGGTAGGCCACTTTGCCAATTCTTTCCAGAATCTTAAAGGGTCCAACGTATCGAGGCGCTAGCTTTCCTTTCTTTCCGAATTGGACCACCCACTTCCAAGGTGAAACCTTTAGGAGTACGTGATCACCAACGTCAAATTCAAGGGGCTTGCGGCGTTTATCGGCGTAACTCTTTTGACGACTCCGAGCTTTCAAGAGATTGTCTCGTATCTGGAGGATCTTATCAGTCGTTTCTTGTAATAACTCAGGACCGGTAATTTGCGCGTCTCCGATCTCGTGACATACAATAGGCGATCGGCATTTTCTTCCATATAATACCTCAAATGGTGCCATTTGAATGCTAGAGTGATAACTGTTGTTGTACGAGAATTCGACTAAAGGTAAATGTGAATCCCAATTACCACCAAAATCTATAACGCACGAGCGAAGCATGTCTTCAAGGGTGTGAATCGAGCGCTCAGTCTGACCGTCGGTCTGGGGATGGAAAGCAATACTAAGATTGAGAGTAGTACCGAGAGCGGATTGAAAAGTTTCCCAGAGACACGAAGTAAATCGACCATCGCGGTCAGAGATGATGTCATGAGGTGTCCCATGTCGACAAATGACTTCGTCGGTATAGATTCGTGCTAATCGTTCAACCTTATAGTCTTCTCGTATCGGTAGAAAATGCGCGGATTAAGTAAGAGGATCAGCGATAACCCAAATGCTATCGTGACCTGATGGCGTGCGAGGTAGTTTTATAATGAAGTCCATAGCTATACTCTCCCATTTCCACATAGGGATCTCGGGTTGCTCGATTAAGCTAGAGGGTCGTTGATGTTCGGCCTTGACCTTCGAGCAGGTCAGGCATTTCGAAACGTAGAGAGAGATATCCTTCTTCATTCCTGGCCACCAATACCGGACACGGAGATCCTGGTACATTTTGTCGGCACCGGGATGAACAGAATACCGAGATTCGTGGGCTTCGTCTAGCAAAATCTCTCAGAGATTATTGCGATTGGGAATCCAGATTCGGTCGAGATAGTGAAAAATACCATTAGGCTTATTCACCAGTTGATTTTCGGATCCAATAACTCATTCCTCCTTCAAGGTGCGTTCGGTGAAACAGGCATGTTGAGCGTCGCGAATAAGAACTTCGAGGTGGTGTTGGGCTTGAACATTACGAACGCTATGTAAATAGCTTCGTCGGCTAAGAGCATCGGCAACGACATTTGCTTTGCCTGGGTGGTAGCGAATCTCACAGTCATAGTTGTTGAGAAGTTCGACCCATCTGCATTGGCGCATATTAAGTTATTTCTAATTCAAGATGTGTTGCAGGCTCTTATGGTCTGTGAAGACCGTACACTTGGTACCATACAGGTAGTGTCACCAAATCTTTAATGCAAAAACAACTGCACCAAGCTCGAGATCGTGGGTTGTATAGTTCTTCTCGTGAACCTTGAGCTGTCGAGACGCGTACGTGATAACCTTGTCCCGTTGCATAAGAACACAACCAAGACCGAGGTTAGAGGCATCGCAATAGACCACAAAGTCGTCGTTTCCATCGGGTAGCGCGAGTATAGGAGCGTTGCAAAGCATACGCTTGAGAGTTTGAAAGGCTTCCTCTTGTTCGGTTCCCCAAACAAAAGTCTTATCCTTATGCGTAAGAGAGGTAAGAGGAACGACGATTTTTGAGAAATCGGCGATAATAACCCACCAATCCGAGAAAAGAACAAACTTCGGACGGGGTTTTCGGCGTAATCCAACTCTTAACTGCTTCAATCTTCGTTGGGTCGATGTGAATACCATGACCGAGAAATTGAACCTCCTCAAGCCAAAATTTACACTTGGAGAACTTGGCGTAGAGGCGATTTCCTTGAAGTAGTTTGAGAACCAAACGAAGATGTTGCGCGTGTTCAGCTTTTGATTTTGAATAGATAAGGACATCATCGATAAACACGATGACGAAGCGGTCGAGAAAGGGTTTACAAACGCGATTCATTAAATCCATAAAGATTGCGGGGGCGTTAGTAAGACCAAAAGGCATAACGACAAATTCATAATGGTCGTAGCAAGTGCGAAAAGCGGTTTTAGGTATATCTTCCTCCTGGATTCGTAGCTGATGATAACCAGAGCGTAAGTCAATCTTAGAACATTAGGTAGCACCTTGCAATTGATCAAACAAATCATCGATTTGAGGTAAGGGATAGCGATTCTTGATAGTCAGCTTATTGAGTTTCCTATAATCGATGCACATTCGAAACGATCCATCCTTCTTTTTAACGAAAAGGACAGGTGCGCCCCATGAAGATGTGCTAGGGCGTATGAAGCCTTTATCAAGTAATTCCTGGAGTTGACTAGAGAGTTCACGCATTTCAGATGGAGCGAGACGATATGGCGCTTTAACGACAGGGTTAGCTCTAGGAATGAGATCGATACAAAAATCAATATCATGAGACGGCGGTAGACCAGGTAAATCGTTAGGAAAGACATTAGGAAAATCATGAACAGTTGATTTGATAGGTGAGTATTTATAGGTGAGAGGGAGAGAGGCGGTGGAAAGTTAAGTGGGTCGGATGGTCAGCCGATCGGATGGCCATCCGATCAGATGGTCATCCGGATGGATGATGATTCCACCGAACGGTCATTCGATCAGGCGACTAGTGCGAGTTAGTTTTCTGACTTTCATTTCATGCGTTGAACCCTGCGTTGCATTTAAGCGAGTTGCGAGTAAGCGTTACGATGGCATTAAACAAGTAGTTACACAAATAACATAACACATAAAAAGCATAAAAGTAAATCTGCGTTTTCGAGTTGCGATGAGATTGCGATGCGATAGAGTTGTGATTGCGTTTGTGAATAACATCCCACAACATATATAAAGCACACACAAGTAAAGCACATAATAACACACATAGAACAATATCATTAACTTCGTTTCGAGTTTGCGTTGTGTTGCATTGTGATAGCGATAGTAACAATTAGATGGGATTGTTGTGTTTGAAAATGCGTTTAGAATGCGTTTGGTTTATTGTTACTTCACTTATTAGAAAATATCGTCTAAAATAGTTAACATTTCGATTACTACGATGGATTAGACTAATAAGCAACAATTAAGCAAGAAAAGACAGATCTGAATAATGACATGTCTTGACTTTGACTTGCAAAGTCGGGTTGTTACAATGTTAGGATTCAGTTATAAAGAATCTAATGAACCACTTCCTTAAAGTCCTAGCTTTGGTCTAGAATTTGACATTAGTGATGATCTTAATGACCCACCCGGATTAGAAGAACAGTTAAATGATGATATAGAAGACGAAGAAGAAGGTGATGCAGGATTGGAAGAATCAGACAAGGATGATGCTGACTACATGGTAGTAGATAACAATCCTGGAATGGATAGTTTAGAAATGGACATGAGCAACTTTAAGGCAATGGTTGATCATGGTGTGGTGGAGGCTGACCTCAACGATGATTGTTTTGATGAAGAATATGAAGAGGATAATGCTGATATGGACAACTTTGATATTGGTTGTGAAAACTCAGACGATGAGGGTTTTGTGCAAAGCGAGGCAGCTAAGGGAATTAGGAAGCAAATAACGAAAAAAAGAGAGCACCCTAATCCATTCTATGTTGGCCAACTCATCGAAGATAAACATCTGATTAATCAAATTGTTAAAGCATATGCTCTTTATTCTAGAAGGGAAAGTTACATTGGTAGAAATGAACCCCTGAGGTTTAGGGTAGTATGCAAAGGGGAAATCACAAAATTGGTAGGAGTTGAAGGTGTAGAAATGGAAATTGGCAAAAACAGTGCGGATCAGATTGCAAAACCTAAACTTTGGAAAAGGAAAATAAAACCTACCTACCCATTTGCTATTTAGATCTCTAGACAATCAACCCAAGATGCTTGGTGTGTGAAAACAATTCAGCCTAAACATAATTGTCTGCATACACGAGAAGTAGGGCTCTACACAAAAAGCTTCATGGCCAAGGAGATTCAGCCGATTGTTGAAAGAAACCCTCATATACCCATGGCGGCTCTACACGATATTATCCAGAAAAAAACATTAGGTGCAAGTTTCAATTATGAAAGTGTTTAGAGCAAAATGTATTGCTTTGGCAAAAATTAATGGTGACTATCGAGATCAGTATGAGTTGTTGAGAACCTATTGTGGTGAATTGTTAAGGCTAATCCAGGTAGCTCAATTAAGATCATTGTAGTAGTGATGTAAGGGAATTCAAGAGGATTTACATATGTTATGCTAGTATGAAGAGGGGTTTCAAACTGTGTGGCAGAGAAATACTGGGATTGGATGGATGTTTCAAGAAAGGTCCATATCTAGGACAGATCTTGAGTGTTGTGGGTGTGGACGGCAACAATGGTATCTAGAGGTGCACAAAATAACCGGTTAATAACCGATCGAGGAATAACCGGTTAGTGGTTATTTTTAACGGTAGGTTAGTAACCGGTTATTGATATTCAGTATAAGAACCAATTAATAACCAGGTTTTTTTTAACCGGCAGACCTGTTCACCGAAAAATTCAAAAAACAGCAAAAATACCCGGTTATTAACCGAATATAAATGGTTAATCAACTGAACCAGTTAAAGTAATTAACCGGGCCATTTAAAAAAGTAATTGGTTAAAGTAATAACAGGTTAAAGCATTAACTAGTTAAAGTTAAAAAGTCAAATTAATTGGTTAACCAAACTGGTTATTAAAATTAACCGGTTTGTACACCTCTAATGGTATCTATCCACTGTGTTTTGCTCTTGTTGAAAGTGAATGTTACCAAAGCTGGGCATAGTTTTTGAGGAACCTGCAAGAGGATCTTGATTGTGTTGTGGAGTCTAACTTCACATTTATCAGTGACCAACAAAAGGTATGTATGTTCTTATCCTTGTCTTGATTGTACTGCGGATCTTATGTATGTTCTTATCCTTGTCTTGAAGGGTCTCATTCCAGCGTTGAGAAGGATTTTCCCTCAGGCAGAACACAGGTATTTGTCAGAGGTACATACACGAGAACATGAAAAAGAAATGGTTGGGAGATGTTTAAAAAAAAATGTTACGAAGAGCATCCATGATGACAAACATGCCTTACTACAATACTGCCATGTAGGAGATCAAGGCTGCTAACAGCAAGTTACATCATTGGCTAGTTCAAATCCCACCAGAATCATGGTCAAGAGCTCATTTTACACCTAGGGCTCAATGTGATATTTTGTTGAACAACATATGCGAGGTGTTTAATAGGCAGATAATTGGAGCAAGGGACAAGCCCATAATCACATGTCTGGAGTACATCAGGGAATACATGATAAAAAGAATAGCTAATGTGAAAAAGCTTCAAGCAAGAACAAAAGGTCCATTAACACCGTATGCTGAAAAAGTCTTGAAAGATGCCAAAGAAAAAGCTTCTCAGATGAATGTCCTCATGGTGAATGCAACAAAATACTAGGAGAGTGGTACAACATCTCGTGTGCGGTCAATGTGGAACAGAAGAGATGTTCATGTAGAAAGTGGGATTTGACTGGAATTCCTTGTAAGCGCGTTGTTGCTGCAATTTAGGACATGTAGAGGAATGGTATTAGTGTTGGCATTCCTGAAAACTGGGTGTCCAAAGTTTGTTGGCTGGAATCACGGAAAAAAGCATACGACCAGTACATTGAACCAATATGTGGACATGAAATGTGGACTCCTTCCTAGTGCCCAACTACATTAATTCCACCGAAGTATCATAAATAGGTATGTCATGACATGACTTTCATGTTGTGTTATTCATTAAGTTTTTTAATATGTTTGTCTGTCGTTATTATAGGTTGGGAGACCCAAGATAAAGAGAATGGTGTCTGTTGAGGAGGTGCAGAAAATTTTGTGATAGCAGGTAAGATGGCCAGGAAGGGCAATAGCATCAAATGCACAAAATGTGGTAACAAAGGTCATAACTGTAGGAGCTGCAAGGGCCAGGGAGGGGTTGCCCTGTTTCCTAAAACTCAACACATGGTGCACCACAATCTACTCAAACCTGAAGTTTTATGAAGTTCATCTGTCTATCGTTATTGTTTCATGTTTCAGTACTTTAAGACAATGTTTGTTTGCGTCATATGTTTTTTAAGACAACTTTTCTTTGTATGTTTGGTGGATAATGTTGGTTTGTTTTTTAAGACAATGTATGTTTGGCTACTTATGTAACGGTTGACTACAGAAAGTCAAACAGGGTGTTATAGCAGTTGACTAGATATAGTTAAATATGGTATAAAACATGGTGATGTTTGGTTTGTTATACAACCAACCAGTTTTGGTTACTTTACAAAAGTTTGATTGAAGAAAGTCAAAATACAATAACAAAGGTACCAAAATTGGTCATTTGTGACCTATTACATTAATTTTCAAATAACATCCATTACATACTTAGATTTGTTTCCACCTAATACAACAACAATTCTGATTATAATAAACATGCTAACAGAGATCATTTCCAATGACAATCATCGTTGGACCAATCAGGATCTGACGAATGCTCGCCAGGATACGGATCATGAAACCACCAACTGTCAGTTTCTTTCGGACTGTCGTAGTTCCAAGCCTCTTTTAACACCTCATTGTCAATTTCCAACTCCTGATCGTTTACATGTTCTTCTTCAAACATCTTGATTTCATCCATGTAACATAGTTGGCGCAACTCATCTTCGGGCATATTCAGTTCTTTTACAAAATTATCTTCCACTACTTCTTCTTCTGCCTTTGCCAATTTTTTTGTTACAATCACACGCTTACTTAAACGCTATCAAAATAATAAACACGTTAATGGAATGGCATAAGTAATAATGGACACTTAAAATGTAATGAATATATACGACATAAGTGCAAACAATCAAATTGATTACAACCCGTTAAAAGGTTCATTACATTACAAACGTCAACCACATCAAACGATAATAACATAAACGATACACATCAACCAGCTAACTACAAAATAACAATCTTCCAAAAAATCACTTGCTTAGCTTGGGGCTTAAGCATTCGTATTTCTTGTCGATATTCCATAATAAGGCAGGAACTACACTTTCACATCTATCACATATGGGAACATCAGCCCATCTTAAGAAACCACATTTCGTCTGCTGTTCAACACACATAATCTGATCAATTCAAGGACTCGTAAACACAGAAACTTCACATTCTAATTTCAAGACACAAACAACTGAATATGAAATTGCAGGTTTTTCACATCAGTAGACACTTACACAGCACAGGAACGGTCGCTCAAAGATAGCTAAGGTCCGTGACAGTTTCGTGGTTGTCACACCACCACACACTGAGCAAACACCTTTCGACGAACTCCCTTTCGAACCCTCCTGATTATGTGTGCTCCATTTCATGGTTGAAGAAGACGACCATTCCAACATTGTTCTTGATGATCGGGTTGGAGCTTGCTTGCGATTTGAAGATATGGACTTGAATTAGGGCTTGAGATCGTTGGATAAGAGAGGGACAGTGTTGGAGAAGAGAAGGGGTTTAATAATTCACTAGAGGGCATTTAGGTAATTTCACCCATTTCTAACGGTCAACTTAACTGTTGACTAACAGTCGGGGGCAGTGGCAATGAAACTACCAGGTCAGGGAGTCAGCGAGCAAATGTTGGAAGACAGTGAGTCAGACGGCAAACTGGCCCAAACCTCAGGGAGGCAAATTGCACTTTACTCTTTCTTATAATATAAACTAGTATTAAGCCCCCTGCGTTACGGCGGGGGACTAAAATCGTGTCAATTTGCACCAATATCACAGCACAGCCAGCGACCACCAACACCGGAACAACTCGTATTAAAAATTAAGCACAAAAATAAAATAAAACATAACGAAAAGAAAAGTAGACTTAAAAACGTTGAACCACACACATGAAATGTAAAACACAGAAAACTATAACTAAGTCAATCTAAGACCTACGCATTGCAATGGGGTTGTTAAACGGGAAAATTAGGCGTAAAAACGTTGAACCACATACGCATGTTGTGATGTGTTAACTAGCAAAATTTAAACCCAAACATTCAACGAAAAATGTGTGAATGGTGAAAAGTATATGGAGCAAAGTTGAAAATAAAAAATATTGTTGTTAAATTCTAAAAAATGTAAAAGTACTGGGTTAAAGTAAAATAAAAGGAAATCAAGTAGGATACAACTACTATTTATGCCAAAATTACAACCAACAATGCAACAAAATATTGCAAATTAATATATAGTTAATAGTTAATTAATAACACACTTACAAACATACAGGAAAGATCTGGGAAACCATTGTGAATGCTCATGTATATTCTTTTACGCTCCTAAGACCATGGGTAATGGTTAATGCCCCTTAAGGAACATTTTTTGCTACATCACCATCATAATGCTTCATGTAATGGTTAAGGTTTCATAATGCCCTTTCATTTATTAGTTTCCTTGTTTTTCCTCCTTATTGGGCATTATTCTAGAAATGCCCATCCCTCTTCATGCCCCTATAATGCCCATGATGAATGATGTAAGGGCATTATCAAAATCTTTCACGCCCTTATAAAGCCCCATTACATATGGTTAATTGATTGGGACCGACTTTATGTCAATTTCAACTCTCATGATTTGTATTTGCAAATATCTTTACAGTTATTGCTGATTTCCTAAAAATAGTTTAACGAGTCTCGGCCTAGATTATATAAACGCGTTTAAGAATCTCATATATAATTATACTAGGTTAGAACCCCGTGTATTACACGGGTTGAATAAATATAATTTTATATACTAAGTAATAAAATAGTTACATCTTTTAACAACTCGTGTATTGTGATTTGAATAAACACATGTCTTACACGAATATTGTAATCCGTTAAAACATTTAGTCATCAAGATGTTTTTTCTAACAAAAGGAACTTTGAGGTACTATTTACTTATTGTAACATCTCACTTTATTTTTTATTAGGTTAGAGAGTCGTGTATTAGATGGTTTATAACATTTTACTTTGTTTTTTTATTTATTATTAGGTTAGGAACTTATGTATTATCTGATGTTGGATAATCAGCAGAAAAAAAGGAAAAGAAATATTTTACTAAAAAATTTTAAATATACAAGTGATAAGCTGGATATTATGATTTAATATTATTATTTCATTAGAGTGTGAAACGGGATAATGGGATCCTTTATTAGAAATAGAATTCTAAATATACTATGGATAAAAAATATATATGTTCTACATGTATTGAATAAATCCTTTTAACGAAACAGTTGATTAAAATAAATATTTTTATTTTAATATGGGATTATCACTTTATCAGTTATCGTTGTCCTTATCATCAAAATATAAAAACAATTAAAACTACTAATTAAATAAAATCTGTATCTTTATAAATATTTAAAACGCTAATATATTTTTTTAGATTTTAATCATTAAATTTATGATTATAATAATTAATATATTATTATCAGGTATCTTTGTCTTTATCATTAAAAACTCTTCTAAAATTTTAAATTTAATATTATCAATAATTGACTTTTCCTAATAAATATTTAGAAGAATAATTAAGACTGCCTCGTAGAATGCCATGTGTCCCTAACATGGTTTCTTTTATTATATGTACTAGCGGTAAGACCCGTGTGCAAACACGGGTCGTTTCTTAGAAAACCATGCATAACACATATTGACAGAGAGTAAAAAAATAATTAGTGCAGACTTACAAAATTGATATAAACTAATAGTCAATAGGTTTATTCAACAACAATTCCATTATGTTGATAGCAAACCACTGTTGTCTATTAACTGTTAAAAACCTCTGTTGCTTTCCAACAGACTTTCCTAAAAACTGTCATCCATTATCTCCAACAGAGCTTGCCAGATGGATAGATAGTAAGTATCAGATGTTAGTCAACCCATGTTAAAAAGGCCAGTCAACAGAAATTACAAAGGTTAGTAAACAGATGTTAAGAGAATAATGTTATTAACAAAGAATTTAGTACTCTCATTAAAAATGAGAACTGCAAACTTGTTACTACAATGCCAGATATAAACATTTTTCACACCATGTGTTCTCAGGATAGGCTTAATGCAGAGCAAGTATCAGATGCTTTCAAAAAGTTGTATTGCTTTCCAACAAACATTTCCTAACAACAGTTCCTCCATTATACCCAACAGACGTTGCCAGGTTGACAGATGTTTAGTATCATCATAGATTTTGTAAAACTTCTTTGTAAACCACATTAGTAGTGGTTGTACAGACTCGTTTCTCTTTATCACAAATCAAAACTTTCAACCCTTTCCTACTTTTTACTCTAGATACAACAACATAGAGCTAGCCATGACTAAACACTTGACGTGGAAGATATAAACCAACACGCTCCAATGATTGTCTTTGACTTTTATTTATTTTCATAGCAAAACACAGTGAACGTGGGAATTGTCTTTGAGAAATCTTCACTGGTATTCTTTTATCAGAAGGCATCATCTTCAGTCTTGAAATCAAAGTATGATGACCTATATTAGTCCCTGTGATAATTTTTGCTTCAATCACAACTTTTCCGAGCCTCGTGACTTGTAAACGTGTACTGTTACACAATCCATTTGCCTGATCAATGTTTCTGAGTAACATCACTGGAGCACCAAGTTTCAGTACTAATTTATGGTTAGGTAAACCAGATAAACGAAGATTGTTTAACACATCAGGAGGAAACAATGCCATATTAAGCTCTGATTCTTCCTCAGATTGGCATAAACTATCTGAACTAAAATAAACCTTTTCTTCACCAGGCATACTCTCTAACAACTCTTTATTTATTGAATCCACTACTTCATTAGTTGGATCAAGAATCGCTCTTTGTTGGAAATACGTTAAAGCCCACAAAAACTTATTCATGTCCGGATATATAAATGAAATGAGAGAAGAAATAGGATTGACTTGGTCATGAATAAGTAAATCATCTGGTATTTCAATATCTCACCATCATTTTCTTCACCAAGCAGACCATCACCAAGCTTTAAAATCGATTCTCCAAATTCCTTTATTTCTGTCAAATCTGCTTCCTGACAACCAACTCTTAATCTCATATTCTCAGTTAGCTTTAGTACTTGACAGTATCGCCATATATAAGAAGAATTCAAAGAAGCATTGACTATTATTGTTCTGGTACCTTTAGGGATGACCGGAATATTTTGTCTAAAATCACCACCAAATAGAATGACCTTCCCCCAAACGGCTTGGATTCCATGTTCGGTTGACTGGAACGTGATATGTCTCTCATTGTTCTATCAAGAGCCTCGAAACAATGCTTGTGAGTCATAGGTGCTTCATCCCAAATAATCAAGGTTGCTCTTTTAATTAAATCACCTAACTCAGTATTAGGCTCTATCGAACACATTGAATTCTCATTAATGTTAATTGGAATTACAAACCTTGAATGAGCAGTTCTACCACCATCCAACAAAAGTGAAGCAATTCCACTGGATGCAAAATTCAATACAACTTCACCTTTTGATCGTAATGCAACTGAGAATGTCTTCCAAAGAAACGTCTTTCCAGTTCCACCATAACCATATACCAAAAACACACCTCCATCACCTTTTTCAATCGCTTCTATAACAATTTTATATATCCTTTCCTGTTCGGCAGTTAAACACTTTAAATAACCATCATGTTCCCTTTGAAGTGCTAGTCTCTCATACGATAATTCTTTCATTATCAATCAATTGTTCGATGATGAAACATAATTGTCTGGAACACTTGGCATATCATCAAAATTTCTCACTGTACTTCCATTGGTAAGTAGCAACTTTTCAATTTCAGATAGACAGATATTTTCAAGTTCTTCTTTTTGAAGATCCAAATCTAAAACAAATGCTGAAAAAGTATTAGTTTTTTTTTCCAATAATAGAGCTATTGCATAATTTTAATGTAGTTGTATATAACTTTAATAAAATAATCACATTACCTACAATACCAGTTATCTTTCGTTGCTGATACAGAATGTCTTCACATAACAGGGACTTCGTTTCCGACCAAAAAACACCAGGACGATATATCGAATTTGACAGCAATAACATTACAAAAAAAGTCCTCAAGAAATCTCCGGTTGACCATGTGCTAGCTTCTTTGACAGCATTAACATATTCCTTATCATCATCCAACAGTCCCCGTACAAAACATGCATCTTTAAATATTCCAAAAACCTGTCCATCAACTGTTTTTATATCTTCAAAACAGATTGGTCCCTTAATATGATTCAGTAAAATCCTTAGGTAATAACAATCACTAAGTGATGGTGGGACATAATGTATCCTCCCAATTGATCCATACAGATGCTTTCTTCGATTCCATTTGCGATTTTTAGCATTCCATACATAATATCCCGGAAACTGCACATACCTCAATGTCCTGGCAAATTCATCGACTTTATTACAATTCATCCACTCTGTGAACATAGTCATTTTCACAGTTGGATCAGTAACAATATCACACAAATTATCATGATCGTTATACATAATACTCTGACCATCTTCACAATGAAAAGGTAATACTTCAACAGCTGGAGATCTATAATGTATATCATACATGAATATTCTCCAAGCAGCTTCACAAGCAGAGATATATCTACAATCAAGGTATGCTTTTATCTCATCTACAGCTACATTTTGTTCCGTATCATTGTTGGTGCAATTGGCTTGAAAAACAGAAGCCGTGACTCTATCAGGCCCCTTATTAATATATTTAAACAAATATTTGATAGAACCTGACTGGTTTCACCATTCAACGTTAACGTGGCACTGATACTTTCTAAGCAGGAGAGCATTGTAAGGAACTACAAATCTATTATCAAGTGTCACACCATTCTTTACTACTTTATTACTTGTTTGACGACGACGATAGACAGGATATCCTTCAGAATCAACACAAGTCTCATCTACATATTTTTTGGGAAACTTTTTAGAACATTTTTACTGAACCATACATGGACAAAGTGGGTTGTCTGTACCACATGGTCCATGAATCATAAATTGCTTGACAAGCTCATATAATTCAGGATCTCTTTCTTTATCTGGTATCTCAGCACTAATAACACGATCAATATCAGACGCAGTTGGAAATTTGCTTTCAGCACCCAAGAACAAACATATGTGAGCATGTGGGAGTCCACGCTTCTGAAATTCCACTGTATACATAACTGAAAATTTTCAACAGTGAGCTGTTAGATAAATATAATTAGATGTTCAAAGTAAAAAATATTACTAAAGGGTACCTGCTTGTATATCACCAAAGAATTTATCTTTCTTGAAATCTTTTATAAGATGATCCAATTTACACTTGAATAATCTAGAGATAATATCCGGTCTGTCTTCAGCATTAAGAGCTTTATCGTGCAAACACCTGTAAATCTCATACCAGTTTGGATTACAAGTCACCGTTATGAATAAATCGGGATATCCAACAGACTTGCAAATTCCCATAGCATCCAAGTACTTTTGCATCATATATCTAGAACCACCAGTAAATGATGAAGGTAAAAGTATAGGTTTACCACAACTTGAGGCATTATTCTCTCCACTTTCAATAGTTGCATTCAAGATCTTAAGTCTTTGCATTCTAAGTTTAGGTTGTTGTGACCTTATATAATTCAACCTGTAGGATCGTTTTGCGACCTATATGAGTCGTTCAGAGTCAATACTAAGCTGTTTGAAAGGCGGAAACAGTCAAACATCTGAGAATCAGTGATAGAAAGGTGTAGAAACAGAGAATTATACTTAAAACAGGTTTCTCATTGATATTCAACTTGATTACATGGTGAAAATTGGGCAGCACTTCGTTGCACACACACTGATTTCGTACCAAATGAGAAACCAAGACAGCCTATATATAGGCAACTGATTTCGCACGAAATGACCACATGTCATTTCATACGAAATGACCTTCTTTGATTTCGTACGAAATGACCAAATGTCATTTCGTGCGAAATGACTTCCAACAAACATAAAATTACATATTTGACATTTAGACCCCTACTACAAGTTATTGACATGACCTAGACTGTAGACGTAGGCTATAGACATTATACACCAACAAACTCCCCCTTGGATATTGTCGGAGTCTTCAGTCAGGTCTTCAGCACTTGTTTCACAGCGACTTGAACTTCTCTTCCCTTGGCTTAGGCTTTCTCAGCAGCATCTTCCTAAGCTTTTCATTCTCTTCAACCTTTCGCTTTTCTTTAGCAGCCATTCTTTGAACAACAGTATGCCTTAGCATGTTGTCTTTATCTTCTCGAGCTTTTCTTTCCTTCTTAGCCTTCAACGCTTCCTCTTTTTCAATCTTTCGCCATTTAGATGACCATTTACTCTCAGCATTGATTCCTTTTTGGAAGCAGATGGATACAACCTTCTGAAATTGCATTGCCTGCTCTTTGTCTTCAATTTTGAAACAAATCTTGTTAACAAACAAACATTCTATATCTTTTGCTGTGCAGTTTACCAACCATAAAGGATCATACATAAATATGTGTCTAACTTCATTTTCAGCCCTGTAGGTGATCACAGCTTCAGTTGTCAAACAGCTGTATACCCAACACACAAATCCTTTATGAAAATCTTGTTCCATTTTTGGCACTAGAATATTCTTAATCACTTTAGGCTTCTTCACATGCAAAATTGTCTCTTCAACACCAGTCACTGGATCTACCCTCTTTACTTTCTTCGGGTAGTGAGGCTTCCAGTGTTTGAATCCTCTGAAGGCTTCAAATTTCATCAGACCCCAAATAGGTACATCATGCTTTCTGACAGGATAATCCAAAGTTCTAACTTTCAAAAGTTCTTCAACATCCCACCAGGGTAGAGACATGATATCCTGAATGTACTCAAAATACTGCACCCCATATTCTCTTCTGATTGCATACACATTAACTTGTGGCAGAAAGCCCCAACTGATAATATCCCCCAGTGACACATCCCTGTCTCTCTTATAAAACTTCAATGGTCTTTTAAACTTTCTTTCTGTGTCTTTTCTGAACCATTTCTTCCTCTCTTCGCGACTTTCATCTTTTGTCGTTCCATCGAAATTCTTATCTTTCAAACATTCTTCCACTTTCCTTCTCAATTCATCGATGTTTTCTTGACTGAAAAATTCAACCAGCGTTGGAAAGTTGGAAGTGTCTACATTCACACTTTCTTCATCGCTGCAGTCTTCAACTTCAACCCTATCATAATTGTCTGCCTCATCAACATACTTGTACTGATAGTCAGGCTGTTGGTTGATATCAAATGCATTCAATTCATCTTCAAAGTCAAACTTGAAGTTAGGATCATCAATACGCGTCATTTCGATAATATCATCCATGGTGTAAGTATGCCTAATTTCTCCTTCCTCTACATCAGGCTCTAGACGCAAAATCAATCTTTCACTTTCAACATTTTGATCATCAACGTTCTCCCCCTCACCTTCAGCATTATCTGGTTCTTCGTTAGCATCGTCTTGAAGATAATCATCGACATTCTCTTCAGTTGATGCTTCTGTAACTTTAATGCCTGGCGTACCTTGATCATCGTCATTACCTCCATCATCATCATCATGGCTACTAGCAGAGAATACATCATCTTCATCATCTTTTTCAACTTCATCATCATCATCTTCTTCATCATCCTCTTCAACATCTTCCTTATCATCATTAACATCATCAATTAATACATCCTCTTCAAATATAGCAGAAACTGCAGAGATAGGACGAGGATTCTGAATAGGTGATTCAGAAACTATTGATGCAACGATTGCTCTTTCTGTAACTTCCGTTTGAACACCTTTTCCCTTATCCTTCATTTCTGCATCAATCGCAGCTTGACGACGAGCTCTCACCTCTTCAACCTTAATCTCTTCAAACCTCTGTTCAACAGACTTCCCAAGCAAATTCTCTAACACTATGTTCATCATATATATCTTATGTTCTTTCTTTGCATTGGCAGCCTCTAACTCTTTATTCTTTAACTTGAAATACTTATTCTGCTCGTCTCTCCTAGCCTTTTCCTCTTCTAATTTAGCAATACGAACTTTAAGAATATCAATATCAGTCTGATCAACTTCAACTCTCTTCAGTAATGACGAGTTTTCAGCTTCAACTGTTTTGACACGCTTTTCAAGTTTCTTTTCCCTATCTACCAACTTTTTATTATCAGCTAACACTTCATCAACTTTCTTTTCCAACTTCTTTACTTGCTCATCATTCACAAAACTGAAATCTCCAATTTCATCAAGTGCAATATTATCAGGAACACGTGGAAAATTATTGTATCCAGAACCAGGAGTTGTTTGAATTGGTGGTTGTGTGGTAGGTGGAGTTTGAAGAATATGTGGTGATGTAATAATGGGTTGTTCATGAATTGGGGATTGATGTGGTGGTGATAGATGTGGTGGTGATTGATATGGTGGAGGTGATGGTGGTGGTGTAGGTTGTTTTGATGGTGTAGGAGGTTTTGATTTTGGTGTACGTTTAGGCAGCTTGACAATCAACCTTTTCCTTGCTGCTTTTGGAGAAATCACACGCTTTCTTGCACTAGCTTTCTTCCTATCACTAGATGATGGAAGTGTCTGAGATTCTATAACATGCTCAGGAGATGGATTGTACAATTCATCATCTTTATCTTCTCTCCTCTTTCTCTATTTCAGCTTTAATTCTTTCTCACGTTCAGTTTCATCAATTTCTTCTTCAGATGAACTTGATGAACTTTTATCTACATCATCACCTTCATCACCAGCTGTCTTTTCTGTTTCAGCATTATATTCATTAAGAGATTTCAAAAATCTTGCAGATTCAGGAGATAAACGGACTCCAGCTCCTTCAGCATTAACTTCAGCTTCTGCTTCATCTTCTTCCTCTGATTCATCAACAAGCATAGTCTCAACATTCTTCTTTTGACGCTTTTTCTTTGGTTGAGAAGATGAACCCTCCTCTACTTGAACTTTAGGAGTTGCCTTTCTGCTCCTTTTCTTCTTTTCTCCCTTTAGAAACCACTCGTTTCTTTGAAATTTTCAAGTATTTTTAACTCATCTGCATAACTTGCTTCTTTCATTTCTTTCTCATTTCTCCAGTTCTGATGATCAACTGGGTCTGGATCTTGATAATTTTTGTCTTTGATAAACCCAAAGAATTCAGCTTTTGTCGATGGCTCTGGATGATTTGTATGATATCTGGCCAGTACTTTCAGTGTTTCATTATCCATGTGAAATAACTGCAATAAATCATTGTTTTCATCTTTCTCTAAGTCAGGATACGCATGATCTAATATCATCTGTACAAATCGTGGATAGATCCATGTCTTGCTTTTTGAAGTAATATTCTCTACCATGTAATGAAACACAATCTTTGAAAAGTTATACTTCTTGTTTAACACCAGTGCAGTCACCATACACATTTGATAATCCCGCATCACATCATAACCTCCCTTTCAATGACTTAGAGCATGCAACACTGAATGTATAAGAAACTTGTAAGGCTTGGAAAAACATGCTTTCAAGTAGTTAGCCTTGTTCAGTGGTCCTCTATATCCCATCCTTAGCATACAACCCTTGACCATCCTCTCTGGGAACTTTGACGGAGAATTTTCGTCATCCGGAAAATTTATCACCTCACGTACTAACTGCTCTGTGATAATGATCGGTTTGTCTTGGTCATTCAAGCTCACAATTGAATTTGTCGTATTGTTTTCTTCATCATACGTTGCATTTTTCCAGAAACGCTCAATGTGTGATTTGAATACAAGATGTTGATTCGTCAAAGCCTTCTGAATCGGCAACCTTTCCATGAACTCTAGAATCCCTTTGAATTCAGCCATCTTTGGTATCTCCATATCGTAAACACAACAAATGTTGTGTAGTGGATCATACTGAACATTCGATGCCTGAAAAACAACAAAATACATTCAAGTTAACACTTAGAATATTTTTCAAAAACATATTGAATATTCACACGAAAAGACATTTATAAACGAAATGACATTTCAAGCGGAATGACATGTTTCAAACGAAATGATACACTCAAACGGAATGACATTTACAAGCGAAAACAGTTTGAAACGAAATGTCAGTTTGATGCGAAATGACTTATTGAAACGAAATGACCATTTGAAACGGAATGACATGTTTCAAACGAAATACTCATTTCGTATGAAATGAGTCGTCATTTCGTTTGAAATACCTGACCATGAACAAATTTCTCAAAATTTTTCTGATGATGAAATTGATCTTCTGGGTTTATTCTTTATCAAATTCCGAGTTCAGGGGTACGTTTTATTATCATTTTTACCCACAAAATTAACCAAGATCTAAGTTCAAAGTTCAGTCTTTCTGGGTTCATACTGAAACAAGTCATCAACATCAAATTGGAACCCTAGATCTGATATACTACACATTCCGAGTACATATCAGTGTTTTTCGTTTAATTTTATCCACAAACAAACCCTAGATCTAAACATGAAGACCTGTTCATCGACGAACATTCGATTCGGTACAAATCACCATGAATCTCACCTTTCCCATGATTATAAGTTGAGGAAACCAACTTAAAATCTGATTACAAACAACAATCGGGCAATAATCTGGCTTAAATCGAAGAATACTGTGATTTCATGTGAAATCGCCGGACAGGAACTTTGAAGCGAAATGACAGAAATGATTTGTTCAAATGAAATACCGACCCTATTTATAGATGATCTCATTTCGTGCGAAATGAGCTGAGAGGCAATTTCAAACGGAATCACTTGTTCAAGCGAAATCAATGTTTCAAGCGAAATAGCTATTTCGTGCGAAATAGTCATTTCATTTGAAATGATACTTTTTCAAAATTTTCAAACTTTTTAACAATTTACCGTCACACCCAGTTAACAAAGTCCAAGTTAATGACTCTGGTCAACTGTTTAGCCTGCCAAGTCCAAGTTAATGACCTTGGCTGACCAATTTATGAAGATGCTGACTTTCTGAAACAAATTTAAGTTCAAATTAATGAACTTTTAAACTTTCAAGCAATTACCAACACTTTTTCTCAAACTTCTGCTTACCCAACCCTCATGATTCAAACTTGTTCAGCACATTAAGACTTTGATCATCAGATCCCCAACGTCCGTTGTCGAAAATAATTTGAACTGGATTTGTTAGATCCTATGCTACCATAACCTAATACTGGTCGGTTCGGCCAAAACTATTGGATATTATTCGTTATGTAAATACAACCAACAAGTTTGTTTACTTTATCAAAATCGTTATAAATTTAATATAAACCATTTTAATCGTTTTTGAAACCATTGTTACAATATCGAAAATCGTTTTGAAAACCATCGTTAAAACCTTGAAAACATTTAGCACATATGAATCACCCCAAAACAATTGAAAACAGTAAAATAGGGGAACTATGTACTCATCTGAGAATGCTTAGAGGTCTTGAACAACAACCAAGCAAAGCTAGAGGGAGCACGAAATCAATCGGCAACCTAATACTATATAAATAAACCGGACCTAAGTCGGAAGATCGGATAGGATGAGGTTTTGTAAACCAAATGAGTATTGGAACTCATATGACATGGTTTAACAAAGCCTACATTCTATATCGAAACCTAACCTAAGTGCTTTCGACCCATTGCGACCCATTAAGGTAGCTCACGCTACTTTAACGTGCCGTTCGCGCAAAAGTGCGTTCGAGACGTCTAACTAGTCCTATGACAAGTATTATATGCCTAAACATGATTAAATACGTTGCATAATCAATTAAGTGACAAAAGTTTAGGTTACATATGCTTAATTACCAATTACGCATGAAAAGGGCATTTTGGTAATTTACCTAAGGCATATAAACTACCTATCATACAAATACTTAAACTAGGTGACCATAAGGTATAACCTCGGAAGGTTATTCCCTATGCAACAATGGTCACTAAACATGTTTGGTCGGATCCTAATGATCGACCAAACGGGTCGCGTTCGAAAGTCTAAGCGGGTGTTTAGTCCGCTTGACTTACGACTCTACACAAGCACTAAACTAAAAAGTGACGAGCTAAACATGTCGAAACATGTTTAGTTAAGTTAGAAAATAGGTTTGGTATCAAAACAAACGGTTTTGATACCTATAAGTAGTTTGGTTACAAAATACGCAAGAATGCGCATTTTGGCCGAAACTACGACTCGTCACTACACCTAGATAACGTGGTAATCAGTAGGTATAGTCACTAGGGACTATAACCATCGTGATTACGCTCACGTTATGAAGTTCAAACGAACTTCGCATTGACCATAAACTGGTCAATGCAGAAAGTCAAACGCAGTTTGACTTTCAGACTCGAAAAGCGATAAAAGAACGAAAGAATACTTACAAAAGGTCCCCGCAAGCTATGATCCGATTTACCCTCAGGTATGAAGTGTTCACTCCAACTTAGAGGGCCAAAATCAGATCAATTGTGCTTTGGGAGTGAAATGGGGGTGCGTATTTATAGGAATTCAAGAACCGTTAGGACCGTTTCTCGAATATTGAGCTTTGATCTAAGCCGTACAAGTGGGCACATAGTATTTAAATACCATGGGCACTTGAAAACCATCAAAATTGGCCCCTAGATTGATCAAAACCAGGTGCAAAGGGCCTGCAAACCAGCTGCTGTTTCTGAAAAAACAGTTTGCTGATACTGGGTAACTCACGCGGCCTGCATAGCCAAACACATAAACTCACGCGTGTCATACCCCAACCGATGGCGGAATCATCGGGGCGTGGCACTGAGCGAAACAGATTGTCCAGAAGTTTCCATAACAACTATCATTACCATTCAATTTAAATGATACGTCCCATACCGTATCTTAAATAGTCAAACAAGTTATTACAGATAACATCAAAACAAATATTCTGTTCCGACAACTCAGATTTAAACATAACAAATTTATTCGTTGGTTTCTAGGACTCCAGTTCCTAGCTTCAATTTCATCACAGCCCGAGAAGTATATAAGCAACCTAAGCGCCTGTCACATACGTTAAAATAAAGTCAATACATAAAATGTAAAGGTGAGCATATAAGTTTGATAATAGCATAATAGAGTTTGAATTCGTTTACGCATAACCAGCACGTACACATAGTGAAATGAAGCACGTTAGTTATCGACATAGATCCATCGATACCAATGACTGCGGGTTGACTGCCTAAGGCAGTTCGCAATACATGTTTACCACCGTAATCCATGCAAGTAAAAGATCCTTAACAACCCCCGTGTGAACGGGTGCTGAGTCCAAACTATAGTACTATCGTTGCTAAGGCAGGTAGACAGCATTCCATGTGTAAACATAACAAACAAGCATTCATAAGCCACGTATAACATGCGTAAATGGTTTAGCGTTACATTAGCTTGAGTAGTGTGATTGTTGTAGTTTGAATATTCGTAACGTATGTAACACCCAAAAGTGCTAAAGCAAAAAGGGTTCGAGTATACTCACAGCGATTGTGGATTGAAGGGAGCGCTTTACAGCGAGTACGGTTAGCCTGAATAGATTTGATAACGTAACGATAAGTGGCACGCAAAACAGTACAAAGTGCGAGTGGTTAGGGTGGCTGATCGTGCGGATCAACTATCCGTGAGAGGGAGTCATCCGTGCGGGTGAACTATCTGTACGAATGGTAATCCGTGCGGATGGTGACCCATCCGGATAAGCTATCCGTGCACGTGGGCTGTACGTGCGGATGGTAATCCGTGCGGACTAGTTGTGCGTGCGGATGGCTTATCCGTACGGACAAGTTGTTCGTGCGGATAAGTGTTCAAGTGGATTGTTTCTTCCTAAGGATGTGTTTGTGTATGATGGCTTGTGCTTTGAAGTTTTCGTTGTAGCATTTAGAAAACATTTAAGTGTTTCTACCTTTCAAGCCGGTCGCGCGGACAACAATCCGTCCGGATGGTAGTCCGTGCGGACAATGGTTATCCGTGCGGACAGTCTGTACGCGCGGGCAGAGACAATCCGTCCGGATAGCCTGTCCGTGCGGACGACCTGGCCGTGCGGATGAACACTGTTTGAATTCATTTTAAGGCCTTAGTATCTCATGATCCGAAGAGTAATCCATTCAGAGGTCGTCCATCCGGATTGCTCATTCGTCGATACCCAACCTTGTTTGGTAAGTGGGTCCCAAGGGTAGCGCGTCCGGGTGACAACCCGTCCGTATAGCCTGTACGTGCGTACAGCTAGTCCGTGCGGACAGCTTGTCCGTGCGGACGGCTAGTCCGTGCGGACAGCTTCTGGTCTGATTGTCCCGTTCGTCTACTCTTGGTTCTGTTGTCGTTTACTGAGACGTTCTGATTACGTGGCAACCACTTGGAATCGTATTCCTGCCCGCACGACTAAGCCGACCAGGAACCACCCTGACTCGACATGTCGGCGACTCAGAACGGTCATTCCGGTTGACCCCGAAATCAGGTGTCTTGCGGTAGAATTCCAGATCTAGGACTAGTGCATCACTATTATCGAGTAGAGACTAGAACCGATCAGATTCGTACCGATCTTAAGGGTAAAAGAAGGAGAGAACTTAGGTTTATTTCTTTCAACTCTTTTATCCTTAGAAAAGTTTAGATTTAGGTGGTGTTGTTGTGAAATCTTGTGGAAATCGTTTGGATCTGAGTTATTCTTGGTGGAATGAAGGCAAGCTTGAAGTTCATAAGAACTTCATGATGACGTCACCCGATAATACCTCAAATCCGGGTGATTTCATGGTTGGAAGTTAAGATTTGAAAGATGGAAAGGTGTAGAATTGTGTAGTGATCAAGAATGTACAAGAATTAGTGCAAGATCTTACCTGAATTGAGAGAAATCTGAGAAAAAGTGAAGAATGCGTGCGGTTCGGACGTCACTTGCCAAAAGTGGAAAAGTTGGAGAGTGACCCATGTATTTATAGGATGCCAAAAAGGGAAAGGGTGAGCCGTGCGGATGGCACGTACCCGGATAGGCTATCCGTGCGGATTGGTCATCCGTGCGGATTGGCAATCCGTGCGGACTGGCCATCCGTGCGGACTGGCCATCCGTGCGGATGTAGCCTGATTTGGTGCGTTTGGCGCGATGTTGCTTCGGTTTCGATTTTCGAGCGATTCAATGGGGTTTCCTAGTTAAATTACTTTCAGTCCCAACTACTTCTTATATGATTCGACTCGGAATTCGGGTTCGGGTTCGTTTACATTCGAGTTAGACTTCGAGTTCGATTGTGTTCGCTTGATTATCACAACATAACATAAAATAAACATGCACAGGTAACACATAGGGCACACACACATGTATAAACAACAAGTAAAATACACAGTTCGGGTTACGATTTGATGTCGATTCGATTAGCATAGCTTGATTAACTTTATCGCATTGTTACTTCCTATCATTCACGGTCGTAGGTCAATTGAAATACGATTAATATGGTTCGATTATTGTAATGAACGACACTTACTCCACATAATATAATTAAAATAAAAACATTTCTACGAGTCAAGTCGCGCGAAATCGGTCGTTGACTTTGACCTTGACTTTGACTTTCACTTGTGAAAACACGGGGTGTTACAGCCTCCCCTTGTTTAGGGAATTTCGTCCCGAAATTAAGCTGAAAGCCGTAACTAACCGTGGATCACATGTGAGAGTCCTTTGTTTGGACCACTGAAAATCGTTGAGTTAATCGACTTTTACCGATGAAAATCGCTAATTTTTGGATATGTTATGCGAAATTGTCTGATCTAAAAGCCTACAAAGTTTCAAATCTTAACTCGAAGTCGTTTGTGAGAAATCTGAATTTTTTGTTAGAAAAAAAAGCTGAATGTTGCTGTTGATGTTCACCGCACGGTTGGCAATCCGTGCGGATAACATATCCGTATTGACTTGTTGACTCTGAGTCGTGCGGAATCCGTGAACGTGTGTGACTAAACATAATCGTAACGGTGTCAAAACCGATCCTACAAGTGGCATCTGAGCAGGTGATTGATTGCGATGATTAAACATACTCAGATTCGATAAATTTCTTCATCTTTCATATCCATCACGTTTTTCTCTGAAAATTACTAAATTAAACGCATACAATAACCGCAATTCTATTGATTATGATGACGCATACAAGCACCGAGAACCATGTGAGAGACCTTCTCTCTCTAGACTATCTCTCTAATTAAACAACTGCGGGTACTTGGCCTTCATGTCGCTTTCGAGTTCCCAAGTGAACTCCGCGCCTCGTTTGCCTTCCCATCGGACCTTCACAATAGGAATGCGTGAGCGCCTGAGTTCTTTGGTTTGGCGATCCATGATTTCAACAGGCTTTTCCACGAAGTGTAATGTTTCGTTCACTTGTAGATCATCTAGAGGAACATGTAAGTCGTGGTCGGCGATGCACTTTCGGAGGTTTGACACGTGGAAAGTTGGATGGACATTGCTAAGTTCCTCCGGTAATTCGAGTCTGTAGGCGACCTTTCCGATCCTTTCTAGAATCTTAAAAGGTCCAACATATCGAGGCGCGAGCTTCCCCTTCTTGCCGAATCGGACTACACCCTTCCAAGGTGATACCTTTAGGAGTACGTAGTCACCAATGCCATATTCACGGGGCTTGCGCTTTTTATCGGCGTAAACTTTCTGTCGATCCCGAGCTTTCGCTAGGTTGTCCCGGATTTGGAAAATTTTGTTCGTCGTTTCTTGTAGCAGCTCCGGACCGGTTAGTTGCGAGTGACCGATCTCGTGCCACACAATAGGCGATCGACATCTTCTTCCATATAAGGCCTCGAAAGGTGCCATCTGGATGCTAGCCTAGTAGCTGTTGTTATACGAGAATTCGACTAACGGAAGGTGTCTATCCCAATTACCACCGAAGTCTAGAACACACGAACGGAGCATGTCTTCAAGAGTACGAATCGTTCTTTTAGTCTGACCGTCGGTTTGTGGGTGGAACACAGTACTTAGATTAAGCGTTGTACCGAGTGCTGCTTGGAATGTTTCTCACAATCGTGAGGTAAACCGAGCATCACGATCAGAGATGATGTCACGAGGCGTCCCATGTCGACAAATGATCTCGTCGGTGTAGATTCGGGCTAATCGTTCCACCTTATAGTCTTCTCGTATTGGTAGAAAGTGGGCTGATTTAGTCAAACGGTCAATAACAACCCAAATGCTGTCGTGACCTGATGACGTGGTAGGAAGCTTGGTTACGAAATCCATAGCTATGCTCTCCCACTTCCACATGGGAATTGGTGGTTGTTCGAGCAAGCCAGAGGGTCTTTGATGTTCAGCCTTAATTCTAGCACAGGTTAGACATTTTCCGACGTAGAGTGCGATATCCCGTTACATACCCGCCCACCAGTACCTATAGCGAAGATCATGGTACATTTTGTCAGCTCCGGGATGAATCGAATAGCGGGATTTATGGGCTTCATCCATGATAATCTGTCGCAAGTCGGTTCGCTTGGGAATCCAAATTCGGTCTAAGAAGTGGAATATCCCGTTTGATTTGCTCACTAGTTGGGCTCCATCGTGGTAGATTCGTTCCTTCTTCAAAGTGCGTTCGTTGAAACACGCATGCTGGGCGTCGCGGATGAGGGCTTCGAGATTGTGCTGGGCTTGAACATTACGAGTGCTAAGCAGATAGCTCCGTCTGCTAAGTGCGTCGGCAACAACATTTACTTTGCCTGGGTGATAACGAATCTCACAGTCGTAGTCGTTGAGAAGTTCTACCCATCGGCGTTGACGCATATTTAGCTCCCTCTGATTAAAGATGTGTTGTAGGCTCCTATGATCGGTGAAGATCGTACACTTGGTACCATACAGGTAGTGTCGCCAAATCTTTAATGCAAAAACAACTGCGCCTAGCTCGAGATCATGGGTTGTATAGTTCTTCTCGTGGACTTTGAGCTGTCGAGATGCGTAAGCTATAACCTTGTCTCGTTGCATTAGGACACACCCGAGACCAAGGTTGGAAGCATCATAGTAGACAATGAAATCATTGTTTCCGTCGGGTAGTGTGAGAACAGGAGCATTGCAAAGCATGTGTTTGAGGGTTCGAAAGGCAGACTCTTGTTTGGTTCCCCAGACAAAAGGCTGGTCCTTGTGCGTGAGAGAGGTAAGTGGTACAGCAATCTTCGAGAATCCTTCGATAAATCGTCGATAATAGCCCGCTAGTCCGAGAAAGGAACGGACTTCAGACGGATTCTTAGGCGTAACCCAGCTCTTGACAGCTTCAATCTTCGCAGGATCGACGTGAATACCCTGACTATTCACAATGTGACCCAGAAACTGAACCTCCCCCAGCCAAAATTCGCACTTGGAGAATTTGGCGTAGAGTTGGTTCCCCTGGAGTAACTCGAGAACCAAACGTAGATGCTGCGCGTGTTCGGCTCTCGACTTGGAATAGATCAAGACATCGTCGATGAACACGATGACGAAACGGTCGAGATATGGCCTACACACACGATTCATTAGATCCATGAAAACTCCTGGTGCGTTGGTTAGGCCAAAAGGCATGACAACGAATTCGTAATGGCCGTAACGGGTTCGAAATGCGGTTTTGGGTATATCCTCCTCTTGTATACGCAGCTGATGGTAACCTGAACGTAGGTCGATCTTCGAGAAACACGTAGCGCCTTGTAGTTGGTCAAACAAATCGTCGATTCGAGGCAGAGGATAGCGGTTCTTGATAGTCAACTTATTCAACTCCCGGTAGTCGATGCACGTCCGGAACGACCCATCCTTCTTTTTGACGAAAAGGACTGGTGCGCCCCAAGGAGAGGTGCTCGGGCGAATGAAGCCTTTTTCAAGTAATTCCTGGAGTTGGGTTGCGAGTTCTCGCATTTCGGACGGCGCGAGTTGATAAGGAGCTCTGGCGGTAGGGTTAGCTCCAGGAATGAGATCAATACGAAAATCAATATCACGTTTTGGAGGTAGTCCGGGAAGGTCCTCTGGAAAAACTCGAGGAAATTCTCGAACCACAGGAACGTCTTTCACTTCCTTCTTCTCTTTCTTTTCCTTCTCCGCTGCTACAATATTAGCCAAGAAAGCTCTGTATTCCTTGCGGAGATACTTGCTAGCTTGGAGACATGACATAAGCTTGAGACCCTTCGAAGTAGTATCACCGTAAACACATAACGAGTCACCATTTGCGAGCGAAAAACGAATCATCTTGTCGAAGCACACAACTTCAACATGGTTTTCTCGAAGAAAATCCATGCCTACTATGACATCGAAGCTTCCGAGTTGCATCGGAATAAGGTCGATCGAGAAGATGTGATTGTTGAGTTCAAGAGTACAATCACGGATAACGGAATTAACAGTGACGGTTCTTCCAGTAGCGACTTCTACTTCGAATGCCGAGGAGAGTTTGGAACGTCTACGACTAAGGAGTTTCTCAAATTCGAACGATACAAAGCAATTATCCGCTCCAGTTTCAAACAAACATGAAGCATAAATACCATTCACGAGGAACGTACCGTTGACCACGTTGTTGTCGGCCTGGGCTTGACGCATGTTGAGATTGAAAGTTCTGGCGCGTGCGGCCTGTTGTTGCTGCTGCTGTGGTTGCTGCTTTTGCGGTTCTTGTTTCACTACCCTGTTCGGGCACATGTTGGCGAAATGATTCGGGTCGCCACACGTGAAGCAGGCTCTGGCTTTGACTGCGGGTGCCGGAGGAGCTTGTTGACCCTGTGGGGCAGCGAGTAGAGCTTGATTGGCAGGAGCTTGGCGAATACGGCAGTTGGCAGTAAAGTGGCCGTATACATTGCAGTGAGCACAGAAGCGGCATTGGATAGCAGTCGGGTGATGATAGGTGCAAGTTGGGCAGAGTGGGTGTGGCCCAGTATATGCACGCTTTGCAGGCGGTGCATTGGCCACAGGCGCTGCCACTTGTCGCTGCTGAGCTGGTACAGTCTGAACTGGTGCAACAGTGATCGCACAGTTCCTGTTGGTGGAGTTGCTTTTCCTCTTGTTCTTTCTCTTGTTGCTTGACGAGGTAGGTTCAGCAGTTGGTGGAGTAGCGGTAGCTTGATGTAGATGCTTGGAGGTTTTATCCCATACCCCAGCCTTAACCCTTTTGTCATTGATTTCAGCGGCCAACAGATAGGTTTCTTCGATCGTGGTAGTCTTAGCCGCTTGAACGAAATCAGCAACGCAGTCGGGCAAAGCTCGGATGTACTTCTTGATGGTCATCTCGGGAGTCTTGACCTGGTCGGGACAGATAATGCTGAGCTGTTTGAAGCGAGCGGTAAGACCAGCATTGTCTCCATCCTTCTGATGTATGTGCCAGAATTCATCTTCGAGCTTTTGACGTTCGTGAGGAGGGCAGAAATCCTCTAGCATGACTTCCTTGAGCTCGTCCCACGACAAACCGTAAGCTGCATCATTCCCTCTCTTGTTCCTCTCGGCCGTCCACCAGTCCAAAGCACGGGACTGAAAGACGCCGGTAGCGTTCAGAGTTCGAAGGTCATCAGGGCAACCACTTTGTCGCAGAGTAACCTCGATAGAGTCAAACCAGTGAAATAGTATAGTAGGACCTCCTTCGCCTGTCAAATTCTTTCGGCCCACATGACTTGAATTGTTTGAAGCTGAAAGGTCTTGCGGCAGCTTTAGGACCTTCAGTCCTCGACTCCTCGGATGATTTGCTGGCGTTCTCATAGGCATCGCTCACAGCTTTAGCTACACTTTTCGCGATAATAGAGGCAAGACGTCGGTCCCTCTTTTCCTGACGAGTGAGTGTATGACGAGATCCAGACGACATTGTCTGCAATAGACATCGCCACGGAACTCAACACATGTATTCAAATCTCACCTCACACGTCTACTACTACTAAAGCTCAGTAACACGTACCATGTAAACGCATATAGTCACAAAATCACAGAATTGCACAAATTCACATAAACACATAGAGCACATAATCACAGTATTCCTAAACACATAAGCACAATAGCAAGAAACACATATGTACGTTCCTAGTTACTAAGGCATTCAGAAAACAGAAACCTAGTATTTAAAGTTCGCGAATGTTCGAATGACGTGTTGTGTGTTGTGTGTCTTAGCAGAAGCAATAGTGTGGGTCGAAATCAGTAGTTCCTTAAAATGTTAACAAATAAGCAGAAAATACATAAAAATCTTCATAAAGGTCGATAAATCAAAGGTAGATTATCTGCGGCTAATAGACTTCGATTAACCAAAGTGGTTCGACTATTCACAAGGATCCTGTGTGCACAATTACCTCCAGGACTATGCCTTTGCCTCGATTCTTGGGCGTTGGCGCAATTCCCATTGGTTATATTGTGTCTTTAGATCGTTGGAGTCCATCGAAACTTTGGTGGGAGTTTTTGTATAAAAGCAGGACGAGTCGTCAAGGTTAGGGTTTCACCCCTATCTTGCAACTTCTGTCCTTGTTTTTAATAAAATTTGAGGAGATTATTCATCAAAATATGGATTTCACTCCTAATTTGGTATGATTCTCCTCGTTTGTAGCTAAAATGCAAGCTGATTAGGCAACTTTAGTCGAGAGTTTGCGGTTTTCACACCTATTCTCGGCCTCATTACCTGTTCATAACCTGAAAATTCGAGTGCAGTGATAGAAAAGAGCGAGTGGTAGTGGCGAGTTTACGCATACGCGTGAGTTGGTCTGTTGGTTCTTAACTATAGTCTAGGTCTCTAAGACTTCGACCCGGACTAGGTCGAGTCTTGCCTAATTCCCTATAGTTATGGCTCTGATACCAATCTGTCACACCCCAACCGATGGCGGAATCATCGGGGCGTGGCACTGAGCGAAACAGATTGTCCAGAAGTTTCCATAACAACTATCATTACCATTCAATTTAAATGATACGTCCCATACCGTATCTTAAATAGTCAAACAAGTTATTACAGATAACATCAAAACAAATATTCTGTTCCGACAACTCAGATTTAAACATAACAAATTTATTCGTTGGTTTCTAGGACTCCAGTTCCTAGCTTCAATTTCATCACAGCCCGAGAAGTATATAAGCAACCTAAGCGCCTGTCACATACGTTAAAATAAAGTCAATACATAAAATGTAAAGGTGAGCATACAAGTTTGATAATAGCATAATAGAGTTCGAATTCGTTTACGCATAACCAGCATGTACACATAGTGAAATGAAGCACGTTAGTTATCGACATAGATCCATCGATACCAATGACTACGGGTTGACTGCCCAAGGCAGTTCGCAATACATGTTTACCACCGTAATCCATGCTAGTAAAAGATCCTTAACAACCCCCGTGTGAACGGGTGCTGAGTCCAAACTATAGTACTATCGTTGCTAAGGCAGGTAGACAGCATTCCATGTGTAAACATAACAAACAAGCATTCATAAGCCACGTATAACATGCGTAAATGGTTTAGCGTTACATTAGCTTGAGTAGTGTGATTGTTGTAGTTTGAATATTCGTAACGTATGTAACACCCAAAAGTGCTAAAGCAAAAAGGGTTCGAGTATACTCACAGCGATTGTGGATTGAAGGGAGCGCTTTACAGCGAGTACGGTTAGCCTGAATAGATTTGATAACGTAACGATAAGTGGCACGCAAAACAGTACAAAGTGCGAGTGGTTAGGGTGGCTGATCGTGCGGATCAACTATCTGTGAGAGGGAGTCATCCGTGCGGGTGAACTATCCGTACGGATGGTAATCCGTGCGGATGGTGACCCATCCGGATAAGCTATCCATGCGCGTGGGCTGTACGTGCGGATAAGTGTTCAAGTGGATTGTTTCTTCCTAAGGATGTGTTTGTGTATGATGGCTTGTGCTTTGAAGTTTTCGTTGTAGCATTTAGAAAACATTTAAGTGTTTCTACCTTTCAAGCCGGTCGCGCGGACAACAATCCGTCCGGATGGTAGTCCGTGCGGACAATGGTAATCCGTGCGGACAGTCTGTACGCGCTGGCAGAGACAATCCGTCCGGATAGCCTGTCCGTGCGGACGACCTGGCCGTGCGGATGAACACTGTTTGAATTCATTTTAAGGCCTTAGTATCTCATGATCCGAAGAGTAATCCATTCAGAGGTCGTCCGTCCGGATTGCTCATTCGTCGATACTCAACCTTATTTGGTAAGTGGGTCCCAAGGGTAGCGCGTTCGGGTGACAACCCGTCCGTATAGCCTGTACGTGCGTACAGCTAGTCCGTGCGGACAGCTTGTCCGTGCGGACGGCTTGTCCGTGCGGACGGCTAGTCCGTGCGGACGGCTAGTCCGTGCGGACAGCTTCTGGTCTGATTGTCCCGTTCGTCTACTCTTGGTTCTGTTGTCGTTTACCGAGACGTTCTGATTACGTGGCAACCACTTGGAATCGTATTCCTGCCCGCACGACTAAGCCGACTAGGAACCACCCTGACTCGACATGTCGGCGACTCAGAACGGTCATTCCGGTTGACCCCGAAATCAGGTGTCTTGCGGTAGAATTCCAGATCTAGGACTAGTGCATCACTATTATCAAGTAGAGAGTAGAACCGATCAGATTCGTACCGATCTTAAGGGTAAAAGAAGGAGAGAACTTAGGTTTATTTCTTTCAACTCTTTTATCCTTAGAAAAGTTTAGATTTAGGTGGTGTTGTTGTGAAATCTTGTGGAAATCGTTTGGATCTGAGTTATTCTTGGTGGAATGAAGTCAAGCTTGAAGTTCATAAGAACTTCATGATGACATCACCCGAGAATACCTCAAATCCGGGTGATTTCATGGTTGGATGTTAAGATTTGAAAGATGGAAAGGTGTAGAATTGTGTAGTGATCAAGAATGTACAAGAATTAGTGCAAGATCTTACCTGAATTGAGAGAAATCTGAGAAAAAGTGAAGAATGCGTGCGGTTCGGACGTCACTTGCCAAAAGTGGAAAAGTTGGAGAGTGACCCATGTATTTATAGGATGCCAAAAAGGGAAAGGGTGAGCCGTGCGGATGGCACGTACCCGGATAGGCTATCCGTGCGGATGTAGCCTGATTTGGTGCGTTCGGCGCGATGTTGCTTCGGTTTCGATTTTCGAGCGATTCAATGGGGTTTCCTAGTCAAATTACTTTCAGTCCCAACTACTTCTTATATGATTCGACTCGGAATTCGGGTTCGGGTTCGTTTACATTCGAGTTAGACTTCGAGTTCGATTGTGTTCCCTTGATTATCACAACATAACATAAAATAAACATGCACAGGTAACACATAGGGCACACACACATGTATAAACAACAAGTAAAATACACAGTTCGGGTTACGATTTGATGTCGATTCGATTAGCATAGCTTGATTAACTTTATCGCATTGTTACTTCCTATCATTCACGGTCGTAGGTCGATTGAAATACGATTAATATGGTTCGATTATTGTAATGAACGACACTTACTCCACATAATATAATTAAAATAAAAACATTTCTACGAGTCAAGTCACGCGAAATCGGTCGTTGACTTTGACCTTGAATTTGACTTTCACTTGTGAAAACACGGGGTGTTACAACGCGGCCCGCCTGGGCTGTCTTTCCAGAATTGACAGAAATGGCCCCTGCACTTCAGAAACTTGGATTTGATGCATTTTTGGCACGTTTAAGCCCCGTTAACCTCATTTCAAGGCTCTAAAATGAAGTTAAAGTGTAGGGAACTCAAAACATGCTCAAAAATATCTCGGATGTCGGTTCGTTTGGTCGTACGGTTGCGTTGTTTGGTTAATTACGACGGGAGTCGTAACGAACACAAAAACGATCCAAATTAAGCGACGAATGGAATTTTATTATGCCAAACACTAAATTAAAATATTTTAATGATTGTATAAATTTTTGGATGTCCGGATATATTCAGAACGTAAGATATGCACGAAAATGCAAACTTGTGCACTTTTTGACGCTTTTAGTCCCTGAATGACCAATAAAGTTTATTTTAGCATACCGAACCCCTCAAAGCCTATTTCTAAGCCATTTAAAGGATATTTAGGGTATGTTTAACTTATGATCAAGTTTCAGAATGTTCATTACTATACAAATCGGTATAGTTTCACAGTTTGACACAAATAGTCCCTGTGATCGAACAAACTTGATTTCGACACACCAAACCCTCCAAAACTTATTTCTAAGTTATGTAAAGGTTATTTAAGGTATGTTAAGCCTATGTCACTATTCCGGAGTGTTCGTCGCATTAAACTGATTACGTTTATGCACGAGTTCGCGTATAACTTTCCAGAAAGCGATTTAGAGCTCGAAATCGAACAAGAATTGATATGTGCAAACGATACACATATTTATACAAATCACACGTATGAAATACAATATTTCATTGATTTGATATTAGTTTGATGTCCGTGGAGGCACAGATGTCACAGTCTCCCCTACTTCAGGAAATTTCGTCCTGAAATTTAATTAGACGAAACTAGTGAGGGCTCGAAACATGAAGTCGAGAAGATAAAACAACACTGGTTAGGGTTCTGAACTTCTAATAACTTTAAATAACATTATGCTTGCAATGTAAGAGGGACACTTATATACAAGTATATGAAGCGCCATTGGTGCGTCCACCGTACCTCCATTACATTGTTCACGTTTCGTTATTGTTGTCACTATTGGTTCTTACAGATGATAAATCTTACTGTGGTTTCCGTGCACTGAATTTTTATAATTATGTACGCGTCCATAATTACATAATTCCTTGCATAGTCCACACAGTGCATTTGATAATGTGTAGGGGAAAACCAAATGAACGAACCTGTGATGAGTGTGACTGGACCACCATAGGGTCCTTTCAGCTGTATCATCACATGCCATTCCTAACCAGATTCTGAATCAATCTTTAACTAGACCACTCAAGGGTCTCTTTTCGAACCATGGAATGGTACTATATATTCCAAGGGTCTTAACTACCACGTAGAAGCCCATTAAAGATTTAAGGTAGTACCTTTTGAATATCCTACTATGAATCCCTCATATGAAGATATGGAAGATTCTATGAGGATTTGGAAAACGAAAATCGGATCACACAAAAACATAAAGGAGAACACATAAACACATAATCACATAATCGCATAATTGATTAATTTGACCTTTAATTTATTATCTTTGGACACGGGTATTTAAAGCACACCAGAAATCTAATCCGTGGATTTCATTTGGCACTTTAAACATTTCAAGAATCTAACTATGAAGATAGGAAGATATTAATAGGAATTCGGTTTTGTCCTTATTGAATCGTAATGTACGTATTAAAGCATACAATGAATTCAATTAAGGACTCCGATTTGAGCGATAAACATCCACAAGGATCCTTAAAATAGGGCAACCCATCACCTTTCGTTTCGAGTTCAAGCTCGAGTTGAAGTGGTAGCTCATATTTCAATAGGCCTTCGTTTACACAAGATCGTTGTGCTTGAAGGACACGAGATTGAATATCAGATAGAGTTTGAACAGAATGAAGCTTGACTCGCTCCTTTCGACTAAGCGCATCGGCTACGATATTCGCCTTACCAGGATGGTAGCGAATCACGCAATCGTAATTGTTCGAGAGCTCAACCTGTTGTCATTGCCTCATGTTCAGCTCCTTTTGATTAAGAATGTGCTGGAGACTTTTGTGGTCTTGTGAAAACCACACACTTCGTTTCATAGAGGTAGTGTCTCCAGATTTTGAGAGCAAATACCACAACACCTAACTCAAGATCATGAGTTGTGTAGTTATTTTCGTGAACTTTCAACTGTCTTGACGTATATGCTACGGCTTTACCTCATTGCATAAGAACATAACCAAGGCCTAGATTCGACGCGTCATAAACGACAACGAAATCATCGTTTCCATTGGGCAAGGACAAAACAGGAGCATCACATAGCTTCCATTTCAGCGTTCGGAACGCTTCTTCTTGCTTAGATCCCCACTCCAAAGGCTTATTCTTCTGAGTCAAAGCAGTGAGTGGCACCGCGATCTTCGAGAAGTTTGAAATAAAACGACGATAATAACCAGCGAGACCAAGAAAAGAACGAATTTCTGTAGGTGTCGTTGGTGTATTCCAATCCTTAATTGCAGAAAACTCGGATGGATCCACATGAATACCTTGCTCGTTGACTATATGACCCAAAAACTGAACTTCTTTAAGCCAGAATTCACACTTGGAGAATTTAGCAAAAAGTTGTTCCTTCTTCAGGAGTTCCAATGTCAAACGAAGGTGTTGCTCGTGATCGGCTCGAGACTTTGAATAAATGAGAATATCATCGATGAACACAATGATGAACTTGTCTAAATAAGGTTTACAGACCCTATTCATTAAGTCCATGAAGATAGCTGGGGCATTCGTCAAACCAAAAGGCATGACAGTGAACTTGTAATGCCCATATCTTGTGCGGAAGGCAGTTTTGGGAATATCTTCTTCGAGAACATGACGTTGATGATACCCAGAACGCAGATCGATCTTGGAAAACATGAAGCACCTTGAAAAAGATCCATCTTTCTTTTTCACAAAGAGGACAGGAGCTCCCCAAGGCAAAAAGCTCGGACGGATGAATCCTTTATCAGATAACTCTTGCATCTCCGACGGTGCAAGACGATAAGGTGCTTTCGCAATCGGGTTGGCATTGGGTACAAGGTCAATATGAAACTCGACTTGACGAACTGGAGGCAAACCAGGCAGTTCATCGGGAAACACCTCTGGATAATCCCGAACAATCAGAATATCCAGAATACTCTTGCTCTTGCCTTTCTCCTCGGTGACATGTGCCAAAAAAGCAACATATCCTTTTCGCAAATAACTTTGGGCTTTTGTACATGACATAAGCTTCAATCCACCTGAAGGTTTCTCGCCACGAACTTCCAGAACATCGCCAGACGAAAGAGGAATACGAACAATCTTATCGAAACAAATCACCTCAGCATGATGTTTGGTTAACCAATCCATCCCCACGATAATATCGAAGCTCCCAAATTGCATCGGTGTGAGGTCAATAGGAAAAAGGTGATTATCAAAGTTAAATTGATAGTCGCAAATAACAGAATTGAGTACAAGAGGTTTACCAAAAGCAACTTCGACAGATAAGGGTTTCCTTAGTTATCTAACCAAGGAATTAAAGTGATTACTCAAATTGTCACTTCATTTCTTAGAATGAAGCGAGCATTTAGAATTTTCAAGGAATTCACGAGCGATCATATGAACGAGAGAACTACAAATACGGTTCTTTGGTGTAGGTATCGTAGGGGTGTGCCATACACACATGCAACTATATTTGTACATCAGAATTGCAAATAAAGATTTATTTATAAACAAAATCGATTGTTTCCGAGTTCAAAGGAAAACACTAGAAACACAAACATAAAATTCGGATTATTAAAGTAGCAGCTTCTTCTAATCGGCCAAATGCTCATCCGTGGGTCGGATTTGCATTGAAAATCTTTGGGTATCTGTCCCTGACATAACCCGTCTCGCCATAGGTGTAGCAAGTTCTAGGAGGAAAACGAGCCTGTGCTGGATCTGCTTGAAATTGAACGGGGTTCTGAAAAGCTTGGTTTAGCACAGTGATTGAACGACAGTCTCGTGCCAAATGACCAATGAGACCACAGTTGAAACATTTCCGACATTTGACACTGGCATAGTGGTGGAGGTTACACTGATTGCATAAAGGAGCAGTTCCTAAGTACGGCTTCTTGGCTGGTGGTGCTGCCACCTGGCTAGGTTTTGCTTGATTTGGTGTAACGGCTACGGGATCCTTCGGAGCTTTACGCTTCTTTGACTTTTTCGAAGGCTCGGCTTCTGCTTATTTCGATGCTTCTTGGGTGGCTTCATTTTTGAGACGAGACATGGCGATACCTAAATCCACAGTCTTCAGAATTACTTCGCCTATTCGCTGGGCAAATTTGGCAGTTTGCTCGGACATTTGAGTGTCGTTGCGATGAAGAGACATTCTAGAGGAAATGAAAAACATAGGAGAAAACAAGTGAAATGTTATCGGATAATTAAAACAGAACAACAACACATAGAAATTGCGATCATTTGTTTGTTACCTAAGGCAAACAAATAAGACGGTGATTAATCAAAGTAAACGGGTCATATTAATCTATCGCTGAAGACATGCTCGCCTATAAGTGAACACTCACCCCAAGAGTTCCCAGGTAAGAGTGACTGGTCCGATACTGCGGATTTGTACGAACACTCTAGCCTTAGACAGAAAACTCAGAGTACAGGCATTCACCCTTCCAGTTTGCACGTGTTCACATTATAAGACCCAAACTTGATGAGATTTTGAAAACTTAAAGGGTTCGAAACCTTACAATAAATCATCCTAGAACAGATGATTGGTTTTCAAAGCGGATTTGAAATTTGTGTTCTTGTTGTGGTTGTCGCCTAAGGATAGGTGACGGTATTGTTTTATGACTAAACGCAAGTAATCTCGCGTTAGGGTCCTAGGAAGGTTATAGACTAGGTCAAAGCATTACTAATAACCTAATTCCCTATAACCATGAGCTCTGATACCAACTTTTCTGTCACACCCCGACCGCGTAAAACAACAAATCGCGGCGGAATCGTCGGGGAGTGTTGTAACAGAATCATTGTTTCAAAACACACGGAAGTTTGAAGTTTCATTTTATTAAACATTAAATATTTACATCGTCTGGAAAATCTAAATAAACAAGTTAAACATAGTCTATCATTGTTATTAAGTCACTAAGGCCTCGTCCAGTCCTATGTGAGCATGCATCCTAGCAATCAAAATCATTCAACAACACCTGAAACATATGTGAAAACAAAGTCAGCAAAGAAATGCTGGCGAGTACATAGGTGTTTGAGAATGTCGGATTCATGGCTAGTTTACATGTTGCAATACTTAATTAAAAACCTTGTTTTGAAAAGTGTTGTATTGCGACATAATTAACCAACTCAAATCAAGTTGGTTATAATTTATAAAATCTCGTAGCCATGATTCTTAACCCAAAACATTTATTTATTTAAATCAAATTGTAAAACATCTCGTAAAAACTTGTTAATAATTCTTGTTAATAAAACTCGTTAATAAATCTCGTTAATAAATCTCGTTAATAAATCTTGTTAATAAAACTCGTTAATAAATCTCGTATGGTTTATATCATTTCGAAAACCTCGTTTGTGTGACATCGTTTCAAAATCGTTTACCCAAGTGAACTAAATAACGCCACGGTAAGTAATACGATGAGAACACTTATATATAGGAAGTACCAGCGGCGTATCCACCATGCTTTCATCACATTACACCCGTCCCGTTATCTAAACACTAACCAAAAACCAATCGTTTACCCAAATTGTTTAATTCGTTAAAAATCGCTTTAGTCGTTTAAATCATTCTCGTTTTAAATCGTGAAAACTTCTTTTGATTGTCTCGCTAATAACATCCAAACCTTCGCAACTCGCCTATCGCTTCTCGCATTAATAAACCACCAAAGGGTAAATTAACAATCACAGATTCAGTCGTTACCCACCTAACCCACAGATAACCATGGGTGCAGTCTGATAACGGGATTTGTTAGATCCTATGGTACCATAACCTAATACTGGTCGGTTCGGCCAAAACTAATGGATATTATTCGTTATGTAAATACAACCAAAAAGTTTGTTTACTTTATCAAAATCATTATAAATTTAATATAAACCATTTTAATCGTTTTTGAAACCATTGTTACAATATCGAAAATCGTTTTGAAAACCATCGTTAAAACCTTGAAAACATTTAGCACAAACGAATCACCCCAAAACAATTGAAAACAGTAAAATATGGGAACTATGTACTCACCTGAGAATGCTTAGAGGTCTTGAACAACAACCAAGCAAAGCTAGAGGGAGCACGGAATCAATCGGCAACCGAATACTATATAAATAAACCGGACCTAAGTCGGAAGATCGGATAGGATGAGGTTTTGTAAACCAAATGAGTATTGGAACTCATATGACATGGTTTAACAAAGCCTACATTCTAAATCGAAACCTAACCTAAGTGCTTTCGACCCATTGCGACCCATTAAGGTAGCTCACGCTACTTTAACGTGTCGTTCGCGTAAAAGTGCGTTCGAGACGTCTAACTAGTCCTATGAAAAGTATTATATGCCTAAACATGATTAAATACGTTGCATAATCAATTAAGTGACAAAAGTTTAGGTTACATATGCTTAATTACCAATTACGCATGAAAAGGGCATTTTGGTAATTTACCTAAGGCATATAAACTACCTATCATACAACTACTTAAACTAGGTGACCATAAGGTATAACCTCGGAAGGTAATTCCCTATGCAACTATGGTCACTAAACATGTTTGGTCGGATCCTAATGATCGACCAAACGGGTCGCGTTCGAAAGTCTAAGCGGGTGTTTAGTCCGCTTGACTTACGACTCTACACAAGCACTAAACTAAAAAGTGACGAGCTAAACATGTCGAAACATGTTTAGTTAAGTTAGAAAACAGGTTTGGTGTCAAAACAAACGGTTTTGATACCTATAAGTAGTTTGGTTACAAAATACGCAAGAATGCGCATTTTGGCCGAAACTACGACTCGTCACTACACCTAGATAACGTGGTAATCAGTAGGTATAGTCACTAGGGACTATAACCATCGTGATTACGCTCACGTTATGAAGTTCAAACGAACTTCGCATTGACCATAAACTGGTCAATGCAGAAAGTCAAACGCGTTTGACTTTCAGACTCGAAAAGCGATAAAAGAACGAAAGAATACTTACAAAAGGTCCCCGCAAGCTATGATCCGATTTACCCTCAGGTATGAAGTGTTCACTCCAACTTAGAGGGCCAAAATCAGATGAATTGTGCTTTGGGAGTGAAATGGGGGTGGGTATTTATAGGAATTCAAGAACCGTTAGGATCGTTTCTCGAATATTGAGCTTTGATCTAAGCCGTACAAGTGGGCACATAGTATTTGAATACCATGGGCACTTGAAAACCATCAAAATTGGCCCCTAGATTGATCAAAACCAGGTGCAAAGGGCCTGCAAACCAGCTGCTGTTTCTGAAAAACAGTTTGCTGATACTGGGTAACTCACACGGCCCACATAGCCAAACACATAAACTCACGCGGCCCGCTTGGGTTGTCTTTCCAGAATTGATAGAAATGGCCCCTGCACTTCAGAAACTTGGATTAGATGCATTTTTGGCACGTTTAAGCCCCGTTAACCTCATTTCAAGGATCTAAAATGAAGTTAAAGTGTAGGGAACTCAAAACATGCTCAAAAATATCTCAGATGTCCGTTCGTTTGGTCGTACGGTTGGGTTGTTCGGTTAATTACGACGGGAGTCGTAACGGACGCAAAAACTATCCAAATTAAGCGACGAATGGAATTTTATTATGCCAAACACTAAATTAAAATATTTTAATGATTACATAAATTTTTGGATGTCCGGATATATTCAGAAGGTAAGATATGCGCGAAAATGCAAACTTGTGCACTTTTTGACGCTTTTAGTCCCTGAATGACCAATAAAGTTTATTTTAGCATACCGAACCCCTCAAATACTATTTCTAAGCTATGTAAAGGATATTTAGGGTATGTTTAACTTATGATCAAGTTCCGGAATGTTCGTTACTATACAAATCGGTATAGTTTCGCAGTTTGACACAAATAGTCCATGTGATCGAACAAACTTGATTTCGACACACCAAACCCTCCAAAACTTATTTCTAAGTTATGTAAAGGTTATTTAAGGTATGCTAAGCCTATGTCACTATTCCGGAGTGTTCGTCGCATTAAACTGATTACGTTTACGCACCAGTTCGCGTATAACTTTCCAGAAAGCGATTTAGAGCTCGAAATCGAACAAGAATTGATATGTGCAAACGATACACATATTTATACAAATCCCAAGTATGAAATACAATATTTCATTGATTTGGTATTAGTTTGATGGTCGTGGAGGCCCAGATGTCACAATCTTCTTTTACAACAGCACATGATTAGCATTTTTCAATGTTTCATCATTTTTATGCTGAGGGAGGGCTTTATGAATAAAGCTGTGCAGAGTATTATGCGAGGACTAGGCTATTGCTCCTGCAAAATCAGAAGTCCAGGTATAATACCCCAGATATCACCACGTACAAAGACCTAGTATGTCAGAAATAGGATCTTTCAAACAGGATTTCAGGGGTTACCTATATATCCTGGAGATGTTCCCCACGTAAAAGCAAGTTATGATTTTATGTTTATATCCCAAACAAACTTACTAAATGTGTAAAATCCTATCGGCATATCATCTGCAAGACTGCTTAACACTTTTTATCTTTACATTTCTTTAGCGTACTGCAACTGTCTAGCTGATGTACTATCATTTCCCCTTTTTACACAAACTCATTTTGACTTTTTTTAATGTTTTTGGATTTTGAAATTTTATCATGTTTTTGGATTTTCTGCAAACTTTCTCCCCCTAAAAACAAAAACATATTTTTGTGTTTTTGGTTTTATCAAAAGCAGAAAATAAACTGTACAAAAACTTGACAACACGACGTGGATCACATCAGATCGCCGTCCTCCTCGGGTTCACATTCTATGACCCTCCCAGAAAACAAAATTTTCAAACCATTTAATTTTAAAAGATAGTTAAATCTCTTTTTATCAAAAGGTTTTGTGTAAAAATCAGCCCTCTGATCATCGGTGTGAATATGTTCAATGCGAATCAATTTCTTCTCGTGACAATCACGGATGAAATGATGCCGAATTTCAATATGCTTTATTTTAGAATGGTGAACCGGGTTTTTTGTTATGTTTATCGGTGCCTCATTGTCCACAAATATAGGCGTGTCCAAGAACTGCAAACCAAAGTCCCTCATCTGCTGCTGGATCCAGAGGATCTGTGAACAACAACTGGAGGCCGAAACGTATTCAGCCTCGCACGTAGAGAGAGCGACTGAGGTTTGTTTCTTGCACTGCCAGGTGGCAAGTCGAGTTCCAAAGAACTGACACCCAGCAGTGGTGGACTTAGCATTTTGCTTGCAACTACCAAAATCAAAATCAGCAAAACCAGAAAGAGAGAAGTCACCAGACTTAGGATACCACAAGTCGGTGCTTGGGCAGCCTTTCAAATACCGTAATATTCTCTTGACGATTGTCAGGTGTGACTGTCTTGGACTGGACTGATATCTGGCACATAGACAAGTTGGATACATGATGTCGGGATGGGAAGCAGTTAGATACATCAAGGATCCAATTATCGACCAGTAATACATCTCATCCACTTTCTCTCCACTCTCATCCGGACAAATCCCGTGATTTTGAGCCAAGGGGGTCGATGTTGGAGTAGATTCAGACATGTTGAACTTTTCCAGAACAGCGTTCACGCATTTGGTTTGATGAATGAAGATTCCTTCGGGCATTTGCTCCACTTGTAGCCCTAAGAAGAACTTCATCTCCCCCATCGAACTCATTTCAAACTTTCTTTTCATCACTGTCTCAAACTCTTTACACAAATCATCATTTGTCGATCCAAAGATGATGTCGTCGACATAAATCAGCACAATCAATAGATGCCCTGCAACCTCTTTTGTAAACAAAGTACTATCAACCATCCCTCTGGTAAACCCGTTGGTCAGCAGATATTGGGAAAGCGTCTCGTACCAGGCTCTCGGGGCCTGGTGTAATCCGTAAAGCGCTTTGTCAAGAAGATAGACTTTGTCTTTGTGCACTGGATCTGTGAACCCCGGCGGTTGTCCAACGTACACTTCCTCTTTGATTTTGCCATATAGGAATGCAGACTTAACATCTAGTTGGTATACCTTGAATCCTTTCCAGGACGCGAATGCCAGGAAGATTCTTATTGCCTCAAGTCTAGCAACAGGCGCATACACTTCGGTAAAATCAATGCCTTCTTGCTGACTGAAGCCCTGTACTACCAAACGTGCTTTATTTCTCAAGATCACTCATCTATCATCCCTTTTACACTTAAAGACCCACTTAGTCTTTATCAATTTCTGATTTTCAGGAAGATCCACCAATCTCCATACTCCCAGCTTCTCAAACTGCTGTAATTCTTCCTGCATAGCGTTCACCCAGCTTTCTTCAGTTAAAGCTTCCTTATACGTTCTTAGTTCAACCTGTGAGATGAAACATTTTAGAGAGAAATCAACTTGTAAAGGAGCAACAAATGTATAAAAACATGTAAGAGCTCTGTTGATCTGATCCCGCGTTTTTACTCCACTCTGAAGATCTCCAATTATCTACTCTGAAGGATGATAAGACAAAGTTCTTGGCATTACAGTGTCAGGCACATTCACTTCCGATTGCAAGTTTGTGATGTCTTGATCACCGATATGATCAATAGCTTCTGTCGATGCAACATTTGGTTCCTCGTAAAAAATCGGACCGTCTTCCGATCTGAGTCGTCAAAGTTATCAAATGTTGGAGCTGGTTCCTCTGGAGGTTCGTGAGCAGTTCCACTTGGACCGGCCTCGTGATTGTTTGAACCCTCGGTGGGTGGAGAAACTACTAGCGGTCTTGGCACTTGTTCTTGTGACATAGACTGTTGATATTGGTACAATAGTGCTAGTTCCTCTTCACTTGGCTGAGTCGGCAGTTGGAAAGACTCCCAGAGTTTGTCATAGTCGAACAGCAATCTTTGTCTGGGAAGTTGCGGTGGAGTAGTATGCTTCTGACAATCAATATGCTGAACTTGAATTACCTTCCCCAGGCATGGAACGAACACCCTCTTCAGTGGACTCGCATATCCTACAAAGAAACCCTCATTAGATTTAGCACCAAACTTACCATCTGGATCTATAAAAGTACAAGGAGATCCAAACGGTTCTAAAAACTTCAAATTTGGTTTGTAACGATGAAGAAGTTCAAAACACGTTTTCTTGTATTTCTTCAATGTGAGAACACGATTCAGTGTATAACACGCTGCTGCAACTGCTTCACTCCAGAAAAATATTGGCAACTTGGAATCGGAGAGCATAGTTCGAGCTGTTTCAATTAAGGTACGATTCTTTCGTTCAGCTACACCATTTTGTTGTGGAGTGTATGTTGCACTAAATTCATGAAGAATTCCTTTCTCATTGCAATACTCGAGCATGCGATTGTTCTTAAACTCCGTTCCATTGTCGCTTCGTAGGGCTGCAAACGAACCGAACGAACACGAACAAGACCTTGTTCGTGTTCGTTTGTTAAGAAATATATGTGTTTGCGAACCGTTCACGAACACTTATCGAACGAGATTTTATGTTCGTGTTCGTTTGTTAAGGAAATGAACTTGTTCGTGTTCGTTTGTGTTTGTTTGTTAATTTTAGGAAACGAAAATTGACGAACACAAATGAACACAAACTAATGTTCATGAACACAAATGGAAACAAACGAACACAAACAATCGTTCATGAACACAATATACAATACACCAACACTTATTAGATATTTAATTTGTCGGAATTTTGAAGTATTTAATTAAATACAAAAACTGAAAACACTAATGAAGTATCGAACACAAATGAACACGTTACCGAACGTTCACGAACATAAACAAACGAACACGACCTCTGTTCATGTTTGTTCATTTAACTAAACGAACGAAATTTCTTGTTCGTGTTCGTTTGTTTAGTAAACGAACGAACACAAACGAACTTCCCGCCGAACGGTTCACGAACTGTTTGCCGAACGTTTGGTTTGTTTGCAGCCCTATCGCTTCGTATTCTCCTGATCGGCAATTTGTACAGCGTTTCCATCTTCTTGAATAACACCATCAACGAATCAAACGTTTGGTCTTTTCTTTCCAGACACATCACCCATGAAAATCTAGTGAAGTCGTCAGTGACTACTAGACAGTACAAGTCTCCACTAATGCTCTGCACATTAACTGGTCCAAAGAGATCCGTGTGGAGTCTCTCGAGCGGTACCCTGATTGAGTTTAAGAGCTTCTGTGGGTGTGTCTTCTTTGTTTGTTTTCCCTTCTTGCACTCTACACAATCATCATTCAAATGAAAATTTTTAAGATTCACACCCTCAACAAGATCATTGTGTACAAGGAAATTCATTTTTCTGACATGAATGTGGCCCATCTTTCGATGCCACATTTTTTACTCCTTTTCTGTTGCTTTCGTTTTTGTTACAAAACATTTTGGTTTCATATCTGTTGTTGTTGCGACACTCATATCTAGGACATACAAATCGTTTTCCCGTGGAGCTCGCATCAACACCATGTCCTCAGGAATTTTAAAACCAGGTTTTATGATTAAGCACTCATTTTTAGTAAAGTGTACTGTAAAAGACTTGTCACAGATCTGTGAGATGCTCAACAGATTGTTTTCAAGTTCGATGATATAGTTCACTTTGTCAAACGTCACGACTCCATTTGTCAGAGTTCCTTCACCAACTTTTATGCCACCCTGATTCCCTGCAAATCCAACATATCCTCCGTTGATAGATTTGACGTCATAGAGCAAAGCCAACATTCCCATCATATGCCTTGAAGCTCCGCTGTCCATGATCCACTTTGAGATTATTGACCTCGGAAGCCCCTGCAAACATGAAAGAAATTCATTCAAACAATGAAGCCCATGATTTCTTTACTTTTGGAACACTACCAAACACAAGATCACAATTCACATCAACTTTCAGAATGTTAAAAATGACATTTGGAACAGCAGATTTGGATTTTGGTTTTGAATCTCCCTCCTTAATTGGTGGGAATTCCTCTAGCAACTTGTCTAGTTCAAATTCCAGTTTTTCAACATCATTTTCAAAAACTTTTGATTCAGATTTCAAAACATTTTCCATCTTCTTCTCTTCAACTGATTGTTTTGATTTTGCCACCCATGATTGGTTTTCAAAAATTTTCGTCTTTGGATAAACCTTTGAAGTCTTTTGGATTTTTGAAGATTCGCCAATCTCAAAGGTTGATTTCGGCTTTTCTTCGGACTTCAAAGATTCACCTCTTTTCAAAATTCGAACGGGGGAAACCATTGGTGTTTTGCCCTTAACATCAGTTGAAATTTTAGGTTTGGATTTTTGCAAAACTGGTTTTTCAATCTTTTTTACGCACTGCTTGGCCATGTGACCAATTTCATTGCAGCGGTAACAGATTCTTTTGTCATACTCGACAAAAGTTGATCTGTAGGTCTCCTGTCTCAACTTCTTAGCTGCATTGAAATCGTCAACGGCTTTTTGACTAAAGATGTAATCTTTTTCAGCATCAACACTCGGACCAGCAACAAACACATCACTCATCTTTTCTTTTGGTTTTACCTCATTTTTAGCCATCTTCTTTTCAAAACCGACACCCTTCTTTTTAAAGTTGTTACCTTGTCTTTTGTTGTGTCCATGATTACTTACCCACTCTTTCTTTCCCGGGTTGGTTGGTTGTTTCACAAAAGACCTCTTTGGTTTTGAAAAGAACTCATTGTTGTTAACTTCTGAAATATTAATTAATTCGTACGGATACCTGGATTTGTGAGGGTTGTCACAAAAGTGATAACTCGGAGTTTGATACTGTGAAAACTCATTTTGAAAACTCCATTTCTGATTCTGAAGAAGATGGTAACTTCTTAGACAAGTTCATACCAAAATCAGATACAGTTAAGAATGATGATTCGATCATTGTGGTTTACACAATGACCGGAACTGATAAACTTTATTCTGATTTTGAGTATCCCATTCAAAATGCCAGAATGGAAAATGATTTTTGAAAAGAAAATGATACGCTAGAAAGCGTGGACACCTCCATTTACAGAGGAAACTCTGGCGAAATTTTTCTAGAAATATAACACTTAGAAATATTTTATAACAAATGGTTACAAATATATTTTTAACTTGGTTTTCAAAATAAACTTCGCCATGATTTTTATTACAAACATACCAAGTGCCGGAGGTTGATTTTCGTAAATAAAGTTTGTTAAATATATATTTAGAATATATATTTTATAATAAGACGCTTGTGTGATTATGTGATTATTTTGTGAACTAAGTATATATTATTTTTAGGGTAAAAATAATATAACTGGGAAAGGTTATGAAATTACGACTCCAAAATAATACCAACGCTCTCACAAATAAATATTTAAGTTACACCGGTATTGTTTTTACAACGCAAATTTTAAAATGTAACTTATGTATCTTTCGGAAAATACTCTTATGCGTATATTTGGATAAGTATTATTTTGGAAATGGTATGAGATAAAATATAATATTTTTGGGAAAAATATATATATTTTGGAGTTAGAATATTTTAGACAGGTGATTAAATATATTTTTCAAGTGAGACTTTAAAAATATATTTTCAAAAATATAAAGCATACATGTATTAAAAACCCCCATCCTTGGGAAGGAAATACAAAATAAAGAAGAAGTGTGAATACGAAATAGTTCCCTAACTATTTCTCCAAAAACGTTAAACCCTAAGCCAAGGCACGGCCATCCGACTAAAGGAATTAGTACGTGTAGGTCGTCACGCAGCAGGTTGAGTTGGAGACTTACGTTTCGGGATACGCACTTCTGTGAGTTCATGTCCCCCTTTTCTCTTAACTGTTTTCAGTTTTTATACTTCGGGGGTGGAATACATGTTACAGTAATTACAGACACTTTTTATACATGGTATGGTTAGCTTAAGGGGGGTTTACTAGTTAGATCATGTGAGTGGGTAGGCTGGAACTTGAGGCCATTAATCCTCATTGTAGGACCGAGGGTCATGAGCGGTAGATCTATTTGGGTGTAGCGAGCCCAGCTCCTGAGTCCATAGTATGGACCATGGAGTGACTTTGAGCCCGACGCAAAAATCTGCTAGGTTTGAGTCTTCCTACAGCACTTCACACATATCATTGGCTTTGCAACCCAATGGTGATCTCTTTTTCCTTATTTGCTACATACCAGGGATTTTTCATACATACAAACATGTTACAAAGGTTTATACATACTCAGTTTTACATGAACTCGCTCAACTTTTTGTTGATTTTTCAACTTACATGTATTTCAGGAAATTAAGGGATCTGGCAAGGTATGCACTGTCGTCAAGCTACGTAGGAATAATGATGTCATCCGAGTTTAGGAAATGTGACCTTTGCCTGGACGGGTCACAAGTCTTAAACTGTGTTTTCTATTCATGTCTTTTGGTTGTGTTTATGAACAAGTTCTGTTTATGTCATGGTTGTAATTCGTGTCATGTGTCAGCTTTCAAACAATGTTGTCTTGGTAAACTTTTAGAACTTGTTGAATGGATGAACATCATGGTTTTATTTTCATATAGCATTGTTGCGATTATGCTATGGTATTAAGAAGTCACACCAAAATAAACCCACGCTTCCGCAAAGCCAGGGTGTGACAACTTTCTTCATCTAACACTTGGTCAACAACGGTTTTGATCACATGTGACTCGTTGTCAGTGTCAGACGGAGAAAATGTGACATCAATATTCTCAGGCAAATCATTCTCAATGGTTCTCAACTTGAGATTCAAGGCAGCTTCCACCCCATCTGGATATTTTTGTGTATAATGATTCCACATTGGGGGTGGAACAGTTTTGAAGACAGGTTTCGCATCTGGTTGTTGCGGAACAATTTGATCCAACACATATGATGAAGCAACATAACTCAACATTTTCTTATCAACTCTCTCAGTTTCAATTCTCATTAACTCAAGTTCTTTTTTCAAAGAAGCAATTGTGTCCAGATGGATATTAATCTCCATCTGTTTATCCATGACAGTAGATTTTAGCAAGTTTGTGGCTTTATCATTTTCAAAACTTTTTTTTTAATCATTTTGATTGATCGTGCCAAAGTGTCATATGCTTCTTTTATCTCACTGAGATCATATTTTACTTCATCAGTAAATTTCTTCAATTCTTGAAAGTGTTTGTCTTTTTCAAGACAATCCATGCAGGGTTTTGAACATTTTTTGCATGGAATTTCATGAATTGAATCAACCTTTTCAGAAACCTTTTCTTCGTTATCAATTTTAACATCCGTTTTACCAAACCCATCAGATTCTGACTCAGACTCTTCTCCTGATTTGATCTCCTCAATTTCTGATTTCTCGTCAGACTCCTTTTGAACTGACTCCGTTTCGACAGACACACTTTCAATCGACTCTGTTTTGACAGACTCTGTTTCAACAGATTCTGTTTCTACCTCTTTTAGTTTGCCCATCAACGCTTTATCAGCAATCTCTTTTAGAGTCTCTTCATTCATTTCTTTTGAAACGTCTATTATCTCTTCAACTGGAGCTGGTTCAACATCATATCTTGGACAAAGGCCAGTAGTTGGCTCACTGAAGAAACCTGCAAAAGATTCAAACATATTAGGAGGCATTATTGATTTGAAAGAACTAGCAATAATCTCCTGTTCAGATTGATAGTAATAAACTTCTGCAGCTACTTCTTCCAGCTCTGCCAAACTTTCTTCAGACATGACTTCACTGACTTCTTCTATTTCAACAACGCATTCCGGTTCTTCCACAATCTCTGCCATTATGGCCATACCCTCACTACCAGGGATATACTTATCCCAACTAAAACCTTCAGCAACCTTCTCATCATCCTGATTGACTAAAAGAGCTTTCTCAGGCTTGTTTTCGATCTGAGGTCTTTAGGTGAATGGTTGTTGACTTGTCTTGTGATAGATTGCTTGTTTTTAGTAGTCGTTTGTGAACGGGTTTTGATGGTTGTTGACTTCTTGGTTTGGACATTCACGTTTGAAATGTCCATTATCTTTGCATTTGAAACATGTGACTTTTGTTTTATCAAATCCAAGCTTTTGATCCGGTCCTAAAAGACTATTCCGGCCAGTTATTTCCATAAATCTTTGAGCTCTCCTCACCAAGCTTGCCATTCCCCACTTGATATCTATCAATTCAAGCTCTTCTGGATCAATTTGATCATAATCTTCCTTTGTCATATCAGGGTTCCCAATTCTACATGCAACCAAACTTTCATAAGATTCAAGCACCGAAGCTAGTAGTGCTATGTGCTGTTTTGCTGAGGATTCAGTAAAATCTTGAGCATTCTTTATGTTCACCGCTATGTTGCACAGAATTCCTGGACCTTGACTTTGACTGTTTGATCCTGACGAACTTTGGGTATATGATTGATCTGATGAGTTTTGAACCTTAGGATTTGGTTCAAATTGCAAATGGTGAATTATTGTTGCTTGATGTGCCATGTGAAGTAGAATCAGCACTAAAAGCTGTCTGGATTTTAGGACTTAGATTCGATGTTGTTGTTGGACTTCCTTTGTAGTATAATGATACATCTTGTTGTACATTTGACGACTTCATTTTTCTAATCTTCATCAGCTCAAGTTCATGAGATTCAATCTTCTCAATGAATGTGCTAAGGTTGAATCCAACATACTCCAAGTTGTTTTTCAACACTAACAGATAAGTACCCCATTCATCGTATGGTAATGCATCCACTAGCTTATCAACCCACTCCTCATCAGTTTTCTCAATGCTCAACCACTTCATCTCAACCACCAGGTGACAATATCTTTCAATCAACTGTTTTGTTGTCTCACCTTTTATACCCCTAAAGATATCAAACTCCTTCTTCAGCAAAGCAGTTTTGCTTTTTATCATAGACACACTTCCAAGAAACTTACCTCAATGCATTCCAAACGGACTGTGAGTCTCCTTGATGTTGCAACAGTACTAAGATATCCTCTTTGATTGCCTGCTGTAGAATGCTCATCATTTTCTTTTCTGCTTTGAAACTCTCCAGTTCAACTGGAGTTAAACTTCCAATATAGCAGTAACTGGAGGTACATACTTGGATTCGATTTTCATCCAACATTCGAAATGGTTTGCTTGCACCCAGGTCTTAAACCTATCAGACCATCTAGAATACTCATCAATATTGATCAACTTTGGTGGTTTCTGCATCGTACCCAGTTCATTCTCCATGTTCACATTTTGCACGATACTAGCTAGGGTTTGTACTGCCGTCATTCCCCCATCGGCAAACAAGTTGTAAAACTCTTGGTTATCCATTTTACGAAAACAATTTTTTTAAAAAAATTCAAGTTTTTGAAAACAGTCACTTTCAAACGAAATCACTTCTACACACGAAATGAACTTCTGTACGAAATCACACAAACGAAATGGACTTTCACGCAAAAACAGGTTTCAAGCGAAATTAGATTCTCACACGAAATCAATCTTTTCAAACGAAATCAACTTTTCATGCGAAATGAAAAGTCATTTCGTACGAAATCAACAAAAACTTATTTTCGTGCGAAATAGCCAAACAGAAAGACCTTTTCAAATGAAATGAGTCATTTCGTGTGAAATGAACTCAAATTTTCAAACGAAATGATGGCTCGTTCAAACGAAATCAAGTTTTTGGCCCATTTTTGTCACTTTTAGTCTGAATTTAGGTCTGATTCTTTCAAGGATTTGTTAAAACTGTATTTTACACAATATATCAAAAGATCAGTCCATTTTGTCTGTGAATTTGTCCAGAAATCCAAAAATGAGTAGAAAAACAGAATTCTAAGCACTGATTCAAACGAATTGACTCATCCTGAGCTCTGATACCATTTGTAGGATCGTGATAGAAAGGTGTAGAAACAGAGAATTATACTTAAAACATGTTTCTCATTGATATTCAACTTGATTACACGGTGAAAATTGGGCAGCACTTCGTTGCACACACACTGATTTCGTACCAAATGAGAAACCAAGACAGCCTATATATAGGCAACTGATTTCGCATGAAATGACCACATGTCATGTCGTACGAAATGACCAACTTTGATTTCGTACGAAATGACCAAATGTCATTTCGTGCGAAATGACTTCCAACAAACATAAAATTACATATTTGACATTTAGACCCCTACTACAAGCTATTGACATGACCTAGACTGTAGACGTAGGCTATAGACATTATGCACCAACACAACCTGACAGATTCTATCATCGTGTATCCATTAACCAAAAACTGCTGAAATAGTTTTTTCGCATTAAGTAACAATGAAAACTGATTCTGTCTATCTTGAATTTTGTAACAAAAGAATTCTCTAATTGTAAGATTTGTTCTAAGTACCTCATTATCAATCGCAATCCCTCTATGTTTAATACCAACTCTATAACCATCTTCTGCATATGGGAAAATAAGTGGATATTGCAAAGCAAGGTAAGAGGGATGAAGCTCACTAATTCTTTAAAGACCACCAGACTTCTTTCTAACAACAATGTCCCGTTTATCAAATGTTCCATCAAAATCACCAGTTATTAACACAGCAATTTCTGATGCTGTTGGCAAATTGTGAACTCTTCCATCCTTATCTCTTGTTCCAATAAGCTTCAAGCTTACATCTTGAAACTCATTTTCTTGAAAACAATCTCTTACCATTCTGAAGGACTGGATAAGAGGATTGAAAGAATCCAACATATCTTTAAGACCCTTGATGGTTGTACTATCAAGCTGGTTGTTTCTTGTAGTTTTGGATTCTATCTGAGAACTGCCAGAAATATAAAATGTTAAAATTTACATTCATTTCAAATGATAATGAATGTATATATACTGAGAAGCAAAATATATATTTATAAATGCCATAATTATCATAAAGAAATTACCTTACTGCTTTTTGATGATTTACCACTTCGTTTTGTGAATCATATATGTAAAGCTGTGAGAATTTGGGTTCTTCCCCATCGTCCGGAAGTAGACTACCCATTCGATGATAATTCTGACCTTGTAGTCTAATTACATAAGGACCTTTACCACTCTGATAACTTTTGTCAACCTTCCCACCAAGAGATGTAAAGGAAAACATCATGTTATATGCTCGAATATTATCCATGAAATTGCGAGACTGTGAGGTATGACTTTTATATAAATGACGTAGTAATGGAGGAGGTGTAGGCGGTGGTGGTAGCTCAACATCTCCATTTAAACAACAAAGAGAATAGGATGTTTTCTTATGTTTTTTATTTCCCCTAAGCATTTCATCTTCCCATAACATTGCATCACATTTAGAACACACAAAGATGGCATCTCCATAATCAATATAATCTACAGACTTACCAAATTTATAAGTCAACATAAGTTATCTACATATTGAAAACTTAATAGGAATTTACATTCGTATCTTATACCTTTAGAAATTCCATGAATCTTCTTAACCACAGAATATGCTAACATCTCATCACTCATTGGTAATTCAATTTTAGATATTCCACCTATATTGAAGCTTGTACAATAAGACATATATAATAATTCATAAACCCTAAGATTAAACAAATATTTTGTTTCCAAAAATTTAAAACATACAATTTGTAATATCTGATAATGGAATTCTCTCAACAAAATAGGATGTTTGCTTAGTACTTCCAAAAGGAGTGTGATGGACATTACTTGATGAGATTTTTCTTAATGAATCTTATAAGACAAAAGTATATAAAATAAACGAACAAAACTACAATTCATAATTAAATTAGAAAAAAATATCTGCATTAAGTTTACCTTTTTCATTTGTAGATGACTGACACACATTACTACTAATATCTGGGATATCATAAGTAGGAAGGTGATACACATTCCTTCTTTCGACATTGGTGGTTGAAGCTTGTAAAATAGAACATATGTAAGGATTCTAAAAACATAACATATACATACATATTTCTTTTAAATTTTGTTTGCAAAACTATAACACATACCACTTGAAGTATTTGAAAATGGAATCCTTTCAATAGAATCAGATGTTGATGCAGGATGACAACCTCTGTTGTTTCTCTTTTGTTGAAGAACATACTTCCTTTTTTCTCTTTCTTCAGCACACCTTTGATGTTGAATTGCTTGAAGGTCAACTTCATACTTACTTGAAATTATGCTATCTGTATCCATAATTTAAAATACTTAAATGAAGAAGATTGTTGACCACTCGAAAAAAGAACTTTGAAAGTATTGTGAAAATTATTTGAAGTTACCAAAAAATAACCGCAGTAAGTATACCTTTTACTTGTGTAGACGAGTGAAACAAATTACTACTAATATTTGGAGTAGCATAAGCAGTAAGATGATACACATTCCTTCTTTCAACATTGGTGGTTGAAACTTGTAAAATAGAACATATGTAAGGATTCCAAAAATATAACAAATACATACATATTTCTTTTAAATTTTTTTTGCAAAACTATAACACATACCACTTGAAGTATTTGAAAATGGAATCCTTTCAACAGAATCAGATGTTGATCCAAGATGACAACCTGTTTTGTTTCTCTTTTGTTGAAGAACATACTTTCTTTTTTCTCTTTCTTCAGCACAGCTTTGACATTGACTTGCTTGAAGGTCAACTTCATACTTACTTGAAATTGTGTTATCTGTATCCATAATTTAAAATACTTGAATGAAGATGATTGTTGACCAGTCAAGGAAAGAACTTTGAAAGTATTGTGAAAATTATTTGAAATTTTGTTTGCTAACCTATAAGGCATACCACTTGGAGTGTTTAATAATGGAATCTTTTTAACAGAATCGGATGTTGATCTACAATGAAAACCACTGTTGTTTCGCTTTTGTTGCAGAACACGCTTCCTTTTTTTCCTTGCTTCAACATAGACTTGACTTTGACTTGGTTGAAAGAACAATTCATACTTACTTGAAATTCTATTATCTGTATCCATAATTTCAAATATCTGAATGAAGAAGATTGTTGAGCACTCAAGAAAAAGACTTTCAATGTATTTTGAAAATGGTTTGAATTATTTGAAAATGATTTGAATTATTTGAAAATGACAGTTGTATTATTAGGGGGTAAAATGTAACTTCCTTATCTCAATGGCGGTAAAATGTAATTTATTATTCCAATGGCGGTTTACCTTTTTACATAGAGGCAGATATGTTAGGATCTGAGTTTCTTATGATTGTGTTTTTGTTTGAGAATTTAAGAAGATGAATAAGTAATTGCAGCGGAAACTAAATGGAAACAAACTTTCATACACAATCAAACAGGAGAAATGCTTTCAACACACATGTTTAACATTGAACCGAATGATTAAATTTATTTCAATCTTCAATTACAACTTTGCATGCATGTATCACAAACTCCCCCTCAGTCTGAGCTCACAATGAATTGTTCATGCAGGAAGACAAGTGATGAAAGAGTTGATAGAACAGTATAGGGTACTGTTCTATTTATAGGCACGAGCAAACGACTGAAGCATCTTGGCTGACGTCACCATGAAAGTGACATCTAACCTCCTAACAACCTGTAACTACTGATCTAATACAACTACTGCTTGCTAACTACTGATTACATTACAATATAATGAATAAACAAACTACTGCTTCCCATTCCACCGTTGTGACTCCAGCAGTACTTTATGTCTTCAGCAGTGCTTGACCCAGATCAGTAGATTGAGCATCAATGTTAGTCTTCAACAGTTCTTTAATCATCATCAGTTGAATGATCAGTTGTTGTAGACGAGCAGTAGATAGAGGCAATCAGTTGTTTAGCCACTTTCAAGGGGAGAGAATTGAATACCAACATCTGCTTATTCTGGATCCACTGCTCTGATCCAGTTTTGGCTTTAATCAACTGTTCCTTTGGTAGGGTTCAATCCCAACAATCTCCCCCTGGAATAGATGATGCCAAAACCCTTCCTTATTATGGATTTTTATTGTCTCATCAAGAATTCCCTAACTTGGCCTTTGAATTGTAATTCAAAGTCCATGGAACTTGTGTCATCCTCCTCCCTGCACAGTGTAAGCTCAAGGAGATCTTGAAGATCTTTTTCACCCAGGCCTTGAATCCTTTGGATCTGAGCAATGTCAATATGTGGGTCTGTTTATCAGACTTCCACTTTAGTATTTTTGAATCCTTTGGGTTTCTTGGGAGAGGTTTATTTGTTGATGAGTTTGGAGATGATGGCCTGATGATAACTGACTGAGCAGTTCTTTGAGCTTTAGCAAGCTCAGGATTTTCAGCTATCATCTGCTTGAGGACTGATTTTATAATATCATCCCCTGCTGCTATATCCTCTGTTGTTTCTGCATCCATCTGTTTTTGCCTCCTTCTTTGATAAATGATGGCACCAGGTGGAGCAGTGAATTTCCTGACTTGCAGTTTTTATGGTCTAGCTGGAACCTCTGTTTCAGGGTAAACAGGGTTTTGAGGAAAATTAGCATTTTTCTTTCTTAACTCTTCCAGCTTTTGATAAGAGGCCATCACTTTATCCTCTGACCACCTTGTCACTTTATTCCTTGACCCAAAATCTGCTGTAATCAGCTCTTCTTTCATTATCTTCAGCCTTAAGGTCTTTTCAGGTACATTCTTCTTGTACTTGGACCAAATAGGAGGATTGTGCCTTATTTTGTTTTTGTTCATGTTTTCAATTCTTTCTAACTCCTCTTTGAGCTCACCAACTGTCCATTCTTTATATTGAGCTTTTTCACCTTTGTATTTCTTGAAAGCCATAATGTGCTCAATGTAATCTTTTCTTAAAGTTTCATCATCTCTTTCTGAAAGCTTTTGATACAAGTCTTTTGAAAACTGCTCCAAAGTTCTGACTTGTGTGAGCAGGAATTGATAGTATCTTTGAATTTGCTTGTCAGATTTTCCTTGTGAATTTCTTTTAGAGATATCCTCTGTCTGCTGAGCCTTTAGCTTCAAATATTCTTCTATATTGTTGGGCCTAGGATATCCTTGAAGAGATGGCAAAATCCTTTTAGCAGGGTCATCTTCAGAGTAGAAAGATTTGATCTCTTCTCTAACTGCTATAAGCTCTAAAAGATATTGGACACCTGCAGGAGTAATGGCAGTGATTGGATTAAGGGCTTGTGCTGAAGAGAGTGGAATAGGGTTAGGAATTGTAACAAGGGTCAGTGGTTGTGAAGAAGTTGGAGGTGGTAAAGAATCATCATCTTCCAAAATTATCCTTCTCCTTTTTGGTTTAGGAGAGGTTGGTGGTGTTTTGGTGGGTTGAGTGGTGGTGATTTAAGTGGTGGTGATTTGAGTGGTGGTAATTGAAGTGGAAAGTGGCTGACTAACAGCTATTGAAACAACTGGTGTTCCAACCACTGTTGTCATTGCAACTGATGATGTGTCATCAGCTGTCTTCTGCTTTTTGGCAGGAGGCTGTTTTGGTGGTGATGATATTTTTGGTGGGGCAATGGTTGAAGTGGGAGCAGTGGGTGTAGTGTGTGTTGAAGTGGTGGTTGTTGGGTTAACAACTGCTGAAACCACTGAAGTACCAACAGTTGTTGATACATCTGGTGTTACAACAGCTGTTGGTTTGGAGGTTTGATGTGAGGAGTTTTTGGGAGTTTGAGAGGCATGTTTTATGAGTCTGGAAGGTGTGGTTTTGGGTTGCCTCACTTTTCTAGTGGGCTGCTTTCTTTGTGGCTTAGGAAGTTCTTCTTGATCATCCTTTGGCTTAGAAATACCCTGAACTTTCATCTCTATAAACACTTTCTTTTCCTGCTCAAACCTTGACTTTCCCTTTGCCTCTCTGTCCTTTTTCAGCCTTATCTTTTCATCAGCTAAGGCATTTAAGGTTACATCAACCTTTTTAGAACCATCTGGTTTAGGGATGTCTGCAAGCATACTAGACTTGTCTGGTGCAATGTACAACCCATCTTCATATCCCTTTTTCTTCAACTGCTTCATTTTCTCCCCCTTTTTGGCATCAGCTGGTGGTGGGTTGTCCCCAAAGATGATAGAGGGAGGAGCAGTGCCAGTGGTGTTTAGCAAGTGGGCCTTGATTGCCTTTATATCTACTTGTATGTCTTTGAACCTAGCTTCCATGATATTTCTGATCTTTTGAACTTGAATTTCATGTTGCTGATCAGTAAATTGTCTTTGTTGGATGAGCATAGGTTGAAACAAACTCCACTGCTCATTTGGAGTAGGAGCAGCTGTTGGAGTTGGTGCAGCAGTGGATGGTACCTTTTGTGCTTTCAATAACTGTTGCAGCATGTCTTTAATTTCTGCAACAGATGTATCAAGTTTGTCAACTCTATCCGTCAATTCTTGGTACATTAAACCATCACCCAACTTAATGGGATCATCTGATTTCCCACTAGCAGTGGTTGTATCAGTGGTTGACTTAGGGAAAATATCCCAGAAATCATCCACTGATGCCCCTTTTTCTTGGTACTGGGGTCTTCTATCTTCAAAAGAGGTTGCCATTCTTAGCTCACTAGTGTATATTGGATATCCACTAGTTGGCATTATGGTTCCCAAAGAAGATATTGCCTTCAAGGAAGTCTTAGGGGTGAAACTACTGTCCAAGTGTAAACCAGTGGGTTCAACACTTGTAGTAGCTGCTTCACTTGAACTACCACCAAGAGTTACATGTAACTCAAGGGGTGTAACCTCCTCAGTTGTTGGTGGGTTAGCAAAGATAGGGAGCTCAGACTCAGTCACTTGTGGTGGCATGCTCTCAGTGATAGGTGGTTGAGAGGAACTGATTTATGTCTGAGCTATATCAAGTGCATCCAACAAAAGTTTTGTTTGTGGTGGAATTGCGGCAGTGTGTATTGGGGTGGAAAGAGAATTTGCCCCGGGCAGTGGGCTGTGGATGATGGAATCAAGTGATTCTAGAGCATCATAATTTGGTGTCCCTGTTCTTACAACCTGTTCTTTTTTAGAAGAAGCAGGAGGAGTTTGAGGTTCTGGTTGAGATCTTTCTTCCAACTGCTGTGAGGAAGTAGCAGCAGTGGTTCCGGTGACTTTTGTGTTATCACTGGCAGTTTCTCAGGGATCTCATCTTCCAGAGTTGCCTTTTTTGTAGGTTTGGGGGGCTTTTGAGTTTTCTTTTGTTTTGGTCTTTTGGTGGATTTAGGTGTGGGTTTCACAGCAGTTGTTTTGCTGCTGTGATCACCTTGAGCAGTGGGCTCAGCAGCCGGTGCCTGAGGAGCAGTGGTAGCTGCTAAAGTCTCCTCAGGAGCCTCTGCTTGTGTTTTGGACGCTTTTGATAGCCTTGTAAATGTTTCAGGTGTAAGGCCATTTATATGAAAAGGTTCACCTTGGATAAGCACATGAGCGTTATCCTTTGCAAATTTCTTTTGAAAATAAAAGCTTAAGAACCTTGGAAACAATAAAAATGATTTTTAGTAACATTTTTTACCAAATCATCAAAGATCTCCTGGGAGTAGTTAAAGTTTTCTCCATGCAAGATAGCATAACCCAAGTATTGGATCTTTAATGGGATTTCATTGAAAGCAGTGGTCTTATTGGAAACACACATAAGGAGGGTATGAAACAAAAATCTTGTGGCAGGAGGAAAACTGCCTTTTTGCAAAGTGTCTTTTTTCATTTCCTCAGCATACCCTCTTTCTAGAAAATCTGTTTGATATTCTATTTTAGGAAAAGAAGTTTTACCTTGAAGATCATCCAGCTCAAAAACTTCTAACAGAGTTTGTGGTGTGATTTTAACTGGTACACCCTTTATCGAGGAATTGATGGCTATGGGCGTTTTATCTTGAGATTCAAGTGTCGCATTCTTCCAAAATTCTCTCTGGGTTGCCAGGTAAACCGGAGCATCAGAAGTCAACAAAGTTTTATACTTTGAAGACGAAAGAGCATCTATGATGGAATCGAAGGTTTCGGTGTGACTTGGTTTTGTCAATAAACCCAAGTAATTGTGAGGAGCTTTGTATGGGATTTCTGTGGCCATTTGAGTGAATTTGTGAGAGGATGAAGATGGTGAGTTGAGTATGTGTGCGAGAGGAAGAAGAAGATGAGCGATTTGAGAGAACTGGATGGTAACTGCTTTGAGAAAAGAATTTTGAATTCGATTCGACAGTGAAAACCCTGTTTGGGGTTTTGATCAGGGTTTTATAAAGGGAAAAAGTGAATGCTGACGTGGCAGCAGTTACAAAAGATCTGACCGACAAGTACTGACCATGTGTCAACCACTGATGAATAATGGAAGACAGTTGTTAAGGAAACCACTGATGGAACAAGTATCAGTGGTTGCAATGGTTATAATGAGAACAGTGGCTGATTTTCAACTATCAGTGGATTAAAACACTGATTTTGAACAACAGTGATTAACAAGGAATTGAGAAAACAGTGGTTGACTTTCAGCAGTGGACAATATTATCAAAAACAGATGTTTGAACCAAAATAGTGGTTATGGCAGACTTTTAAGGATTTAATGAAAATTTCATTTTTAGCTATTTTTAAGGATGGAATTTTGATTTTCTGAAAATATTTTAATGCTTTTATTCATAGAAAAACAAGATTTTGCTTGTTATTCCATGTTCAGCATGCCAATCCTAGAGATCAAGCTTTCAAAGGTGGATGTGTCTAATGCTTTTGTTAGCACATCTGCCAGCTGATCTTTAGTTGGAACATGAAGCAGGGAAATCAAACCTTTTTCATAGCAATCCCTCACAAAGTGATGTCTGATATCAATGTGCTTGGTGGTTGAATGGGATAGAGGATTTTTGATGATATTTTCTACTGCCTGACTGTCCAACATGAGAGGTGTCTTTAGGGCAGTGATACCAAAATCCAACAATTGATTTTGAAGCCATAACAGTTGGGCTGTACAGTTTGCAGCAGCTATATACTCTGCCTCAGCAGTGGATGTGGAAATAGCTGCTTGCATTTTGCTTTGCAAGACACTAAGCAACTGCCTAGGAATTAGCACCCTCCTGAAGTGGACTTCCTTGTCTTGTCACATCCAGCAAAGTCATTATCTGAGAATCCTGAAAGCTTGATATTTCCATCAGCTGGATACCAGATACCAAGTGTGGGAGCACCTTTTAGGTATCTGAATATCCTTTTTACAACAATAAGGTTTGACTTTCTAGGGGCTGATTGGGATCTTGCACAAACACATGTTGCAAACATGATGTCTAGCCTAGATGCAGTTAGGTACAATAAAGACCCAATCATGCTTCTATATAGAGTTTGATCAACCAAATCATCCTTTTCATCAGATATGACTATTTTTGTGGTTGCAATGGGTGTACTGCATGGCTTACAATCATTCATCTCAGATTTCTTTAAAAGTTCTTTGCCATATTTGCCTTGATGGATGAAAGTGCAATTTTGCAATTGTCTTACTTGGAGACCAAGAAAGCACTAGAGTTCACCCATTGCATTCATCTCAAACTCAGTTGTCATGAGTTTTCTGAACTCTTCACACATTTTGTTACATGTGCTTCCAAAAATGATGTCATCCACATAAATCTGGACAATCATCAAATCCTTCCCTCTCCATTTTAAAAACAGTGTTTTATCTATTTTACCTCTTGTGAAACCAATGGAAAGTAGAAAGGTGGAAAGAGCTTCATACCAGGCTCTTGGTGCTTGTTTCAGACCATACAAAGCTTTATTTAGCTTGTAGACATGATTTGGATTAAATGGATCCTCAAAGCCTGGAGGTTGACACACATATACCTCTTCTTGAATCTTACCATAGAGGAATGCACATTTGATATCCATTTGATACACCTTTATGTTGTGGTTGACAGCAAAGGCCAGGAATAGTCTGATAGCTTCTAGTCTTGCTACAGGGGAAAATGTTTCATCATAGTCAATGCCCTCTTCCTGTCTGAACCCTTGAACCACAAGCCTAGCTTTATTCTTGACAACAATACCCCTTTCATCAGTTTTATTTTTGAAGACCCACTTTGTGCCAATAAGACTCACACCCTCTAGCAGTGGTACAAGCTCCCAAACTTGTTGTCTTCTAAACTGTTGGAGCTCCTCTTGCATGGCTTCTACCCAGCTGTTGTCTTTTAGTGCCTCTTGGTACTTGAATGGCTGATGGAGAGATAGGAAACCAGCAAAAAGACAGATGTTTTGGGATTGGCTTCTTGTTAGCACCCCTTCACTGATGTTGCCAATGATTTGGTCTGGTGGATGAGACTTCAAGAAGATTAGATATCCTTTGTATGGAACAATGGCATTTAATGGTGAGGGCTGCAGATGTGAATCATCTGAGCTAACCACTGCTGGTGACTTTGATGATCCAGCAGTGGCTTCAAATGGAGGTGGAGGAATAGGAGGAACAGGTGTGAAAACATGTTGACTTTTATCCACTGCTTGATGGCTTTTGTCAACAGTGGTTGATGATGATGGGCTACTTTGGTCAACAACTGTTGAGGTAGCAATGGTTGAGCTTTGACAGCTGTTTTGAACATCTGCTGCTCTTCCAATTAAAACAGACTTTTGTTGTTGAATGATGACTTCATATCCATAGTCTGATGGAGTATTTTTTGATGGACCTGCATTGTTAGTCTTGACAGAAACATTTTCAAATGTGAATTTATCAAGATCAAATAATTCTGTAGGATTTGCAGGGATTTTCATTGATGAAAGTTCATTAAACTTCACATTCAAGGTCTCTTCCACTGTTTTGGTCCTTGTGTTAAACACTTTGTAGGCCTTAGCAGTGGTTGAGTATCCCAAGTGATAACCACAATCAATTTTGGCTGCAAACTTTGAGATAGGATCTTTTCAGTTTAAAATGAAACATGGGCAGCCAAAAACTTTGAAATATGAGATTAGTGGTTTTATTTTATATAGCAGTTCATAAGCAGTCTTTAGATGCCTAGGGTTGATTAAAACTCTGTTCTGGACATAGCAAGCAGTGTTTACTACTTCTGCCCAGAAAGTTAATGGCAAACCTGAATCAGCAGGCATGGTTCTGGCAGCCTCAATCAATGTCCTGTTCTTTCTTTCAACAACCCCATTTTGTTCTGGTGTTCTTGGAATGCTGTACTGCCTTACAATTCCTTTTGACACACAGAAATCATCCAACTCCTTATTTCTGAACTATGTGCCATTGTCACTCCTGAAGATTTTTACTGGCAAGTTAAACTGTTTTTCAACCTGTGTAACAAAATCTTGCAGAATGCCTGCAGTCTTATCTTTGGAGTGTAAAAAGTAAGTCCATGTAAACCTAGAAAAGTCATCAATAATAACCAAACAATATCTTTTCTTTCTAAGACTCATGACTTAAACTGGGCCAAACAGATCCATGTGAAGCATTTGCAAGCACTTGGTTATTTTGGACTCTTCAATTGATTTATATGAGCTTTTATGTTGTTTTCCTTTTTGGCAGGAAACACAATACTTAGGACAGGTGAACAGTTTTTGAGGTAAACCTCTTACTAACCCCTGTTTTGACAAAGCAGTGATTGTCTTGAGATTTGTGTGCCCCAATCTCCTGTGCCATAATTCTATCTCTTTGTTAGAGGCAGCTGAGAACAGACAGGCATCAGTCCTGGGCTCTTTTTTGACATATCAACTACATAAACATTGCCACTTCTTTGAGCAACAAGTTGGCTTTTTCCATTTTTTATTATTTCTTCAATCTTTTCAACCATTTCTGGTCCAACAATCCTACAACACTCCTTTATAAAGAATGAGCTATAGCCCTTATCACTCATTTGTGAGACACTTAGGAGGTTGAATTTTAGATTGTCTATCAGATTGACATTTTCAAACTTAACATTACCAGACTGAACTGTACCAGACCCCATAACCTTCCCTTTACTATTATTACCAAAGGATATATCACCCCCTCCATGAGTTTTGAAATCTTTTAGTAGGGCACTACATCCTGTCATGTGCCTGGAGCCTCCACCATCTATGTCACACCCCCAAAATACCACATGCGGAAACCCCCGCGAGGCATGTGACGTACCAGGATCCAAGCCACCAATCACATTGAACTCGTAAATATATTTAAATAAAACTTTCATTCATTAACATAAAGTGTTACAAACGTTACATATCATTCATTGTATACAATGGAAGCATAACTCATTTGTTAAGTGTTTCGTGAACCATGTGTACATAAACCATTAAGCTTGTATTGAGATTCCATGTATCTCGACCCATGACCACTCCAGCATCCCAGACAGCAAGTCCCAATGATATAAGCCTACAAACCTGCAAGCATGCAGACAAGTGTGTCAGACGACGCTGGTGAGTTCAAAGTTTTGTTAACGCGTTTAGTTACCAGATATGTGTATAAAACAGTTCAACAATTTGATTTGATGTTGTTATTAACTCGATTACCGTAGATGGCTACTAGATTTATTTGCCCAACCCCAATGTCTCTATCAAAACATTGGTCAAGTGGTTAAGGTAATTAGTTCACGCCCGTCCTCCCTGGTACGGTGTGAGGGTGCCAAACCTAATAGCGCTATCAACTAATAACCTCGTTGCCTCCCCGGCAACTAATCAGTAGATGTAAGGGGTCTTAATGATAGAAATGAGTGTAATAAACAACATCCCAATAACCCGACGTTCCTCCCCAGAACAATTACCAGATATCCCTCCCCGGGATGCATGCTTGGAAAAAGAGCAGTGAACTCACCTTAGATTTGCTCGGTATGTTTCGTTACATTACCCATTCCCAGTTGGTCAACCAAACCCTACTGTGGTTACCAAGAGTAATCAGTTTCACAATCACGTATCCAAAACACGTATCACATAGTAAACATTTAGGTTTCATGCACGTCTATAATCACAAGTTCATGTTTTCAACAAGGGTTACTAACAACATCAGTCACAGTTTGCATCTATCCCACGATCACAGTTTAACATGTAGCACATACCCCGTTCCTTTACAGTTCACCCCTCATGTACTAGACTCTGAAACAACATTTATCGAATGGGTTTGTTAATCACATAAATCAGTTCACATTCCACAAGTAATGTATCAGTAAAACACATAGCCATACTTATTCTAATCATCAATACACGATTAGCAGGTCTCGTGGGTTACATAAGCAATAACTCGGTCAAACACGTAACTCAATATTCACATCAAACACAGATCATGCTATATCAATTGTTCTATTAAGATAGTTCTCAGATGGTATACGACGAAAGATTAGACATGGCGAAACTCTTAAGTTTCATCGAGTTACAATCATGGCGAAACTCTTACAAGTTTCGTCGAGTTGAGGGGTGGCGAAACACTATGTTTCGTCGGCTAAAAGAGGTGGCGAAACACCTAAGTGTTTCGTCATCATGTTGTTTTGTCTCCATGCTAGTTCATCTTGCACACACAGAAACCCTAATCATGATGCCATACATTAACATCACGATTATTAGCTAAGTCATACAAATGGATCTTGTTTACATACTAGCATACATGCTTCCTAAGTCTTGATTTGATCAATCATGATTAACTTCCTAGATCACGATACATATCAGCCAACATAGTCACAACAACAATTCTTGTTAGGAGGTAACCTAATACTCCAGATCACACATGATTTCACTAACTACCATGCATCCCTAATCGTGCACAATATTCATATTATAATTAACCACAACTTCATGATTTATTTTAGATCAATCAAAGGTAAGTGTAACCCAAGATTTGTACCTCATATTAAAACGTCTATTATCAAGTTATAATACAAAATCATCGGTTAGCAATCTATGAATATTAATTCATTAATAGCCCCTCATACAATCATCAACAATACAGTAGCACTCCAATCTTCAATATTATGCAACCCTAATCCTCGATTAACGAGAACACTAGCATGTGATATCTAATCTGTTTGCGTAGGACAATTGCACCCCTATTTTTGCCACATCGAACTACATATTTATTCACATAATTATCTATCATCATAAGCCCATACTCTGTGACAACTGTCACTTTTCCGTATATTCCGTACACAATTTGAACAGTAATTTGTGCATGATCTAGCTTACAAGACAAATGAAATTATGATTACTGTTATATACATACAATGGCATTTCATGTTGCAAGACTTTTATCATTACTACATGCAACACAATATAGTTCTAATAATGCACAGAACTGAATTGGCACCATTATCAGACAAACTAAAAGCACTGACGGGAGTTCAGTACTTAGACAGACATGATGTTAAGACACAGTATGAGCCAGAAACCAAGTTCTACACTAGTATAGTGTGTAGGGAAGTAAGGACCACAAAACTGCCTTTCTAGGTGATAGATAAAGTGCCGGAAAGTGCCTAAAACACACATAAAGTGCAGAATTCTGCATAAATTAGCAAAAATCAGCATTTTAATAAGCTTGTATCATGAAAAAATACGACTAAATGGCCCTGAACACTTTCCTAAGTGTCGGGAATTAAAAGTGTCACAAAAGGTAACATAATGAACACTAAACGGTATAGTTTGACACTTTAACGAACCGGTATCTAACCGAACAACCAGACACTACCCGAAGCACTAAAATTTTACTAGAAGCATTGTTTTATTGTTTCTAAGCTAGTTATGATCCCCGAACACCCTAACACACTATATACCACATAATATGCATAAGCACTAACTAAATCACTTAGATTTCAACTAATAACCTAACTTACCATTGGAAACCAACTAGACCCCCCCCCCCCCCATGGTAGTGGACGGTCACCATGTGACCCCACCAAGATCCTTCTTGATTTCCTTAAATCTTGTGAAGATTTGATGAAGATTGTGCTAAGTACTTGTGAAACATAGTGCACAATGGACAAAAGGATTATATGGTTATAAGTAGACTTATGCTCTCATTCTCACACCACACTTACACCCACCATCTCTCTTCTTCCCTTGCCCCCCCCCCCCTCACGGCCGAGAACACCCCCCACAACCACCATCATCATTTAATCTTGCTCATCCAATCCATACACTCACAAAGGTGTAAGAAGGCATCTAAGGAAGTGTGGAGCTTGTGGATCTTGAAGGACCTCTCCCGATTGCTTTTATCCAACACATTTATCAACTTCTTCATCAAGTGTTCATCCCAAGCCATAGAGCTAGTAGTAAGGCCCTCATGATCTCTTGTTACTTCATATTTTGATGGTTCATAGATGATGAACATTGTTAATCTTGATGAACACTAAAGAACATAATCATAAATCTATAACATAAGCTTATTAACATATGAAATCATGTTGATTTGTGTTGTTACTTCATATTTTGATGGTTAATAGATGATGAACATTGTTAATCTTGATGAACACTAAAGAACATAATCATAAATAGCTAACATAAGCTTATTAACATATGAAATCATGTTGATTTGTGTTTATTTGCTTCTTGATGATTAATGATTTGTGTTAGTGATGTTAGACATCATAAGGAACCTACTAGATTGTGATTAAACACATGATCTAGTGAGTTAAGGTAGTGATCTTGTGAAAGACCAAGATCATCATGCTTTATGTTTTCATGAACTTGAAAAATGAAAATGATTTTGTGAATGATGAAGTATGTAATATGTTACTAGACATAAACTTGGGTGATTTCAAAACTAGTTTTCTCAAGAAACTAAGTTAAATCACAAGATTTACATGAACATTGTTTTTAAAGAAACTAATCATGTTTCTAGTGGTGAAACAAGTATAAGAATACATTGTTTACAAGAAGTTTGAGAACCGGTATTTAAGCAAGTGAAGATGGATAACATTCGAAAAGATTCAGTGACGTTACACTCTCTATCACCCCTACATGAACAACCCTCATCTCAAGGAAAGTATACCCGCCTTGTAAAGCTATGTAGAAGGAAAACAACTACCACTTCATGAAACTTGTATGACCGAGGCGATGTAGCCTCGAGTTCATTTTATTTTATTCCTATTACAAACAATAAGCCAAGTTGCCAAGCCTATGTGAAGGCTCAGTAATTGTTTCCTCGCTCATACATTGTTGAGTATATATGCATGTGATATTGGGTGATTACATGTTGGCTTATGGTGCTATATACCTCATAGACAATTAAGGAATGTTGTCTTACCTACCTCATACCTTTTGACAGAAGAGAATGCCGCCCAGACGAGACACAGACACCAGTATGTTACCAGGGACAGAAGCCGAGCTACAAGAACGCATCTCACAGGCAATTGCACGACATGACGCCCTCCGCTCTAAACACAGTGGTGGCACTACCGGAAATAACCCTCCAACTGGCTGCACCTATAAACAGTTCCTGGAGTGCAAGCCATTGAATTTTGATGGCACAGAAGGTGCCGTTGCATTTGTTCGTTGGACAAAAAAGACTGACTATGTTCTAAGAATGAGTAACTGTTCGCCCCAGCGGAGTGTTACCTTTATCTCAGGGTTGTTTTTCGATGGCGCACTCTCCTGGTGGAACCTTCAGGTTCAGACCCTTGGTGAAGATACAGCTTATGCACTGAGCTGAGGAAATGATGGAATAGAAATACTGTTCTAGGGCTGAAATCCAGAAGCTTGAGGTGGAGTTCTGGAATTTGAAAATGGACGGGCCAAAGATTTCTGAGTACGTCCAGCGATTTCATGACTTGTCTAGGGTCATTCCCTACTTAGTCAAGCCGGAATTCAAAAGGATTGAGCGATTCATTTGGGGACTTGCACCTCAAATCAGAAGCATGGTTACTACCTCAAAGCCCCCAACCATCGCAGAGGCTATCGATTTGAGTGTCACTCTTACTGAAGAAGCTCTACGCATGGGAAAATTTTCAGAATCTGAGGATAACAAGAAAGAGACCCATGTGGAGTCATCAGACAACAAGAAAAGGAAGTCTTCAAACCTAAAGATAGGTACCCAAGTCAGCTATGGAAGCTCTAAAGCAAACAAAAGAAAGGAAGTGAACCCGCCCTGTGGCAGGAAGGCTTATGGAGCCACTAAAAAGGCGGAAGGTAAGGTTTATTTGGGAAATAAGCCGAGATGTGAGGAATGCAATTTTTACCATGAAGGTCAATGTCTGAGGCCTAAGTGCGGAAAGTGTGGAAAGGAAGGGCACAGCAAGGATGCCTGTTAGGCGAAGGATCCAGACGAAAAAGATAATGGGAAAATTCCAGGCTGCTACAGGTGTGGTGAAGTAGGGCATTTTAGGAAAGATTGCCCTAGGAAGAACCAAGCAAGGAAGGGTCTTCACGATCGGAGCTCGTGAAGCAAGCCAGGATCCAGATGCGATTACGGGTACGTTCCCTATTAACCAACCTTATGCATCTATTTTTTATTAACACTGGCACCAACTTTAACCTTGCATGCTTAGAACTTAAGAAACTGCTTGGCCTAGTTTCGAGTAGAATAGACGTCCCGTATTCTGTAGAATTGGTGAATGGAAGGTTAGTTTAGTGAAAGAGATGATTAAGGATTATATTTTGGGGACTCAGAAGGCCGGAACCTTCTGTTACCATTGACTTGGGAAGTCATGATATGATAGTCAGCATGGATTGGATATCCAAGTATAGAGCTGAAGTCGTTCGATATAAGGAAAATCAGTCGCATCCCTCTTGCGAATTATGAAACATTTATATTACACAACCTTCTTGCAATAGGTGCAAGGGTACTAGACCGTGGGTCTTCGACATCTCACATTGGTCGAATAGACACAGAAGCGCCTCCGAGTAGACTGCATTGCCTTCCTAGTGATACGTGGTTGAAAAACGGTGTTCGTTAGTGCATAACTTGATGTTTTTACATAAGTTTAAATTTTGGATAGCCTACTTTTAATCAAAAATGTGTTTTGCAGGTTTGATGGAGTTTAAGGAGCTTTTCAGGAGCTTTACGAGTCACCGGGTCAAAAACCGGAGCACCAGGACGCGTTACGGATCAACCGAGAGTGCAAGAAGCGAAATTTGGAGAGTTGGAGTTCAAGAGGCCGTCGCCGACGGGTCTAGAACATCCCGTCGGCCAAAATACCCGTATCCACACATTTAAACCGTCGGCAAAAAAGCAGAAGTGGGGAACCCGTCGCCGACGGCCCCCCACCCATCGCCGACGGGTTGTGTTTTCCTGAAACGCGAAATTGGGTGATTTTGGGTATAGGAACGATTCTCATTGGTTCATGGGGCATTGAATTCGTAAGTTACACTCTTGGAGAGTTTGAATCACCTATCTTTGAGCCATTATTCAATCACCATTGATCTCTATTACATAGCTACAACACACATCATTCGAATCATCATCAAGATCATCATCAATCATTCACAATCACCAATCCATCCAAACCCTAAACATCACCATAAATCTTCCCACCATCATCATTCACCAAAGCCCTAACCATTCACCATTCCTCCATCATTCAAGCTTCAAGATGGTCCAATTCATGTTTCAAGCATCCGGTGATCAAGTTCCTTCAACCATGGGCGGCTAATCACCTTGGTTTCACCCCGGTGTAGGTAGTTGTTTAATTTAGGGTTTCGAATCATTTCTTGCTTCAACTTTGTGACAAATTGTGTTGATTTTTGAAACCATTGACAACAGTGTTACATTTGTTTCGTATTCTTAAATTGTCGAACGATGTTAAAAGTTATGACTTTACGAAATGGTTATGTGTAGTTATGCATTGTCTTGGTTAGGTTTTACTTGTGTTGATTATAAAGTGCATTCTTGTCCGTTTTTTGAAACGTTGATAGTTATTGGCACCTAAGTCACGGTACACTAAATCCGCTAATCGTATGCAATTGAGTTGAATCTAAAACTTGTAGGAACCCTAGGTTGGCAATTACCGAAACCGGGTGTGAATCCCTTTTATAATTATTGTCTAGTAATCAATTTTTCTTTTAATCGTCAATTATTAGTTGTTGATCAATTAAACCAATTCCGTTAGTTAAATTCACATCTTTCATCAAAACAAAAATACAAAAATATCATAGCAAGCTTCGTAATTCGTGACAATTGTTCTAATTCAATCGAATCCACACACAAGCCACATACTCTTCGTGGTTTGACCCCTTGCTACCACTAACTATCTGTTAAGGGTAATTTGGGCTTATAAATATTATTTTTGACCGGAGCGCGAGATTCCGATCAAATTTTGGCGTCGTTGCCGGGGAGTGCGTGTGCTTTGTGTTTGGATTATTGTTTGAATTTGCATGATTATCTGTTTAATTTGTTTAGATTCTTTTTGTACTTTGTCTTTTTCCTTGTTACGCGGGGCGTGTTACTTGTGCAGGTTACAGGTAGTGCATTCATATGCGAAACTCCGGGAGGACTTCACTGTTAGTCTATGAACCGGAAATCAAAAGAGTTGCAAGAAGAAATCTAGCAAGCCGATTGGAAGCAACACTTGCCTCTGATCAAACCAATCAAACACCACAACTCACACCGACCATTGAAACTGATTCAATGGCAAACCAAAATTCAACCCAAAGCTTTAACCAAAACCAAAACCCGAATCAATTTCAATACCGAAACACTTTCAATCCCGCCCAAAATGTTCAACCTATGCCTCAAGCGTGACCGGGTGGTAACAACAACACCGAACCACCCACACCACCTTTTCAAAACCAAAATACCAACAACACCCAGAGAACACCCCAGCAACAAAACCTTCATCGACAAACTTCCTTACCCATCAACCTTGATGACCGGAATGTCAATTCCGACCATCGAGGTAATCGAGATCGTGTCAATCCCGCGAATGAAGACTCATTCTTCAACATAGACGATTTGAGGAACGCCATCCCCGCTGACGAACCGTATAGTGTTCCCAGTTATCAATCGCTGGACGATGGAGGATATTATGATGATCAGGCTAATGATGACGAAGATTGGGGGTATGTGAATCAAGGCAACATCTACAATGCAAGAAGGTTTGAAGATGATGAGTTTGGCTACCAAAACGCCAATTTTATGGGGAATGATGATTACGGGTATGGGGATAGGAGAAATGAAGGTTACGAAAATAACCGCCAACCACGAAACAACAATCAAAGGAACCGGAACGACGGGTTTTACAACAACAATAACAATGCTAACCCTAACCGGATTCCTCGTTTCGTCGGAGGGGGTAATCAAAGGGGTTACCAAGGTGGCAACCGAAGAGGTGATAGGGGAGGTGATAGAAGGGACAATCGAAGACCGGTCGATCAAGAAGTTAGTGGTCCGCATCGTCGTCAACAACCTCCACGGGGAGTGAATGACCGTTTTCGACCGGTGGTCACCGATAACGACTCTCCAATTGTGTGCGAAAGGAGAATGTTCGATTGCAAGCCCCACTACATCAACATACTTCCCCATTTCAATGGGAGGTCTAATGATGAGCCGTACACACATTTGGCAGAGTTTTCCTCCATTTGTAACACTATCAGGGGGCACAACTTTGCATTGGAGGAGGTCAAGCTTTGATTGTTCCAATTCTCGCTAAAAGACAAGGCAAAGCAATGGTTTCTCACACTTCCGGCGAATAGTATCCGAACATGGGGTGAGATGCAACAAGTCTTTCTGGATGAATACTATTCAATGTCGAAGACCGATGATGCACGGGATGAAATAAGGTCGTTTCGGCAACTATCAAGTGAACCATTGCATGAAGCGTTCACTCGATACAAAGAGTTAATGCGGAAATACCCACATCACCAAATAGAAAAGTGGGAATTGGTGAAGTGTTTTGTACGTGGGTTGGATGATGCGACATGGAATCGCCTCAAGTCGACGAGCAACGGAACTTTATTGAGCAATCACGAAGATGACGATTGGGAATTTCTCGACCGAATGAGTAAGCGATCGAAGGAAAAGGAATCGGCCGATAGAGCCAAGAAACATCCCGTTTCCCGGTCACTTCCCGATCTTGATTCTAAGGACCGAATCTCTACTTTAGAATGGGAGATGGCTCGTATGAAAAAGAAGGAGGTGAATGCGGTCCAATTCGCGGTGTGTGAAGATTGTGGGGATATTGGCCATAGGACCGATCAATGTCCAACGGGGCTGGGTGAGCACACCGAGGAAGTAAATCAAGTGTTCGAGGATAGAAAGAATAATGATATGAATTCGAACACTTATCATCCTGGATTGAGAAACCATCCCAACTTCCGATATGGGAATGCCGCGAATCAAATGAACCCGATCTTCCAACCGGGTAATCAAAGCGGGTCATCATATCAAAATCGCCAAGGTGGGTACCAAAGGAATTACAATAATCAAGGCGGTAATGGAAGCGGGTCGAACAATCAAACCAGTGGTGATGATTTGAGTGCCAAAATGGACGCTTTGTTAAATATAACCAAAGAATCTAACAATGACATTAAGGAGATAAAGAAGACAAACGAGATTCGGGACAAAGCACATGAGGCATTGGCAAAGCAAGTGGCCAACTCGCGGAGGAGATGGCTCAAATGAGGGGAAGCATGGGAAAGCTTCCAAGTGACACCACGGTGAACCCTAAGTTTCAAGGGTCAAGCTCAAGGAACACACGTGAGGTACCAATTAATAAAATTACTTTACGCAGTGGTCTAGTCGTAGATAATGGTGTCAAAACACCATCACCCCAGTTTGTTGAAGGGGTGGTGGAAGATGCTAGTGAGGATGAGAATGAGGATGGTCAAACGGGTCAAAATAAAAATGACTTGAAAAAGAATAATAACACTCCCATTGTGACCATACCCGTCCCCCAAGGCTAAGGAAAAGGGTGTGGAGGCTAATACCGCCCCTTATCTCGAAGCATTGAAGGGACCCGTGAAGAAAGTTGTAAACAAAAGAGGTCCACAACAAGAAGAGTTGTTGGAAATTTTCAAACAAGTAAAAATTAATTTACCTCTTTTGGATGCAATAAAACAAGTACCGTCTTATACTAAGTACTTGAAAGAATTGTGTACCCAGAAACGGACTCGTAAATTTCCTAAAAAAATATATTTAACCGAAAATGTGAGTTCGATTCTTTCGGGTGCACTTCCACCTAAGCTCCAAGATCCGGGTGCACCTATCATTTCAATTCAAGTAGGTGATTTTAAAATCAACCGGGCACTTCTAGATCTTGGTGCTAGCGTGAGCATTCTACCGGGTAGTTTGTATGACCAATACGAGTTTGGTCCACTTCAATCATCAAACACCGCCGTGGTGTTAGCCTATTTGACACCCAAACTACCCCGTGGAATTGTTTCGGATGTGATAGTAAAAATCGAGGATTTTTACTATCCGGTGGACTTTTTGGTACTTGATTATGTGGCCAAGGACCCAACCAAGCAACCTACGGTGATTTTGGGTCGACCGTTCTTAGCAACCGCAAATTCTCAAATTGATTGCAAAACAGGAACGGTTGACATGACATTTGGAAACCAAAGGTTGAGGTTGCATGTTTTTTCCAGACTTATGAACCCTCCAGTTGATGATGAATGCTATATGGCGGACATTGTTGACACGTGTATACCTCTTTGCGACACAGTCGTGGATGGGGAAAACACAATGGAGGATTGTTATATGTTTGACAGGTCACAGGTGGAGATGGATAAGAGCATAGACGAGGAAGTGAAAAGTTTGGAGGTGCTTGCGGTTAGAGAGGGAAAACCGACATGGACGTACCAAGTTGAGAGTTTACCGGAGAGCATTGATACCAAGTTGAAGCCGTCGTTAGTAGAGCCTCCGGAGGTTGAATTGAAAGCATTGCCGAAGCATCTCAAGTATGCTTATGTTGGTGAAGGCAATACACTCCCGGTTATCATTGCATCAAACTTAACCGAGGAGCAAGAGGAGAAATTGATGAGTGTTTTGGTCACCAATCGGGCGGCGATTGGATGGACCATTGCTGATTTGAAGGGTATTAGTCCCTCGATGGTGATGCACAAAATCATCACGGAAGAGAATGTGACTCCCGTTCGAGATGCACAACGGAGATTGAATCCGAATATGCGGGAGGTGGTGAAAAAGGAAGTGCTGAAATGGCTTGATGCGGGTATCATTTATCCGATCTCGGATAGCCAATGGGTGAGCCCAACATAGACGGTTCCTAAGAAAGCGGGTATACAAGTCGTCAAAAATGACGCAGGTGAAGAGGTAGCCACTCGGCCGGTAACCGGGTGGCGAATTTGTATTGATTATAGGAAGTTGAATACCGCAACTTCCAAATATCATTTTCCTTTACCGTTCATTAACCAAATTGTTGAGAAATTATCGGGGCAACAATTTTATTGCTTCTTAGATGGCTATTCTGGTTATAACCAAATTGCCATCCATCCAGAAGATCAATCAAAGACCACGTTTGCTTGTCCCTACGGCACCTTCGCATTTAGGCGAATGCCGTTTGGATTATGTAACGCCCCCGCCACCTTCCAAATGTGTATGATGAGTATCTTTTCAGATATGGTGGGGAAGTCTTTGGAAATCTTCATGGATGATTTTTCAATTTTTGGGTCATCATTTGAGGCTTGTTTGGACCAACTAGACAAAGTATTAAAAAGATGTGTCGAAACTAGTTTGGTCCTAAGTTGGGAAAAGAGCCATTTTATGGTTCAAGAGGGAATCGTGTTGGGACACGTAGTGTCGAGTCGTGGGATAGAGGTCGATCGTGCAAAGGTACAAGTTATATCCACTTTGCCGTATCCCACAAGTGTTAAAGGTGTTAGGTCATTTCTAGGTCATGCGGGTTTTTATCGACGGTTTATTAAGGGTTTTAGTGATATAACCAAGCCTTTGTGTAACTTGTTGTTAAAAGATCAACCGTTTGATTTTAATGAAAATTGTCAAAACGCATTTAACAAGTTAAAAGAAAAGTTAGTTGAGGCCCCAATCTTGCAATCGCCAAATTGGTCTTTACCCTTTGAAATTATGTGCGATGCAAGTGATTATGCGGTGGGGGCCGTGTTGGGACAACGGGTTAACAAGAAACCCGTTGCCATATACTATGCAAGTAAGACTCTTTCGGATGCACAATTGAATTACACCACCACCAAAAAAGAGCTACTCGCGGTGGTATATGCATTGGACAAATTTCGGTCATACATATAGGGTAGTAAAGTGATTATTTATACTGATCACACTGCTGTCAGGTACCTCATGTAGAAAAAGGATGCAAAACCGAGATTGATTCGATGGGTGTTGTTGCTCCAAGAGTTTGATTTGGAGATACGGGACAAAAAGGGTACCGAGAATGTGGTAGCGGACCATTTGTCCCGGTTGATGGTTGAAGAAGATCCTAAAGCAGTAGAGATCAACGAGTCGTTTCCCGATGAGCATATTATGAAATTGGATAAGTTACCTTGGTATGCTAACATTGTGAATTATCTTGTTACAGGTGATGGGATAGACGGAAGAGGCAACATTTCATGTCTCAAATCAAGTATTACTGGTTGGAAGAACCGCATTTGTGGAAAGAGTGTGCGGATCAAGTGATTAGAAGATGCATAGACGATGAGGAAATTCCAAGCGTGTTGCAGCATCTACATTCATTTGCGTGTGGTGGCCATTTTAGTGGCCACAAAATGGGTCATAAAGTGTTGAATAGTGGCCTTTATTGGCCAACTATTTTTAAAGATGCAAATGAGTTTTCCAAAAATTGTGTAGAGTGCCAGAAATTAGGGGGTATCTCAAAAAGGGATGAGATGCCCATGCAACCAATCCTCGTAGTCGACATTTTCGATGTGTGGGGTATTGATTTCATGGGCCCATTCCCTAATTCTTATGGCCATTTGTATATCTTGGTAGCCGTTGACTACGTGTCCAAGTGGGTCGAAGCAATAGCCACCAAGACGAACGACCATTCCGTAGTTTGTAATTTCGTTCAAACCAATATTTTTTCAAGGTTTGGTATTCCTCGTGTCATCATAAGTGACGGAGGATCTCATTTCAAAAACTTTCGGTTTGGAAAACTCTTAAAACGGTTTGGTGTTGACCATAGAATTGCTACCCCCTATCACCCGCAAACAAGCGGGCAAGTTGAGGTGTCAAATAGGCAAATCAAAGAGATTTTGCAAAAGACCGTGAGGGCGGACTGTAAGGATTGGTCAATTAAATTGAACGATCCTTTATGGGCCTACCGTACGGCACATAAGACACCCATTGGCACTACACCTTACCGGTTGGTTTATGGTAAAAATTGTCATTTACCGGTCGAACTTGTGCACAAATCATTATGGGATATTAAAGAGGTTAATGTTCAATATGATGATGCAGGTAAGGAACGGAAACTCAAGCTATGCGAGTTGGAGGAGCTAAGGGAAATGGCATATGAATGCGCGTCCAAGTACAAGGATGGGATGAAGAAGGCGCATGATGCCAAATTGAGGAAGAAAGAGTTCGAGATTGGGCAAAATGTGTGGCTCTGCAATTCAAAACTCAAGTTTTTTCTCGGAAAGCTCCGAAGCAAATGGATGGGACCCTATGTGATCACCCGGATCAGACAATTGTGTGATGTTACAATCGAGGACCCGAAGGATGGGTCACGACAAACGGTTAACGGTCATCGGCTAAAACCGTTCCTCGATGGTAACGAAAAGGTAGATGAGAATAAGGAATTGGTGAGCTTTGTAGTAAGCACACCGATTTATGAGGTCGACTGAAAAAGGACCGGTAATATTTTGTGTAGAGTTATGTATAATATTTTATTTGTTTGAGTGCTTTGGGTATAATTGTTTTCGTGTCGTACTAACCCCTTTTGATTGTGTGAAGTCCGGACATCCCGAACGAGTTTTGAAGACGTAAGGTATGTTTTTTAGACTTTGTTATGTGCATTGAGGACAATACACGACTTTTTGGTGGGTGGTAGGGCCGTTGACGGTTCTCGCCTTTTCAAATTTTAACTTATAAAAAAATTACAAAAAAGATTTTTAATAATTTTTAGGAATTTTTAATGTATAGAGTCCCTTTATTAAAAGTTCATAAAATTCTCCCTATTTTTCAAAAAAAAAATTGAAAAATAAAAAAATGCCAAAACCAATACCCGTCGGCGACGGGGTGTTGCCCGTCCCGGACGGGCTCTCGTTAGCGCCGTCGCATGCCAAACCCCGTAGACAGACGGATAAGCCGTTGCCCACACACCCCTTATTCCTTGCCCGTCGGCGACCGGGTGGGACCCGTCGGCGACGGGTTGCCGATTACGCTGCGATTCTGACTCGTTTTTGCACCCTTTACTCGAACCCAATACCCTTTAAACCTTTTAAAACACACCCAAGTGCAATAGTGACCATATGATTCGACTCCCAACACCCCCATATCATTCAACTTCTCTAAACTCCTGCTCTCTCTCTCTTAAATCACCCTTTTCAACTTTATCTTCTCCACAAACCCACTAAGCACCCTAAACCTTCAAGCTCTCATAACTTCTTCAATTCTAAACCAAATCACCTGATTTTTGGGTCCATCTTGCGTGATTTTTCGAGAGGAACAAAACCCCCATCACGGTTTTCATCAACTCTTGCTAGTTTGCAAGATTTCTGAGCGTGTAGTTTCGGGTTTTTGAAGGGGTGTTCATCAAGTTGCTTGCTTTACATCTTTTTCTTAGTTCTTCTTGTTTACAACACTAAAGGTACGGATTTTACTCAAAGTTATGCATGGTTATCATATGTTAGTTGTTTTTCTTCTGAAATTTTAAACTTGTTAGTTTAAGAGTAGGTTGTTTAAACAATGTATGTTGTTCTAGCATGAATTTAAGTATGATTGGTTGTTTTGGATGGAATTTGAGCATGTTATAACCATAGTGAAGTGATTACACTTGTTATTTACATGATTGAACATGAAGGTGATGTTGAACTTTGTTGAACTTACAAGAAATTGCGAGTTAATAAGTAAAATTGATAGGTATATGATAAAATGAGCGACTTTGGAAGTTTAAAAAGGCGATTTTGCATCTACTTGTTAATTAAAACTTCAACATCACACATCATGTTCAAAGTTTGAAAATTTAGTGAAGGATGGGGTTTATATTGATGCTTTGCTTGTTTTGTGATTGTAGTATGGCTGGAGGAAGGAAAAAGCAAAAGACTACAGGGCAAGGCTCATCGTCTGGAGTGGGATCTTCTTCCGGTTTAATACCGAAGAAGTGGGAGCAACTAAGCTCCGTAGAAGAGGGTGATGCAAGACTTTTTAGGCAAGATTGGGCGTGGGAAAAATTCAGGGATAGTAGAAGCGCTCAAGTATGGGATGATGAGAAGAATAAACCTTTATCAGCGTATCAAGATAGGAAGATGTAGGCCAAACTTTGGAACTGGAAGATGGTCAATGGTGTGAACACTTCGGTACCGGAAAGGATTATATGTGAAAGGGTTGTGAATGTGGAAGAGTTTAGACAAATTGGAATTGTGCAAATGTTCGAGCGTCAAGGATGGGAGAGAGTGCTCGATTGGTGTGAAGACAACACTTCGCGGGTGTATTTAGCGGAGGTGTGCGAATGGTTGTCAACGTTGACGTTCATGAATAAGGATGGTCCTCCCGCTCAGTGGAAATTGGTTGGTAAGACAAGCCGAGGGGCAATGACGATGTCCTTCGAAATGATTAATTGCATCGCTCGCTTTGACTCTTTGGGGGTGCAAGCATATGACTATCCAGCCATTGAACAATTTTTGGATAATCATATGAACGATGGTGATTCGGAACAAATGACAGCGGTTATCTTACCATACAATGACGGGGGAGAGGCTAAAAGAACTCAAATGACGATTGAGGGGAAAATTCTTCAAGGAATTTCCCTACAGAATGTGATGCTGAGATTCGGTGATCGAGGAGGATTGAGAGCAAGCGATTGTAGGGTTGTCCATTCATTGTTGTATGGGACACCTACATTGTCATGGAGGCATATCATAATGATGAATACATGGATCACCCGGGAGGCATCTCAAAGGCGTTTTATTCCATATGCACGCCTCATCAGTGCTATGATCATCTAGCAGAATTGTTTGCACCCGGAATCGCTTTGGGTATCCAAACCTCTGGAAGAATTCAACATAGCAACAATGAGGAAAAATTGGAAGATAGATGTAAACCTGTCGGGAAACAAATATGTGGTGACTGACAAATTGGGTCACAGGTATGATTTTGTTAATCCAGATGCACAGCAAGGAGCTGGGGGAGATGAGGAGATGTTTGACGAAGAAGACGAGACTGAGCCTTCTGGTCCACGGGGACCACAACAGAGGTACATGAGGCCACACAGGGAGATTAATGCAGATGTGGCAGGTTTTGTGAAACAAAGAAAAGGGCCGTCGTTCAGAAATTTTAACCGCGGGCAACAAGCGGTTTATGATAATGTCTCGGCATGTATAGGGAGGGCCGAGAATATAATAGGAGGAGAGAGAACTGGGAAGAGATGCACGGGGCCTACACGCAAGAACAGTGGGCTTCCCAAGCATCCTATCGTGAGAGGATGGAGAAACGTATGGAAGAGCAACAAGCGCTTCAAAGATCTCACATGGAACGCTTGTTACAATTGCAAGAAGAAGATATGGCCCAAAGACGGGCATGGGAAGAAAGGGAGGAAAAAGCACGGCACGAGCGAAACACGTTGGAGGACAACCGTTGGAGTGCCTTATTAGTCTCACAGGAAACGACTATTAATAATGCCAAAATCCTCCACGATCAGGAGAGACATCGAAGAGACTATGAGGCCGGCCTTCCTTATGTCGAGCACTCGGGGTGGAACGACTACCCCAATCTCCCTGTTCCACAAAGCCCATCCGACCCATCTCCTCACTGGCCCGAAGCCGTAGGCTCCAGCTTCATTCCGATTCCCTATCAGCCACCACCTCAAGGAGAGCCGAGCCCACTTGATAACTACAGGGAGATGTTTGAGGCCCTCACTGGTTATCCATACCAGCCAAACCCGCCAGTTGATCCCAACGAGAGATATCAGCGGTGAAGGCAAGGTATGTTTTGTGTTGTTGTTGTTGTATACTTTAGTTTCTTTATTTTTTTTTTTTTGTTATTAGTTATTTTTGCCTAGTTAAATGAATGTTGTGGGTGTGTTCCCTATATAACCCTCACGAGACCTCTCGTCCTCCCAAGCTATTGGGGGTTTAAAAGGGCTTGTTGCATAAGCTAAATGCAACCGTGATTCCTACGAAAGTGAGTTAGGCTTGTTATTGTTGTAACTTATTTTTCCACAAAAATCAAGGTAATTTAACGCATGATTTGGTAACACTTTTATAAAAATAGTAGAACTAACCACCTAACAAATTTCAATGGTTGTGAGAAGCATGCTTCTACACAAGGGTTAGAATTTGTAGGTACATGATGTTCGAGAGGCAACCGTTTTTATGAAGAGAAGAAGAAGATATGGGCATCAAGCGACAAAAATCAGGTGCATGCGTTTCCTTTCTACCTTGATTCTTAGTTTAGTAATAAGTGGATTGTATTCTGTATTTTATTTTTCCGAGGTGAAATTTTAGGAAGGGTAGTCGTGTCACATCCCTTGTGCGTTTTTAAAAAAACTCTAGTTCTTACACATTGAGGACAATGTTTACCTCAAGTGTGGGGATGGGGGAGTAGTAAAAGTTTTCGATTTTGACCCGTTCATTTAAATACTACACATTGAGGACAATGTTTACCTCAAGTGTGGGGATGGGGGAAAATTTCAAAAAAATTCAAAAATTTCTTGTTTCAAAAGCGATCTTAAAAGCACAAGTAACTAAGTCAACGAGGGATGGCACAACCCATTTGGTCTTTTATCATGGTCAAGTTCAAATTAATAAACATAACGGGTATTTAGCGGGTGATTATTTGGGAATAATTCGCCTAAGGAACTAGCATTCTATGCATATCACATATCATACCCTTATACGTGAGGTTTTGAGCCACTTTTATATCATAGATTTACATTTACATGTTTCTTTGTTTGAGTGGACCATTAGTCGCGTATTGTAGAACTTGCAACTTTTGATACGTTTGAGACCATAGACTGAATACAAGCACGAGAATGATTAAGGCATTAGGTAAACCTTTTCCTTTTACACCATTTTTATATCCTTACCCAAAAATTATCCCCTATTAGCCAATTTTGAGCCTAATCCCTTCGTTTGATCACCCTTTAGCCAGTAACCTTAAAACCTTTTTCTTTTAAACCCGTGTGATGGAAATTAGATTATAGGAGTTAAATTTGTATAGTGGTATTTGTTTGTTTGCATATAAAAAAATCAGAAAATATACGAAAAAGAATAGAAAAATCATTGAGAAAAGAACAAAAAAAATTGTGTTTCTAGTTGTTGAATAAAAGGTGAAAATCATTGCCTTATAGTTGATGTTTATAGTTTACTTGAGTTTAGAATAGTTGTGTTGTAATAAAAATCGAATTTTCATCACCTTAGCTACTCTAAATATCCCATTTCCTACCTTTAGCCCAGCCCCGTTACAACCCTTACAAAGACCTTATGACTTGTGCTTAGTATTCGTGATCGGTGGTGGAGAATGATTGAGTTGCAAGCCTATGCGGGTACGTGTTCTAATCGGTGTTGAGTGATTAATTGTTGAAGTGCTAATACATTATACACATTAGCCATTTTTTAAGCCGAGTAGAGAGAACATTGTGAGGGATATGCATGACTTGTTAGTTTTACGGGCGGGTTAATCTTGGATAACCATTATTATATGTGATTATTCACTTGACCGGTAAATATGTGGAAATTGTAAAGAATGTGAACTTTTCTATGACAATAGACCTTAACCTTCGTCTCGGGAATGGGAAGTGTATTCGTTGTTCGACCCACGTGAAAGTGAAAAACAGATTTGCCTGAGGGCAAGCAAAAGACAAGTGTGGGGATGTGATACGTGGTTGAAAACCGGTGTTCGTTAGTGCATAACTTGATGTTTTTACATAAGTTTTAATTTCGGATAGCCTAATTTTAATCAAAAATGTGTTTTGCAGGTTTGATGGAGTTTAAGGAGCTTTTCGGGAGCTTTACGAGTCACCGGGTCGAAAACCGGAGCACCAGGACGCGTTACGGATCAACCGAGAGTGCAAGAAGTGAAATTTGGAGAGTTGGAGTTTAAGAGGCCGTCGTCGACGGGTCTAGGGCCGTCCCGGACGGGCTCTAGAACATCCCGTCGGCCAAAATACCCGTATCCAGACATTTAAACCGTCGGCAGAAAAGCAGAAGTGGGGAACCCGTCGCCGACGGTCCCCCACCCGTCGCCGACGGGTTGTGTTTTCCTGAAACGCGAAATTGGGTGATTTTAGGTATAGAAACGATTCTCATTGGTTCATGGGGCATTGAATTCGTAAGTTACACTCTTGGATAGTTTGAATCACCTATCTTGGAGCCATTATTCAATCACCATTGATCTCTATTACATAGCTACAACACACATCATCCGAATCATCACCAAGATCATCATCAATCATTCACAATCACCAATCCATCCAATCCCTAAACATCACCATAAATCTTCCCACCATCATCATTCACCAAAGCCCTAACCATTCACCATTCCTCCATCATTCAAGCTTCAATATGGTCCAATTCATGTTTCAAGCATCCGGTGATCAAGTTCCTTCAACCATGGGCGGCTAATCACCTTGGTTTCACCCCGGTGTAGGTAGTTGTTTAATTTAGGGTTTCGAATCGTTTCTTGCTTCAACTTTGTGACAAATTGTGTTGATTTTTGAAACCATTGACAATAGTGTTACATTTGTTTCGTATTCGTAAATTGTCGAACGATGTTAAAAGTTATGACTTTACGAAATGGTTATGTGTAGTTATGCATTGTCTTGGTTAGGTTTTACTTGTGTTGATAACAAAGTGCATTCTTGTCCGTTTTTCGAAACGTTGATAGTTATTGGTACCTAAGTCACGGTACACTAAATCCGCTAATCGTATGCAATTGAGTTGAATCTAAAACTTGTAGGAACCCTAGGTTGGCAATTACCGAAACCGGGTGTGAATCCCTTTTATAATTATTGTCTAGTAATCAATTTTTCTTTCAATCGTCAATTATTTGTTATTGATCAATTAAACCAATTCCGTTAGTTAAATTCACATCTTTCATCAAAACAATAATACAAAAATATCATAGCAAGCTTCGTAATTCATGACAATTGTTCAAATTCAATCGAATCCACACACAAACCACATACTCTTCGTGGTTCGACCCCTTGCTACCACTAACTATATGTTAAGGGTAATTTGGGCTTATAAATATTATCTTTGACCGGAGCGCGACATTCCGATCACCTAGCTCATGTTGCCGATAAGAAGACCAAGGAGCTGGAGGTAGAAGACAACCCCGTGGTGGAGGAATTTCTAGAAGCCTTTCCTGAAGACTTGCCAGGAATACCCCTCAACGAAGTTTAGGATAAACCTCGTGCCAGGAGGGGCACCAGTGATAAGATGACGCCTTACCGACTAGTTTCGTCCGAGATACAAGAGCCTCGGATGCAGCTGTGTGAGCTGCTAGATAGAAGAAATCTACCAGGCTGAGTTTCTCACCTTGGGAAGCCCCAGTGTTATTCGTTAGGAAATAGGACAACAGTTTTTACACGCGAACATAGCCTAATCTGAGAGGAACTCAGAGGGAATAATGAGGGAGAAAAGAATTACGCATAGGTTATGTAACACCCTAGTTACTATTAAGCGATTTTATATGTAAATACCAACAATTAGATGTGTAGTTAAGAATACACATACTACAAAAATACGGGTTTATTAAAACTTTTACAAATTATAATTTATTCTACATAACGTGATCGAAACTCGTTGTTTAAATTTTACTCATAGATTCAATATTCATTCCAGAATTTCGATTATGATTGTTCATCATAATCTCAAAGTATCACCAAATCTTAAAATTCGACATACCTTGTGATCCCCACGACTAGGTGATCATTTATATGTGTTCATGCATCCGATTCGGGCTAGATTTGATCTTCAATTTGTTAGTTTTGTTGAAGTTAGGGTTTGAGCTCCCTAAAGCTCTTCCTGGTCGATCCCCACACACGCACACACACTCTTGTGTGTGTGTTGTGTTTTGTTTTTAAGTTTTTAATTCCATTTTCAAGTTACCCGGCTTTGGTCCCTCGTGTTTGGTTAGTTATTAATTAGGTCACAACCTAATTATTTTCGATAATATTCCTACTTATTAACTAGGTTTAATATTCCTAGTTAACTTAGCGGGTCCGGGAATATTTATGACTAAGTTTATTTTAGGTCCCTTTAGCCCGGGCCTTTTTATCCATTTTATTTCCTTAAAAGCTTTTATTCACTTTTTCTTTAATATTAGGATTAATTATTTAAATCCTAATATTTACCGGGTAGAATTTACCACTAACGGTACTTTACCCGTCTTTTAGTGCTAATGTGGTTTGATCACCAAACCCATTTTCGGTGTGTTACAAGTCTACCCCCCTTAAAGAGGTTTCGTCCTCGAAACCTTTTCTTACATAATTCATTGAGTTTCAACCCAATGTATATAAACTGAGTAACCTTCTAAGCATTACTCACACATTGACCATTTGTTGGTGTCATCAGACAATTATGGTAACATCTTTTAATTACACATCATATGTGTCTTTTATGCGAATTAACGCAATTCAGGATAACGCCTTCTTGTTATTTCGACTTGTTTGGTTAACTTAGTGAAATCCATCGCCTTATACTTTCGGATTCTTTGTGAATCTATTATTTTCACCCATTTGGATGTTTCTAGTGAGATCTTTCACTTTTACAAACAGACCCTTTCCTTTACGTACTTATTCATTTGGTTCATTCATACAGAACTCGCCGCAAAAATGAATTTCCTGATTTTATCTTATATATTTAGCACTATCTAGATGTGCTATTAACGCAATTCTACAAGGCATATTACCACATACCTTTCGGCTTATCCTTTTATCGTGCTTTTACTCTAACTAACTTCCCAACACTTTGTTTGTGTTGTCTTGTGATCGCTCAGTTTAGGCGATCAATACTTTTTGTTATTATGACCTCATGGACCATCACTACCGTTTTGTACTCACTTACCTTTATTATTTGGCTTGACTGAGTAGCCATTTGGCCACTTGGTCATACACGCTTATCAACTATGATTATTTCACTCTAATCTTAATATAGATAGCGTGTTGAACACTTTCTTAATTTAAATATTGACCTTAACCGGCCTCACTGACTAGTCTTATTAGTCCAGTTACTTTATACCCATCTCTCGGGCTACTATGTGATTTTATTTCACATAACTTTCCTGACCGTGATCGCGTTACATCGTGTTTTAGGTTTATTTCCCAATCATCTCATACTATATATGTTTGATAAAACGTTGTTTTTGACTAAAACGGAATTTTAGTTTAATGTTTTATCTTTAATTTATGTCAAGCAATTTTGACGACTTGGCATTTATTCTTTTACAGTCTTTGTTTTACGCGAGGATTCTCACTGGTTCTCTCGCTTCATTTCTATATTCCGACTTTGTCCTCGAGTTTGACGTTTTACAAAAACGACTCGTTTAGGGACATATTCGCATTTTCCGGGTTCGAGTGTAAGTACACTCCCTCCCAATGCTTGTCTATATCATTTTTCATGCTTGCGTTTTCTGGGTTCGAGTGTAAGTACACTCCCTCCCAATACTTGTCTATATCATTTTTCATGCTTGCGTTTTCTGGGTTCGAGTGTAAGTACACTCCCTCCCAATATTTGTCTAAATCATTTTTCATGCTTCTTTGTCCCTTCACTCGGGCTCATCATCCTAATGTAATACGCTTCCGTCACCCGGCTGTGCGTTTACATTATTATTAATTATTTTGCTCATTTGATTCATTTGGGTACTTTTACGTTAGTCCCATTCACACCACCCTTACTACATCGGATGTAAACGTGTCCGCCATAAGAAGTTCATGGTATTATATGCCACTACTTACTTGGCCAGAGTAAGCGATTAACACATGACACACATGACCTTTTTATAGTTTTCACATCACGCCCTATGTAAGTAACGCCTCTATTTGTTTCTCTTGGAAACAATATCCCGAATACATTTTCTATTCGGGTTTTTCCAAGTTTTTAATCTACATATGCAACTTTCAATTTCTACTTATTTGTTGCATATTACTATTTGTGCGATTATTTAAAATGTGCACCTGGTAATGTTTGCCCCAACGGGCGTTCCTTGCCATTAACCTTGTTCGCGGTCGTTACGCGATTTAGTCCTCGGTGAGCATGCTCCTCTCGTCATGCTTCGGACCGTTCCATCATGATATCCACAATTCGTTTAACTCTCGTCGTCTTCAAACGCGAGTGTCCTTCAATTAAAACATTCGCAAAGTTAGTAACGTCAACTTCAATAATCGCCCGTATTATAATACAAGGCTTTTTCTACTATACGCGTCAACGCGCGCATTTTCGTCAACTATATCAATCATTTTAATTGGGGTAACGTGTATCACACGATAGCCCTATGTGTTGTTTACAACACTTTAGCATGCTAAACTATTAACATACTTGTACTTACCGGAATTGCGATCAAGCTTCGAACCGAACACTATTCTTTGTCAAGAGCATAAGGTTTAAGTCCAAGCATGGTTCCTCCCCACCATACTCGAATCTCTTAAACCAAGGCTCTGATACCAACTTGTAACACCCTAGTTACTATTAAGCGATTTTATATGTAAATACCAACAATTAGATGTGTAGTTAAGACTACACATACTACAAAAATACGGGTTTATTAAAACTTTTACAAATTATAATTTATTCTACATAACGTGATCGAAACTCGTTGTTTAAATTTTACAACGTGGCAAAGTGCGGAAGCATGTAACTGTATCGTGTTCGGTTCTTCGTTGAACTTGATCGTCTTCCGGCATCCAAGGTGTACCTACATTTCATAAACATGAAATGCTTTAGTCATACAGGGCTTAAAACGTGTCTAAACGAGTCCGAGAAACAATTGATAACAAAAACAAAAATTTCAACCTGGCCTCCACCGTAACTTACGGTGACACCGTAAGTTACGGTGGCCTCTGAATGTTAATTCCCCCCACCGTAAAAAAAGGGGAATCTACCGTAGCTTTTTCATCTCCACCGTAACTTACGGTGGCACCGTAAGTTACGGTGGCCCCTGCATTCCAGCTTTCCATTTTTCCGTAATTGGCACGAAATCTTTCGTATCTTTCAAACCGCTTATCCGTTTGACCTACCGTTTCTTCCTATATGATTGTAATTTAATTCTCCATCATATGGAGTTAAAATCCGACATCCGGCTTGATAAAATTTAAGACTTTTAAGTCTTCGGCTTATTACTCTTTTACCAAAATTTGACCCGTTCGTGATTTTATCAAACATACAAGTTTGTTTGACCCTTAATTCTCATAAGTCTATTAAATTCAATGATGTCTAACATATTAGGTTCCAATTATAGAATTATATATCTTCTTTAACCCATTTTCACCCATATGCTTATTTTAACCCGTTTGAGGTATTTAAGCATATTTTAAGCACCAATTGCTTTCATTCATTTCCAAATACATATGTCCACATTTCTTATCAAAGAATCTTCCACCACAACTATATTTGTGGTGGATTCAATGTGGTGACTTATATATATCAAAAATTTACCCTTCAAATCGTTATTTTACGGCAAAGACTCAAATAGAGCCATTTGACTAACGTTTTACATCCTTCAACTTTTATACTCATCCTAAGTAATTATCTAATTGTAAAACTCGTTTCCAAACAACCTTTAAGGGTTGTTTGTTCAATTTAGCCTACAAGGGCGTTTTGGTCAACATTAGTCCTTCATTTACGACGAATGACTTTTAGTTACTTGTTTAACCCAAACTCCGATCTTTTAACTATGATTTTATTTGAAAGGGCACTAGGCCTTTCAAATATAATGACCATCGTCCGTAACATTTGGTTTACCTATTAGGGTAATCAAAAACTTATTCTAGACTTCGTTTAACTCTCATTAGTCTTACATTTAAATGAGAGTTATCTTATTATGCGTACCTGGCTCGGATCATTACATTGACCCATTTAAGTACCTTGCCTCGATATCTACTAAGTAATAGCGATGTAAATATCCACTCGATATTTATTTCTGAAATTAAACAACTCATCAAACCATTAGTCGATATTGTCAAAAAGTGATATTTTCACCTTTTGACCCGTTGGTCTAAGTGACCGATGATATTGGCGAGATAAAGCTTATTGCCATCTCGTCTACACGACTCGTTCCAATTTACACCGCACGGTCGTTTTAACTATAATTCACCTCTTAACGCTTTTTGGCCTATTAAGGCTTACGAAATATGTATCTTTCAAAAACCGATAATTATTGTCAACAAGTGTCCAAATTTCAATTTTTACCCTTATTGGTTATCTTGTTCCGTACGACTACACGCCGGAAACACCATATCTCAATTTCCCATTTGTCTTGTTCGAAATCAAAACAACAAAAGGACATTCTAAACTATATGACTAGTGTAAGCTATACTTACCTTGCATCCGAATTATGCTTTTCCGTCATTCTTGCTTCGTTTGACCCGCTTCCTTCCCCAAGCCTTCACCTAGCTTGCCAAGCGTCAAACTATCATTGTAATTGTAAGATGGTTAGGTTAGTCATAATCATTTACGACTATTCCATCCTACTCTTCTTATATCGAATTTACCATCCGATCATACACTTGGTCGATTTGACTTTTTAAGGTCAATCGACTTATCAACTTATTCATTGCATATTTTCACTCTAATTTCAACACTTTAGTTTTCATTTAGGCATTTTAACAAACACCTAATGTGCATACATTGTTTTTACACATTTTACAACTAGGTAACATGATTTCAAGCATCTATATCACGATCTTAACATCAATTCTTTTATATCATATAACAACCCATTTCATGGTAAATATGATTTATGTACCCAAACACCTAAATTGTTCAAGTACTTTGTCTTACTAACTAATATGACGATTCCAATCACAAGTTTGACACTAACATCATCATATCATAAAAACCCATCTCAAGTCATGTATGTTCAACACTCAAACTTGCAAATTGTTCAAGTATCTTGTTTCTACTAGCAACTATGATGATTTTAAACATGTGTAAACCATCATCTTCACTACATAATCAAAACCCACTTAGCACATAATAGGTTAATTATCAAATCCCTAGTTTTAACACCAATTCTCCAAGTTTTCAACTAGGGTTTGTTTCTAAACAAGGATTTCAACACAATAGCACTCATAGATTCAATATTCATTCCAGAATTTCGATTATGATTGTTCATCATAATCTCAAAGTATCACCAAATCTTAAAATTCGACATACCTTGTGATCCCCACGACTAGGTGATCATTTATATGTGTTCATGCATCCGATTCGGGCTAGATTTGATCTTCAATTTGTTAGTTTTGTTGAAGTTAGGGTTTGAGCTCCCTAAAGCTCTTCCTGGTCGATCCCCACACACGCACACACACTCTTGTGTGTGTGTTGTGTTTTGTTTTTAAGTTTTTAATTCCATTTTCAAGTTACCCGGCTTTGGTCCCTCGTGTTTGGTTAGTTATTAATTAGGTCACAACCTAATTATTTTCGATAATATTCCTACTTATTAACTAGGTTTAATATTCCTAGTTAACTTAGCGGGTCCGGGAATATTTATGACTAAGTTTATTTTAGGTCCCTTTAGCCCGGGCCTTTTTATCCATTTTATTTCCTTAAAAGCTTTTATTCACTTTTTATTTAATATTAGGATTAATTATTTAAATCCTAATATTTACCGGGTAGAATTTACCACTAACGGTACTTTACCCGTCTTTTAGTGCTAATGTGGTTTGATCACCAAACCCATTTTCGGGGTGTTACAGGTTTCAGGGAGATAGACAACTAACCAACAAGAACCGGTACCCCTTACCGAGAACTGATGACTAGTCAACCAACTACAAGATCCCAGCTACTACTCCAAGATGGAATTAAGGACATGGTGTCCTTAGTTAAGGACACAAGAAGAAAGTTGACAGTTTCCACTTTGCATCAATTCCAGAGAATTGGATATCAAGGATCGGTATCCTTTGCCTAGGATTAATGACATGAACAGACAAATCGTCAAGTTCTAGCTACCACTCAAAGGTCGACTTGAGGACAGGATGTCCTCAACTGCGAATGCAAGAAGGAAATATCCTTAAAATGACCTTTAGGACTCGTTTCGAGCATTACGAGTTCCTTGTCATACCATTTGGCTTAACACATGCATCGACAGTATTCATGGACCTCATGAATCGAATTTGTAAGCTATACCTGGCTAGATCGTGATTATATTTATTGACTACATTCTTAACGACCAAGGACGGTCGTGAGCAACATCTGCAATTTACCTTGCGACTCTTAGAGAAAGAACAATTATGTGCTAGGATGTCGAGGGGCGGATTTTGAATTCGCGAGGTAAGAACTTTAGGATACATGGTGGATAAGAATGAGATTCATGCCAACCCTGCAATCAAGAGCTAAGGAGTCAGAGTTGCAATTATGTGACGCTTCTAGACAAAGTCTCGAATGCGCGTCGATGCAACGAGACCACGGCATTGCATACGCGTCACGTAGATTAAGGAATCATGATAAGAAACCTTGAACAAGATACAGTAATTGCGCGCCACAAATTTGACGTCATTACCTGTAAGAAAACGTTGCATGACCTTTACTGATCACAAGGGTTGCAGCACATCGTTGATCGTAAGAATTTAAATATTAACGAAGATGGACTGAGCTACTGAACGATGCAGACTGTATGGACATGTTACATGCTTGTGTCATAAACCTTGATGAAAAGATTGGAACACTCACTTGCCCTTAGTGGAGTTTTCCTACAACAGTAGTTATCACACCGCTGTTTAAACCGCTTTGTGTGAAGCTTTAGATAGAACATAATAATTCGATCCCCGTTGTGTTGAACGGAGACCAGAGATAAGCAATCTACTGGCCCGAGTTGGTTCAGGAAAATTAGAGGCAAGATCGTTCAGATATGTGATCATATCAAGACAGCCCGCGGAATACAGAAAGATTGCGCCGACGAACGGCAGAAATCGTAGAAATTTGAGATAAGAAATATGGCTTTAATGGGAGCCTCGCTTTGGGAAGGCGTGATGCGATTTGGAAAACGTGGAAGGTTGGACCCCCGGTATATTAGACCTTTCCAGATCCTGGTAGGGATCGGGACCATTACTCACAAGCTGAAACTTCCAGAAAAGATCAATAGTGATCGCGACACATTCCACGTGTCTAGTCTTTAGAGGAGTCTGACTCAAGGAACAGTCGTTATTCCCACAAACAAGATTCACGTCAACGACAAACACCAATTTACTATAGAACCTGTTAAGGTTACGGACTGAGAGTCCACAAAACACGGAGAAAACGTAATTGATTTATTTGAGTACGTTGGAATTCATATCATGGCCCAGAGTTACTTGGGAACATGAAGACCAATTTTAAACCTAAGTGGCCACATTTGATTCACAACTCCCTTGCGACCGATGGCATCGCTTGAATTTCGGGACGAAATTCTTTTAACGGGGGGAGAATGTGACAACTGTCACTTTTCCGTACATTCCGTACACAATTTGAACAGTAATCTGTGCATGATCTAGCTTACAAGACAAATGAAATTCTGATTACTGTTATATACATACAATGGCATTTCATGTTGCAAGACTTTTATCATTACTACATGCAACACAATATAGTTCTAATAATGCACAGAACAGAATTGGCACCATTATCAGATAAACTAAAAGCACTGACGGGAGTTTAGTACTTAGACAGACATGATGTTAAGACACAGTATGAGCCAGAAACCAAGTTCTACACTAGTATAGTGTGTAGGGAAGTAAGGACCACAAAACTGCCTTTCTAGGTGATAGATAAAGTGCCAGAAAGTGCCTAAAACACACATAAAGTGTAGAATTCTGCATAAATCAGCATTTTAATAAGCTTGTATCATGCAAAACTACAACTAAATGGCCCTGAATACTTTCCTAAGTGTCGTGAATTAAAAGTGTCACAAAAGGTAACATAATGAACACTAAATGGTATAGTTTGACACTTTAACGAACCGGTATCTAACCGAATAACCGGACACTACCCGAAGCACTAAAATTTTACTAGAAGCATTGTTTTATTGTTTCTAAGCTAGTTATGATCCCCGAACACCCTAACACACTATATACCACATAATATGCATAAGCACTAACTAAATCACTTAGATTTCAACTAATAACCTAACTTACCATTGGAAACCAACTAGACCCCCCCCCCCCCATGGTAGTGGACGATCACCATGTGACCCCACCAAGATCTTTCTTGATTTCTTTAAATCTTGTGAAGATTTGATGAAGATTATGCTAAGTACTTGTGAAACATAGTGCACAATGGACAAAAGGATTATATGGTTATAAGTAGACTTATGCCCTCATTCTCACACCACACTTACACCCACCATCTCTCTTCTTCCCTTGCTCCCCCCCCCCCCTCACGGCTGAGAACACCCCCCACAACCACCATCATCATTCGATCTTGCTCACCCAATCCATACACTCACAAAGGTGTAAGAAGGCATCTAAGGAAGTGTGGAGCTTGTGGATCTTGAAGGACCTCTCCCGATTGCTTTTATCCAACACATTTATCATCTTCTTCATCAAGTGTTCATCCCTAGCCATAGAGCTAGTAGTAAGGCCCTCATGATCTCTTGTTACTTCATATTTTGATGGTTAATAGATGATGAACATTATTAATCTTGATGAACACTAAAGAACATAATCATAAATCTCTAACATAAGCTTATTAACATATGAAATCATGTTTATTTGTGTTTATTTGCTTCTTGATGATTGATGATTTGTGTTAGTGATGTTAGACATCATAAGGAACCTACTAGATTGTGATTAAACACATGATCTAGTGAGTTAAGGTAGTGATCTTGTGAAAGACCAAGATCATCATGCTTTATGTTTTCATGAACTTGAAAAATGAAAATGATTTTGTGAATGATGAAGTATGTAATATGTTACAAGACATAAACTTGGGTTATTTCATAACTAGTTTTCTCTAGAAACTAAGTTAAATCACAAGATTTACATGAACATTGTTTTTAAAGAAACTAATCATGTTTCTAGTGGTGAAACAAATATAAGAATACATTGTTTACAAGAAAAATTCAAAAGAATGATTTTTGGAAAAATCATCTAGTAAGTTGTAAACATCTAAATCTCCCAAGAATGAGATTTTTAAAGAAGTAAATACATTTTAAAGGGTAACTAAACCTACTAAACACACCACCAAGTTACTACAAGTTTTTGTGAAAGTTAAAGTTCATGATTATTATGTAGATAGCTTTGTTTTAGCACTTGGTAAGTGTAGATTGATTGTTGATTGTTTGTGATGATTTTCAAAAAGAAAATGATATGCTTTGATAGCATGGACACCTCCATTTTTAGGGGAAACTATGGCAAAAGTTTCTAAGAATATAAACACTTAGAAAAATATTTTCTAACAAATATTTACAAGTGTGTTTTAACTATGGTTTTCAATATAAACTTTGCCATAGACTTTGTTACAAAAATACAAGTATTGGAGGTTGGTTTTTACAAATAAAAATGGATAAATATGTATTTTCATTAAAGACACATTGTGTGTGATTATGTGTATACTTTGTGCATTAGTTATATTATTTTAGGATTTAAAGTAATATAACTTAACAAAATACCAAGAATTTACCATCCAAAATATTACCAAAAATCGTAAGGAACAAATATATAAGTTACACACTTAATATTGTGAAACCGAACGCAAGAACGTAACTTACAAAATATTCCGGAAAATACCGTTATAAATATAATTTTGGTAAATATTACTTTGGATACGAAAGAAATGAAAATATGATTTTTATTGTTATCACCAAGTATATCATATTTTCGACAATGAGAAAATATATTATTTTTGGGAGTAAAAATATATTTTCTTGAAATATTTAGAAGATATATGATTTTTGGGAAAATATATATATACTTTCTTGGAATACATTGTTTTTGGAAATAAATATTGGAGATTTATTCAATATTCCGGAATAATCAAGTATGAGCATGCAAATATACATGTATGTGTCACACCCCCAAAATCCACCTGCGGAGTATCACCGCTTGGAGGCGTGATTGACTAGGATCCAGCCACCAATCATATTGAACAAGCATGTAAGTAATTATAAAAAATCCAACAAAATACAATTGGTGTCCAAACAAAACATTGTTTAAGTTGCAAGCGGAAGCATAATGTTTAAAACCAAAACATAAGTTTAAACGTTTCAAAGTTTAACATGGCACACAGCTGTCCATGTCCCACAACGACTCTTTCCCATGCAAGCTCCAGCTAAGTACCTAGTGACCTGCAAAGCATGTAGTAACGAGTCAACAACTAAGTTGAGCGAGTTCACAGTTGCGTGTTCGTTTTAAGTTGTTCCAAAAACAGTTTCCTTTAACTGGCATCCCTGCCGTGGGCGTTACCCCATAGTTGAAAACGTGTTTTGTTTAATCCTGTTTACTCTGGCTATCTAGCCGTGGGGGCTACCCCTTGTTTAATTATCTGGCTCTCTGGCCGTGGGGGCTACCCCATGTATATACTACTAGACTCGTTACCATATCGACCACTGACTTTAGTCATGTTTATGTGCCCTTAGCGTCAATGTCTATCATCATTGACGTGCCCAGATCCATTAGTTCACGCCCGTCCTCTGCGGCACGGTGTGAGGCTTGTCAGACCTAAATAGCGCTATCTAACTAATGACCCGCTCGCCATTGGCCCGGCGATTAAATCGATATAAAAGGAGGGACTTCGTGATAGAGTTTTGGTCTAGTGAAGTTTAAACTGTCCAAGAGGACGAGGAATTATATTCCTTAACCCGTACTGTCCTACCCAAGAAGGACGAGGAATCCATATTCCTTAACCCATTCCCAACCCCTGGGAATCCCATGCTTTGTAGAAAGTGTGAACTCACCTTAGGTTAGCTCGGTAGATAAACTAAAGGTCAATCGAGCTGCTAGAGGTCAACCACGTCCTAACATGGTTACCATACAAGTCAGGTCTAGGTTCAAGTAGTGCACGTATGTTTACACAGAGTTAGCAAGTTACGAACATATATAGATCATGGCAAACACATATCATCACGTTTAATAGTCATAACATGTCCGAACTTGTGTGATCAAAAGATTGGGCTCGCACAAGTTCATTAGCCCAATTGTCTTGTGCGATACAACTAATAGAACCCAACAACCCCTCCGGCCCAATATATATACACACGGCCCAATATAATAAACAGATAATCAATCTTGTGCGACTCGAATTACTTGTGCGACTGAGTTGTCCTTGTGCGATCCGGATAACTTGTGCGACTGGGTTTTGGGCCATTCGGTCCAATAATATGTTAAATTCAAACATTGTGTAAGGCCCAAGACTTGTGCGATCGACACCATCTTGTGCGATCCACCAGGTCTTGTGCGATCATGCATAACTAACTTATACGGTGAGTTTAACCAATTGTACCTATCTTGTGCGACTGGGAGCTTGTGCGATCAGATCAAGTCTTGTGTGACTTGATCTTGTGCGACCGACATGTCACACCCCGAAATCATCAGAGCTTGGCGTGACTGGACTGGTATCGTCATTGCACAGCGGAAGCAAAATAAGCAAAGACTTCTAGAAATTGAACGCCCGCTAAGTACTCGAGTCTCCAATGGTTCTCCTATTCCAACCGTGCCTTGCCTTAGAACTGTAACCTGAGAAAGAACATGCGAGAAAAATCAACATAATGTTGAGCGAGTTCATAGTTTGTTCGTAAAAGATTTGAGATAAATCTTTTGAGTTGTGAAAGGTTTGAAATAAATCTTTGGAATTGTGAAAGATTTGAAATAAATCTTTGGAATAACCGGTTTTTTTGAAATAGTATTGAGAAAATGAATTTAAAAATCATTTTCATGCCAAGTTATATGGAAACGTTGTGTTTGTAACACGTTATGTTCATAAAACCATGTTTTTGTAATGTTCGTAAAATCATCAATGCCCACCCTGACTTTGACCCGCATAATCTTATGCCTTAAATTTTGTAGAAAACATGGTATTTAATTTGTATGAACAAGTATGTTTCGTAAGTATAATGTTCCTGGTATGTAGCAGTGTAAGAGGACTTGTGATCACCAATGGTTTGCAAGGCCATTAGCATGTTGTGAAATGCAAGTAAGTAAGACACAACCTAGCCGATTTTTGCGTTGGGCAACCAAGTCACTCCAGGTCCGTTGTGGTTAGCCTCCGAGAGGTCCGTTTGGCCTAGAGCTGGGCTCGCTACACCCAGATAGATCTACCGCTCGAGTCCCTCGGTGTTCTAACTACCCATTCACATGATCTAAACCTCCTTACGTTAATCATACCGTGTATAAAATAAATTCCTGGTCACCCTGACCAGATTCCTGGTTACCCTAACCCAATCCCCGGTCACCCTGGCCGAATATCATTCACATTTCGAACAAGCATTTGTTTTTGTAAAAACCGGTATGTTTAGTATAAACCTTTCGTAAATCATTTGAGTTCCTCGAAATCCCTTCGTAATATGATTTAGAAATACGAGTTTTATATTTGTTCTAAACTTTGTTTGCTTTTGCAAAACGTGCATGTCTTTCCACCCCGAAAACATTTATAAAAATGTAGAGCCGTGAAAAGTGGGGTTATGAACTCACCTGAATATTCCTGTGCAAAGCTAGCTAATTACGACTTCCTTGATGTCGTTTCCAAAGTGAGACTCGCTAGCGTGCATTCTACAATATTCCTAACACGGAATACCTAATAAGTTTCTAAATAAACGCAGTATTTAAACTACGTGCCATCGAGCTCTACCGAATCGTTAATCGGACGATTCAACGGTAAATTGTTAACTTAATAAAAAAAATGATTAAGTTAAACTTGTTAAGTCTCGTTTAATGTCAGTAGCAATTTAATAAGTCTTGAAAAAGACTTAGTTTCCGGGAGACTTAAAAATGAATAAATATTTATATAAAAATATATCGTTGTAGGTGTGTTAGCCGTCTCGAGTAGTCATACGAGTATAAAAGAATATTTCTATGAAAATATCATATAACAAACTCGTATCATATATCGCGTTTCGTATATAATAATTTGTATCACGTCTTGTGTATATTTGCCAAAAATATACGTATAGGCCGTTTAGGCGTGTAAAATAAATATGAAGAGTTATATTTATTTTATAGAGGAATCGTAGAGTTGTTTTTGAAAGTGAATACGATCTATATTTATTTTTATTAGGGGAATTCGTGTTACGCGATGTTTGAAATAAATATATATACTATATTTATTTATAAAAGGATTCGAATTCCGACGTTTTGTTTTATAATAAAAACGCTTCGTCTTTACGGATTTTCTCGAAAAACGGGCAGAGTTTCCTTTGTTTTTGGACGCCCCGACAACTAAAGTGTCGAAATTTTTATCAAGATTCAACTAAACTATAAATGTAATTTCGGCAAACATATATGTATATCTCAAATGTAACTTATAAATAGGTCGGTTCGAGCTCGTTATCACGTGATACGTTAAAACTATGGAAATAAAGAAATAAAACGCGCCGTAAAATCTTTACCACTCTTCGGGTCGAAATGCGGATAGGTTGACTGAGTTGACCTGCTGTTGACCGAGTTGTCTCGGTTTGACCGAAACCCGCACTGCTGAAACTGAACCCGAACCGAACCCAAATCTGAATCGAAGCAAACCGCACCAAAACTTGACCAAATCTGACCCGAAGCTTTGACCCGCTTCTTGAACCATCTGACCCGAACAGAATCATAATCTGAATCACAACTTGAACCCAAAACCAGGTTTGTAACCCGAGCCAAAACCCGAATCAAAATCAAACCGGAAACTTACTTGAAACACCCGGAGCAAACCTGAACCGAACACGAGAACCTGAGCCCGTGAGTGGTGAACCGATCCTGAACTCGAAGCCGAAGCATGGACCGTCATTAAATCTGAACCCGTGACCTGAACGCTTGAACTTGAGCCGAGCCGAGACATGAAGCACGAGCTGAGACTCGACCACGGCTGTTGTCGCCGTCAACACCATCGAAAACCATCACCACCGCTGCCCACTACCGCCGCCGTCTGCGGCGGCGCTGTCATCACCGGAGCTCTCTCTCCTCTGTCGATCTTTCTCTCTCTCCGACACCCTTTCTCACATCTCTCTCTCTCCGTCTCGTCTCTCCCTCTCTCCCGTATCTATCTTCTTCACCGCACCACCACCGAACAGTGGTGGTGGTGGTGGTCGTTTCTGTCGTTCAAAAGAGGAGGGGGTGGTGTCTTGCCCGAGGAACTGAACCACCGGACTGAAATCAGAAAGAGGGGAAGGGATGTGTGGTGTGCGGTTGGATTGAAGGAGAAGAGAGAGGATGTTGTTTGTTGCCTCTGTATAAAGAATCGAGAGAGAGAGATGAGAGGCATGAATGTGTTTGGTAATTGTATATGTGTGTGTAAAAATGTCTGCACAAGACAAAAGAGGAGGAGGAGGGTGTTATATAGAAAGATTTGAATCTTCGGAGATCTTGTTCAAATTTTTGCACAAAATATTATGGATAGATTATATAGAGATTTTGGATAGATTGTGAAGGGATTTTGTTTAGATTTAGGATTTTTGACAAGATTATTGTAGAAATCTAATATATTATATGCGGGTTTAGGCTTGTGGTTTTTGGGCTTGGGCCCAGGGCCCACAAGCCCGTCTCGTGTGTAAGTGGCCCGTAAATCCTACGAGACCCGTTGTCAAAACCAGAACCCCGTTTAATGTCAAAAATTAAAGTACACAAAAATACGGTCGGTAGTCGTTGTTTGCACGCCCGTTCGTCGATTACGGTAATAATCGCGAGAAATTGTATCGTTGCCGTCTTTAATCCGTTCCTCGATCCGGTTTCGACTGTAGTTACAAAAATATAATTACGAAGCTCAAATATATCGTAAAAATTTAATATCAGTCGGCGTTGTCAGTATCCTGTTCGGTTTCAACCCGTTGCCGTTTAACGTTTCGCCGGTTTCTCTGTAAACCACCGTTCGCGCACTGTAAAGACGGATAGACGTTCCCAGGCACTCCAAAGGCCTAATTAAGTTAATTTGCGTTGTAAACACTATTATTTGTTGCGTTAATTACTTGTAAATTACGTAATTAGGAGCCGTAAATCACGGGTTGTCACATTCTCCCCCTGTTACAGAAATTTCGTCCTCGAAATTTAGACTATGTCATCCCCTCAGAATTGTGTTGTTCGCAGGTAAGTCCGAATAATAACCAGGTGAATGACCGTGTGATCGAAACAAGACTTATTCGAGTCATGTGAATTCAAGGGCATTCCTTCACAATAGGAATCCCAACAGTTTAAAAGAAATGTGTCTCAGTAATTGATGTCAAAGGAAACGAGACGTATAGGTACAGTCACTAATGTGACTAAGTTAACAGGGATCCAACAATGAACAGGAACTTCGACCAATCGAATTCCATATGAACGTTTACAACATGTAAACGAGTTCTAGAAGCAATAACATCCACTGGATGAACTTTGAATCGACAATATCAAATGTATTAGTTTGCATGAAACGCTCGATCGTGATCAGCACAAGCTGTAAGTTATACCGACGCCACAAGGTGTCGCAATGAATGAAACAATTTAATAATAGAGGTGATTGAACAAGTATCACCTGTGTTTTGCATAAAACGCTCAATCATAGTTAGCCCAAGCTACAAGTTTGTACTGACACCACAAAGTGTCGTAGTGACTTAAATAATTCAATAATAGCGGTGATCAAACAAATCCACCGTGTTTTAGGTCAAATGAAAACGCCATGAGGTAAATATGAATGTTTGTTCCAACAAACATCGAAAATTTTTCAATTGAAAATATCAAAGAAATAATATTTTTGATCGAAGATGAAGAAGCAATGAATATCGCAAAGCATCCAATCGATGTTGAAAGAACCGTCATGAGGTACACCAGAAATATAGAAATGAATTTGTGTACCATTGTCTTAACACACTATTGTATTAAGACTGTTGTAATGAGATAAACCAAAGCGGATTTAAAGCAATTCAATAATTAAATCCGTGTATAAGATACGTAAACGAGTTTAGCGCAAGGTTCAAATAAGTGAAAACACCGCCACAAGGTGTCGAAATCAACAATTTAATGGAGTCGAATACCAAACAAGTTTACCACGACTCGGAACAAATGAAGTGTTCGTTAAAAATTGATTTGAATATGATGTTCCCAATACATCATATGGTGTCTCGAATCGAATAAGTGTAATGGGCAAGTTCAAACAATTGAACTTGGTTTTAGCGCAATCCGACAATAGATATATGCATCGATAAGAAAACTTTCGGCATGGTCACAACGAAAAACCATGTATGTAACTTGTAAAGAATGATCGTGACACAATGATCATTAAGAGGAGTAGAGATACGAAAATCTACTCAGTAAGTGTGAAATTCGAAATTTCAATAAAAGAAATTTGAGGACTTTACCGGGGTTTCGTGTGACGACCAATTGTTAGGTGACATTACCATGGAATGTCGAACATAGCGTACTCGTCATTAATTAGGTAGGGGGGATGCGGAGACATTCGTCTTCTCCCTGGCGTGATTCGTGCCGTTGCAGGATCGCGTGACAAATTGTCGTTTCCAGATCGTTAGTTCTCCTGCTGACAGGAATCTAGCGTCGTCGTTAAATTGCGTCATCGTTCCTTCTCGAAGGCCTCGCCTCGATAATCGTATGTGTCGTACTTCAACCTCCGTTGATGTATAGCTTAAGTTTCACATATACCTGTGCACTAGCGTTGTGTTCCGCGTAGAATGTGAGGTACCCCGACATCCGTTGACGTAAGGATGGAGTTGCATGTATTCTTATGCACTCGTTTTGTTATGCGTAGGCTGCCTGCTCGGGAAGTTAAAATATTATAGGCAATATGGAATATAGTGTGTGCCCGAGTTAATATTCGCGGTTCCTACGTGATGACCTTTAATAAACACATGCACAAATAATCAATCATATAACCGAATGCACATGTTAGTCACCAATAAGCAATCAAGTAATTCTCCTAGTCCCACTAGCCTCCCAGCCTCTCAGACTGCTCTTCCTAGTCCCACTAGCCTCCCAGCCTCTCAGACTGCTCTTCCTAGTCCCACTAGCCTCCCAGCCTCCCAGACTGCTCTTCCTAGTCCCACTAGCCTCCCAGCCTCCCAGACTGCTCTTCCTAGTCCCACTAGACTATCCTCCCAGCCTCTCAGACTGATCCAGCCACCCGACTGAATTCCCTTTTCCGAAGGTCTTAATTGCATGTTTCCTAAACTCTCAGAGTGTTGTGTACTGTATGTAATCGTTTCATGTACCGTGTGTAAAACATCACAATAGCGTATGTTTGAAAACGAAATTTTGACTGTTTGTTTTTCGGCAACGGTTGGAGACCATATTCGAGTACTAGGCGTTCTGTGTGTATTCAACGTCTTAATAGTCTAAGTTCCCAGAGGAAAGTGAGGTTAGAGCCTAGGTATCACAACAGAAACCTAATTCGCTGTAACCTATAGCTCTGATACCAATCTGTCACACCCCGAAATCATCAGAGCTTGGCGTGACTGGACTGGTATCGTCATTGCACAGCGGAAGCAAAATAAGCAAAGACTTCTAGAAATTGAACGCCCGCTAAGTACTCGAGTCTCCAATGGTTCTCCTATTCCAACCGTGCCTTGCCTTAGAACTGTAACCTGAGAAAGAACATGCGAGAAAAATCAACATAATGTTGAGCGAGTTCATAGTTTGTTCGTAAAAGATTTGAGATAAATCTTTTGAGTTGTGAAAGGTTTGAAATAAATCTTTGGAATTGTGAAAGATTTGAAATAAATCTTTGGAATAACCGGTTTTTTTGAAATAGTATTGAGAAAATGAATTTAAAAATCATTTTCATGCCAAGTTATATGGAAACGTTGTGTTTGTAACACGTTATGTTCATAAAACCATGTTTTTGTAATGTTCGTAAAATCATCAATGCCCACCCTGACTTTGACCCGCATAATCTTATGCCTTAAATTTTGTAGAAAACATGGTATTTAATTTGTATGAACAAGTATGTTTCGTAAGTATAATGTTCCTGGTATGTAGCAGTGTAAGAGGACTTGTGATCACCAATGGTTTGCAAGGCCATTAGCATGTTGTGAAATGCAAGTAAGTAAGACACAACCTAGCCGATTTTTGCGTTGGGCAACCAAGTCACTCCAGGTCCGTTGTGGTTAGCCTCCGAGAGGTCCGTTTGGCCTAGAGCTGGGCTCGCTACACCCAGATAGATCTACCGCTCGAGTCCCTCGGTGTTCTAACTACCCATTCACATGATCTAAACCTCCTTACGTTAATCATACCGTGTATAAAATAAATTCCTGGTCACCCTGACCAGATTCCTGGTTACCCTAACCCAATCCCCGGTCACCCTGGCCGAATATCATTCACATTTCGAACAAGCATTTGTTTTTGTAAAAACCGGTATGTTTAGTATAAACCTTTCGTAAATCATTTGAGTTCCTCGAAATCCCTTCGTAATATGATTTAGAAATACGAGTTTTATATTTGTTCTAAACTTTGTTTGCTTTTGCAAAACGTGCATGTCTTTCCACCCCGAAAACATTTATAAAAATGTAGAGCCGTGAAAAGTGGGGTTATGAACTCACCTGAATATTCCTGTGCAAAGCTAGCTAATTACGACTTCCTTGATGTCGTTTCCAAAGTGAGACTCGCTAGCGTGCATTCTACAATATTCCTAACACGGAATACCTAATAAGTTTCTAAATAAACGCAGTATTTAAACTACGTGCCATCGAGCTCTACCGAATCGTTAATCGGACGATTCAACGGTAAATTGTTAACTTAATAAAAAAAATGATTAAGTTAAACTTGTTAAGTCTCGTTTAATGTCAGTAGCAATTTAATAAGTCTTGAAAAAGACTTAGTTTCCGGGAGACTTAAAAATGAATAAATATTTATATAAAAATATATCGTTGTAGGTGTGTTAGCCGTCTCGAGTAGTCATACGAGTATAAAAGAATATTTCTATGAAAATATCATATAACAAACTCGTATCATATATCGCGTTTCGTATATAATAATTTGTATCACGTCTTGTGTATATTTGCCAAAAATATACGTATAGGCCGTTTAGGCGTGTAAAATAAATATGAAGAGTTATATTTATTTTATAGAGGAATCGTAGAGTTGTTTTTGAAAGTGAATACGATCTATATTTATTTTTATTAGGGGAATTCGTGTTACGCGATGTTTGAAATAAATATATATACTATATTTATTTATAAAAGGATTCGAATTCCGACGTTTTGTTTTATAATAAAAACGCTTCGTCTTTACGGATTTTCTCGAAAAACGGGCAGAGTTTCCTTTGTTTTTGGACGCCCCGACAACTAAAGTGTCGAAATTTTTATCAAGATTCAACTAAACTATAAATGTAATTTCGGCAAACATATATGTATATCTCAAATGTAACTTATAAATAGGTCGGTTCGAGCTCGTTATCACGTGATACGTTAAAACTATGGAAATAAAGAAATAAAACGCGCCGTAAAATCTTTACCACTCTTCGGGTCGAAATGCGGATAGGTTGACTGAGTTGACCTGCTGTTGACCGAGTTGTCTCGGTTTGACCGAAACCCGCACTGCTGAAACTGAACCCGAACCGAACCCAAATCTGAATCGAAGCAAACCGCACCAAAACTTGACCAAATCTGACCCGAAGCTTTGACCCGCTTCTTGAACCATCTGACCCGAACAGAATCATAATCTGAATCACAACTTGAACCCAAAACCAGGTTTGTAACCCGAGCCAAAACCCGAATCAAAATCAAACCGGAAACTTACTTGAAACACCCGGAGCAAACCTGAACCGAACACGAGAACCTGAGCCCGTGAGTGGTGAACCGATCCTGAACTCGAAGCCGAAGCATGGACCGTCATTAAATCTGAACCCGTGACCTGAACGCTTGAACTTGAGCCGAGCCGAGACATGAAGCACGAGCTGAGACTCGACCACGGCTGTTGTCGCCGTCAACACCATCGAAAACCATCACCACCGCTGCCCACTACCGCCGCCGTCTGCGGCGGCGCTGTCATCACCGGAGCTCTCTCTCCTCTGTCGATCTTTCTCTCTCTCCGACACCCTTTCTCACATCTCTCTCTCTCCGTCTCGTCTCTCCCTCTCTCCCGTATCTATCTTCTTCACCGCACCACCACCGAACAGTGGTGGTGGTGGTGGTCGTTTCTGTCGTTCAAAAGAGGAGGGGGTGGTGTCTTGCCCGAGGAACTGAACCACCGGACTGAAATCAGAAAGAGGGGAAGGGATGTGTGGTGTGCGGTTGGATTGAAGGAGAAGAGAGAGGATGTTGTTTGTTGCCTCTGTATAAAGAATCGAGAGAGAGAGATGAGAGGCATGAATGTGTTTGGTAATTGTATATGTGTGTGTAAAAATGTCTGCACAAGACAAAAGAGGAGGAGGAGGGTGTTATATAGAAAGATTTGAATCTTCGGAGATCTTGTTCAAATTTTTGCACAAAATATTATGGATAGATTATATAGAGATTTTGGATAGATTGTGAAGGGATTTTGTTTAGATTTAGGATTTTTGACAAGATTATTGTAGAAATCTAATATATTATATGCGGGTTTAGGCTTGTGGTTTTTGGGCTTGGGCCCAGGGCCCACAAGCCCGTCTCGTGTGTAAGTGGCCCGTAAATCCTACGAGACCCGTTGTCAAAACCAGAACCCCGTTTAATGTCAAAAATTAAAGTACACAAAAATACGGTCGGTAGTCGTTGTTTGCACGCCCGTTCGTCGATTACGGTAATAATCGCGAGAAATTGTATCGTTGCCGTCTTTAATCCGTTCCTCGATCCGGTTTCGACTGTAGTTACAAAAATATAATTACGAAGCTCAAATATATCGTAAAAATTTAATATCAGTCGGCGTTGTCAGTATCCTGTTCGGTTTCAACCCGTTGCCGTTTAACGTTTCGCCGGTTTCTCTGTAAACCACCGTTCGCGCACTGTAAAGACGGATAGACGTTCCCAGGCACTCCAAAGGCCTAATTAAGTTAATTTGCGTTGTAAACACTATTATTTGTTGCGTTAATTACTTGTAAATTACGTAATTAGGAGCCGTAAATCACGGGTTGTCACACGACAAACTTTTGCGATTGGTTGTTTAATATCCGAAATCATGGCTATCAGTTATATTGTTTCCATTTATGTAGATAATCAATCAACAACTAACAGTTTCCATTCATACAAATAAATCGATCAAACAAGGGTTTTAACATTAATTCTTATGAACCCTAAACAAAATCAAAACATGAACAATAATCATAACACTTAATCATATTAACTTGATTCATATCCTTGATTACTAGCATGCATACTAACATAACAACACAATAAATCATCCTAAGGTAACCATATCACAGCCGATTAACAAGCATTCGATTTTCATTCATCATCAACAATCCAATTCATAATAACATAACCATACATCATCATCCGAATAACAACACATCACAGCCGGTTATCATGCATTCAATCGGTTCTTAGCTCAATATTATGAAATCCGATTCACATAATCATCACCACATAACATCATCGTTCATTATACATGTAACCCTAACCATTCTATCAAATCATGGAATCAAAACATCATTTACAAACACATATCATGAAACACTAACCGATTAAGGATGGATGAGGGTGATCCGAGTCAAAAGCTTCGATGGAGATGGGATGTGGCTGCCGTCGAGTTTGAGAGGAGAGAAAGAGAGTAGGGTTTGTAAACTTTGTGTGATTAGGTAAAGTGTGGGATTAATACTACACCCTATGTGTTATTCAAACTAAGGGGAGTGGGCCGAACCCTTCATGGGCTGCCCTTATGGTTCGAGTACAAGAATGTGGCCCGAATGGGCTTGTACGATCGAGTTAGAGTTGTGTGGTCCGGGTTACATACATTCACATATACAATATCAACATAACATTTCATAAATCACCAAAATTCACATAATCACAAAGTGTTCAAACATGCTACACTTAGCACAAAGATAGGTTCTGAAATACGAGTTGTCACAGTATGAGATACTGATGCGCGTTTAAGTGTCGTATATATTAGGTGTATATTTTAAGCCCTTTTTAACACTTATTTTAGCCAAGTTTTAAATTTATAAAACACGATATTTTACTAACACTAAACACACATATGGGCAAGTGCACCCATCGTTGAGCGTAGTATAGCGTTGGTAAGATACCGAGGTCGTCCAAGGACACAAGAGCTTTTAATACCGGTTTATCCTCAACGTCTAATCAAAATAAAAGTTTAGAAAAATGTTTTAAACTAAGAAAAATAAAAACTAACTAAAATGCTGAAAATAAAAATAAAAGAAAAACAGATAGACAAGATGAATCACTTGGTTCCGACTCGTATCTAGTATAACCTTTGATTATTTCCGCACTTTTGCACATAATTAAGAGATTATCTTAGTTATTGTAGTAGGCCCCTCTTTTGAAGGTGACGTTACCCTCACCCCAGTAGTTTGAGTCAGCAAGGATACAATCCTAAAAGGGTGGATTATTGGAAGATAATGAATTAAGTTATTAATGCAGTATTGTGGTAGGCCCCGCTTTTGGCGGTGACGTTACCCTCGGCTAAGTAGTCTGAGTCAGCAGGGATACAGTCCTAAATAGCCGGGTTATAGTATTAATAGTAGTTAACTTATGAGGGGGTCAAAGAGTTTGGACCCCCGCCATCCAATACCGTGAAGCATTGAAGGAGGTCCTACTAAATTTGACCCAGGTCCATTGCAGGACCTCTAAACGCTGAACAATGGCAAGACCTTTACCAAACCGTTCCCTTAACCCCCGACCAGGTAGCCAACATACCTCCATATAGACCGTGGAGATATGAATGGTGAAAATCCTTTATTTTATATAGACAGTAAAATAATGCCAAGACACCACGGACAAACGATAAGGAAAGATCACCTTCAACATAAGTAACTAGTTATTAAAGTCTTTAATACAAAACCAAATAAAAAGTGCAAAAGATTAGAAATAAAAAGTATTATACTAGACACTTTGTCTTCACCAAGTGATGTAAGAGACTTAGGCAAACATGGCCTTGATTGTCAAGAACTCTTACGATCAATCTTGGATCCCGAGACGACTCACACACTCTACGATGGACAATGGATGATGGTGGTGGATGATGGTGTTATGGTGGTGGTGGGTGGTGGATGAAGTGTGAGAGAGGTGGTGTGCCAAGGGATGAGATGAAATGAATCCAAGCACTCCTATTTATAGGCTGAACAGAGAGCTGGGCACGGCCCCGTGTCCGCTGGGCACGGCCCCGTGCCTGTCTGACACTCTCTCTCCTCATTAATTGTAATTCGCAATTACAATAAATGCGCCTGCTGTACTTTCGACACGCCCCCGTGTCCGCTGGGCACGCCCCGTGGTGGGCAATAGAAGCTTCTATAGGTTTGTCTTTTCTGCTGCTTCTTGGGCACGCCCCCGTGCTGGCTGAGCACGGGGCGTGTTCAGACTTCTGCCTTCTCCATTTTGCTTTGGAAGGTGCCGTTGAGGGGTCGGGCAGTCCACTTATGTTCCTTTCCTTGTATTTATGTTGGAATTAGTTGTCTTTTTGCTTCTTTTGTGTTTTTGAGCTCATTTAATCCTGAAAATACAAAAGGAAGACAAAAACACTCTTTTTCCAATATTAGTACTTAAAAAGGGTTAGTTTTATGCCTTATTTGATGTAATTTATATGTTGCATTTTACACACATCAAATACCCCCACACTTGAACTTTTGCTTGTCCTCAAGCAAAACTCTTTAATATGTGGCTTACACTCCCAAATGGAATAGGTAGAAGAGAAGGTTTTGGGCTTGTCGTAGAGTGTCGGGATGTCCAAGATCTTTTTGGGTTTTATTTTTATTTATTTACAATCCTATTCGTAATGATTTATTTAGAACGTTTCATAGGAGAAATTACTTATTTGGGCATAACATGCCTTTTTAAAATTCCATTTATATACAAGTTCACATACCTCACGGGAGAAATCACTCACACTCGGCCGAAGGTGTATTTTTAGTGAATCACTCGAGAGCGGCATGGAACTTATTCCTACCATAAGCTTGCCAAGCAATCAATCCTCCTCCTTTTTAACTTTTATACCTTTGTAGATATCAAGAGGACTTTGTGGGTTAAGGGTTAGGCTTGGGTTAAAGGTTGGTGGTTGGGATAGTGGTTAGTGGTTAGTAGAAAAAGGGCGAAAAGCGTAACAAGTGTCGGTTTTCGTAAGATTTTTTTTTTTTTTTTGTAACTTTTTATTTTGATGAAGCTTTTATTCAAACAAAGTTATTTTTGATGAATTTGTTTGTTTATTTTCTTTTTGCTTCATCAATAACACACATTTTTTTTTTTTTTGATCATACGAAAAACCGAACTTGTTACTAAAACAAAGGGTTAAAAATAAAAAGGTTTTGGTGGGTAAAAGGGTTTTTGGTTTGGGTGATGAAATGAAAAGGTTTAGGCTCAAAGGGGTTAACTAGGGGGATTTTTGGGTAGGTGGTAAAAGAAAAAGAAAAATAATGGTGTAGAAATAAAAAGGGTTAGTCCTAATGCCTCCATCATTTACTTACTCGGGTTTAAGTTGATAAGGACTGGGAATGTATCGTCAAGGCAAGTTCTGGAGTTGTAACAACCAAGCGGCTATTCACACAAGAAACGAAAAATGAGCATTTAGTCTAATGATATGTAATTGTATGCTCAATAAAGGCTCAAAACTCACTTTTGTGGGAATGGGTTTTTATGTGATCAAGTATATATAATCAAATTTTAACTAAGTTTGCCATGCCTTTTCATAATTTTCTTATGTTGGTTCTTTTTATCACTACGCTATCGGTTGTAAATTCGTAAAAATATAACCTTTTTGAGAACTTGAATTTCCCGAGTTAAACCTAGACAAATAAAAAAAATGAAATTTTTGAAAAAATTTGGGGTGATTAGCGGTTCCAATAGAGTTTTGTGTAAGGCTTGTATTTAGGACTTGCAAAATTCATGGTTTTAGCATCCCCCCCACACTTAAATTACACATTGTCCTCAATGTGTCCCAAAAATAAATTTTTAGGTTGATTAGATGTGTAAAATAGTGTTTAAAAAGCAAAAATTTGTGTTACTGGGCACTGAACACGGCCCCGTGTTATCCGGACACGGCCCCGTGTTCAAGTGCCAGTAACAAAATTGAAATAAGAGATACAGAAGTCTGGACACGGGGGCGTGTTGGGTGAACATGGCCCGTGTCCAGGTACCTGAACTGGGCGTTTTTCTGCAGGTGGTTCAGCACGGGGCCGTGTTGGTTGGGCACGGCCCGTGTTGAACCTTCTGGACTGGAGAGAATTGTCGGGTTGCCTTGTTCTTGTGCATGAGTTCATTTTTCTCGTTCCCCTTTTCATCCTTTACCACCTTGAGTGTGTTTTATTCCTGAAAATTAAAACTAACTAGAAAACATAAAAATTAATCTAAATTAAACTAAGGATAGTTCCGTGGAATGCCTCCATAGTGCGCCACGTTTATAAGGGTCCTTGGCTAGACCCAAAGCCTGGTCATATGTTACCCAAGTGGGATGTATTGCATCCCATGTTACACCGTCGGAGAGCGTCATCCAAGCTTGAGTCTATGACCTTCATGTAGTTGACCGGATCTTCTTCCTCTACTCGCTTTCCACATTCAAATTTCACTTCCTCATCCCCAAACTTCAATGTTAGAGTTCCGTCATTCATATCCACCAATGCTTGGGCGGTGGCTAGAAATGGCCTCCCGAGGATGAGAGGGACATCGGTGTCTTCTTCCATGTCTAGGATGACAAAGTCGGTCGGAAAGACGAATTTGTCAACCTTGACTAGCAGATTTTCGGCGACACCTTGTGGGAATTTGACGGACCTGTCGGCGAGTTGTATGCTCATCTTTGTAGGGCTTGTTGTTCCTAGGCCGAGTCGCTTGAACATTGATGTGGGCATGAGGTTGATGCTAGCCCCAAGATCGGCTAGAGCATTTCGGACGGGGGACTTCCCAATCGAGCAAGGGATTGTGAAGCTCCCGGGGTCGATTTTCTTTTGTGGAAGTTTGTTGAGTACTAAAGCTGAGCATTCTTCGCCTAAGTTAACTAATTGCAATGATTCAATTTTCCTTTTGTGAGTGAGGAAATCCCTCATGAATTTTGCATATTTAGGCATTTGGGTTAGGACCTCAATAAAAGGAATATTAACATGCAATTGTTTTAGTAAACTTTCGAACTTTGCGAATTGCTCATCGGTCTTTTGACGATTTAACCTACCGGGGTACGGAATTGGAGGAGTCTTGGTGGGCTCTTGATTTGGTGTAGAAGCCCTTTCTGGCGCAGGAGGAGTCGCAGGCTGGCTAGAATGGCTTCTTTCATTTGGCGGCAATGGAGCATCCTCAGGACCCACGGTTCGATTTCTTAATGTGATGAGATGTACTTGTGCCTTCGGGTTTGTTTCGGTATTACTAGGTAACGCGCCTTGTGGTCTCTCGGAGAAATTTTGAGCTAGTTGATTTAATTGTTTTTCAACGTTTTGAATGCTAGCTTGTTGATTTCTGAAATTTGATTCCAATTGTTGAAATCGATCCGAGTTTTTCTTTTCAGTGTCAGAGATGAGGCGAGATACAGTATCTTCAAGCCTTTCTCTTCCACCTTGTTGTTGACAGAAATTTTGCGGTTGTTGAAAATTAGTTCGTTGGTTTTGTTGGTTACTACTATTGCCGGGATCTCTCTAACCAAGATTTGGGTGGTTACGCCATCCTTGGTTGTAGGTACCCGTTGGAGGACCCGACGGCCTAGGTCTATTATCAATGTAGTTTACCGTTTCTGCTTGTTCATCTAACTCTTTCATACAACTCCAATTTTCATGTGACCCACCACACCCTTCACAAGCCATAACCGAGGCCGTTTTTGTCATTTCTAGCTTTTTGATTTTTGAAGAGAGGGCCTCGATTTGGGCTTGTAAAGAGGTGCTTTCATCAACCTTATGGGCGCCCGGGGCAATAGATTTATTACCTCGGGGAGTGTGCCATTGAAAATTGGTTTGAGCAATTTCCTCAATTTGGTTATATATTTCATTTGGGCGACGATTACCTAAAAGTCCCCCGGAGCTTGAATCAAGTGTTTGTCTTGTGTGTGGCAACAACCCATTGTAGAAAGTGGATACTTGTTGCCACACCGCCAGACCGTGATGAGGACACTTTCTTAGAAGCTCCTTGAACCTTTCCCAAGTTTCATATAAGGATTCCCCGTCCTCTTGTGAGTATGTATTAATTTCAGTCATTAATTTAGCCGTTTTAGCAGGAGGGAAATACTTATATAGAAACTTTTGGGCGAGTTCATCCCAAGTGTTTACCGAGCCCACTGGGAGGGTGTTAAGCCAAGCCTTAGCTCGGTCTTTTAGTGAGAATGGAAACATTCGAAGGCGGATGGCGTCATTTGATGCTCCATTGATCCGAAAGGTATCACATATTTCTAAGAAGTTAGTAATATGTAGATGGGGATCCTCGTCCGCAAGCCCGTGGAAGGTTGCGGAGTTTTGGAGCATTTGTATCAAATGTGGCCGAAGTTCGAAGTTATTGGCTTCGACATTCGGTGCATTGATAGCGGCGCCGAGATTGCCTACGGTAGGCCGTAGGTAATCCATGAGGGTACGTTGGTCCGCCATTGGAAGTGGGTCCCCCGAAACTTTCTCTTGATTTTTAGCTTTAAGTCTTTTTCTGAGAAAGCGTTCGGGTTCTTCTAGGGGTTCTTTTATGTCTCTACTGGAACTGGAGCTCATGCACTACGTAGGAGGTTCAAATGTGGCACCTGGGTTCCAAGTCCTGCAACAAAAACAGAAAAGAACGCTTGTCAGAATGTTCACCACGGCCCCGTGCTCGATGAACACGGCCCGTGGTCAGAGGTACAGTAATTGTTTCCTGTATCCCAGTTACTGGGAGTTGGACACGACCCCGTGCTGCACCGACACAGCCCCGTGCTCAGCTCTCTGTAACTCAGAAAATAAAAACTGCCAGTTATGATGCTGGGCACGGCCCGTGTCTGACCAGGCACGGCCCGTGCTGAGCTCTGCAGAAGCTGAAAAACTAAGAAAAATCCTAAAAAATTAAAAAGAAAAGGAAAAAAATGATTAGGCCGTTGATTCCTAACTTTCTTAAAATCCTTGTGTCCCCGGCAACGGCGCCAAAAACTTGATGCGCGTTTAAGTGTCGTATATATTAGGTGTATATTTTAAGCCCTTTTTAACACTTATTTTAGCCAAGTTTTAAATTTATAAAACACGATATTTTACTAACACTAAACACACATATGGGCAAGTGCACCCATCGTTGAGCGTAGTATAGCGTTGGTAAGATACCGAGGTCGTCCAAGGACACAAGAGCTTTTAATACCGGTTTATCCTCAACGTCTAATCAAAATAAAAGTTTAGAAAAATGTTTTAAACTAAGAAAAATAAAAACTAACTAAAATGCTGAAAATAAAAATAAAAGAAAAACAGATAGACAAGATGAATCACTTGGTTCCGACTCGTATCTAGTATAACCTTTGATTATTTCCGCACTTTTGCACATAATTAAGAGATTATCTTAGTTATTGTAGTAGGCCCCTCTTTTGAAGGTGATGTTACCCTCACCCCAGTAGTTTGAGTCAGCAAGGATACAATCCTAAAAGGGTGGATTATTGGAAGATAATGAATTAAGTTATTAATGCAGTATTGTGGTAGGCCCCGCTTTTGGCGGTGACGTTACCCTCGGCTAAGTAGTCTGAGTCAGCAGGGATACAGTCCTAAATAGCCGGGTTATAGTATTAATAGTAGTTAACTTATGAGGGGGTCAAAGAGTTTGGACCCCCGCCATCCAATACCGTGAAGCATTGAAGGAGGTCCTACTAAATTTGACCCAGGTCCATTGCAGGACCTCTAAACGCTGAACAATGGCAAGACCTTTACCAAACCGTTCCCTTAACCCCCGACCAGGTAGCCAACATACCTCCATATAGACCGTGGAGATATGAATGGTGAAAATCCTTTATTTTATATAGACAGTAAAATAATGCCAAGACACCACGGACAAACGATAAGGAAAGATCACCTTCAACATAAGTAACTAGTTATTAAAGTCATTAATACAAAACCAAATAAAAAGTGCAAAAGATTAGAAATAAAAAGTATTATACTAGACACTTTGTCTTCACCAAGTGATGTAAGAGACTTAGGCAAACATGGCCTTGATTGTCAAGAACTCTTACGATCAATCTTGGATCCCGAGACGACTCACACACTCTACGATGGACAATGGATGATGGTGGTGGATGATGGTGTTATGGTGGTGGTGGGTGGTGGATGAAGTGTGAGAGAGGTGGTGTGCCAATGGATGAGATGAAATGAATCCAAGCACTCCTATTTATAGGCTGAACAGAGAGCTGGGCACGGCCCCGTGTCCGCTGGGCACGGCCCCGTGCCTGTCTGACACTCTCTCTCCTCATTAATTGTAATTCGCAATTACAATAAATGCGCCTGCTGTACTTTCGACACGCCCCCGTGTCCGCTGGGCACGCCCCGTGGTGGGCAATAGAAGCTTCTATAGGTTTGTCTTTTCTGCTGCTTCTTGGGCACGCCCCCGTGCTGGCTGAGCACGGGGCGTGTTCAGACTTCTGCCTTCTCCATTTTGCTTTGGAAGGTGCCGTTGAGGGGTCGGGCAGTCCACTTATGTTCCTTTCCTTGTATTTATGTTGGAATTAGTTGTCTTTTTGCTTCTTTTGTGTTTTTGAGCTCATTTAATCCTGGAAATACAAAAGGATGACAAAAACACTCTTTTTCCCATATTATTACTTAAAAAGGGTTAGTTTTATGCCTTATTTGATGTAATTTATATGTTGCATTTTACACACATCAGATACCCCCATCCTTGGGAAGGAAATACGAAAATAAATACTTGAGAAGTATTATTACAAGGTATTGTTTAACAATTATTCAAAATTAAATGTAATTTAAAGTTAAAATAATTATTATTTTAACAAGTAATTATAACTTTGAATAATATTAAGGACATAAAAGAAACGTAACTCAAAAACGTAAATGCTAAGGCAAGGCACGGCCCGTTCGTCTAATAGACCCTAGTACATTGTAGGGAGTCGTGTTTGCTGAAGAGATTTGAGTTACGAGTACCGAAGACGCAAAACAGTGAGTTCATGCTCCCCCTTTTCTTTAACTGTTTTCGGTTTTATAACTCTCGGGGGTGGAATACATGTTACGAATGTTTGAACGGTATGAAATGACTATGAAATGAACTATTAGATCATGTGAACATAGATTAAATTTGAAATGCCATTAATTCTTAATTAGGGACGAAGGTTAGATCTAACGGGTACGGCCGAACCCCACTCATGGTACTTGTGACCACTTGAGTGCTTCGGTGTCCCAGTCGAGGTAAATCGACATTAGTCGAGGTGAATCGACAATAGTCAAGATGAATTGACATAGTCAGGGTGAATTGACATAGTCGAAGGGAAATTCGACATAGTCGAGGGAAATCGACAAGGGTATAAGCCTACTCATTTCGAGTGCTCCCTATGTCCTCACATGCTTTAATGTCCTTGTAAAACATTTATTTCGTATGTTCATACACACTTTTCATACCTGTTTTCAAAGGAGTCTCTCAAAGGTTTACAAGTTTGCCAGTACTCACACAAAACGCATGAACTCGCTCAACTTTTGTTGATGTTTTCCAAAATTTCATGTATTTCAGGTAACAAGTTGGATCTTGGGCGCGGGTGTTGTTTCTAGAAGTAATTCCAAGTTTAGATGTCATCCACATTTGTTGAAATGTATCTTAGTCGAAGGTTGTGTTGTTTGAAACTTAAATAACTGGTACTTGTAATACTTTTACTTAATGAATGGATGAACATCGTTTTGATCATGTAGTTATTTATTATGATTGAATGCAATGATATTAAACCAGTCACACATCATACGCTTCCGCAAAAGTCAGGGTGTGACAGTTTGGTATCAGAGCTTCGATTGTAGTGAACTAGGATTCCTTCTCGAGTCTAGAATACAATCACTAGAATTCTCTCACAAAAACATTTTACAAAAAGGATTTCATTGCATTCACATAAGCGTCAAGATCCATGAGTCAAACATTTTTCAAAGAAAAGATAAGGCAAGGACATTAGTAGGGAGGAGAATACCCCAAACTAAGGTGCCAATTAAGGCATAGTCTATATGGGATAGACTTGCCAAAGACAAAATGACCCCCCCCCCCCACCAAAGGATAAACGAGAGTTATATGTGATATGATGCAACAAATTGCCTGTTTATGCTAAGTAACATATTTGTTTATCGATATATACCTACGAATAAGTGTACGGAATAATTATTGACGTGAATAAGATACCTTCGACTCCGAATCCTATTAGTGTTCTTACTCGCACGATGAAGCTATCGGCCTCGTGTTCATTGCAAAGCTCATGGCTGGGGTGATTGCTAAACGAGATTCTGAGCTTGCTTCCGTAGGAGACGGCTGCTCTTCCCTCTCGATCGTGAAGGTGCCTGACTACGGTGGTGACGGCGAGGCAGAGGCGGCAACTTTGAACAACTTCTTAATCAGCGGGACGAGGTCCCTGTGGCTTTTGTGAAGCGAGATTGACGACACACTTGACCAGACAAGGAAGATGAAGTATTCATCTCAAAGGTGCCCCTCCAACTACTAGGAATTCTCCTTATTCCTACTTCGTTTAATCATCGTGCCTATTCTCGCGTAACGATAGCGAGTGTTAGCGCGTGGACCACCGCAATGGTCCTTTCCATGTCAGAGGTATAAGGACAGTAGTGTCCCCTCCTTGGTTGATCATCTGCTTGGACGAGGGAACATTGGGGTAACTGTGCAATACAATTTATTATTACGGGGGCCCACGTAATAACAACTTCTAGTGCATGGAAATCTTGGTGGACTCTGCGGGTCAGGTTAATGATCACCATCCCTCCAAAAATAATCTATAGGTGTTCACACCTTCATCTGGTAGAACAATACATAGACCATTGCTTTAGCACTTTATAAAGTAGGAAACCTGTCTTTGCCTACTTCGTGTCTGACACTTCTACCCGTGTACTAGACGTTTAAGAACCGGTATTTAAGCAAGTGAAGATGGATAACATTCGGAAAGATTCAGTGACGTTACACTCTCTATCACCCCTACATGAACAACCCTCATCTCAAGGAAAGTATACCCGCCTTGTAAAGCTATGTAGAAGGAAAACAACTACCACTTCATGAAACTTGTATGACCGAGGCGATGTAGCCTCGAGTTCATTTTATTTTATTCCCATTACAAACAATAAGCCAAGTTGCCAAGCCTATGTGAAGGCTCAGTAATTGTTTCCTCGCTCATACATTGTTGAGTATATATGCATGTGATATTGGGTGATTACATGTTGGCTTATGGTGCTATATACCTCATAGACAATTAAGGAATGTTGTCTTACCTACCTCATACCTTTTGACAGAAGAGAATGCCGCCCAGACGAGACACAGACACCAGTATGTTACCAGGGACAGAAGCCGAGCTACAAGAACGCATCTCACAGGCAATTGCACGACATGACGCCCTCCGCTCTAAACACAGTGGTGGCACTACCGGAAATAACCCTCCAACTGGCTGCACCTATAAACAGTTCCTGGAGTGCAAGCCATTGAATTTTGATGGCACAGAAGGTGCCGTTGCGTTTGTTCGTTGGACAAAAAAGACTGACTCTGTTCTAAGAATGAGTAACTGTTCGCCCCAGCGGAGTGTTACCTTTATCTCAGGGTTGTTTTTCGATGGCGCACTCTCCTGGTGGAACCTTCAGGTTCAGACCCTTGGTGAAGATGCCGCTTATGCACTGAGCTGGGACAAGCTCAAGGAAATGATGGAATAGAAATACTGTTCTAGGGCTGAAATCCAGAAGCTTGAGGTGGAGTTCTGGAATTTGAAAATGGACGGGCCAAAGATTTCTGAGTACGTCCAGCGATTTCATGACTTGTCTAGGGTCATTCCCTACTTAGTCAAGCCAGAATTCAAAAGGATTGAGCGATTCATTTGGGGACTTGCACCTCAAATCAGGAGCTTGGTTACTACCTCAAAGCCCCCAACCATCGCAGAGGCTATCGATTTGAGTGTCACTCTTACTGAAGAAGCTCTACGCATGGGAAAATTTTTGGAATCTGAGGATAACAAGAAAGAGACCCATGTGGAGTCATCAGGCAACAAGAAAAGGAAGTCTTCAAACCTAAAGATAGGCACCCAAGTCAGCTATGGAAGCTCTAAAGCAAACAAAAGAAAAGAAGTGAACCCGCCCTGTGGCAGGAAGGCTTATGGAGCCACTATAAAGGCTGGAGGTAAGGTTTATTTGGGAAATAAGCCAAGATGTGAGGAATGCAATTTTTACCATGAAGGTCAATGTCTGAGGCCTAAGTGCGGAAAGTGTGGAAAGGAAGGGCACAACAAGGATACCTGTTGGGTGAAGGATCCAGACGAAAAAGATAATGGGAAAATTCCAGGCTGCTACAGGTGTGGTGAAGTAGGGCATTTTAGGAAAGATTGCCCTAGGAAGAACCAAGCAAGGAAGGGTCTTCACGATCGGAGCTCGTGAAGCACGCCAGGATCCAGATGCGATTACGGGTACGTTCCCTATTAACCAACCTTATGCATCTATTTTTGATTAATACTGGCACCAACTTTAACCTTGCATGCTTAGAACTTAAGAAACTGCTTGGCCTAGTTTCGAGTAGAATAGACGTCCCGTATTCTGTAGAATTGGCGAATGGAAGGTTAGTTAAGCGAAAGAGATGATTAAGAATTATATTTTAGGGACTCAGAAGGCCGGAACCTTCTGTTACCATTGACTTGGGAAGTCATGATATGATAGTCAGCATGGATTGGATATCCAAGTATAGAGTTGAAGTCGTTCGATATAAGGAAAATCAGTCGCATCCCTCTTGCGAATGATGAAACATTTATATTACACAACCTTCATGCAATAGGTGCAAGGGTACTAGATCGTGGGTCTGTGACATCTCACATTGGTCGAAGAGACACAGAAGCGCCTCTGAGTAGACTGCATTGCCTTCCTAGCTCATGTTGCCGATAAAAAGACCAAGGAGCTGGAGCTAGAAGACAACCCCGTGGTGGAGGAATTTCTAGAAGCCTTTCCTGAAGACTTGCCAGGAATACCCCTCAATGAAGTTTAGGATAAACCTCATGCCAGGAGCGGCACCAGTGATAAGATGACGCCTTACCAACTAGTTTCGTCCGAGATACAAGAGCCTCGGATGCAGTTGTGAGAGCTGCTAGACAGAAGAAATCTACCAGGCCGAGTTTCTCACCTTGGGAAGCCCCAGTGTTATTCGTTAGGAAACAGGACAACAGTTTTTACACGCGTAGATAGCCTAATCTGAGAGGAACTCAGAGGGAATAATGAGGGAGAAAAGAATTACGCATGGGTTACAGGGAGATAGACAACTAACCAACAAGAACCGGTACCCGTTACCGAGAACCGGTGACTTGTCAACCAACTACAAGATCCCAGCTACTACTCCAAGATGGAATTAAGGACATGGTGTCCTTAGTTAAGGACACAAGAAGAAAGTTGACAGTTTCCACTTTGCATCAATTCCAGAGAATTGGATATCAAGGATCGGTATCCTTTGCCAAGGATTGATGACATGAACAGACAAATCGTCAGGTTCTAGCTACCACTCAAAGGTCGACTTGAGGACAGGATGTCCTCAACTGCGAATGCAAGAAGGAAATATCCTGAAAACGACCTTTAGGACTCGCTTCGAGCATTACGGGTTCCTTGTCGTACCATTTGGCTTAACACATGCATCGACAGTATTCATGGACCTCATGAATCGAATGTGTAAGCCATACCTGGCTAGATCGTGATTATATTTATTGACTACATTCTTAACGACCAAGGACGGTCGTGAGCAACATCTGCAATTTACCTTGCGACTCTTAGAGAAAGAACAGTTATGTGATAGGATGTCGAGGGGCGGATTTTGAATTCGCGAGGTAAGAACTTTAGGATACATGGTGGATAAGAATGAGATTCATGCGAACCCTGCAATCAAGAGCTAAGGAGTCAGAGTTGCAATTATGTGACGCTTCTCGACAAAGTCTCGAATGCGCGTCGATGCAACGAGACCACGGCATTGCATACGTGTCACGTAGATTAAGGAATCAGGAGAAGAAACCTTGAACTAGATACAGTAATTGCGCGCCGCAAATTTGACGTCATTACATGTAAGAAAACGCTGCATGACCTTTACTGATCACAAGGGTTGCAGCACACCGTTGATCGTAAGAACTTAAATATTAACGAAGATGGACTGAGCTACTGAACGATGCAGACTGTATGGACATGTTACGTGCTTGTGTGATAAACCTTGATGAAAAGATTGGAACACTCACTTGCCCTTAGTGGAGTTTTCCTACAACAGTAGTTGTCACACCGCTGTTTAAACCACTTCGTGTGAAGCTTTAGATAGAACATAATAAGTCGATCCCCATTGTGTTGAACGGAGACTAGAGATAAGCAATCTACTGGCCCGAGTTGGTTCAGGAAAATTAGAGGCAAGATCATTCAGATATGTGATCATATCAAGACAGCCCGCGGAATACAGAAAGATTGCGCCGATGAACGGCAGAAATCGTAGAAATTTGAGATAAGAAATATGGCTTTAATGGGAGCCTCGCTTTGGGAAGGCATGATGCGATTTGGAAAACGTGGAAGGTTGGACCCCCGGTATATTAGACCTTTCGAGATCCTGGTAGGGATCGGGACCATTACTCACAAGCTGAAACTTCGAGAAAAGATCAATAGTGATCGCGACACATTCCATGTGCCTAGTCTTTAGAGGAGTCTGACTCAAGGAATAGTTGTTATTCCCACAAACAAGATTCACGTCAATGACAAACACCAATTTACTATAGAACCTGTTAAGGTTACGGACTGAGAGTCGACAAAACACGGAGAAAACGTAATTGATTTATTTGAGTACGTTGGAATTCATATCATGGCCCAGAGTTACTTGGGAACATGAAGACCAATTTTAAACCTAAGTGACCACATTTGATTCACAACTCCCCTGCGACCGATGGCATCGATTGAATTTTGGGACGAAATTCTTTTAACGGGGGGAGAATGTGACAACTGTCACTTTTCCGTACATTCCGTACACAATTTGAACAGTAATCTGTGCCAAATGAAATTCTGATTACTGTTATATACATACAATGGCATTTCATGTTGCAAGACTTTTATCATTACTACATGCAACACAATATAGTTCTAATAATGCACAGAACAGAATTGGCACCATTATCAGACAAACTAAAAGCACTGACGGGAGTTCAATACTTAGACAGACATGATGTTAAGACACAGTATGAGCCAGAAACCAAGTTCTACACTAGTATAGTGTGTAGGGAAGTAAGGACCACAAAACTGCCTTTCTAGGTGATAGATAAAGTGCCGGAAAGTGCCTAAAACACACATAAAGTGCAGAATTCTGCATAAATCAGCAAAAATCAGCATTTTAATAAGCTTGTATCATGCAAAAATACGACTAAATGGCCCTGAATACTTTCCTAAGTGTCGGGAATTAAAAGTGTCACAAAAGGTAACATAATGAACACTAAACGGTATAGTTTGACACTTTAACGAACCGGTATCTAACCGAACAACCGGACACTACCCGAAGCACTAAAATTTTACTAGAAGCGTTGTTTTATTGTTTCTAAGCTAGTTATGATTCCCGAACACCCTAACACACTATATACCACATAATATGCATAAGCACTAACTAAATCACTTATATTTCAACTAATAACCTAACTTACCATTGGAAACCAACTAGACCCCCCCCCCCCACATGGTAGTGGACGGTCACCATGTGACCCCACCAAGATCCTTCTTGATTTCCTTAAATCTTGTGAAGATTTGATGAAGATTATGCTAAGTACTTATGAAACATAGTGCACAATGGACAAAAGGAATATATGGTTATAAGTAGACTTATGCTCTCATTCTCACCCCACATTTACACCCACCATCTCTCTTCTTCCCTTGCTCCCCCCCCCCCCCTCACGGCTGAGAACACCCCCCACAACCACCATCATCATTCGATCTTGCTCATCCAATCCATATACTCACAATGGTGTAAGAAGGCATCTAAGGAAGTGTGGAGCTTGTGGATCTTGAAGGACCTCTCCCGATTGCTTTTATCCAACACATTTATCATCTTCTTCATCAAGTGTTCATCCCTAGCCATAGAGCTAGTAGTAAGGCCCTCATGATCTCTTGTTACTTCATATTTTGATGGTTAATAGATGATGAACATTGTTAATCTTGATGAACACTAAAGAACATAATCATAAATCTCTAACATAAGCTTATTAACATATGAAATCATGTTGATTTGTGTTTATTTGCTTCTTGATGATTGATGATTTGTGTTAGTGATGTTAGACATCATAAGGAACCTACTAGATTGTGACTAAACACATGATCTAGTGAGTTAAGGTAGTGATCTTGTGAAAGACCAAGATCATCATGCTTTATGTTTTCATGAACTTGAAAAATGAAAATGATTTTGTGAATGATGAAGTATGTAATATGTTACTAGACATAAACTTGGGTGATTTCAAAACTAGTTTTCTCAAGAAACTAAGTTAAATCACGAGATTTACATGAACATTGTTTTTAAAGAAACTAATCATGTTTCTAGTGGTGAAACAAGTATAAGAATACATTGTTTACAAGAAAAATTCAAAAGAATGATTTTTGGAAAAATCATCTAGTAAGTTGTAAACATCTAAATATCCCAAGAATGAGATTTTTAAAGAAGTAAATACATTTTAAAGGGTAACTAAAC